>OU015762.1:34054435-34204373 GCA_907173295.1 Fagus sylvatica | reverse complement strand
GGCATGGGAAGCACGTGAGGTCCAGCTTGCTTTTTTTTCCCTCCACTCCGCCTGGTCTTCTTCTTCAACAGCATGACTGAAACAAACAGCCACTGGTCCGAAACAGCCACAGCAAGCAGAAAGTAAAAAAAAAAAAACACAACATAGCCGAGAAGATCACGTCAATTCTAAGGTTGGATTTTTGAAGTTTTGCTACTTATTATTTCTTGCCAATAATAATGAAACAGTAATCCTAAACATAGAAACCTTTTTCTGTAAAACAGTGTTGCTGCCATTGTTGGTTGAGCTTGAGCTTGAGCTTGAAACAAAGTCACCATTTGGAGCAGAGACAGAGACCAATATTTGAGATTTGGAGCAACATTTAACGTGAGTTTTGGAGTTTTGGAGGTGCATTGCACTGGTGCATTGACTGCACTGTTCACGTGGTATGCATTTTTTTTTTCCTCTTTTTCTTTTTTGTTAGTTGTGTATATTATTTAAGTTTATTTTTAGTGATAATCTGTACATATTGTTTTGTGTAATAAAAAATGAAAAAAAAAAAAAAAAATTATGCTTGTTTTAGGTGTAGCAAAATATTCATCATTATTGTATTATGGCTATAGATGTTTAATGGGTTTTTTCATGTTATTTTTTAATGATAATTTTAGTGAGTGTGTGTTGGTGTGTTTGAATGTTTTCTGTTATTGATACTAGTCACAATGTAATACTTTAGGTTTAGGTTGTATATCATTATTAGGTACATGATAAATTATTTGGTAGAGTTTACATTACATGTTATAATTAACTTTGGTATTTGGCTTATAGGTTGTTGCAGTCATGAGTACACAAGAGATGGATGGTGTTAGATCCTTTGGTGCTAGTAATAGTTTTGTGGAGGATTTACCACAACCTGTTGAGGGAAACATGCAGGAGGATACACCTGAGAGTGTGAGGAATTCAATGATTGAACCAAGGGTTGGAATGGAGTTTGATTCACTTCAACAAGTCATTGAATTTTATAAGCATTATGCTTATTCGAAAGGATTTGCAACAATGACAAGGAATTCAAGAAAAAAGAAGGGCTTTAGTGAGACTTCTTACGTAAACTTGAAGTGTAACCGAGAGGGAAGATACAGTAGTTCGGTTGATGATCCTTCCAAGAAGAGGTCGATAATAAAAAATGCGTGTGAAGCTGGGATCAAAGCTTCAATGGATATTACCGATAAAAAATGGAGGATATTGAGTTTTATTAAGGATCATAATCATGAGTTGAGTCCTAGTAAATCCAGGCATTTTGCTGCTTTTCGGCATATAAGCACGGATACAAGGAGGAGACTCTTGATTAATGATAATGCCGGTGTTAGGATAAATAGTAGTATTAAGGCTTCCGTCGTTGAAGCAGAGGATTATGAAAATGTGACCTATAATCAAAAAGATGTTCGCAACTTTCTCGAAAAGGAACGTCGTTTAAAGTGTAAGGAGGGTGACGGACAAGCCTTGCACGATTACTTCGTTAGAATGCAAGCTAAAAATTCTAACTTCTACCATGCATTGGATTTGGATGATGAGTTACGTGTGCTAAATGTATTTTGGGTTGATGCGAGGAGTAGAGCAGCATACGAATCCTTCAATGATCTGATCACATTCGACACCACATATCTAACAAACAAGTATGATATGCCATTCGCCCCTTTTATTGGAATTAATCATCATGGTGAATCTATTATACTTGGTTGTGGGTTATTGTCAAGTGAAGACACGGATTCGTTTGTGTGGGTATTTAGGCAATGGTTGCAAAGTATGTATGACATTGCTCCAAAAGCCATTATCATGGACCAATGCCAAGCAATACGGCGGGCCATTGAAATAGTTTTTCCGGAAACTGTTCATCATTGGTGTATTTGGCATATTACGATGAAATTGTCGGTGAAGCTTGCTGGATTGGAAGCTTATCAAGATATAAAGCATTCTTTGCTTAAAGCCGTGCATGATTCAATGACAGTGGAAGAGTTTGAAGAAAAATGGAATCATATTATCACTTTGCATCATCTTGAGGAGAATGAGTGGTTGGCTAAGTTATATGAGGAACGGGAGCGATGGGTTCCTGCATTTCTCAATTCCAATTTATTTGCGGGAATGTCGTCAACCCAACGTTCGGAATCAATGAATGCCTTCTTTGATGGTTACTTACATAGCTCTACAACCTTGAAAGTATTTGTGGAGCAATTCGAGAAGGCAATGCGGAATAAGGTTGAAAAAGAGATTTTATCAGATTTTGAGTATTTCAAAGGCAAGCTGGAGTGTTCATCATCATCTCCTATGGAGAAACAGTTCCAAGAAGCTTACACCCATGAGATTTTTAAGCGGGTGCGTAAATGAGCTTGTTAGAGGTGGTGATGAAGTCAAATACAAGATTGAAGACGAAGCATGCCCAAGGAAGCTTTTTGAAGTGAGATTCAGTAGCTCCGAATGCTTGGTTGGCTGTGTATGTCACATGTTTGAGTTTAGGGGGATATTATGCAGGCATGCCTTATTTGTGCTTTCCCAGGAACGTGTGACTGTACTCCCTGACAGGTATATACTAGACAGGTGGAGAAAGGATATCAAAAGAAAACACACTTACGTCTCCACTTGTACAGATGATGTACAACATAACCCTGTCTTGGAAAGGTACGAGAAGTTACATAGACTAGCAGTCGGTGTGCTTGAGATAGGGGCTGAGTCTGTAGAGAATTTCAATGTTCTAGAAAAGTTGTTAATTGATTTGAAAGACAACTTTTCTCGTTCATGTGATAAACAGCCCTCGTCTCAGAGAAAGAATAGTATTGGAGCTGCTCCTGATGTTGTTAGGACTGAAGTTGTAAGGAGTCCTATGGTTGTGAAGCGTAAGGGTCGACCTAGGATGAAACGGCTAAAGTCATCAATGGAGGAAGCGGTTTCAAAACCAAAGAAGAAAAGGAACACTGCCGCTGCTAGGAATCTTGCTCATTCTACATCAACTACTGGGGTACATAATTAAAAGAACCACACTTCTTTTAATATCTTAGTCTATTATTGTTTATTAATTTTGGTTTAATTGTGATTGGATGGCCTAGGTTGGAGGTAGTGCTTATGGAGATGGCTCTACATCAAACATGGTAAGTATAGGTGATTTGCACTGTTATTATTCATATGTAGTAAAGATGTTATTTTGGGGCTTATGGTTGAATATATATATATATATATTTTTGTATTGTAGGAATATCCAGTGTCCATGCCACATTCAAATGATGGAGTTATACACTTAACAAATCCAATGCCTTCCTAGAGTTTTGTGTCTGAGGTAAAGATATTTGTAATGTGGAAAAATTGGTTATTAAATCCTATTTATTGCATACTTATTGTACCATGTTTTCTTTTACAGTCAATGTCACAGACTCAAGCTCATGGAAACGAAGACCAAGCCTTAAACCTTACTTGATTAGATATATGTAAATAATTTTTTTTTTTTTTTGTTAAACGATCCTCCTTTTTTGTATTACGGAAGGATGTGTTGGTAGTTAGTTTTTTTGTATCATGGAAGGATCCGTCTCAATCTCCTATATCCTCAGCGTTGTTGTTTTTGCAAGAGGAAAGAGAAAGTGTAGGCTCCTTTCATTTCATTAATATACACCCATTGATTGTATTGTTTTTAGCTAGAGTGGATAATTAATGTATTTTGTCGTTCCAATGCAATGATAATGGAAGTGCATACGTATTTGAGTTATTGCTAGTGGGTTATTCTAAGTTTTTTATGTATTCAGGTCATGGTGAATTTCATGAATATAATAATTTTATGAAAGTTATATTAGTGGTATACTTTGAACCAAGTTTGCAGAAATTGGCTAAGTTAAAACAAGTTTCTGGGTTGGTTTCTGGGTAAAGGCAGGTTTCTGGGTAATATGGTACTGTGCACCAAGTTTGTAGAAAGTGTGGACAATTTTGTCCACACTTTAACAAAATTGTCCACACTTTCAGGCCAATAGGAACACTGTTCACGTATACTGGTCACGTTACTGCTCACGTATACTGTTTACCAATGCTCTTCAGGTGTGGACAATTTTGTCCACACTTTGTTCAAATTGTCCACACTTTTTGTGAAAAAGTTTACTATTCACATAAAACACTGTTTACGTATCTCACAGAAAGTGTGGACAAAATTGTCCACACTTTTATCACACTTTTATCAGAAAGAGTTCACTGTTCACGTAAAATACTGTTTACGTATCTGACAGAAAGTGTGGACAAACTTGTCCACACTTTTATCAAATTGTCCACACTTTCTGGGGATGAATTTTACTGTTCACGTTTAAAATGTTCATATGGATAACTGTTCACGTGACTGTTTAGTGTTCTAACGTGCATCAAATTGCATGAATTTGCATGGCCATTGCAAGAAAATATACACATTAATGTCCACACATTGATGCAAATTGTCCACAATTTCTGGGCAGACTTAAATGTTAAAATAAACATTTTTCTGGTACACAACACATTTATTGAATACATTTCAATACATTCATTCATTCACATTCATTCAAATAAGCATCCTCATTCATTCATTCAAATATTGTCTAATTACAAAAAGTGGTAATGACTACACTACACATTTATTGAATTTGATACCATAATACAACAATAAGGCCCACAATTACAACAAGTCCTATTGTTAACAACTTCTTCAACGATTGGATGTCATCACGATGTACTAGTTGGACCATATCACGCATGCCACGCATCTCTGACTGAAGTTGATGCAAGTCCAGTAACAGTTGTGATACATCAAGCAATTGTGATGCATTAACCAAGGATTTAGAATTGGTTGCTTGTGATACATCATCCATTCTTTCACAGCCAGCTCGTTGGTTGATGGGCAAACACCAAGAAAAGAAACCGCATCGGTTGGCAGCACAACAATAATACAATTTGTTTTTGTTTAAACTTGATTCTGAAATCCTAACTGATACTCTTTTGCCACAACCACAGTCTATATTTCTAAATATCAGCTCATCTCTAATTGCACTATTTACTGATGAGGAAGACATCTTTGCTGCAAAGGTATTAAAAATTCATATATATTATTAGGTTATTAAAAAATCATATAATATATTAGTTTATGTCAAAAAGCTTAGGGTTTTGAATATTAAGGGTTTGAATTTAAGTTTTTTTTTTTTTGATAAAAATATTATTTAAGTTGAATAAAACATAATTAGGGTTTTGAATATTAAAATTTTCAATATGATTTAATTTGAATAGAATATGATGTAATTAGGGTTTTGAATATTAACCTTAAATTGAGAAATTAAATCAAGAACAAAGAGAGAGAGAGAGAGAGAGAGAGAGAGAGAGAGAGAGAGCATACCGAGACCTGAAGGATTCACAAAGTTGATTGAACAAATAAAGAGGAAAATTGAAAACAACCAGCACCCCCACCAAATTTCGGTCACAACCCAGTACAAATTTGGTCACAGCCTAATAACAAAATCACATCCCACTGTTCAGACACCTAACACGCAGAGAAGATGGAGTGAGATTGAGAAGTCTGAAGATGGAGTGAGATTGAGAAGTCTTGTAAGCATTTAATGCTCTCTGCCAACCCAAAGACAGCAAACCCAAAAAGAGAATGGAAGAAAGATGAAGAAAACATAGAGGCAGGTAGCTAAGAAGAAGAAGGAAGATCGGGTTTTGTAGCTGAAACAACTTGAGGGGTTTTGTAGCTGAAACAACTTGAGGACTCTACCTTCTAGCCGAAGAACACAGCAGCAGGGACGTGCAACTCCAAGAAGAGGACAGTTCAGCTGATGGGATTGCCAAAAAGTGTGTTTAGAAGATCACATCAGCCCGTGTTTAACCAGCTAAGATTGGGCTGGCTGTTAGAGAGATACCGTGTAAAAAATCAACTCAAGGAAGTAGAAGTATATGCCGTGTAATGATAAGTTGATTTAATATTTTTTTATTTATTTAATGGACCCACATTGATATGTCCTTATGTTCAGAAGATCACATCTTGTGTTCAGAACATCATATCAAGCCGTGTTTTTAACCACCTAAGACTAACTGGATTTAAAGTGGTACTGTGTAAAAAATCTGCTCCAAACTGGAAGTATCTGCCGTGTAATAACAAACAAATTGCTAGTGCAATTGCAATGCAAATGCAAATTTAGATTAGTATTGTGTGTAAAATTATAACATGATAAGTTGATTTAATATTTTATTTATTTATTTAATGGATAAGATTAAAAGTGAATGTTGAAACTTTTAATCTTAACCATTCAAGCCAATTGCATGGATGCAATCATGCAAATCTATGATCTCAATTCAGGTTTTTTATGCAATTGCATAAGTTGTTTAAAAAACTTTGCTGGTATTAATACAGTTCATACAAGAATTATAAATACATTTTATATGGTTTGCTTTTGTGGTTATAAACACAATTTTATGTTAGTATTATAAAAAGAACATTAGTATAAGATACTGTTAGCCTCAAGGTTTCAATAATTATTAATTGGCTAATTAATCCAAGGATATTCATGTAGTTTTGATGATAACCATGATTTTAAGTTGTTCATTAATGATATTTTCATATGAACTAATGATTTATGTTTTAAAGCTTAATGTTGACTATTGATTTAATTGGACCAAGATTGGCCAATTCAAATATCAAGCAAATGCAAAGTTGATAAGTTGCAAATTCACATTGAAGATCAAAGTCATCAAGTTCAAGACAAAGAAATCAAGCTCAAAGACAATGATCCGAGACATATGAGAAGTAAGAGTTAGGTTTTGTAAAGTTTATTAAGATTTGATCTTTAAGGCTCAACTTTAAAAACAACTTAAATTTCTTAAACATAATTGTTTTTCAAAACATTGACAAAGTCAATATTAATGGCTAGATATTTTTGATATTTAATGATAGCCATGTGAAGAACACAAATAAATCTCTACGGTTGTGAAAAATTTGTGAAACAGAAAATTGTTTTCAAAACATTGACAAAGTCAATATTAATGGCTAGATATTTTTGATATTTAAAGATAGCCATGTGAAGAACACAAAGAAATCTCTACGGTTGGAAAAATTTTTGAAACAGAAAATTGTTTTCAAACCATTGACAAAGTCAATATTAATGGCTAGATATTTTTGATATTTAAACATAGCCATATGATGAAATCAATTACGAATGAATTTTTTTTTCTTAAGGTAGCCGACATATAAGAATTGTAAGAGCTTATTAAAGGTGATTGACAAGCTAGGTGGCTTGAATTAATTGCATGAATAACATGGGATAATAACCCATGAATTTCCAAAAGTCATACAAATTAGCTACTAGCAGATTTGGATATCTTTGGCTGAAAATTGTGCTGACAAAAAGCAGAAAAGTAATGAATATAAGCTGGCATACATTGGCACCGTTTATTTTTAAAAAAGTCATGCAAATTTTTCAAAAGATTTCAAAGTCAATAAAAACAATTTGATTGATTGAATTAAGTATGTGTCCGTTGGAGAATCAAAGCTCTGCCAAAGACTTGCAGCAAAGTTTGGTGCAGAAAAGTAATGAATATAAGCTGGCATACATTGGCACCGTTTATTTTTAAAAAAGTCATGCAAATTTTTCAAAAGATTTCAAAGTCAATAAAAACAATTTGATTGATTGAATTAAGTATGTGTCCGTTGGAGAATCAAAGCTCTGCCAAAGACTTGCAGCAAAGTTTGGTGCAGAAAAGTAATGAATATAAGCTGCCGTTTATTTTAAAAAGTTATGCAAAATATTTAACAGAGAACAGAGCATACAAGAGAAATCAGAGAAAGAAAAGAAAATATCTTTTACATCAATCCATCCTTCTCAAGCTTATATTTTCATATCATTCAAAATCTTTGATTGAAAATCAAATTCCTCTAAATACTCTTTGAGCCATATTGATCAAATCTTTGATATACTATTAGAGTGAGCATATTGTGTACAACTACTCTTTGAGAGAGCCATATTTTGTACAACAATTCTTTGTTGAAATTATTGAGTGTTTTTGTTAGGGTTTTGGTATAAATCCTAAGTAGTGAAAAGGATTTTTCACTGGGTGGTTACTCTTCACCTTGTAAGGAAGATTTGTGGGTTTTGGTATAAATCCTAAGGAGTGAAAAGGATTTTTCACTTGGTGGTTACTCTTCACCGTTTAAGGAAGATTTGTAACGGTTTGATCTTCACCCGGAAGAAGGTTGTCAATTAGTGGATTTGGGAATCCTCAAGAAGTGTTCTTGAGGCGGGGACGTAGGCGGGGAAGCCGAACCTCGATAACAATCATTGTGTTTGATTTTCTCTATCTCTATCTCTTACTTATTCAATTGCTTATATATGTTTGTGTTTGATTTTCTATCATATCTATATTGCAATTGAATTGTGTTCTTAAATTTGTTTAATCAATTTTTGCTAATTGAAAATAATTTTCTAATTCCGCATTTATATAGAAAAAGTTTGCCTCAACCTAAATCACCCCCCCTCTTAGGTTGATATTTGGGTAACAGATACATTTAATAATTATTGAGAAAAGTTACATTAAATTTGTTATAAAGATTTGGCAGAAATTTGCAACATTTAATAATTATTGAGAAAAATTGTAAATATTCATTCAAATATTATTATCAATAAAAATATTGCAAATAATACAGTTAATAATTATTGACACAAAATGTAAAAAATAAATTAAGAAAATGTGACTTCAAAAAGTATGTACAAGTTAGATTCAGAAGTTGTAATTTTAAAATACGTAAAAAAAAATGTATTCAGAATTAGAAAATGAAAAAATATTTTTAAAAAAATGTACAATAATGTATTTTGCGTATGTTAGATTCAGAAATTGTAATAATCATGGTTGAATATGTTAGATCAATATTTGTTGTTAACTAATTTATGAATTTCTTCATTACAATATATAACTTTTTTTTAAAATGATAAAATGTTAACTTCAATTAAAAATGGAACTTTAGAAAGTATTCTTAACTTATACAAGTAATATAATGTAATTTAGCAAAAATAATAATAACATAACAATTTTTTTGATATTATGCATAGAGTATATTTGGAAAACATTAGTCATCTTAGTCATCCACCTCTTCCCCATTAGAATAACCTCCTATCATGTGTCGTCATCATCAATTATATCTTATATATTCAATGGTTAAGTTATAGTTAGATACAAGGAAAGGTATAGATCATGTGTTGGTCTCTTCCTCGGATCAACCCTAAGCATACCATCCGCTATAGATCGGGTGTTAATTGGAACCATTCTAGTCATCCAACACTTTCCTGTTTGGATCGGATTTGCTGTTCACATAGAAGATGACCATTAGTATACTGTCGTATACTTTAACTATACGGGTTTGTTCAAAAACATATATGGTGAGCCAAAACGAAGTAGTACTAGTGTATAGACAATTCTTAGTTATATAGTACTGTATGGAGCATTACTATATGGAGCATTCTAAGTAGAAAAACATTACAATTTGTTGTTTAAATATGTTACTCAAATGTAATCGTAGTACCAAGGTGGTTATCAAATGTAAACACGAATACCAACAACATTGTATGACATACGTTTTTAATACATTAGTTTGTATAATTAAATTACATAAAATATCAATGTTACTTTTTGATAACTAAGATCTAAATTATTGAATTCCAATGTTCTACTTATATTTTTTGAATTTTAATATTTTTATTATAATTTTTTAATTTTTTGTCTTTACTGATTTTAATATAAAAAGTTATTAGATCTTATTATATGTATGTATGTTAGTGTCGAGTGTCGAATTATAATTTTTTCCCCCCTAACTAAATTTTAGATATTATATATTTTGTCTTTTTTTTTTTTAATTTAAAAAAATTTAATAACTATTTTATTCATTAATATGTACATTTTTCTGGTAATTTATTGATTAATATTTACATGTAAATTAATTTAATTGATTAAATATTTAATTACTTAATATTTTAATACATACATTAATATATGAGGTTACAAAAAAAGCCCAAACCCAATGTCATATAATAACCCATAATATATATATTAATATTATCTGATGTTGAAAAAAGCCCAAACCCATTATCATATAATAACCCATAATAGATACATTAATATTATCTGAGGTTGAAAAAAAGCCCAAACCCATTATCATATAATAACCCATAATAGATACATTAATATTATCTGAGGTTGAAAAAAAGCCCAAACCCATTATCATATAATAACCCATAATAGATACATTAATATTATCTGAGGTTGAAAAAAAGCCCAAACCCATTAATCCACTTAAACCAAACCAAAATAATAAAGAAACCAAAAAAGACAGAAAGAATGGGCCGGTCCAACGTGGGAAATTTGGTGGGAAACTTTGTCCCCAAAACGGCGTCGTGTGGGCTTTGATAAGGAAAGTGGTCCCCAAAACGATGTCGTGTTGGGCTTTTGGGAGGAAATATTAATCCCCAAAACGGCGTTGTGTGGCCTTCTGGGGATTAAGTGGTCCCCAAAACGGTGCCGTGTTGGGCTTTTGGGGGGAAAGTGGTCCCCAAAACGACGTCATCTTGGGCTTTTGTTTGGGGAAAGTGGTCCCCAAACGGCGTCGTTTTTACAAACCTGCATGTCAGAAGCTTCCTCAACACGACGCCCTCTCTTCTGTCTCTTCGAAACTGAACTGTAACTGTTTCAAACTAAAACTGAAACTCTCTATCTGACAGTTTTTCTTCTCCCTCTCTTCACGGTTTCCTTTTGCAAACATCCCCAAGAAACAAAGTCCACTCCTCTCAAACACTCAAACTCAAGCCATTGTGACTAGGGGTGGGCAAAAAACCGTGAAACCCGACCCGCCCGACCAATCTGGCCGACCCGCTCGCCCGCCCGCCCGCCCGCTCGCACATATTCGGACGGATACGGATACAGATATTTTAAATATCCGGATAACGGTTTTTGGAATTTTGGTCGGATGGATACCCGCCCGCCCGACAATATTTAATTAAATAATATATATATATAAAGTTATAAACCCATATATAATTAAATAATATATATATATATATATATATGAAATTGATTTTTTGTATTTGTATTTGTATGTGCTTAGGAATTGTTGCATACTTGCATTTATGTTTGGTTTTTTATATATAAGAATGGTATAAAAAGTTAGCAAATAAGGAGGTTTAAATAAATAGTAAAAAAATGGCTAAAAAAACTAAATTAGTAGGCCCAATTATATATAGTTGTTGATTTGGTTTTAAAATGGCCCAAAAAAGTCCAAAACAATGATATGGACTGAATTTTTAAAGTCCACTTGCAAGCCAAAAAAAGTCCAAAAAAATCCCACTTGCAAGCCCATTAAACCCGACCACCCGCCCGACCACCCGCCCGCCAAACCCGCTCAACCGACCCGCCCGCCCGAACCTATCAATGGACGGTTAGCGGACGGATTATCCGTGAATTTATTTTCTACGGACGGACAACGGATTTCCCCAAAACCCAACCCGCCCGACCCGAACCCACCCCTAATTGTGACCCATTCCCTTGCACCCGTAGACATAACAGCACAAAGAACTGAGAAACCTCCTACCAAAGAGAAAGGTGGGTTTACATTTCCATTTTCTTCAGTGCTTTTTAATGTTTTTGAGTTGATACTATGATTGGACTAAGTGTGGACAATGTTTAGGTATTCTGGACAATTGTTCGGTTTTGTGGAGAAAATTAGGGTTTTCTGTACAATGTTGGTCTTTATTTGTTGGTTTTCTGTGATTGTTGGGCTTCCTATAGACAATGACATTTTAGTGCATTATAGGCAACTGATATATATAAATCTGGAGTACTTGAAATAAATTATAATGATTAGATGTATATAACAAAGTCTGAACTAGATGAGAAAGATGATGAGGATTGCAAATCTTGTGAAGACAATGGTAATGGTCTTATGCTTAATGAGGATGAAATGATGATTATATACTTTAGGATTGCATTGCATTGCTTATGTTGGCATAGAAGTCAGTACTTACCATTACAGTGTTTTGTGGTCTTTGCCTTTTGGGTATATTTTATTTTAGCCATGTACTTCATTTTAATCATGGTTATCAAATATCATAGCTATTTATATGATTAGTTGATCACTTGATTGTCCTATTTTCCATTTATAATTGTTTTTAAATTTAGTACATTTTTTTTAATGTTCCCTTTAGAAGGCACTTGCACTTACACTTTGCACTTAAATGCACCTCACACTTTCACCAACACTGTTAATGTTAATCTTTATGATATCTTAGACACTATCAAGAGCCTTATATCTACACTTGTGGCTTTCTGTTCCATAAAATTTATTCTTTAATTGTTAGATGCTATCACGGTTTAATGTATACAATTCAAACTTTATTGTAACCTGCTTTGCCCATTTTAGTTGTGTTTAAATTTGCACCTTTATGCAGACCTCTTCACCAAGGATTACAACTTTGATCAGTTGTTTACCCTATCGTTGCAAGGCTCATCTGGCTGGTATTGTGTCTGATCCTTCTTTCTGCTTTTAGATTCCTTGTTTTTTTCAGAACTAATGTTTTTTATTAGGACTGTTTGTTACATATCAAAAAAAGTATAGTATGGTTGGGAGATTGAACCTCTCTGCTGTAATTTGCTGTTATATCCAATTCTTTTAAGCAATGATTTTGCTACATGGGTTTTTGAATTGTGAATTTGTGACTCTCTGTTGCAGGAATTAGCTAAGATCAATCATTTGTAATATGTGTTTTCTCTTTCTTATATGGTCAAACAGCTTGTGTTTATGTGGTGCAGGAAAATATAATTGAAATTGCATTCACTGTGAATTAAGTGGTTTATTGTTGGATTTAGTCTATATTGGTTATATATATAAACATACACAACATTTATATGGGTTAAGAGACTGGCACTGATTTGACTTTGGGGGACAAATTAGAACCAAAATTGGTTTATGCAAGTTGGGTTAGCTCAATCTGATGGAGTAGAATATAATCTAAGCTCAAATGAAGATTATTGTAACTAGCATTTGTCCTTAAACTGCTTTATGGAATCACATAACAAAATTGAGAAACTTTCTTTTGACATAATGAATGATGAATGATTGTGTACAAGAAGAATTACAGAAGCAAAAACTGTGTATCATATGTGTGTCAACTATGTAACATGCAGTGGCTGCAATCTCAGAGGCCAGCCTTCTTCCTATTAATCATATCAGTTAGAAAAAGCAATTCATTGACAAATATAGACAAAAAAATGAATAAAGGAACTCTATAATAAGAAACAACAAAGACAATGTTACAAAAAGTTGTAACATAGAGTCATACCACTAGGCTCATATTGGAAAAAAAAAATATATATATATATATATAGGAAATTACTGTAGAACCAGCTGAGAAACATGGAAAGAAAAACAAACCCAAATGAGTTAACTAAGAGAGAAAACAAATGAATACCTGTCCAGCCATGTGTGCCAAGTACTTGTATAGTAAATATAGTACTAGTGATGACTGATTATGTTTAAAACAACAAGGTCCAAATGAGGTCAAGTAGATAGGGACCTCAAATTTGGATAAATTGCTTCTACATTTCAATTAAAACTATTATAAAGTTAGTTCTATTATAGTTCAAATCAAGTACTTTGCAGTCAACCTTTTCCTTCAATTCTTCCTCCATCTCTTCCATCTTTTTCTTTACTGCCTTGTCATTTTCACCTCTCATGCACTCCATGTTATTAATTTATTAACTTAGACTCTTTTGGATATTTCTTTGCTAGCAGGAAGTGTTTTGTGGGTCCTGAAAACAGAACAGCAACATCTAACAGAAGTTTTCTTAAGGGTTAATCTAACAGAACAGCCCAGACAGGTATACTTGCTTCATGGATCTATTTATTATAAATATCCATTCACTTTAATTGATGAAAGCAAACATATTGACTGAAAATTATTGTTAGTCTATCTACTGTGTCTGTGTTTAAATTATAAAAATGGCATCTGCATTATACCAAATTATTACAATATCTTTTAAAGTGAGCCAAGGTAGATTGAGTTTAACAAAGTACTTTATGGAATGTTGTCACATCTGTTTTGTTTTTTTTTTTTTTTTTTTTTTTTTTTTTTTGTGTGTGTGGTCATAGGTTGACTTGAATGTGACAAATATGTTTGGAATGACCACATGTTTAAACTGTGATTAAAATGTGGACAATGTTAGGGTTTTTTGGACAATTTAAGAGTATTCTGGACAATTTTCACATTTTCTGTACAATAGTGGTTCAATTGGCATACTTTTTTAATCCTTGTCTTGGCATTACAGAAACATATAATGATGATTTATCTTCTTCTTTAAACTTGTTAAAAGAGCTTTAACATGTTTCAAATATGAGATTATCCTCATTGTAATAAAAAGGTGGACAGTTAGGTCTTGGGTTCAAAACCCATTGGGTCATTGTGTAACTTAAAAAAAAAAAAACATTTTGGATGACTTAAATGCTTGTGTGACATGCTGGCTTCAAGACATAGTGTCTTTGGATGAGCTTATTCTTGTTAGCATCTATCCTCTATATCTTGTTGTTTCTTTTAATGATCAATGATTTTATGAGATATTCTAATTCTATGGATTTCCATTTTGCATGTGGCCAAGACAATGGCGAGTATTGATATGAATACACCAGCAGGCAACATGGAAGTTGCACCTCGTATTCGCCATCATTGCATTGTTACTAAATTGATGGATGTTAACAAGAGCTTATCTGAAGAATGTAAGAGCCAGCTGCAAACCACTCCATTTGGGTGGTTGTTGAATCTCCACTGCAACATTGAGGCTAGTGGACGAATACTTGAAGTGATGGCTACAAGTTGGAATGCCGATGCACGTGCATTCCAAGTGGGTGATAGGCTCATACCTTTCACCCTATATGACATTGCCCTCATATTGGGGTTGCCTGTGAGGGGGGAGCCAATTGATTGCAACCAGTCTCATTCTGGGGGGTCTGTGGTGGAGAAATTGTTAAATAGGCATTTGAAGACAACTTCACCAGAACGAACTCAATTGGTGACATTGCTCACCAAACCTTCCATACAAGTCCCAAATAGGGTTAGGTTGTATATTGCTCTAGTCTTTAGCTATTTTTTGTTTCCTACCACCTCCAAAAAAGTCAACCCAAGACTCCTATCATTGCTTGATGATAGAGCCAACCTAGGTACATATGCATGGGGGAAGGCAGTATATGACTTCTTGGTTAGTGGTTTAAGTTGCGCAGTTTCATCGATGCAAGCGAAAAAAGGTAGAGGCAACTTGCACTGCCTTGCTTCAGGTAAATTTTTTTTTATCCTCATTGTTTACTCCACAACCATTCTAAATTTTGTTTTATTCTTAAACTTACCATTGATATCATCATTTATGCAGATATGGGCATGCGAGCACTTGGGGATTGGTCAAAAGAATGCTGAAATTAACCAACCTTTCCCAAGATTTTTAGTATGGACCCACCAAAGAATGTATACTAAGAAGGCAAGGGAGGCCTTTAGTAACAGTGCCAATGTAAGTATCTTACACTAAAGTTGCGTACTAGTTTAATATCAATGTTAGTTTCTTATAAAGATGTTGTATGTTAGTATTTTAGCGTTCTAATTCATATAGTGCAATTTGCAGGTGCTGTCCGTGCTTATAGAAATGCCATGGGAGCAAGAGTTCAATGTGGTAGAAGAAGCCATGGAGACCTTTCAAGAAACCCATGGCAGCTCGCACCCACCCATATCAAGGGATGATGGGGCTGGACCAAGCAATAGAACTCAAACGCCGTCCAATCAATTGCAACTTGAGCTCCAAGCTGAGAGGGCTGAACGGGAAGCTCTAGCACGAGAGGTTGGGCGCTTAAAGGATAAGCTTGACCATGTGAAGGGTCTGGTGGCCACGGTCCTAGAGAGTAGCCCCAATATTCAACAAAACCAGACCCCACCCTCACAAAACCAGCCCCCACCCTCACAAGACCAGCCCCCACCCTCACAAAACCAACCTCCACCCTCACAAAGCCAGCTGCCCATTCAAACCCCCATTGTGGACTTGCCAAGTTCACCGTCCAAGGCTGTCAAGAGAGGCAAAGCTGCCAAGAGAAGCAAAGCTGCCAAAAAGAAGGCCAAGGTGGCGTTGGTGGACTTGGCAAGCTCACCATCAAAGCGGGATGATGCAGGGGAGGCAGCTGCAGCTGTGGTGGATTTGGTGAATTCACCATCAAAGGGGGCTACTAGTCTGAGGTATACAAGGGCGAAAACACGAGCCCACAAGAATCTAATGATAGTGGCCCCCCAATCGGAACCAGTTAGAAATGAGGTACGTGTGTTGTGTAATGATAAATTACTTAAGAAACACTATGAATGACATACGAAAATCACATATGAACTAACTTTTTGTACTCCATATGTTGTTGCTTTATGTTGGGTTCATATGTCATTTAACTTTATGTTGGGTTAAATACTCATGCTTACTTTATGTTGGGTTAAATGCTCATGCTTTAACTTTTTTTTGTTTAAAAATCACATATGAAATAACTTTATGTACTCCATGTTTAAAAATCATGAGCAGTGGGTGGATGCTCATTTCCTATACCAGTCAACAGCTGCTGATGAGGCTGTCTTAGCTGATTTTAGGAATAAATGGGGGGGCGCGACAAGGCGGGCCACTAGGAGAAGGTTGTAACAACTCATTTCTTTCAATTATGTAATGATTTATGAAGTGATTATCAATATTACCTCATACTGGTTTATAACACGTTTAAAATTCCCAACGAGGTTGATAGCAATGAGGTGGCAATCTCGACCGAAACATATGAGCTCACGGGTTGAGAGGTGTCATCATTGTTAGGTGATGAAGCTCAGGACGATGGTTCTAGGTGGATATCCACCGCGGTAATTACATACTCATTTTGCATTTTAGATCCTTTATTTATTGCATATTTGAGACATGATTTTTACAATTCCACATTGTTTACTAAGCAAGTGTGACACACGCAGGTGGTGGACACTTTCAAGGATGTCCTTATGCAAAAAATCACCGAAAGCGGCCACCCTCCACCGTACATAAACTTCATAATAAGCGTACATGGCGGGGTAAAATAACAAAATTTCAATCTTGGCAAATACTTCTTCATACTTTTACACTATGCATGATGTCAATACAGCGAGCTCTTTTGTCGAAATAACTAACTATGATTTATGCAGACTACGATCCTGGGTATGAGTCAGTCAACCTCAACACAAAGAGGCAAAAGAATAAGAAAGGGTAAACAACCCATTTAGAATGATCACCCTCAACCACAATCTGTGTTCCGCCCTAGTTGGGTACGCGCAATGCCGGGAAATTGCAATCGGGTAATTAGAGACCTTCTCCAACTTTCATTTTGTCAAAAACTGTTGTTACATGTCTATTCTGAAAAACCTGTGTATGACCTACCCTTTTGTTAATGCAGATTTTTGTCCCAGCATGCCACAGTGGCCATTTTGTTATGCTGGTTGTAGATTGTCTAGAAAAAAGTTTTCTATTTTTTTTATTCTTTACCTAGTGCAACCCATAGAGCTTTGGCACCAACATTAGTAAACACTTGTTTTTCATTTCAATTTTTTTGTTAACCCAGTATTTACATATAATTCCACTGATACTACTTTCTGCTGCTTGCATCATAGAGAAAAGCTTTGGAGCAGATATGCATAGAGAACTTGGGCCATAAGGATGACATACCAACCCAAGATAAATACGCGTAAGTACCAATATCTATCATGACCCGAAATATATTGAGTCAAATTTGAGTGTAGACTGTGTAAGTAAGTTCATATTCTTTTTTAATGTATTTTGATAATTCAAATGCAAATGTTGGTTGCTATGTTGATTGTTAGTGTTTTAATAACTCAAATGTAATTGAGATGTTGGTTGTTGGTTGATAACTCAAATGTAATTGTTGCTATGTTGGTTGCTATGTTGATTGTTGGTGTTTTGATAACTCAAATGTAATTGAGATGTTGGTTATTGGTTGATAACTCAAATGTAATTGTTGCTATGTTGGTTCTGGGTTCACTTGAATGTTATTACTATTTTCCAGAACATGTGGACAATAATGTCCAAACTTAAAGATAATTGTTCACACTTTCTATGAATGTTATGGATGTTACGTAGGTTGTTGGTACATGTTGGTTTCTATGGATGTTATGAAAGACAATTTGAGTGAAGTAAATTTCCATAAATTATGTTGATCAATGTTTATTTTTATGTACTTTTGCCTTAATTTTTCCAGCTCCGACTGTGGGATTTTCATGCTCACATACATGGAATCCTTGATTTTTTGTAACAAGATAGTACAGTTCGGAGAGGTATGATTTTCACACCTTCATTTCATGATGCGTTAATGCGTTCATTTTAAGTCAAAACAACTAACTAATAATTTTTAAATGTCTTTTATGTTTTGTAGGTAGATTGCCTAAGAATAAGGCAACGCATTTTGCTAGAATTCTATTACAATTCCTTGCTGCCCAAAGCTTTACAAAGCTAAAACTGGACAATTCTTTACTGTACTTGCTGCTGCCCAATTCTTTACCGGCATATTGTTTTATGTTTTGATACACATTTGTTATTTTTGTATTTACGTTAATACTTTTTGTATTTAAAATTTTGGTTGCTCTATTCTTTCTATACTTGAGATTGTATTAAAGGTAGTGAACAGAAACAATATTTTATTCTTTTGTAAATGGAGTAAATAAATAAATGAAATGGTGAAATTGGTTGGAAACATTTGCATATATTTTAGGTTACCCATGAGTTTCTTTTATATTTAATGTTACCAGGAGCAACTTATTGCCATTGGAATCTTCACATTACTTGTTGTGAAAGATATAAAAAAATGATGTCTAAAAATGTTTCCCAAATTGTGGTGAAACTAAAATATGTTCAAACAAATACCCAAGAGCAACCTATTGCCATTGTCTACATTGGAAATAATAAAGTTTGGTTTTTTTGATTTTGAAGTGATTTAATAAAGTTTGGTTTTTTTTTATTTTGAAGTGATTTTGGTTGGTTGAGATAAAAAATGATAAAATTGTTACAAAGATACTAAGAAACATGTTTAATAGATGCCAAGAAACATGACCAATTCGTATGAACATGTTTAAATGTTCATACAATTTTCTGGAAAATGTGGACAAAAACATGAAATTATGGACAAAAAAATGAAATTGTGGACAAAAATTTCGAGTCTACTTATGAACATTTAAGTGAACCCAGAAATGTTCATACAATTTTCTGGAAAATGTGGACAAAAACATGAAATTATGGACAAAAACTTGAAATTGTGGACAAAAATTTCGAGTCTACTTATGAACATTTAAGTAACCCAGAAATGTTCATATAATTTCTAGAAAATGTGGACAAAAACATGAAATTATGGACAAAAACATGAAATTGTGGACAAACATTTCGAGTCTACTTATGAACATTCAAGTGAACCCAGAAAGTGTATTTCATGTTTTTGTCCATAATTTCATGTTTTTTTTCCATAATTTCATGTTTTTGTCCACATTTTCCAGAAAATTGTATGAACATTTAAACATGTTCATACGAATTGGTCATGTTTCTTGGCATCTATTAAACATGTTTCTTGGCATCTTTGTAACAATTTTATTATTTTTTATCTCAACCAACCAAAATCACTTTAAAATAAAAAAAAACCAAACTTTATTATTTCCAATCTCAACCAAAATCAACCAAACCCTCAAAAAAATATTAAACCCAACAAAACCTTCAACTTTTATTATTTCCAAACCCTAACAAAATCATCCAAACCCTCACAAATACAATCAAACCCCAACTTCAAACATATTCCCAAACCCAAATAAAACCCAAATCTTTAAACCTAAATCAGATCTCAAATCAACACTTTCAATCCCCAAATCTTTCAAACGTCAAACTTCAATAGAGAACCCGAATCTTAAAACCCAAATCAGATCTCAAATAAACACTTTCAAACCCCAAATCTTTCAAACTTCAATAGAGGAAAAATTTCGGGGGAAAGAGATCCATGGCTTCATGAGGACAGATCGGGGAGAGGAGGAGCAGAAAATTCGGGAGGAGAGAGCAGAGCAGAGCATTTGGGAGGAGAGAGAGTGAAATTTTCAGAAATAATGGGTGTTTGGTTACAGGGATAGTGGAAATTGGAATAGCAAACCGGGAATAACCGGTTTGTCTTTTAGTGGGGGTGTGAAACAGTAACTTTCACACCCTGTGTGAAAGAAACATTTCCGAATCCCAAAACGGTACATCAGTATTTACTGATATCAAAATATTTCATTCCCCTTATGAAAGATTGATTGGCGATACCACATCTCTACTTAATATGACATTTCATCCAAGAATCAATAGTAACTATAACAAATTAAGTGTGAAACAGTACAGTTAATGACAATATAACATCCAATCTCAAATTTTAGTAAACAATTCCATGACTCAAAATCAATGCTTCATCATCCAAAGTCGACACTAAACTAGAATTAAAAAAGAAATCAATGCCTCTCATTTTGGCAAATGGCAATCTCTACTTTTGTTGATTACCTAATTCAATTAATTTGAAAACTAATACTAGCCTGACAGTCTGTAACTCTTGCTCGTGAATGGTTGAAACTTTTCATCTACCTTCTTCAATGCCATGTCTTCTTTAGAGAGCTTTTTCGATTCCTTGGCAGCGGCATTGGAACCAAAGACTAGCTTATTTCTCAAGTTAGATTGAGTAGCCTTGCTTTTCTCATTAGCTTCATCGAGTGAAATCTGTTTCAACCTCGCAGAGCAATCCAATGCAGCTGACTCCATTGAAAATCTCCCATCCAAGCGCCTTGCTTCACCAAAAAAAGGTTTAAACTTCACATCATCCTCAACAGCTTGCTCCTCAACTTTAGTAGTAGCCATGACATGTTTATTCACTGGTACTCTTTCTGGTTCTTGGTAATCTAAAGGAGGAGCAAAGTCCACCTCGCAATCTGTCTCAAAAATACTAATCGCATAAGAAGGTCCTGTTTCGAGCACATTTAGGTAGAACTTGTTATTATACATGATCATGATGGTATCACCCTTTGTCAAGCAAAAGAAGTTCCTGAGTGTTTGTGGATGCTCAAAAATCATTAGGTGCCATGTGTCACCTTGTGATTGGTTGAAGATGGGTTGAACTTGTATTGATGGGTTGTTGAGCCCAAAACTCCAAACCAGGCCCGCAAACTTGCCTGATGGCTGATAGTGCACTTCTTCCTGATCTGCTGTTATGCTGACCTTTTTTATCAAGAGGGCTACAAATCTGCTGTGATGGCTTTTTGGTCAACAAAACTACAGCAGACAGCAATCATGAACATCCATAGAATAAGCAAGAACAAAGTAAAAAATGAACTCAGATAAACTAAAAAGACTAAGGAAGATTTGGTGAGAAAGGGGGAGGATTATCCCTCGAAAACATGTATCATGGAGTAGGTTACTTGGTAATCTTTTGAAGGGATTGGTAATGTAGTTACGTTATGGGGACTTGACTGTTTTTTATGGAGTTTGGCAGAGAATGTTTTGGGGTGAAGGTTGTCCTGATAGTGTTTCTTCTCCTCCTTTTTATAGTGGTTAGCCATAACCCCTGGAGTCCATGGTTTTAACTTGGCCATCCTTTTAACTCTTGGTTAATGAGGCTCCTCATTAGCCCCTCCAATGACATTAAACCTATGCTTCTTGATAAGACAAAACGTTGCCGCAGACTAAATCAGTGAAAGACTGATTTAGTGGGTTGACTCCATGATGAAAGTTGATCTGTACATGTTTTCATTAAGGTATTTGACGTTTGCTGGTCACTTGTGTTCATGCCCCCCAACAGGTATGATACACTTGTACAGCAAACTTCAATACCTTTAAAGGAAATAATCCCCCTACCTCCAAACCAAATCCCCCTTAGTCCTTTAATGAAGATTAGTAGCAGTCACCATAGGTTTGGGCTTTGGTGACTGTGTTACCTTTGTTTACGTTGCCTTCAGAACATCTTTTGGCCTCTTGTTAAGATCCTCCATTTTTTGTGAATCTGCCGTTGCTTACCTCTTGTCTGCTATGTGGGAGGAGTAGCAGCCACCATAGGTTTGGGGTGCATTACCCCTCTTCATGTTGCCTCTAGGCTGCCTTTTTGCCTTGGGTTGAGATTCTTCCTTTCTTGTGAGTCTGCCGTTGATTATTTCTCGTCTGCTGTGTGGGAGGAATGGCAGCTACCTCTGTTCACGTTGCCTTCAGGTTACCTTTTTGCCTTTGGTGGAGACCCTTCCTTTCTTGTGAATCTGCTGCTGCTCATTTCTTGTCTGCTGTGTAGAAGGAGTAGCAACGGTCATTATCAGGTATAAGTCTGCCGTCCCGAGGAGATGATGAATAGTAGCTTTCTTAGGATTTGCTTCAGAGGATTCGCTTCAGGTCTTCTTATCTCAAGCGTGTTCTATTTTTAGGGATAAAGTAATGGGCCCCACTTGTTAGGGATAAGATTATTGTTTGGGTCTCTTCTATTGTCTATTGTGCAAACCTTGAGTTTTCTGCTATGTCTGCTGTATAAAGAGTTTGGGTTTTGTGCTATGTCTACTGTGTAAGGACCTTGGTTTTTGTGTTAAAAAGTGTTAGCAGCTTTTCCATTTTAATTTGAAGTGAACGTCAACGTCACTTTGCTTGTTTATACAGTTCCAGCTAGCTTGTGGGTCCTACAGAGCAGTAGATCAAAGTTAACAAAAAGGGTGGAAAATGGGCTTCCCAGATGGGCTGGACAATTTGGATCAGACTTATCGCAAATCACCCAAAGTGGCCCAAAACTGAAGAGCTTGTGCTACAGTAGACTCATTTATCTCAGGTTCTATCTAGGCCTTAAGGTGGGTGTTGGGGCCTCTCTTGTTGTGCTGTAACTTGGTCAAAAAATGGGCATCTACATTAGCCCCCCGAGCCCGCGCCTCACGTGATGTGGGGTGCGGGTGAGTAGTGCAGTTCAACTCGCAGATCATGAAGTTGGATTGGTTTGTAGATAAGGTAACCATTGCTCCCTTTGAGTCTGCGATTGCTATTCTCTTGAAGGGATTGAACCATTGTGTACTTCATGCATTCTTTTGACAAAAAGGGCTTTTAATGAATCAGTAAATTGTTAATCTATGGAGATCCTTTGTTTTCTTCATGTTTGGTCTGCAGTAAACAAGATCGCGTTTTTCATCTGCCATATGCTTTCGTCATTTGCTGTTAATACTACAGACTGTGGGCTTATTTATCCTCAAGGTTCCATGGATTTGAGTCCATAGGTCTGCTACGACTTTAAGTGAGATAGGGCATGGGTCTGCCATGACTTTGAGTGAAATGTATTTCTGTAAGACCAATAGTGTTAGTTCCATATACAAATGAGGAGGTGAACAAAACCTGCTGTCTTCGGTAGACTATGGTAAGCCCATAAAGCGTTTATCAAATGAGAGCTCCAACTTCCGCCATAAGAGGATGCTTAGGATGTGCAGGAGCATTTGACTTGTAGCATATGTTTGCTCATTGCCTTGCAGATAGGAAGGTGCGGTGATGCTTTCTTTTGGTAGTGAAGTCTGCCACAGCGGCACCCGTAGCAAGATGTGAAGAATCATGGATTGCTAGTGCTTCTTTGTTGGTAGTGAGTTTTTCTTTTAGGGGCAAGGATATTATTGAATTATTGAATGTATGACCCAAGTGTTTGGGAATTATGAATGCTCTCATGAATCTTCAAAGTGTAAAAGATAGAGTTGAAAAGGCAATCTCATCTTATGCATTGATACTAGCATGAGTCGTGTGGCTGAGTTGGTTAAGTAGTGTAGAGAAAATTCCATTGCAGTGTCTGCAGTTTGTAGTTTCTACTACAGACCATTTCCATTTAGCGGTAAGAAAAAGGCATGCGTGTCGATGGATCTTCAAATGATAAAAGCCCTCAAGCGCTTTCTTTTGATATGTATTTGTTTTATGATTGCAATAATCTTCTCATGGTAGTTTGACTCCTTAGATTACAAGTGAATACCTGATTCTGCAGTAATGTTGTTCACTGATATGTGGTAACGTTCTTTACAGATCTGCAGTAACCTTCTTATTCTTCAGTAATGTTGTTAATTGATCTGCGATAAGACTCAGCAGCTCGTTTCTGCTGTAAATTTTGGCAAGCCCATGAATGATGAATTGATGGAATTAACAATACCTAGCCCCCATGTATGAAGAGACTTTGAGATAGTCATGTTTTGGAGACTTGTTAGATGTGTGGATCAAGTTGGCTTGTACTTGTAAAAAGTGTGACACACTTTGATGTAGTCTGCTATAGCGTTCCTCATAGTTGCCAATAATAGTCAAGTGGTGAGAGTTATTGATAGAGTCTCTTTGTGAGTCTGCAACATGATGCTTTCGAGAGATACTCTAGAGTAGGGATTTGCCAGTCAGTGGAGGCAAAATTTGTAAAATTTCTTCAAGATCATGTTGGTGCTATGCACATCGGCTTTGGAAGTCTACTACTTCTTTGCTCATGTTGGGCTAAAAGTAATCCAATAGCTGGAGTCTGCCGTAGAGACATGTTCCTCCGCTGACTTTTGCAAATTTGTTCACATACTTCCAGAAAATGATTTGAATACTTATACATCTTGCTAAGACTCCCTTGGTGGTCTGCCATAAAGATCTCAAGACAATAAGACATAATCTTTGAGTTCTTTTAAGTCTGCCGTACCTTTAGGAGATATAAACTTAGCCTTCAATAGTGTTATTCAATCTTCATGATCGGATGAGAGTTCTTCAAACTCTTTTCTTAGCAAATCAATAATAGGTGCATTTTTTTTTTTTTATTGATGACTTAAGAACACAAGGTTTTAATACCTCTTGCATAGTGGTCTTCATGTCCTTGTGCATCATCAATCTTCAAATGCATTGTGTTAATCTCATGCGTGATAGCTAAACCAGTGAGGTGTGCTTCATATTCTGCAGTATTGCTCGAACATTGCAGAGCACAATTCTTGCCTCGCTTGACGCAACAGCAGACCAAATTTCGAAATACAAATTAAATTTGTCAAGTCTGCCAAGAGTATATCACTTTTTTGGCACTTTGTCTCCTTATGTAAGATGATGATTTCATTCTGATTGCTGCAGATGAAACACATTAATGATGAAGTTGCTGCAGAATCTACCGATGATGTTACAGTAAACTTAAATGATGAAGTTGCAGCAGAAGCTATACTTGATATTATAGCAGATTTCGATGATGAAGTTGAGTATTCTCAAGGTGAGTCTTCTGAAGATAGCGACTCTACTAAAGTGGCTTTAGAGGTGGCTGACTTACATTTGGCACCAGTGATTTGTTTCATGAAAACCATTTGTTGAAGTCTGGGATGATAGCTTGATATATGTGAGCTTTAGGAGGAATTTTCAATGCACTTACTATTTTTGCAGCCCCCTTTAATGCAAAGGTGTACTGGTGAAATATAAAGAACGTTTCTTCTTTTCGTGGAAGAAACTCGTGTTGTGAAAGAAATCAGAGAAGTGGATGAGGTAGCTCTTTCTACAGAAGAACATCCGGTTGGCAAAGGACTCCATGTTGAATAAGCTTCTTTTGCGGAAGAGATTCCGGCAGTAGAAAGTATTCTTGCTTCGAAAGAAACTCCATGTTGATAGTGTTTCTACCATGGAAGAGTTTTGGTAGGGGATGAGTTTATAGTAGATGTTGTTAGTGATGTTACAGCAGACTTCAATGATGAAGTTGCAGGAGAAGCTGCTGTAGAAAAATGTTACAGCAGATGTTGCTGATGATGTTTTAGCATGTTGTTGACATTGCAGCAGATGCTATTGTTGCATGAGTTACGACAAATGTTGCTAATGATGTTTTAGCAGGTCCCGTTGATGTACTGTTCCTATTGCAGAAAACATTCTGGCTTGGGTGAGTTGATAACTTTGTTTTTCCCACTGCAGATGAAATTTCGGCTTAGGGGTGGTGTTAACAGCAGATGCTACTTGGATGTTGTAGCAGGTGCTACTGATTTTGTTATTTCCACCGTAGATGAGATTCCGGCTTGGGATGATGTTGTTGAAGTGGAGGCTATTTGGATGTTGTAGCTGCTAATTTTGTTGTTCCCACTGTGGAAGAAATTTCGGCTTGGGATGATATTCCCGTTACGGAAGAGATTCCAGTTGGTGGAATGATGTTGTAGTGGACGCTTCCAGTGAAGTTGCAGCAGATGCTACTAATCTTGTGTCCCCACTGTAGATGAGATTCTGGCTCGAGGAATAATGTTTTTGCAGCATAAGCTACTTGGATGATGTAGCAAACGCTGCTAATTTTGTTATTCTCACCGTAGATGAGATTCCAGCTTGGGGAATAATGTTGTTGCAGCATAAGCTACTTGGATGTTGTAGCAGACACTACTAATGTCGTGACAGTAGAAGCTACTTGGATGTTGTAGCAGAAACTACTAATCTTGTCATTCCCACCATGATATGAACCCGCGGAATTGAATCCCTTGAACCCAAAATCAATTTGAAAACTCACCCAAGAAAGCCAAGATCAAGTCAATGGATGGAGAATCTAGGCCCGTTGAGAACCCGTTTCAAGAACCCAGATTATATTAAAATCTAGACCCGATGAAGAACCTATCTCAAGAACCCAGATTACAATGAGGAATGCCACAAAGATTGTGATTTACCTTTGATAAGTTCAAAAGTTCAATTAAGAACAAAAGGAGAAAACTCAACTCACTATGAAAATTCAATATATTATCCCCTTCAAATGAGGCTACAAAGAGTATTTAAACCAAAACCTAATTAAAATCCTAACCAAACTAGAACTCTTTTTTCCCAAAAATACCCCTGCGTGAACAGTGCCACGCAACAGTAATTAGGCTACAGTAACTTGGGCCGTAATACAAGGCCTCCTTGTAGCCCACTTATTCTAAACTAATAAAATAAATCTTTTAATAAATTGAAAGCCTTGAATAACAATAGGCCCAAACTTCCCTAAGTCATATCTTCTACAGCTTGTATCAAGTGGATCAAAATTGGTTCTCCTTCTTTCAAACCCACTTTGATTGTTGAGTTAGCTTCATCCCAAGTGGATTGCACCAATCCTTGCATTGCTTCCTTGATCTTCTTGGCTCTTGATGTTGTAATTGGCCCATCTTGAACTTGCAAAGGATCTTTAAGGCTAGACTCACCTTGGTTCCCATCATTCCCCCTCTCCTCAAAAGGATTCGACCACGAATCTTCACCTACATCAAATGGAGAAAGATCAGAAACATTGAAAGTAGTAGAAACTTTATACTCACCTGGAAGGTCCACTTTATAAGCATTGTCATTAATTTTCTCAAGAATTTGGAAAGGTCTATCTCCTCGAGGATGCAACTTAGTCTTTCTATGGGCTAGAATCTTTCTTTGCGCATGTGAACCCAAACCCAATCTCCTGGTTCAAAGATGACACGCCTTCGCCATTTATTGGCTTGGGAAACAACCCTTTCATTCTTTTGGGCAATTTGAAGTCGTACCCTCTCATGAAGTGACTTCACCAACTCCGCCTTCTTTTGTCCATCCAAGCTACTCCTACCATCAATAGGTAAAGGCATTAAATCTAAAGGAGTAAGTGGATTTAAACCATAAACAATTTCAAAAGGAGAATAAGAAGTAGTAGAATGCATGGCCCTATTATATGCAAACTCTATAAATGGCAAACAATCCTCCCAAGTTTTTAAATTCTTATGAACAACAGTGCGTAAAAGCTGAGTTAAAGTCCTATTAACTACTTCAGTCTGACCATCAATCTGCGGATGACAAGTAGTGGAAAATAAGAGGTTAGTACCCAATTTACCCCACAACACCTTCCAAAAGTAGCTAAGGAATTTAACATCCCTATCAGAAACAATACTCCGAGGTACACCATGGAGTCGCACTATTTCCCTGAAAAACAAGTCAGCTATGTTTGTGGCATCATCTATTTTATGGCATGGAATGAAATGTGTCATCTTACTAAATCTATCCACAACCACAAAAATAGAATCTCTACCCCTTTTTGTCCTAGGCAGCCCCAAAACAAAGTCCATAGATATGTCTACCCATGGCTCACTAGGAACGGGTAAGGGTGTATACAACCCATGTGGCAAAACCTTAGATTTGGCCTTTCTACATGTAATGCACCTGCCACAAATGTGATTCACATCTTTCTTCATCTTAGGCCAAAAGAAATGTTCATGCAAGATGTCTAAAGTTTTCTTGACACCAAAGTGTCCCATTAATCCCCCACCATGTGCCTCACGCACCAATAACTCACGCATAGAACAACTTGGCACACAGAGTTTGCTTTCTTTAAACAAATAACCATCGTGCTTGTAAAACTTACCGAATGCCGTCTTATCACATGCCTTATACACATCAGAAAAGTCAGCGTCATCAGCATACATGTCTTTCACATATTCAAAGCCAAGCAACTTAGCACTCATAGAAGTAAGAAGTACATACCTCCGGGATAAAGCATCAGCAACAATGTTCTCCTTACCTTGTTTGTAACGGATGACATATGGAAAGGTCTCAATGTATTCCAGCCATCTAGCATGCCTTTGATTCAACTTACCTTGACCCTTGAGATGCTTCAATGATTCATGATCGGTGTGGATCACAAATTCCCTAGGCCACAAGTAGTGCTGCCAAGTCTCTAATGCACGAACAAGAGCATAAAGCTCTTTGTCATAAGTAGGGTACTTCAGGGACGCCCCACTAAGCTTCTCACTGAAGAAGGCTATAGGCCGCCTATCCTGCATCAAAACAACTCCAATCCCTATTCCTGAGGCATCACATTCAATCTCAAAAACTTTGTTAAAATTAGGTAATGCTAACACAGGTGCAGAGCACAACCTTTCTTTTATAGTGGCAAAAACATTATCTTGATCAGCTCCCCAATGAAACCCAACATTCTTTTTAATTATCTTAGTGAGTGGTACAGCCAGAGTGCTAAAGTCTTTAACAAAACGCCAATAAAAGCTAGCTAAGCCATGAAAGCTTCTTACCTCAGTGATGCTCTTTGGCATTGGCCACTCCTTGATGGCCTTGACTTTCTCTTCATCCACCTCAATACCTGTTGTAGTAACAACATAACCAAGAAAAACAACTTTTTCCATGCAAAAGTTACATTTCTTGAAATTAGCATACAATTTTTCACATTTCAACACATCAAACACATATCTCAAATGCTCAATATGTTCATTTAAGTCCTTGCTGTATACTAGGATGTCATCAAAGTACACAACCACAAACTTGCCTATGAACGCACGTAGGACATGGTTCATTAATCTCATGAAAGTACTGGGTGCATTAGTAACGGCCAAATGGCATAACCAACCATTCATAAAGCCCATACTTAGTCTTAAAAGCAGTTTTCCATTCATCACCCTCTTTCATTCTAATTTGATGATACCCACTTTTAAGATCAATTTTACTGAAAATACATGAGCCATGCAATTCATCAAGCATATCATCTAATCTAGGAATGGGATGGCGATACTTTACCGTGATATTGTTGATCGCCCTGCAATCAACGCACATCCTCCACGTCCCATCCTTCTTTGGCACTAGTAGCACTGGTACTGCACATGGGCTCATGCTCTCCCTCACGTACCCCTTACTCATCAAATCCTCAACTTGCCTTTGAAGCTCCTTTGTCTCCTCTGGATTACTCCTATATAGGCTGGTCGGTTTGGAATAGCAGCTCCGGGCACAAAATCAATCTGGTGTTCAATGCCTCTAATGGGTGGCAACTCATTAGGCATCTCCTCTTAGAATACATCCTCAAACTCCTGCAATAAAGAAACAGCCAAACTAGGAAGAGACTTGTTAGTTTCATCAAGATTAAGATAAGACTCTTTATAGACAAGAAGAATCATAGGGCGATCTGCGAAGAAAGCCCTCTTAACCTCACTCTCTCTTGCATAGAAACTTACTTTTGTCTTTCCTTTTCTCTCTGCAGACTCTCTTTCTTTTTTCTCATTTTCACTCTCACTCTTTCTTTTTTGCTCAATCTCTTTTTCACTCTTTCTTTTTTGCTCATTTTCACTCCTAATCTTTCTTTTTTTGCTCAATCTCTTTTTCACTCTTTCTTTTTTGATCACTCTCATTTTCACACTTTCTTTTATGAGTAACCTCACTTTTCAGTTTCAGTTGGTCCTCATAGACTTGGCTTGGAGTTAAAGGAGCAAGCTTGATTGTTTTGCCCCCCTTTACAAAGCTGTACATGTTCTTGAACCCATCATGTGTCACCCTCCTATCATACTGCCACGGCCTCCCCAACAAAATATGGCCAGCATGCATAGGCACAACATCACAAAGCACCTCATCCAGATACTTCCCAATTGAAAAAGTAACTAACACTTGCCTATCCACCCTAACCTCTCCACAATCATTCAACCACTGCAATTTGTATGGTCTAGAGTGTTTTAAGGTTGGTAAATTCAATTTCTCTACCAAAATAGTGCTAGCCACATTAGTACAACTCCCCCCATCAATGATCATACTACATACCTTATTGTTGACGTGGCATCTAGTATGGAAAATGTTCTCTCTCTGTTGCTCTGCATCATCCACCTTAATGTGTGTATTGAGAGCACGCCTGGCAACAAGAGACTCACCTGTCACGGGGTATACCACTCCATCATCATCACTAGCATCAACCAACTCGGGCATCCCATCACTATCATCCTCACTCTCAGTCATCACCTCCCCATTGTCGCGCATAATCATCACCCGCCTGTTTGGACATTGAGAAGTGATGTGCCCTGAACCCAAACACTTAAAGCATTTAATATCTCTATTCCGTGAAGGTTGAGATTCTACCTTGGGTTTGTTGCTAGTTCCCTCATCTTTTCCCTTAGGTGGTTCGGTCTTTCTCTTTGCTTCAGCTGAATCATTCCTATCCCACTTTGATTTCCAAGTAGTATTAGAAACCGAAGTGTACCTTGCTGTCCCTTTTCTCTTTAACTGTCTCTCCACCTTCATAGCCATGTGCACCATGTCCTCTATCTCCACATAATGCTGCAATTCAATTACATTGGCTATGTCCCTATTCAAACCACTCAAAAATCTAGCCATGGTGGCCTCCCGATCCTCCTCTACATTAGCCCGAATCATCGCCACCTCCATCTCCTTATGGTAATCCTCCACACTCCTAGACCCCTGTGTAAGATTTTGGAGCTTTTGGTAAAGGTCCCTATAGAAGTGGCTAGGTACAAATCTCCGCCTCATGAGAGCTTTCAACTCTCCCCACGTCTCTACAGGCCTCTCATTATTCCTCCTTCTATTGGTCACTAATTGATCCCACCAAATAATAGCATAATCAGTGAACTCTATTACCGCCAACTTCACTTTCTTCTCTTCAGAGTAATTATGACAATCAAACACTGAGGTCTATTTTTTTCTCCCACTCTAGATAAACCTCAGGGTCAGTTCTACCTTGGAAAGATGGTATTTTCATTTTGATGCTCCCAAGGCTTCGATCTACACCATCCCGACCCCCTCGGGTTCCACTCATGTCCTCTTTCACGCCTAACTCGTCTATGTCTACCCGACCCAACTTCAGATGCTAAGTCTTCCTCATCCTCACCATCTCCTTCATTCTCATACTCATTTTCAACCCTAGGCTCATGTCGCATCCTATCTCTCTCACCTTGCAGATTTCTAATCGTTGTTTCTTGATGATCCATCCTATCCCTCACTTCACCCAATACAAAGTTCAACCGCTCAAACTGTTGTTGCATGGCTTGCAACACAAAGGATGAGTTATCTGCCTTCCCCTTTGGTGATGAGTCACTCCTTATGAGACATCGTAATGTGCTGCACAAAAAAAAAAAATGTTAGTGGAAAACCTCACACACTCCCTTACGTGTTTACACTCGAATAATGGCACTCCACTCGTATTTCACTCTTAATTGGCTTTTTTTTTTTTTTTTTTTTTGATAATAGTCTCACACTCTCTTGCCTTTTACCTCAAGAGTTTTCCCACTCAAGTTCTTCAAGAACTAATTGAACTCAATCAAGAAATAAAAACAAGAACCTTGTTTTATCCCAACTAGTAATTAGGTCCAAGAAACAAGAACAAGAACAAGAACAAGAACAAGAACCAGAACCAGAACCAGAACCAGAACAAGAAATAAGGAATAAAAACGAATGAAAGAGTAACTATAATGATGTATGCAGCCCCGTTGATGATAAGGCTCATAAAAAATTTTCGGATTTTTTTTTTTTTTTTTTTTTATTTTTTTTCCAGCAACTGATTTGATCACAATCAAACGAATAAGAGATTTGAGCCAACACAAACTCTAGAACAAGAAGTTTCAGCCAACACAAACTCTTGAATAAGAGGTTTCAACCAACACAAACTCTAGAACAAGAAGTTTCAGCCAACACAAACTCTTGAATAAGAGGTTTAAGCCAACACAAACACTAGAACAATGCAATTCGGCAGCCACCTTCCTTTTTTTTTTTTTTGTAACCCTAGAACAATGAAGCCCTAGAATCAAATACGCAAGAAACAAAAGATAGAATCAAGACCTGATTGGAAACCTTGCTCTGATACCAAATGATATGAACCCGCGGAATGGAATCCCTTGAACCCACAATCAATTTGAAAACTCACCCAAGAAAGCCAAGATCAAGTCAATGGATGGAGAATCTAGACCCGTTGAGAACCCGTTTCAAGAACCTAGATTATATTAAAATCTAGACCCGATGAAGAACCTATCTCAAGAACCCAGATTACAAGGAGGAACGCCACAAAGGTTGTGATTTACCTTTGATAAGTTCAAACAAGAGGAGAAAACTCAACTCACTATGAAAATTCAATATATTGTCTGCCTTCAAATGAGGCTACAAAGAGTATTTAAACCAAAACCTAATTAAAATCCTAACCAAACTAGAACTCTTTTTTCCCAAAAATACCCCTGCGTGAACAGTGCCACGCAACAGTAATTAGGCTACAGTAACTTGGGCCGTAATACAAGGCCTCCTTGTAGCCCACTTATTCTAAACTAATAAAATAAATCTTTTAATAAATTGAAAGCCTTGAATAACAATAGGCTCAAACTTCCCTAAGTCATATCTTCCACAGCTTGTATCAAGTGGATCAAAATTGGTTCTCCTTCTTTCAAACCCACTTTGATTGTTGAGCTAGCTTCATCCCAAATGGATTGCACCAATCCTTGCATTGGTTCCTTGATCTTCTTGGCTCTTGATCTTGTAATTGGCCCATCTTGAACTTGCAAAGGATCTTTAAGGCTAGGCCCACCTTGGTTCCCATCACACCAGGGTTGAAATTTTGGCTTGGTTAAATGATGTTATCGCAGCAGATGCTACTTGGATGTTGTAGCAGACTACTAATAATTTTGTTAAAATTATAGCATACATTGTTGTTGATGTTTTAGCAAATGTAGTTGATGTATTATTCCTATTGCGAAAGTGATTCCGGCTTAGGATGATGCTCCCACTATAGAAGAGATTCTGGTTAGGGAATGATGTTTTTGTAGAAACAGTTACTTGGATGTCGTAGCAGACTGCTAAATATTGTTATTCCCACCGCGGATGAGATTCCGGCTCGGGGAATGATGTTTGCAGCAGATGCTACTTGGATATTGTAGCAAAGGCTGCTAGTTGTGTTAGTCCCACCGCGGATGAAATTCCGGCTTGGGGAATCATATCACAGTAGATGCTACTGAAATTGTGGGAGCTCTAAGGTTCCATGTGGGATTCTACGGTGGAACTCCTAAGAGCAATTTGTAGTCTGCGGTAGCATGATGAATAGATCTGTGGTGGCAGGACTTGAGATCTTTCTTGTGTTTGCTACTACTGGTAGGTTTCTCACATGGTGAGTACTTGTGGTGCATTCTTCGTCTCTTTAGGCCTTCTTGGAATAAGGCTAAATTAAAAGGGCCATGTTTTGCGCCTTTTGGAAGAGTTGAACAAACTTAATGATGTTTGCATTCTTGCGGTGAGCACGGTTCTCAACTGGCATACTATATATGAAAAATTTTGCTGGCTCACATTCCTCATATTTGACATGACAATCTAGGGTTATACCGCGAAAGCAATGGATGTACTGCAACAAATCTGAATGTATAGCAGCAGCAGATCTGGATGTACAGCAGCAGATCTACACCATTATTCTTGTTTTGCATTGTAGAGACTAAGAAAAGTAAATTTTTCCTCCACATGAAAATACCACAGTTCAATAGGTCTTTCCAAATAAGGTACTTATTTATAACTTAGTGGGATATAGAGGCCTTCTCGCGAAGTGTCTAGATTCCTCTTCCCTTTCATTTTTGAGCAAGTCTGCCACGTCTCCCAACGTGACACATTGCGTTGTTGTTTTGCAGAAGATTCAACATCTGCTGCTAAAGCTCTTGCTGGTTGAAGTCTGTTGGGAAGCATCTCGCCTGTCTGCAGATATAGTAATATTGTTGTGGATGTTTCCACTTCAAAAGAGATTTCAACCATGGATGATTTTGGTCTGCCATATGGAAGCATTTTTTATTGGAGCTGCGATTCCCATCATAGAAGGAACTTATGCCCAAAATTCAATTTGAGGATGCTTATGTGGCAGACATGGAGGACATGGTTGAAGTCCTTGATAGTTGTGATGTTGTCTTGATCAAAATATGCAACATGTGATTGGTGGTTTCTGCTTGCCCATTTCCTTAAGAATAGTAATGTATAGAACAACAATACTTGATTTAATAATGCTCTAAACCATGTGATGATGTGTTTGTGGATGAAATTGGCCACAACTGTACCAGTAGCTTTGCGAAATGGGATGGCCTCAACCCACTTTGAGAAGTAATCAGTAGGTTCTAGGATCCAAATGTCTCTGCCGGATGGTGGATCAACGGGACCACTAAGGTCTAGCCCCCAAGTGTACAAAGGTCATGGTGTGGCCATGTTTTGTAGACTAATCGGGTGTGTGTGGATCAGATTAGCTTGAACTTGACAAGTATGGCATGATTTGGCGAAGTCTGCCATGTCCTCATTCATAGTTGGCCAATAGTAACCAAAGGCCAGCAGTAATTGCTAAAGCCCTTTTGGAAACAGCAGACCCTCTTCCATAAAATATATGGTAGACAATTTCTTAAGATGGCTTGTTGTTTTGTCAGTCTGCAATAAAATTCCTTTAATGAGATACTCCAGGAATGGAATGCGCTAATCATTAGAAATGAACATGGCATAGACTTGTTCACAATCATGCTGACGATGACAAGTTAAGTATTAATTCTGTAGATCTGCCACTTCCTTGCTCATATTGGGCCAAGTGTTGAAGTCTGCGGTAGAGGCTTATCCCACCCCTAAATTCACAAGACTTCTCGTGGACTTCCTTAAGTTTCTTCGCTGCCTCTTGAAGACTTATATTGCTAAAATACCTCTCGATAATCTGCGGTAGAGATCCCCAGTGATTAATACATAATCCTTCAGTTCCTTCAAGTCTGGCACACCTTTAGGCGACATAAGCTTGATTTTCGAAGGTATCCTCCAGTCTTCGTAGTCAAGATGTTGTTCTTCAAATACTTTCTTCAGCACATCAGTGATGGGCACACTCTTTTTATTGATTGTAACATCTGCCTTTGGTCCCTCAAAAGAAACTTGAGAACCAATGGTTGTGAGTGCGTCCGCATAACGATTCTCACTTTTTAGGGCCATAAGTGATTTCAAAAGTGAATGTTGGGTCAAAGCACGGTATGGTGCCAAGGATGGCTTCTTGAGTGAGAATTCACTTTTGGCTTGGCAGATTATAAGGTTGGAGTCTTCAACCACCTTCAAATGTTTTATTCCTGCCTCATGAGCTACTGCCAACCCGATTAATAAGCTTCATATTTTGAGACGTTGATGGAGCATAGAGAATCGAGCTTGAAAGACTTAGCCATAGTCTCTTCATCTTCCTTATTGAGAGCAATACTAGCTGCACTTGGAATGGAGGTAAAAGAGCCGTCAAATGCCAAAGTTCAAGTTGAGTCTGCCGTATCTACCAAGAGTGCTTCCTCCACTTCTCCTGGTACTTCATGCGAGCTTGATGAAGTATCTTCTCCAAGAAATTGAGCTAGGAAGTCTGTTATGGCTTGGCTTTTAATTTTTTGATGGAGCTTCAGTAATTATCTCATACTGTGACAGTTGTAAAAGTCGTAGAAGACTGGTCGGTACGGTAGACTCTTGGTTGGACTTGGTCATCAGCTGAATCCTGTGAGTTGTGTAATGGTGCCGCAGACAGTATGAAGCATAAACCAAAGCTAAACATGATCGTTCAGCCCCCAAGTATCTAGTTTCAGCATCTCTAAGTGCACGATTGACATAATATAGTATATGGGCCGTTCATATTCCTCATTATCTTCTTAGGTATTTGTGTTTCAACCTCTGTATGAAACATTCTCATAGGTTCTACCACACGTATAGTACTATGCTCCACATTCAAAGAATAAGCTACAAGTCTCGGGTCTATCATAGGCATTTTATCATATAACCAAGCCAAAAATTGGTATTCTTTTAGTAGACTAATTAAATTATTTCTTTCCACAGCAAATAATTAAATTGATTACCTCGAGATCTTCCTTGGTAGCTATATTTGGATCCGCTTCTACAGACTCTCAAATTTTCCTCTTGCAGACCTTTCTAAGTCTGCCGCTGGTTCAGCATAGTCTTCATTCTTTTGTATCAAACAACATGAAGGTTGCAGACTACCCTCCTTAGGTATGGGACCCTCTTGCTGCTTGAAATTGGGCCCCACGTATCTTCATAAGCGATAAAAAGTGCGTCCATCAAGTATTGGACCTGTACACATTGAATTTTGGACTCCTTTGTAGAGTTCTGTCAAATGTTAGTGCTAAGGTGGAATTGGCTACAGCAGACTCGTCCAATTCTGTATCATTGGCATTCTCATGGATGATTACAGGAACACTAGCTTTACTCTTATCTTTCTTGTGATTTGGGAAAGGGGTTTTGTGAACCCTCAGCTACTCTAGAGAGAGCAATAAAGTTCAATCGACGGTCTGTCGTAGGATGATGCACATATCTATGGTAACGACAAAACTTGGGATCCTCCTTGTCTTCTCTTGTAGGCTGTTTATTGACTTTTGTAAGCTTGATTACATCATCGTTAACCCATTTGTCAAAAATGACCGTCATTTCCTCCACAGTAAAGGCAAATGAGGCAGTTCTTTAAAAGAAATCTTTCTTGGTTGTTTCTTTCGTTTGTTTTCTTCCCCTTCCATATTTCTTCCGCCGTACTCTTCCCACGGTCTGACCATATCCGTTAGATTCTGGACCAACACGTGAATTCACGACTGAGTTTTGTCTTATATTCTTGGACTTGGGCAGCATTACTGCAGATCTAGTTCACAGAGAAGAGTGCTGCTCAACTCCCTAGTGGAGTCGCCAAAATATGGACGCTCAAAAATCACTAGGTGCCATGTGTCGCCTTGTGATTGGTTGAAGATGGGTTGAACTTGTATTGATGGGTTGTTGAGCCCAAAACTCCAAACCAGGCCCGCAAACTTGCCAGATGGCTGATGGTGCACTTCTTCCTGATCTGCTATTATGCTGGCCTTTTTTATCAAGAGGACTACAGATCTGCTGTGATGGCTTTTTGGTCAACAAAACTACAGCAGACAACAATCGTGAACATCCATAGAATAAGCAAGAACAAAGTAAAAAATGAACTCAGATAAACTAAAAAGACTAAGGAAGATTTGGTGAGAAAAGGGGAGGATTATCCCTTGAAAACATGTATCATGGAGTAGGTTACTTGGTAATCTTTTGAAGGGATTGGTAATGTAGTTACGTTATGGGGACTTGACTATTTTTTATGGAGTTTGGCAGAGAATGTTTTGGGGTGAAGGTTGTCCTGATAGTATTTCTTCTCCTCCTTTTTATAGTGGTCAGCCATAACCCCTGGAGTCCATGGTTTTAACTTGGCCATCCTTTTAACTCTTGGTTAATGAGGCTCCTCATTAGCCCCTCCAATGACATTAAACCTATGCTTCTTGATAGGACAAGACGTTACCGCAGACTAAATCAGTGAAAGACTGATTTAGTGGGTTGACTCCATGATGAAAGTTGATTTGTACATGTTTTCATTAAGGTATTTAACATTTGCTGGTCACTTGTGTTCATGCCCCCCAACGGGTATGATACACTTGTGCAGCAGACTTCAATACCTTTAAAGGAAATAATCCCCCTACCTCCAAACCAAATCCCCCTTAGTCCTTTAATGAAGATTAGTAGCAGTCACCATAGGTTTGGGCTTTGGTGACTGTGTTACCTTTGTTTATGTTACCTTCAGAACATCTTTTGGCCTCTTGTTGAGATCCTCCCTTTTTTGTGAATCTGCCGTTGCTTACCTCTCATCTGCTGTGTGGGAGGAGTAGCAGCCACCATAGGTTTGGGGTGCATTACCCCTCTTCATGTTGCCTCTAGGCTGCCTTTTTGCCTTGGGTTGAGATTCTTCCTTTCTTGTGAGTCTGCCGTTGATTATTTCTCGTCTGCTGTGTGGGAGGAATGGCAGCTACCTCTGTTCACGTTGCCTTCAGGTTACCTTTTTGCCTTTAGTGGAGACCCTTCCTTTCTTGTGAATCTGCCGCTGCTCATTTCTTGTCTGCTGTGTAGAAGGAGTAGCAACAGTCATTATCAGGTATGAGTCTACCGTCTTGAGGAGATGATGAACAGTAGCTTTCTTAGGATTTGCTTCAGAGGATTCGCTTCAGGTCTTCTTATCTCAAGCTTGTTCTATTTTTAGGGATAAAGTAACGGGCCCCACTTGTTGGGGATAAGATTATTGTTTGGGTCTCTTCTATTGTCTGTTGTGCAAACCTTGAGTTTTCTGCTATGTCTGCTGTATAAAGAGTTTGGGTTTTGTGCTATGTCTGCTGTGTAAGGACCTTAGTTTTTGTGTTAAAAAGTGTTAGCAGCTTTTCCATTTTAATTTGAAGTGAACGTCAACGTCACTTTGCTTGTTTATAAAGTTCCAGTTAGCTTGTGGGTCCTACGGAGCAGTAGATCAAAGTTAACAAAAAGGGTGGAAAATGGGCTTCCCAGATGGGCTGGACAATTTGGATCAGACTTATCGCAAATCAGCCAAAGTGGCCCAAAACTGAAGAGCTTGTGCTACAGTAGACTCATTTATCTCAGGTTCCGTCTAGGCCTTAAGGTGGGTGTTGGGGCCTCTCTTGGTGTGCTGTAACTTGGTCAAAAAGTGGGCATCTACAGTATTGTTTCCAAAACAGTTCTAGGATCGGAAAGCTCCTCCAAGAAGTCCTTTGTATGAGGTTGTAACTTCACGTACGTTCCTTTCTCCAATCTTGTGCTTTTCACTTTGACAAGGTCTCCATCTTGTAGTTCCAAGTGATCCATCATCCAGTTTGGCATGAAAACAATACCCTCCTCGGCATCAAACTCCTGAACCCCACAATGCGTGACACGGCCAGATGTAGGGTTGAGCAAGTTAAACAACATGGGGTAGTCGACAACTTTGAACGCAAGATGATTGAGAGCCGAAGCAGGCATGATGATCTAGTCACCGTTTTCTAGATGAGACTTGTCACAGTAAGAGAGGGGTAACATAGATAAGTTTGTGAAAAGCGATTGTGATGTCGACGTTGAGCAGATTCATCCATGATGAGGATCGACTTTCTTGGTACTGGACTAATTAGGTGTTGGGGACTGAGAATAGCTTGTATGTTAGCCCCACAGGAATGTGAGTCTATATATAGAAAAAAGAGAGATCGGTTTGTTCAAGGCTTGGATGTTGGATGGTTAGGCGAAAGGAAATCTGTTTCCAATAGGAATAGGAAGAAAGAATTAGGCGGTGGTGTTATTCACTGACATATCCCAATGATATTTCTGCCAATAATTAAAAAAAAAAAAAAACACGAGACAAAGTTATTCTTATGCAGCTGATTGGTTCACATATTAAAAGGAAATACTAAAAATAAATATGTAAATAAAATATATAATTAAAAAATAAAAATAATGCCCAACTCTCAGGCAAACAATCCTACTGTTTTTTCTTTTTGAAAAATTATATTTTAAACCCTATAATTTTAAGGGGTATAACAAATTAAATATTGAATTAAAAAAAAAAAAAAAAAACAATAAATTAAATTTGAACACATTTAAGTGGAATAACATTGTGTTTGAACTTCAATATATTGAGGTACACGGTTTAATTTGTTACTTTTGAAACTATAGACTCCTTAAATTATAGAGCTGAAGTTGTTTCCTTCTTCTTTTTTCATATTTCCCTTCCAAAAAAAAAAAATTAAGAACCTTGTAAATTTTCCTATAATAGAGAATTAGGCCTTGCATGCAGCATGTACCAAAATGCAGGGAAACAAGTTTAAAGCATGATGGAGTGTGGTTACATAATGCTGGCGGCCACATACGCTACTAGCATGTCTAACTCTGGTATAAGTAGCCAGAGGAAAAAAGAAGAGGAAGCGGCATCTCACTCTCTCTACAAACAAAATGAAGGTTTATTTATAATGACATCTTCAATTTACAAAGCAGTTGTGTCAATTGTCTTTCTCGGTAAGGAAAAATTGCTTTTCTTTTATTTTTCTTCCTTTTCTTTTTACACTTCAACAATCAGTTTTTCATCAGCAGCAATCTTTTTGTTTATGGAGAGAGAGAGGATGAAATCACATTTTCATTTTATAAAAAAATGTCACAAGCATCTGGTAATTGTATCAGATAAGCATGATTAAATATGCTGCTCCACCACATATCACCCATTTAGTTGTATTTTTCAGCTTTGAATTTAACTTGTGGATTGCGAATGTCATCCTGGCTTTGAATCAAACGAATCTCCAAACTACTTGATTGGGGATCATATCCCGCGCTTCTATAGTCATTCACTGTTCTCTGCAAAAGTGCCTGCAAACCATAGACAAAGAATCAAAGATGAGGATCCAATGGCATAGTATTAATAATCTCAAAAGTAATAGTTCCTCTAATAATTTCTTCCTTTTCTTCTTACACACGTGCAAAAGTTTCACTTCATGTATTATTTCCGCAGTTCCCTAATAGACCAATTTTATGCATCAGAAAATGATTTTAAAAATTGATTTGGATGGTCAAACAAGTCAAAGCGTGGAGAATTCAGATGCAGTAACATTTTTGCAATAAATACATGAGTGTACCATACAGAACTATGACAACCAACAAAATGTACCGAATCCCATGCTTGAGAGATAAAAAGCATAGGAATTGTAGAAAAAGTTCAGCCATTGAAACTTAATAGATATTAGAGCGGTACAATATTAACGACTCGGAGCCTAAGAACCAGGCCAAAGGTTGCTTAGGAATTTGTATAACAATTTAAGTCTGAAAGTTACTTAAATCAATCTTAACAAAGCATATAAGAACGGCCATACGATCCTATTCAAAATCATAAGAAATATAAATCAATATTTTTCTCTGATAAGTAACAAGAATTCTGTTAAAAGAGGAGAGTTCTTTATTACATTAATTATGTACAAAAGTTTTCCTAAAAATTAGAAGCAAAATCTGTATAACAATTTAAGTCTAAAAGTTACTTAAATCAATCTTAACAAAGCATATAAGAACGGCCATACGATCCAATTCAAAATCATTAGAAATATAAATCAATATTTTTCTCTGATAAGTAACAAGAATTCTGTTAAAAGAGGAGAGTTCTTTGTCACATTAATTATGTACAAAAGTTTTCCTAAAAATTGGAGGCAAAATCTTTTTTTTTTTTTTTTTTTTTTTTTTTTTTTTTGTTTTATAAGTTATCAAAAAAATTATTAAAAAAATTCAACTGCTAGGCAAAATCTAAGAGAAAAGCTGCAAAGGAACTTTCTTTGGGGGGGTATGGGTGAGGAGTTTAAGCACCACTTGGTGGGTTGGGATAAGGTGTGTACCCCTAAGGAGAAAGGAGGGTTGGGGGTAAGGAGCCTGACTCTTTTCAATAAGGCTCTTTTGGGGAAATGATTATGGAGATTTGGTATGGAGAATCACCATCTTTGGCGGCGTGTTTTGGTTGCGAAGTATGGTGTGGATCTAGGTGGGTGGCGGACCTCTCGTATTAGAGGTCCTCATGGTTGTGGAGTGTGGAAAGGTATTATGTTTGGTTGGAATGATTATTTTCAGCATATTGAGTTTGTGGTGGGTTTGGGGAATAGGATCCGCTTTTGGCAAGATAAGTGGTGTGGGGATAGGGCTTTGCTGGATAGATTCCCAACCCTTTATGCGTGCTCATCTCATCGGGAGGTGACTATTGATTCTGTTTTGATGAGACCAGCTGCGGGGGGCCCTTGTGAGTGGAATGTCACCTTTGGTCGTGACTTTAATGATTGGGAGATCGATCTTGTGGTGGATTTCTTTCAACTCTTAGCCTCCCATACTACTTCCAATGAGGGGCCGGATGGATTGCGGTGGAAAGCTCGTAAGGATGGTATTTTTGCTTCTCACTCTTTTTATCATGTGTTGAATGTTAGGCCTGGGGTGCCATTCCCTTGGAAAGTCATTTGGGCAGCTAAAGCCCCTCCTCGGGTTTCTTTCTTTATTTGGACAGCAACTTGGAGGAAGATCCTTAATTGTGATAATCTTATGCGGAGAGGGTACACAATGGTTAGTCGATGTTGTCTGTGTTGCTCCAATGGGGAGACAGTCGATCATCTCTTATTACACTGTCCAGTTTTGCATATGTTATGGAGCTTTTTTTTCCGTTCGTTCCATGTTAATTGGGTCATTCCGCGGAGTGTGAAGGATTTATTATTCGGGTGGCATAACTGGTTTGGGAAACATCATTTGGATATTTGGAATTTAGCTCCCCTTTGCTTAATGTGGACTGTTTGGCTGGAGCGTAATAGTAGAACTTTTGAGGACATGCTGTGCACTACAGATCAGATTCTTGAGAAGTTTGCTAGCTCATTATTCGATTGGTCGAGGGTGTGGGGTTTTTCTACAGCCAGCAGTGTTGCTGATTTTATTGTATCTTTAAATTCTGTTTCTGCTTCTCATGCTTTATTGTAATTGTTGGCCTCTGAGTGCATCTTTTGTGCACTCATTGGTTCTTTTCTAATTTAATTATCTTTTACCTATCAAAAAAAAAAATCTAAGAGAAAAGAAATATGTATCTAGCCAAAAGCAAGAATCCACTCATGCAACAATCGAAGAGGGAATTGATTAATAAAAATATCAAGTGTTTTGAGTATTAAGGCAAGTGGGTCTGTTCTTTTTCTCATTTTCTCCTCTTTCTCTTCTCTTGATATTCGGTCACTATTTATGCATATTGGTTACAGGTACTGTTCACGCACACTTTTCACTAATACCATTCATGTGCACTATTCATGCTACTATTCAAGTGTAAAATTCACAAATTGTGGGCATATTCAATTTCAGTTTCTTCTCACATCTTTGCAATCCTAAATCAAATATTTTTCCTCCCCTACTAAAACCCTAGTCATTCTTGAACTCTATCCCTTCTTCATAAATTTCTAAACAGTTTCTTCTCACATCTTTGTAATCCTAAATCAAACACTTTTCCTCCACTACTAAAACCCTAGTCATTCTTGAACTCTACCCTTCTTCATAAATTTCTAAATCCTAGTTATTTTGTTGAGGGTTTTATGGCCCCTACCCTGATAGATGTCTCCTAACCCTAAACCCACCATAAGTACATGTAAACAAATTTCCCAACTCATGCTACGTTACAATGTCCTAGAAAATCGTATTTGTCTTCCTTGGTAAGAGAGTGTACCAATATGTGTTATTTTCTGTGTATTTAGGAAATAGAAGTATGAATTCCAGAACTGTTTTTTAATCTATTTAGGGGTCTCAAAGGATTGTTCTTGGAGAGATTAAGTCTGGTTTTGAGTTTTCTTTGTAAAAGTTTGAGGACTTGGTTTCTCATAGAGTGTTGATTGAGTAGTAGTAGCTTGGTTGTCTCTTTGGACAGCAAGCTATTCTAGCACGAGTTGAAGCCTCTTCTCATTGTTCTCTCAAATTTTCAGCTAGTTATTATCTTCTTCTATTTTTGCTTCTTGCGTTTTCTCATAAGACAGCATACCAGTAGAATTAGTGATCTGCACGAGTTTATAAAGCAATGCATGTGAACTTTGATGACAAGGCCCACAAGGAGAAAACAAAGGGATCAAGCATGGTATCATGCTTTGCTAATCAAGAAAAATGAGAATTCAGCAGGCAGAAAGGAGGCGGAAGGGGAAGAAAGATAGTTGGAAAAAATATCATGTAACTGTTCGTTTGATTAAAATGTACTTCCAATTTTTGAAGTTACTTTATGTATTTCTCTTTTCTTTATATAATAAATAATGCAATACCTGATAAAATGTTTCAAATAATACTTCTATATATTCTTAAGCCTTTGAAAAGGATTGTACGTCCTTTCTTTATGCTTTGGTAAGATTAATTAAAATGCCACTGTAATTGTATCTTTGGCCTAATTTTTGCTCTTCAAGTCTAGGTTTGTTACGGTTCAATTCATTTACAAAATCCATGTAATAATAATTTTTTTTTTTTTTTTTTTTTTTTTAAAGAAATTTTTTTATTTTATTGAAACAATAATTTTTTTTTTTTTTTAATTTATATATATATATTGGCATCCGAAGCATTTGCTCCGACTATTCCCGTTGAGAAGCCCAATAGATTAAAGAACAGTTTATGTAATAAATTAAGGAACATATAAATCGCTCAATGTTCTATCAAGTTTCAATAGTTGAAACATGATATATTATACCACAATTCCTAAGCAATATAAATGTCTTCACAAACATCAATGTTGCAAAAATACTCTAGGTTTGAAGTCTACCGAAAATGCTTGATTGATGTAAACTCAACTTGGTTAGATATGAAGTAATGACTTCTTAATTAGATTAGGGATTAGTTGAGTTGAGTTAAGTTTAATTCAATATGAAGTAATGGCTTCAACCCGTATTTCGGATTCAAAGATATTTCCTTATCCTCTCTAAATATTAAATAAGTCATAAAAGTTTATTTGCATCAGATGTGGATTGATTTCAGAATTTTAAGTGAATAATAATATGAAAAAATGGCAGCACTTTTCACAAATAGAATATTCAATACCCGCCCATTCCCCACCCAGTTGGGTGTAGGTTCGATTCCCCTTCCTCCTCATATATATTGTGTGTGTGTGTGTTTAGAATAGGATTTTTTCCTTAGATTAAAAAAATCTCAATACACAAGTGAAAAAAAAAAAAAAAAAAAAAAAAATGCCAAAGAATTTCTCTCCCTTCCCTAGATCCTGCCCATTGTCTCCAATCTCTCCATGGCTCATGAAAAGAAGTTCAGCTGCATTAAAGCAACCGGACTTGAATACGCCCAGAAGCATGAGCAGAAAATTTTATGTTTTTGTATTTAAATAAGGATGAGCAGAAAACTTGAAGTTACCAAAATCCGTTACAACTTATTACAGAAAGCTCATTAAGACTCATCCTCTTTAAGATCAATTCTAGCTCCCTTTTTTTCTGAATGACAAGGTAACTTCATGCATATTATTAATCACTACTGGAATAATTGCATTCTTTTGTTTTTGCTTAATAGGGCTCATCCAATTCTCTCTTCCATTCTTTTTTTTTTTTTTTTTTTTTTAAACTTTTTTCTTTTTACTTTTAAATGCAAACAATAGATAGAATGATATCTCATATTGAGAATGAGATAACAGGTCAAACTGTCAGATATAACATGTCATCCAAGTCAAAGTCACTTCGGAATGGTGCCAGACAGTAGCAGGATTTTTATCATTCTAGCAATGCTTCTAAATTATAAAGGCAACCTCTAGTAATGAACTGCAAAAACAGAAAAAGGAGTACCTGCAAGCTTGATACCGCAAGCTCTGCTGCCTTGCCAAGGTTGTCAGGATATTTCTAAATGGCACAGAAAATAATTATAAGTAGAAAATAAAATGTTATTGGCCAAAATAGCTCTAGCATTTGGTTTAAGGTGGAATACAGTTTAGAGGCATTACATTGCTCCAGCCAAGTAGAAGAGAAGTCATAAGATCTCCTGTTCCCTGCAAGCAATGACATATGCTTGTCAATGTAGAGCCTCTTATGAGGGACATATTTGTTGCAATAAGAAAAAGGTTAAAAGCACAAATAAGGATGCAAGGAAAAAGTTACATCAAATTTAATAATCTAAGGCAATCTTTTTGACAATTAATAAGAAGAAAAATAGTTTGAAACCTGATTCAATGAATAAAGCAGGAAGTGGAAGCAATTAAAATTAGTAACAAATTGCTAGAGCACATCTTGCCAAAAGGGAAAAAAATAAGGGATTGAAAATAATGCTCAAATTGCTGGACGCATTACTAAGAAACAGATTTTGCCTCACTTGAAATCCAAGTGTATTGTCTAAGAGGCAAAAGACTTAATTGTAAAGCTACTGATGTATGTGGGAATTATTACCAAGTTGCAGAGTTTTCTCTAGTAATAGTACCCTGAGATAATGATGTTAGTAGGCTTACAGTCTGGTATACTTTCAAAAGATGATACTTCTCAATTACATTTATATCATAAACCAAAAAAAATGAAGAAAAAAAAAAAGTCAAGAGGTCTGAGTTCACAGGATGTATATAAAAAGACAGCTCAAACAAAGATAACCACTAGGACGAAGATCATATAAAAATACCAAGTGAAAAAGAAGAAGAATCAAATCTTGGATGGACTGGTAAGTGGTAACTGTACAAAATGATCTAAGAAGCCATCTCCAAAGCAATATTATTCTTCTCAGTCCATCTCATTTAGTAGCTTTGAATGATTTTGAAATGGTTGACTTTTTGTTTTAATATCTATAGGAGACTTCCTCATCAGCCACTCTGCTTTTTTTTTGTTTTTTGGAAACTTTGAGCACATCCCTCTTTTCAGTCCATCTCATTTAGTAGCTTTGAATGATTTTGAAATGGTTGACTTTTTGTTTTAATATCTATAGGAGACTTCCTCATCAGCCACTCTGCATTTTTTTTTTTGGAAACTTTGAGCACATCCCTCTTTTTCCAATCAAAGATTTTAGGAACTGACATTTTTTCTAAAAAAGGATTGTATGTCCACCTTTCCGGTGTGTAGATGATGTAATCCATTTTTCCTAGTATTATGTCCACCAAAAAGAAGCCCTTCACATGTATTTGAATATTGAAGTAAAATATCTTTAAAAAATAAGGCAGCAAACTTGGCTTGATAAAACAGACTAGTGCTTCATATCAGAAATAACTAAACTTTCTTCTAGTTTCTACTGATGTGATGTTATAACATTAACATACACAATTTTTACTCTAATTTTTTCCGAAAGTAAAAAGATTTCATCATGTAAGCTTAAGCTCATTAATTATTTTTTGTAAAAAGCACTCAAAGTAAAAGGAATCTTCCTTTTTCTTTATTTATATACAATATTTCATTTTCTACAGAAAATTTATTGTTAGAATAACAGAAAAAAATTAAAAAAAAATCATACATATCCCAAAAACAAGAAGAGAAAAGAGAATAAAAAGAACAAGTGATTCATAGGATGAGAACAAGGCCATTCTTACAATACAGTAAGGTCCATGTATCTTCTTTCATCATCTTGTTGGCAAAATAAAACAGTTTTCCCGTAGTCTAGAGTAGATTTTCCAATTAATGTGACATTATTTTCTTTTGATGAACAAGAGGCTAAAGAAAATACAAATAATTTTATATTTCATATTCGACTGTCTAATGCAAATACAAACAATATCATTGGAGTCAAATGCATTCAACATGAATTAAGGAATTCCTAATGTCATTACATTTCAAGATATATATGTATCACATGCCCTAGACTGGCTACTTCAACGAATATGTCTCAAATCTCGTAATCTAGTGAGAAGCTTCATGCTAAAAATTAAAATAAGCAATTCCCAGTTACAAATCAGTCTTAGCACCACAGAATACAACCATGAAAGCTTTGTGGATGAAAGGAACTATGGTAACAATTCACCTACCGTGAAATATGCAGGAATTTTGGGAATAATTATCTTAAATTGCTCAGGAGATTGATCCTGTCACATTCAACAGTATAGAAAAAGCATAAGTGAGTAGATTTGCTATAATCATATATTATAAAACATCATATTAAAATTACAATTGAAAATAATTATTAACCAGAATTAATAAAGATTAACTTCTCATAAGGGGTAAACTTCATTAGTAACAAGACATTATAGGTTTCACAAATGCACATTTATGAGAAATGAGTTTTTTTTTTTTTTTTTTTTGGGTGGGGGGGGGAGGGGGGAGAAAGAGAGCACTAGAAATTTCCAAATAAATATCAAATAGTTTGACAGGAAGCCATGCAACTTCTTTTTTTTATTAGTGACACACACACCCAGTGGTTCTTCAACCCACGACATCACCCTCTATCCCATTATTGTAGGAGAAAGAAGTACCAGTTGATATAGAAAGCCATATAACTCACCAATCTAATCTCAACTAGAATAATATAGAAGAGAATTTGAAAACTACAATGAAATTCAAAGTTGGAAGTTTAATTTTGTTGTCAGTATATATTTGTATAGCGTAATTATAGGAGTTAATCGTGTAATTAGCTGTGATTATTTGTTTCCTTATTTAGATCTATTGTACCCTATATAATCTACCTCCTAGAGAGAAGAATAATATACCGAATATATTCAGCAAAATATTTCTACAACATGGTATCAGAGCAGGTTACCTGTTCTTTTTTTTTAAAACCCTAAAAATTTAGGGTTTCTTTGTTCTCTCTTGGATTCCGGCGCCGCCAGGCCTCTCCGGTACCTTTCTCAGATCACCAGGCATCGCCGGTGGTCATCTCGGACTTTATCGGCTCACCAGGCTTCGCCGGTGACCATCTCGGCTCCTCCTCGGCTTCTTGGCGTTCACCTGGCCTTGCGGTGACACTCTCGGATTCTCCTCCTCGATCTCGGCGTCTCGGTTGCTCCTCCAGCACCGCCAGGCCTCGCAGTGACTATTTTGGCTCGTCTCGTGGAACTCCAGCTCTCTGTCTTGCGCCGCCAGTGGGTCTCGGTTGCTCCTCCAGCACCGCCAGGCCTCACCGTGGCTCTCAATCTCTCAGTTCTCTCACGCCGCCACTAGTTCCCTCGATACTCGACCCTCTGGTGGCTCTCAGTCTTCTCAGCGGCTCTCACACCTTCACGATAGTGTTACCTTTTTTTTTGTTGCTGTTTTTGTCTTATCTGCAAGCTTGGTTATTTACTGGTTGGTTCTATTGGGTTATTTGGTGTGAGCAGCAGGATACCTTTTTGAGTTATTCTACTTTATTTTATTCTCTTATTATGGGTGACACTAAAGATTTGCAGGATTCTCTTTTCTTTGGTTCGATGACTAGTACCAAATTAAAGGGCTCCAATTATCTTCAGTGGTCACGTGCTGTTCTTGTTTTCTTGACTGGTCGTGGCAAAGAATCATATCTAATGACTACCAAACCCACTGATGCCACCAAAATTTCTAAGTGGATCAAAGAGGATGCACAGATTATGACTTGGTTATGGAACAGCCTGGAACCCGATGTATTCAACAATGTGTCGTACTTGGAATCTTCTAAGGATATTTGGGATACACTGCATCTCATGTATTCTTCTGAAGAAAATATTACTCGCATTCATGAGCTTTATCAAGATATGTTCTCTCTCCAGCAGGGTGATCGCTCAATTGAGGAATATTTCTCTCTTCTCCAAGGTATGTGGGATGAACTTAATGTGTATCAGCCATTGTCCACTGACTTGCAGAAACAGCAAAAGTACCGAGAAGAGTTTCGAGTTGCTAAGTTTTTATCTGGTCTTAAGCCGGACCTTGATCCCATACGCTCTCAGATCCTATCTGGAAAGGACATACCTACTGTTCGTGAGACTTATGCTCGAGTTAGACGGGCAGCTATCTCATCTTCTGGTCTCAAAGACGAGCGATCTGCTCTTGTTGGGCATTATGATACTCCTCAGGGGGAGCGTGGTGATCATAGCTCTCGTCGGGGTACCCATAATGGTCGTGGTAGCCGAGGTGGTCGTAGTAGTGGTGGTGGCCGCGGCTCTAAGAAATGTTCTCATTGTGGTCGCACTAACCACACAATTGATTTCTGTTGGAAGCTTCATGGCAAACCAGCTTGGGCTAATCATGCTACTATTGATGGGGATAACTCCACCCCTATTTCTGAGGAGCAGGTTCTTATAAGCAAGGCTGAGTATGATTCAATTCTCCAACGTGCCTCATCCTCCTCCATGGTCGCCTCAGGTAATACTTGTCTTCATTCATCCTCTAGTCCTTCTTGGGTTATCGACTCGGGAGCCTCTGATCATATGACTGGTAATTCTTCACTTCTTTCAAATATTTCGAATCCTTGTTCTCCTTTTTCTGTCACTGTTGCTAATGGCACTAAAACCCTTGTCCAAGGGATAGGTACTGTTAGCACTCCTAATCTCACCTTTTCCAATGTCTTATACTTACCTGAGTTTCCTTTTAATTTATTATCTGTTCACAAGCTTACCGTTGCCTTACGTTGTTCTATTGCCTTCTTTCCATCTTATTGTGTCTTTCAGGATCTAAAGACGAAGAGGACGATTGGTGGGGGCTTTGAGAAGGATGGACTCTACTACTTTCGACCATTTCACACTTCGATTCCATTTGCTCTACGTTCCTCAGTCTCTCCATATCAGTGGCATTGCCGTCTTGGACACCCCTCGTCCCTCAATCTTCAGAAATTAGTTCCATCTTTATCTGATTTTTCTAGCTTTAATTGTGAAACTTGTGAACTGAGTAAACATCATAGAGCTACTTTTAAACTTCGTAATGATGAGCCATGTTTACATCCTTTTGAGTTGGTCCATTCTGATGTTTGGGGACCCGCTCGCACTACTGGTTTATGTGGTGCGCGTTATTTTGTTACTTTTATTGATGATCATTCTCGTTTAACTTGGGTGTATGTGTTTACAGATAGATCTCAATTGTTTGCAATTTTTCAATCTTTTTATGCTGAAATCTCCAATCAATTTAATGCCAAACTTCTTGCTTTCCGAACTGACAATGCTCGTGAATATACAGAAAGTTCATTTCAAGAATTTCTTACGTCTAGGGGTATTATTCATCAAACATCTTGTGTTCGTACTCCTCAACAAAACGGCATTGCTGAACGTAAAAATGGGCCCATTCTAGCTATTGCTCGTGCTCTTATGCTCCAAATGCATGTTCCTAAACTTTTTTGGGCAGATGCAGTTCTTACTGCTACATATCTTTTGAATAGAATGCCCTCTCGTGTTCTCAAAGGTAAGTCTCCCTTTGAGATTTTATTTGCTGATAAGAGTCCTTTCTCTGTTCCCCTTAAAGTCTTTGGTTGTGTTTCTTTTGTCCATAATCTCAATCCTAGTCGAGACAAACTTGATCCTCGTGCACACAAGTGCATCTTTCTCGGTTATTCTCGCACTCAGAAAGGTTATAGGTGCTACAGTCCTTCCTTACAAAAATACTTTGTTAGTGCTGATGTGACATTTTTTGAGGATGTTCCTTATTATTCTCCTCAGGGAGGCCAATAACAGAAATCTATCCTCTTCTAGTCCTGTTATTCCTACACCTATTCCCTTTGCTCCACAGGCTCCACCTATCTCTCAGGTTTATGTTCGTCGCCGACATCACGGTGTACCTCTCGTTCCACCAATAGTAGAGTCCCCTCCACTGCTTCCCTCATCCGCCTCGACGTCTACAGATCTACCTCTTCCTCAATCTACCTCAGATCTTGATCTTCCTATTGCCCTTCGTAAGAGTAAGCGTACTTGTACTGAGCATCCTATCTCTAACTATGTTTCCTTTGATCATTTGTCTTCTTCTTTTAAAGCATTCTCTTTGTCAGTCTCATCTATTGTTGTTCCCAAGTCCTACAGGGAAGCACTTTCTCACCCTGGTTGGCGTAAGGCCATGGCAGAAGAGATGCATGCTTTAGACTTGAATCATACTTGGGATCTCGTTCATAAACCTGCAGGTACCTCTATTGTTGGCTGTCGTTGGGTTTTTACAGTTAAACAAAATCCTGATGGCACTGTTGATCGTCTGAAAGCTCGTCTTGTGGCTAAGGGCTTTACTCAGACTTATGGTCTTGATTACACTGAGACTTTTTCTCCTGTTGCCAAACTGAATTCTATTCGCATCATTATATCTCTGGCTGCTAATCTTGATTGGCCACTTCACCAACTTGATGTCAAAAACGCCTTTCTGCATGGTGATCTTAATGAGACTGTATACATGGCTCAACCACCTGGGTTTGAGTCCAAGGGGGAGTATGTGTGTCATCTGAAGAAGTCTATCTATGGCCTCAAACAATCTCCCCGTGCTTGGTTTGACAAATTCAGTAAGGCAGTAGTTTCTCATGGTATGACTCGGAGTCAAGCTGATCACTCTGTTTTCTTTAAGAAGACTAAAATTGGTATTGTGATACTTGTGGTTTATGTGGATGATATCGTCACTACTGGGAGTGACAAGGAAGGTATTCAGATCTTGATTAATCATCTCAGCTCGAGTTTTCTCACTAAATACTTGGGTAAGCTTCGTTATTTTCTTGGTATTGAGGTTGCTAGGTCAAAAGCAGGAATAAGCTTATCCCAGAGAAAATATACCCTTGATATTTTGCAAGACACAGGTTATCTTGGTTCCAAACCTGTCGCTACACCAATGGAGTCCAATTTGAAATTGATGCCAGATGAGGGTGACTTTATTGATGATCCAGACATCTATCGCAGACTTGTGGGTAAACTTATTTATCTAACCATTACTCGACCTGATATCTCTTATGCAGTTAGTGTTGTGAGTCAATTTATGACCAACCCTCGAGTTCCTCACATGAATGCAGTCATACGCATCCTGAAGTATCTCAAAAATGCTCCAGGTCGTGGTCTCTTTTATCGATCATCTGGTCATCTCCGCATTGAAGGTTATACTGATGCTGACTGGGCAGGGTCACCTTCAGATCGAAAATCTACTACTGGTTATTGCACCTTCATAGGTGGCAATCTTGTCACTTGGAGAAGTAAGAAGCAGTCAGTTGTGGCTCGCTCTAGTGCTGAAGCAGAGTACCGTGCCATGGCCCATACTACTTGTGAGTTAACCTGGTTGAGAACTGTTCTTCAAGAATTCGGACTCTTAACACAAGGTCCGACACCTCTTTACTGTGACAATCAAGCAGCCATTCATATTGCTAGTAATCCAGTTTTCCATGAAAGAACCAAGCATATCGAAGTTGATTGTCACTTTGTTCGTTCTAAAGTGGAATCAAAAGATATCATCACACCGTTTGTACCTTCTGGAAGTCAACTAGCAGACATCTTCACTAAAGCTCTTCCTAAGAATGCCATTGATTCTATTTGTAGCAAGCTGGGAGTCATTGATATCTACTCTCCAGCTTGAGGGGGAGTGTTGTCAGTATATATTTGTATAGCGTAATTATAGGAGTTAATCGTGTAATTAGCTGTGATTATGTGTTTCCTTATTTAGATCTATTGTACCCTATATAATCTACCTCCTAGAGAGAAGAATAATATACCGAATATATTCAGCAAAATATTTCTACAACAAATTTCATATGATTATAATTGCTTCCGGCATTTTTCCTTACACCAGTAGATTACTTTCTTTAGTTGAACATTTGAATTAAGAGGGACTTGTCACCATATCCAAAAATCCATCAAAATAACCCTAAACCTCATATTGGGAGCAAGACCTTCTTTCTCTGCTCTTCTCCATATGCACACCCTCCCTCCCCTCCCCCCCCCCCCCCCCCCCCCCCAAAAAAAAAAAAAAAAAAGTAGAGAGAGAGAGAGTTATAGTATGATAACAGGAAACCTACAATTTATACATAAACTAAGGTGTCTAAATATTTACTCATTAAGACATGGTACTCACCCAAACCATTAAGAAATATGCACTTTAAAAGATTTACAGCCATGCCACAATCAAATAGCATGAACGGATATATTCTGCTTGATTGCAGATATTCTTAGTGGAACACACCAGAAGATACCAGGCATTTCTTATGGAAAGGGAAAAAAAGAACTGCTTGATTGCAGATCTTCTTAGTGGCACACACCGGAAGACAAGCAGGCATTTCTTATGGAAGGGGGAAAAAAAGAACGTAGACACATCTAATCAAGCATCCTAATAGACAAGGAATCACTACTTAGCTTATAATATGATTTAGCATCTCAAAATATGTGATGATGTCCAACAAGGAAATAGTAGCACAGCACTTTAGATTCCAGAATGACCAAGTTTAAGGCAAAGTTGAAATCTCAAACGTCAACTACATCTACTAATACAAAGGCTTACTCTTTTCTTCTGATGACTGCCAATAAGGAGAAGACTGCCTTCTATAACTATGCTTGTAATCACAACCTGCGATTGATCAGATTATATACATTACACTTTGAAAAACATTTTTTAAAAAATACATTACATTTTAAAATTCAGAGAGAGAAATAGAGATGTAATTATGCATGAAGTTCATGGACAAGTTCCTTGCATTTTCCTTTCATTTTTTTAATTAATAATATGAAAATTTTACTAATAAAATACAAAGGAATCCCCTAAAAATTACAGTCAAATATTATCAATTAATCTATAAAAGAAAGAGAAGAAACATTGCCAAACGCATTAGACCAGTCAAACGAATTGTATAGAATAAGAATGTCAAGTCAAGAGTAGATAGCTCAATGCCATTAAAGGTTCAATTGTTTCTCTCTGTCCAGACTGTCCACATAAGTCAAGACGGGCTGTAGTCCAAATTCCACTGTTTCTATATCTTCCACATTCCTTGCCAACAACAAAAAAAAAAAACACAGATCAACCACCTTCCGACTCGTCACCCATTTATCCCCATACGTCAACAAAGAGAAGAGACCAAAGGTCATTAGCAAGTAGCAACCAATGCAATAAAGTAGCAAGTGATCAAATAGATTCCCCATTACACATACAACATCAATCCATTAGAATGATATTATGTTTAATCAAGTAATCCACAGTTTAGAATTTTCCGAATGCCACTGTTGAGATGAATAAAGCAATATGAACTTTACAACCTCAAATACTCCTCCAAGGGAATTGCATAACTTGCATGCAATTAAAAGTTAAAACCACTTATAGTGCCTCAATAAAAACGGACATCGAATTGACCACCACGCCATAGCTTCTAATTTGAAATATCAGCCCAATTTTCCGCATTTATAAAATGTTTGAATAGTATTTTAAGGACGCATTACACCACATGATGTGCTGCGTTTGCAAACTAACACGCAAATTTCTTATTTCTGCTCAATACAAACATTGGAGAATCTGGTATCATCATGGGCATCCCAAACCTCAATGAAGACAAACATTAGTGCATATGTAATGGACATATCTGATGCTCTCTATAAATCATGATAAGCATGCTATCCTCAGCATATCATATTTAGTTGATTTCTATGGATTCAATGACCGGCAAATCTCACAACCCAGGAACACGCTAACCACATCTGAGAAAGCATAATGGATTCTCATGATTGCTTAAATTAATTATTAAGAAGCTAAAGGAGGTGACAGAATACATATCAGGAATTAGGTGAGGCTTTAGGCTGTTATTATCATAATGCCAATAAAAAACAATGGTTCCTCATCTAGTAGTCTGACCACCAAGTTCAAGTACCCACATATTGGCGTTTGGGTTCATCCAAAGTTAGCTGTGAATCTTTCCGTCAAAACTGAGTTAACTTCATCCCAGGAACTTGTGCATGTGATGCCTCCTAAAACAGAGTGCTATAGCACGCCTATTATTATTATTATTATTATTATTATTATTATTATTTTTATAAGTAATGTATAATTTCATTAAAGAAACACTATTAATGTACACAGGGAATATACAAAGAATAATAAGAAGAAAAAATAAAAAATACAAACTAAAAAAACAACAAAACATGTCAGCACAGCCGCCCAAAGGCTAGCCAATAAGAATGAACTCAGATAGGAAGTCCATGAAAGAAAAGGTGGAGAAAGTATAGGATTTAGAACTCCACTCATAGAGAACTTTTTTTTTTTGATAAATAATATGTTTTATTAGAAAAGAGCCAACCAGTACACTAGATCAGCAAAGAATGAGAACTACAAAGATCAATAAAGTCTTGAAAAGAAGAAAAAGAAAAGATGCTTGACACTTGAATCCAATCAAACAACATCCTAAAAAATAATAATTGTAACTCAGGTGGATCCATCTCCAGTCCTTCAAAAGTCCGGAGGTTTCGTTCTCGCCATATACACCACATAATGCAATGAGGAATAGTTCTCCAAATCACAGCTTGCCTATTTTTACCCAAAGCACCTGACCAACAAGCTATCAAGTACACTCATAGAGAACTCTCAAAAAAAGGAACTTAAGTTGAGGTAATGATGATTCTGTCCCCTCAAAAGTATGATGATTTTTCTCCTTCCATATGCACCATATTTGGCAGGAGGGGGCCATACCCGCCACACCCCTACCATCTACCTTTACCCACAAACCTCACTAGGAATCCAACATAGCACAGACAGAATAAGGCATAACCGAAGAGACCCCTAAAAGACAGAGTAACATAAACCATAAATCCTTAGCAACAGGGTAGTGTAAGAGAAGGTGGTCCAGGGACTCGCCATTGGATTTGCACATACAACACCAATCCACAATAATAATTTCCCTCCTTCGAAGATTATCCACAGTTAAGATTTTACCAGGTGTAGCAATCCATATGAAAAAATGCAACTCGAGGAGGGACTCCAACTTTCCAGATGCCCTTCTAAGGGAACGAGGTGGACTGCTTGATATTCAACAGAAGAGCACAGTAGAAGCTATGAACTTAAAAACCTTTCGATAAGGATGGACGCCAAACCAAATGATCATTCCCAAGAGGGTAATATTCACGGCACTTCCTTTCTGGCTGGTTAAGCGTACTGTGGATGGTCTCTAGGGCCAGTTTGGTAAAGTCGAAACTTTCTCTCTTGATAATGGATTGTTCTTGTTTAAATTTGAGAATGTTCATAGTAGAGATAATGTGATTGAGTCCAAAATCTGGCATGTTGCAAATAAAACTCTAATCTTGCGGAAATGGAAACCAGGCATGCAACCTTTTAGACCTTTCTTTAACAGAAATCCCTATATGGATTAAGATTTTGAGGCTTCCACTTGAGTATTGGAATTCTAAATGCCTTAGCTATATTGCTAGTGGAGTGGGTAAGCCTTTGTTTGCTGATGCCAATACTAAATCTAATACCAGATTGGGCTTTGCTCGGGTCTTTGTGGAAGTGGATGTTAATGCTCAATTCCCTGAGGAGATTGAAGTTGATATGGGTAATGGCCATGCTTGTGTAGTGGGCATTGAGTATCCTTGGATTCCTATAAAATGTTCAAAATGTTGTGTGTTTGGGCATCTAACAAGGGATTGTGCAGCAAATAGAGATTCAAAACAGGGCACCAAGCATAAAAGCCAGTGGGTTCCCAAACATCAACATAAGGTTAGGGATAAAGAAGGATCTTACTGATGGTGCTCACCTTAAGGTTACTGAGGTGTCATCCCAGCAACCTATAGAGAAGAAGAAAATTGAATCTAGCAGCAATAGGTTCAATTCTCTCTCTGTGACTGATCGGGATGAGAACCTTAATGGAGGATTGGAGGAGGATGGTCAACCTTCCCGCTCTAGAGGTTTCTCAACTCTCACTGTGCAACAAGTTATAGCAGAAGCTTTAAAGAGCAACACCAAAATGAATATCCAATCAAAGAAGAAGGGTGGATTGAGAGTAATGGGTGAAACTACAAAAGGGGTAGGTGATCCTCCTATTCTATATGTCATCTCTATATGAATGCCTTAGTGTGGAGTGTGAGGGGTTTTAATCACCCCTCCAAACAACTCGAGGTGAGGAAGCAGATTACTAAGTTTACGTCTAATGTTGTTTGCCTTGTGGAAACTAGAATTAGGGAGGATAAATTTCAGTCTATTAGTGATAAGTTTCTTCCAAGTTGGGGTAGAGCTTTTTGTTTTTCTATTCAGAATTTATGTAGAATATGGCTTTTATGGAAAGTTGAAGATATTTCTATAACAGTCATATCTACTTCCTCCCAGTATCTGCATTGTCGTGTTACTTTGCTGGAGTCTAAATCTGATTACTATATTACCTTCATCTATGCTTCTAATGAGGATGTGGATAGAAGAAAATTGTGGCTAGATATGGAAGACCTTCAAGCTATGGTTGCCAACTCTCCTTGGCTGCTGGCTGTGGACTTTAATGTCATCAAAGCCCCTGCTGAAAAATTTGGGGGATTTTAAAGCTTGTACTGAAGCCATTGGAATTGAAAATCATCCTGCTGTGAGGTGCAATTAGTCTTGGACCAATAGAAGAGAGGATGGTCATTTTATTGTCAAGAAATTAGATAGAGTTCTGGTGAATCATGCCTGGTATGCTTTTTTCCCTCAATGCATTGTCCGATTCCTGCCTCCAGGTATTTCAAACCACTCTGCTGCTCTTATTTCCATAGGGGTTAAGCATAACTTTGGCCCTAAACCTTTTAAGTTTTTTAATCATTGGAGTGATCATAAAGATTTCTTGTCTTAGGTGGAGGAAGCTTGGGCTACTGAGATTGTTGATTCTCCTATGTATACTCTTGCTAGAAAATTGAAGGATGTTAAAGCTAAACTGAGAGATGTAGATAAATATCTTTATGGGTGTATTTTTCAGAAAGTTAACATTACCAGGCAGAAACTAGAAGCTGTTCAATCCAGACTTATGCAGAGACAAAGTGATATCAGTTTAAGGAGAGTTGAGCATGAATGCCTTCATGAGCTGACTTCTATCCTTGGTGCTGAGGAATCTTATTTGAAACAAAAAGCCAAGAATAAATGGCTCCAGTTAGGACATCAAAACAATAGATTTTTCTATAATCAAATCAAAGCTCGACAAGCTAGGAATGCTATCAAGTGTTTAATTGATTCAGATGGTAACAGATTGGAGGATCCAGCTCAAATTAAATAGGAGATTATTACCTTCTATCAACAGCTCTTTGGACAGTCCAACTTAGTCAATGAAAGTGGTATGATGAATAGAGTTTCAGCTCTAATATCTCCCAAAATTTCTGATGAGACTAAATCTTTTCTACAGCATGAAGTGACTGAAGATGAGATTAGGTGCACTTTGTTTTCCCTTGGCAGTGAGAAGGCCCCTGGTCCGGATGGGTTTACAGCTCATTTCTTCAAAAAATCATGGTCTATAGTTGGAAAAGAGGTATGCCTAGCAGTGAAGTCCTTTTTTCAATCAGGTTCACTTCTCAAGGAATTCAATTCAACTATAATTACCCTGGTTCCTAAGGTTCCAAACCCTTCCAAAGTTGCTGAGTTTAGACCTATTGCTTGTTGCAATGTCTTATACAAATGCATTACAAAAAATTTGGCTAATAGACTCAACAGCTGCTTGAGTGAGCTTATTAGTTCCAATCAAACAGCTTTCGTCAAGGGGAGGAATATTTCTGAAAATATATTGTTGGCTCAAGAACTTGTGAAGGGTTATCACAAAAATAAAGGTAAAGCTAGATGTGCTATCAAAGTGGATTTGAAAAAGGCCTATGATTCTGTTGAATGGAGCTTTATTCTTATGAGCTTGCTGGCTGTTGGCTGTCCTCCCATATTTGTTAACTGGGAGAGGGAATGTATTACTACTCCTAGGTTCTCTATCTCTCTAAATGGGAGCTTAGCTGGGTACGTTAAAGGAGGGAAGGGTCTTAGACAAGGAGATCCTTTATATCCTTATCTATTTGTCCTTGCTATGGAGGTGCTTACCCAACTGTTCCAAGCCAAAGTTAGGGAGTCCAATCAGTTTAAGTTTCATCCTCAATGTGCTAAGCAAAAGATTACTCATTTAAGCTTTGCTGACGATCTAATGATCTCTGTGGCTGCTGACCTCCATTCTGTTCAGCTAGTTAAAGATACTTTAAATGAATTTAAGGAGTTATCCGGCTCTCAGTGAACCATTCAAAAAGTGAGGTCTTCTGTGCAGCAGTCCCTATTGCTTTGCAAGATCACATCCTCTCTATTCTTCAATTTAGAGTTTGATAAGCTTCCAGTTAGGTACTTGGGCATGCCCTTCATTGCTGGGAGACTTTCTTATTCAGATTGCATTCCTTTGATAAAGAAGATTACTGCCAGAATTAATTCCTGGACAGCAAGGCATCTCTCTTTTGCTGGCAACTTCAGCTCATTAGTTCTGTCCTGAATAGTGTCCAAATGTTTGGGTCAAGTATCTTTATTCTTCCAAAGAAGGTAATTACAACTGTTGAACAAAAATTCAATCATTTTTTGTGGAAAGGTCATGCTGAGAGCAAAGGAGGTTCCAAAGTTTCTTGGAAGCAAAGTCTGTTTTCCAAAGCAAGAAGGTGGTTTGGGTTTAAAGAGAATAGAAGAGTGGAATAAAGCAGCAGTGCTAAAACATATTTGGCACCTTTTCACTCAAGCTGGTTCTCTTTGGGTTGCATGGGTGCATGATGAGCTACTTAAAGGAAGCAGTTTCTGGACCGTAAAAGTTCCTCAATCTTGTTCATGGGGATGGAGGAACTTCTGAAATTAAGACTTGAAGCTAGAGATTTGTTATCTCATGAGGTAGGGGATGGTAGCACAATTTCCTTGTGGCATGATAGATGGCATCCCAATGGGGTGTTGTACCAAACTTATGGGCACAGAATTGTGCATGATGCTGCAAGTAATTTGCAAGCTAAAGTTAGTAGTGTCATTCAAAACAAGGAATGGTGTTGGTGTCCTGCAAGATTAGAAGATATGGCTGAGATTCAGAGCAAATTAAGCCTTATTCAGATCAAGGAAAGTGACAAGGCTGTCTGGTCTCTTACTACAGCAGGAAATTTCAATTGTGCAGCAACATGGAAGCACCTTAGGAGTAAGCAAATAGAAGTCCCTTGGTGGAAGCTGATTTGGTTCCAAGGAGCTATTCCTAAGCACTGCTTTATAGGATGGTTGGCTATGAAAGATAGACTCACTACTAAGGATAGATTATTGCTTTGGGGTATTAATGTTGATCTTGTATGTCAATTTTGTAGACAATACATGGAAGATAGAAACCATCTATTCTTCAAGTGCTCCTTTTCAAGTAGAATCTGGAAATACATTATGGGGTTATGTCTAGCCTCCTCTGCTCCAGATAATTGGGACCTACTGCTTGAGTGCGTATAAAGAACCTAAAAGGTAGAAGCTTTAGAGTCACTCTTTGCAAAATTGCTTGGTGGGCTACATTGTATCACCTATGGCAGCAGAGAAATGCTAGATTACATGCTGGTGAGATGAAATCAGAGGAGAATATTATTAAAGCCATTAGAAGAGATGTCAAGGCCAAAATGGAGCCTGTCAAATCTCCTACTTCAATCCTACATCAAACTCTTTGTAATAACTGGAATATTCTCCTTTGTACATTCTAGTTTGTGTTTTGCTTTGGTCTAGCTTTGATAGGCTAGCTGTGTGGTGTTCACCTGATTGGTGATCTTTGTTTTGTATTCTTTGGTCATTGGTTTTAATAAAAGTACTGATTTCTCGAAGAAAAAAAAAATATTCACGGCATACAAATTATTGAAGAAATGGTCCAATGATTCTAACTCCCAATCTTGAGCTTCACGACTGAAGAGTGGCTTCCACTGCAAAGAACCATTAACCAATTCCACATAATCGGACACGAGAGCATCACCATTAGCAGCAAATCTGAATAACTCAGAATAAGAATCTCTAAGACTTCCGTTGGTTTGTAACCAATGATCCTTCCAAAACAAAGCATTGGAACCGTCCCCCACCTCCATGCGAATGAAAGAAACAACACGATCCCAGCCTTGTCAAATGTACTTCCAAAAACCAACCACATATTAGGTTTTTGACAACACCAAGGCACCAAACAGCCCTACCCATGCCATATTTTCTATCAATAATTTTCCTTCATAAAGAGTCTTTTTCATTCACATAACGCCACAACCATTTGCCCAAAAGAGTGTGCTTAATTAGTAGTTTTTGAATACCCAATCTCCATTCGGGGTAGGAGCACACACAGTCACAGTTTTAAAAACCGAACCGTTCAAAGAACCGGAAAGGGCAAGGTTCAAGATTTTAAGGTTGGACCGGGGTTCGACCTCATGATGATGTCATAATTAATTAATATAAAAAATAATTATCACAAATTCGTAAAAATTAATAATTATTGACTAAAAAATAGGTATATAATTTTAAGTCACAATATTGTATAATTATTATGTTGAGACATAAATATATATTTTATAATATTAAAAATTTAGAGTTAAGACTTAAGAGTAATTGTAATTTTATTTTATTTTAAATGTAAACCCATCAGCCTAAAGATTTATCACTTGGACCCCTACCACCTTTACCATATGCCTATTCCTTTCACGTGTGCCCCAAACTAATCTAAAACACACCCATCTCCACCGTTCATTCAGTCTCATGCGTGGGCACAAAACACCAAGAGACTCTTTAAAAATGCCAAGAAAAAGTCAAAATCAAGAGAATATGAAACCAGCACACACAGTTGCACACTCGCATGACACAATGGTTCAATCTGATGAAAACCAATTTGCTGATTGCTATTTGATTCCGATCTGATGAAACGCCGGAGTAGATCTGTGCCTTATGCGATTGCCGAGGCATTGGAAACGAGGGATGGGCGGAGATCAATGGCTTGTTCATGAGATGCAGTAGCAGAGGTCTGCAAAATCAATGGTGAAATTGGCTGGTTGGAACCGTGTGACCCGCAAACGGTTCAAATGACCAAAGGGTCCGACCGCAATCCTATCGATTCGCCGCAATTGTTTTGCTCTTACGGTTTTTTGTGTTTTAGAAACCGGACTGCCTGCTGGTTCGCAGTGAACCCAGTTAACAAAAGAGTTTACTCTTAATTAGAGTGAGACGACCCCTTTCGACAAGCACATAGTCTATGTTCCATCCTCTCAAGAACACCATCCCATATGCTTTTGAATTTGAAGTGAGTCCCCCAAGGAAAGACCCAAATACTTCATTGGAAGGGCAAAGACCTTACAACCAAGGTGTCCGCTAGTATCTCCTTCTCAATAACCACCCCAATTGATACCAATTTAGAGTTGGCAAAATTAATCCAAAGGGCAGAAATAGCTTCAAAACACAACAAAATGCATCTCAAATGCTAAATCTGATAACATCTGCATCGCATGGAATCAGTGTATCATCCACAAAAGGCAAATGGGAGACTACCACATCCGAAGATACAGAACAGACTTCAAAAAAACCTCCTTCTTTCGCCCTTACCATCAAACGACTAAACGCCTCCATCACAACAACAAAAGGTATAGGGGACAAAGGGTCACCATGACGCAACCCACGTTCGCTATCAAAGAAACCCTTAAAGGATCCATTGACAATGACTGAAAAATGGACAGTAGATATGCAGAAACGAATCCAACACCTCCATTTCTCACCAAAGTCGCACCTTTGTAGGAGATAAATTAGGAAGTCCTAGTTAACATGATCATACGCCTTCTCAAGATCCAACTTACGAAGAAGCCCCTCGATGCCAAAGCGTAAATGGCTATCTAAACACTCAATTTTTATCAACACAAAATCCAGAATCTGTCGACCCCCAATAAAAGCATTCTAAGTGTCTGAAATAATCTTCCGCAACACACCAATCCACCTGTTAGCTAATACCTTGGCCAGGATATTACAAACAGCGCCTAGAAGGCTGATAGGTTTTGAAATCTTTCATCACAACAGCCCCAGCTTTCTTAAGAATAAGAGCAATAAAAGTAGCATTGAGACTTTGTTCAAAAGTGCCTCTTTCAAGGAAGTAATGAAAAAAAAACTCTATCACCTCCTTTTTTTTTATCGGTAATAAAAGTTTTATTCAAATCAAAAGGAGTTCTAGTACACAGGAAGTGTACACGGAAGCTCAAAGAATACAGAAAAGAATTATGGGTTACAAGAGTCTAAAAAAGATAGTGGAGGAGTGTGGTACAAGGTTTGCTGCAGCTGACCACTCCTTGAGAGAATGAATCAGCATATTTTTTAGCTCCAGCAAGTTTCTCTCCTTATCCTCAAAACATCTACTATTTCTCTCCCCCCACATGCACCATAATACACAGTGAGGTGCTGCCCTCCAATCTCTATGTTTCTGGATTGACCAAGACCATTCCTCCAACAAGCCAACAAAGCCATGACCCATTGCACTCCAAAAATGCTAAAAATAAAGCTCCATAACTCACTAGCAACTGGACAACAAAGAAGGAGAAGGGCAATAGATTCGCTACTTCTCTTACACGAGCAGCACCAGTCCATTACTAAAACTCTCCTTCTCAGATTGTCTATCGTAAGAATGCGTTCCATGGCTGCAGTCCACACAAAGAAAGCCACACGGGTTGGGGCTTTGGTCTTCCAAATACTCTTCCAAGGCACAATCTGATTAGCGTTTGGCAGCAAAGTCACATAATAAGATTTAACCTGGAAGCCCTATGTAGTAGACCCCTGCCAACACAATTTATCCACTCACTGACCTGTAGCATGAATTGAATAGAGCAGGTCTAGAGAAGAGGACACTGATTCAAGTTCCCAATCTAGCACAGGCCTTGTGAAGTCAAGAGCCCAGTGAACTACGTTATTTCTAAAACACGTGATTTGCCACTAAAGCATTCTTGTTTCTAGCCAAACTAAACAACTCCAGATAGGTTTCCTTAAGAGGTCGAGTCCCACACCACACCGAATGCCAAAAATGAACCAAATGTTCGTCTCCAATCTCAAAAGTCAAGAATTCAGAAAAATGCCCCCATTCCTTCCTAATGTTCTTCCATAAGCTAACAACATTCGATCCAGAGACTTCCCTACACCAGTCCCCTGGGAGGCAGCCATATTTGGAGGCTATAACTTGCCTCCATAGAGCAGTCCTCTCAGTACCAAATCTCCAAAGCCACTTTCCCAGCAATGCTTTGTTAAATACTCGCAAATTACGAACACCCAAACCTCCAAAGCTAAATGGTTGGCAGATTTGGCTCCAATTGACAAGGTGGAATTTTACCCCCTCACCCACTCCACCCCAAAGAAAATCCCTTCGTATTTTGTCAATTCGGAGGGCCACATCCACAAGGATAGGAAGTATGTGGGTAAACTAGATAGTGTGCTCTTAATGAGAGTCATCTTACCTCCCTTTGACAAATATAAGCTCTTCCAACTAGATAAGCGCCATTCTAACGTCATCAAAATCAGATCCCAAATGGCTTTCAATTTGAATTTGGCCCCTAACAGAAGACCCAAGTAAGTCATGTTTTGCAGCCCATAATATCAGCCAAAGACTCCAACAGTGGAACGTGTCCAACAGGTACAATTTCTGGTTTTCCCAAATTTATCTTCAACCCTGAGATTGCTTCAAACCAAGTAAGAACAATCTGAAGGTTCAGAATATGCTCCGGATTAGCATAAAAAAAAAATTAGAGTATTGTCCACAAATAGAATATGAGAAATGGATAATGGGTTCGAGCCCACTGCATTCACCCTAAAACCCGAAAGTAAGTTATGCGAAACTGCTCGAGTCATCATTCTACTTAAAGCCTCCATAACCATGGCAAAAAGAAGAGGGGATAGAGGGTCTCCTTGTCAAATACCTCGAGAGCTCCCAAAGAAGCCAACCGAAGTACCATGAGGACAGAAAATCTGACAGTAGATATGCAGAAGGAGATCCATCTTCTCCATCTAGCAGGAAAACCACATCCACCCAACATATAAATCAGGAAGCTCCAATTTACATGGAGAAGCCATCGGGGCGTGGGGCTTTGTCTCCAGTCATAGCACCAAGAGCTTGAAGAACTTCTTCCTTCGTGAAAGCTCTTTCCAATGATCTAGCCTCATCTCCTCTAACATGTCGAACGGAAGGCCATTCACTCTTGGGTGCCACGAATAAGGATCTTGGTATAACGTTTTATAGAATTGTAAGCATGCTTGAATGACTTCTTGATCCCACAATTACATCCCCCCATCTTTGATGCTACCGATAAAGTTGGTCCTATGTGAATTAGCGAGTCTGTGAAAAAACTCCGTATTCCTATCTCCCTCCTCTAATTAAAGGGCTCAAGACCAACTCATCTCTTCAAGCAACAAGATCTTGTCTTAATCTGCCTTTCTCTATGATAGACAGAACTCTATCTGCCTCTAAACGATCCAGCCTACTAATTTCCGACAAGAGATTTGTCTTTTTTACCCTCACATCTCCAAAAACATCTTTGTTCCAAATCCCAAAGTCTTTCTTCAGACTCTTTTCGGTTTTTGAACTAAGATATAGCTTGGAGGCCCCTCAAAAGTCTGGTTCCACCATAATCTCACTTTCTCCACAAATCCCTCCACTATTAAGCCACATATTCTCAAACTTGAAGGAACCCTTCACGCTTGGTAGACCACTAATATCTAAAAGAATTGGGAAGTGATCCGACAGAGGTCGAGGGAATAGTTTATGGTGAACATTACTGAAATGTTCCTCTCAGTCTGGTGAGACAAGAAACCTGTCTAACCTAGACATGGATGAGGGGAGTAGTACACCTATAATGATGCCCCATATTAACAATATTCACTTAACTGCAGCATGCTGTAGATTTCAGAGATCAAGACTATATCTATAGTTTCCTTTGCAATGATCCATGTGCATTGTAGAGCAAGCTTGTTTAAAGGGTCAAACTTATGCATATAGGAATCAATATTTATTAACAGATCTTAGAGATACCATATATTTTTTTCTTGTTCTCATAGCAGATCCTAGAAGACAAGACCATTAGCAGTTTTTATTCGTCTGCATTTGCTAATATTTTCTTTCAACTATCCGTAAACATTAAGATCACACTTGGCTTGAGTGATCATTTCTACCAGATATTGGTACCATAAAAATATGATTTCCTCATTGACCTCAACGCATTTGTACTCAAATATCACCATCTTTCTTTCTTTTTTCAGAAAATAACTTCAATTAGAAAGCACTAAGAAGGGTGCAAGCTAGTACACAAGAACTATACAAGGTACTCCAACGTCACCATTACAGGATAGCAATAGACAAATGAAGTGTAAGAAGTGAAAGAATCCCAGGTCTTAAAAGGATTAAATATATGATGGTATAACAAAACCTTTGACGGCCCTGCAGCATGAAGGATGTTACAAGCTTCCCGGCCATCTCCTTCAGAGCAAATCCTGTGACAAGTATATTACATCTTTAGGCACAAGAGCTACAGCAATGCAAAGGCACAGGATAGAGAAATGGATACAACCTTATCTTTAAAACATATACTAAGACTCATTTCTGAAGTTTTATTAGCCTAAAAACTTCAAGTAGTAGTAGATACAAATGGGGATATGAAAACGAACCTTAGCGTATAGGTGAAGTATAATGTGTTTATGAGTTTCAAAACCAATCCTAACGTAATATATAAAATACACACGTATAATGAATTTTTTAAACGGGGTGAGGAGGATGAAGGATGAGGGCTCCTTCTGATAGAAAGAGTAAATGAATAGCAAAACGAATGCAAAATGGAATCTACTCCCACATAACAAGTAAAAACATAAGGCATCTATGCATGCCTCCCATTTTTAGTTGAAACATTAATCTCACTTCTTATAAGATGATATCAACTAATTATACTCTTCCATGAAAGTAGTTAAGAACTGCAACAGAAGCCAACAAATAACACGATATATGGGAAAGCCAGAATCCACCCCTTTTAACATTTCATACTCCGATTTCTTGTACACTTACTCTTTATTTGCTATTCATTTAATTAACTTTTATCTGCCAAACTTAATTTCATGCATATTTCCAAGAATCCTACACAAGTAGAGAAGAGGAAAGAAAATAAAGAAAAGAAAAGGCAAATCATATATTGATGAACCTTATAGTACACCTAGACATATCTGAGAGGTAAAAGACTCAGACTCAAAAAGATAAGCTTCACCAACCTTATCAAGGTGTTAGTATATACCTGAACCCAGTCAACTGTTCTGCTTCAAACTGGTTAGGAGTCAACATTGAAGCCACTGGTACAACCTAATCATAAAGGAATACCAAAACGTTACCATCACATCAAATTTTAAGTCTCTATAATGACCTTTGCATCAAGAAACATTTATATCAATCGGAAACTATTCATGATTAAATGATTACTCCAGTTGTCAAATATTTACGATCTAATTGACCAGATGTCAAACACAGTTTAAGTCTTACATAATTTATAGCTCAAGTAGTAGTCAAGAACATCCAAATATTCCAAAACTCATATCCAAATTGTATATATGAAAAGGATATGATATGATAAGGGCGCAAATCAAAAAACACTTCAACCAGATTGCTCACCCTTTCACGATATACTGATACCAGCTCTTGAGGGACATAGAGCTTTCCTTCATCACCCATCACTGGATCACAGACTAGACAAGAAAATCCAAATTTTAATGAGATAAAATGACAAAGAAACATTGTGGTAGATCTATGACACTTAAGCCTAAATATAATAAACAGATACTGGATATATTATCAGCTCAAGTCAATAGTTTCTTCTCTTCAAAACTTCTATTTATGTCTATGATTTCTATGATATTTGGCTTATTGGGCACTTTAAACTGAGTGTCCTTGAACTTTTAAAGCCAGTATGACCTATATTGTTACTTGGACAAAACTCAATTCTAAGCTAACCATAATAGTCATCAGCAGCAGCTGCTGCTGCATCAACTACAACAGGCACCAGCAGTGCCTCATCCAAACTACTTTGTACCAGAAACAAAACCAAGTTTTATTTTCCATCATATATAACTACATAAATTTTTTAATTTTTATTCTTCACATAAATCAATATTTTAAGTATAGAAAGAGTGCTACACGGGATGTATACATGAGATGCACCAAAAAAATCATCTGAAATTACCATAAATCAATATAATTTGTCAAATATTTTTCTTTGTAAAAATAGGTATACAGCTGAAAATTTTACATCATATTTAGAACAGTATATTCAAAAAAAAATAGTAGTCCTATCTTTATCTTCAATGTAATGTGCTCACCATATATAAGTTTCGGGTTTATAGAACGAAGCTTATTGACAACTTCCAATATAGTGTTCAAAAAAGAAACTGAACCAATATAACCTGCGAATAAAGTAGTCAACACTTAAAGCCATGTAAACTGTAAAGGAACATGTCCAGATAAAGAACAAATTATAGAAATTAAACAAAACTTCCAGATAACAGGAAAGCAATATTGATCATAGTTTCTCAGTTAAAAGCAAACACTATCAGAGGAAGATTCCAAATACAAATATAATTCCTTTCAAACAGGCAGAAATAAACTCAATTTTCAAAACAAAAGCTTAGATAGACTTTGAGGAGAAAAAAAAAATTTATTTTCCACTCCCTTACTAGGTAATATAAATAAAATTCATATCTATCAGGCCTCAAGCTAAAAACATCTGTAATGCCTATAAAAATATTTATAATCAATATTCTCTATCAAGGACCAGAAATGACTTTGCTTACATCACTACATTGGGAAGCGCATAAACCAGTAATCACTATCTCTCATGGAGATTTGCATATAAAGTAACAGGCATTTAATTATGAACATCTGATGGGCAGATGACACTATCAGTAAATCATACAATCATTGCGAATAAAGTGTAATGTCCAAGACTCCAAAGACCTTGATTTGGTTAACCAGAAAAATCAGGCATGTTGGTGATCCCCCCCAGGAAAAGCAAGCATGTCATTAGCAGTTCATAGTGCTCTTTTTTGGGCAGTATAACCCTCCATATGGTTTCCTTTTTTCAGGTAAGTAAAAATATCATTATAAGCAACAACAAAAAAAACTTTGGCCCCCCCCTCGGCTTAGTCCAACATTGCTAAGGAGCGAGTGAGGATGTGCGTTGATAAGTGCCTAAGCTACCTTGGAGGTTAGAGTATTCCTTTTGAGGTGAGTTAGGGAATAGATTTCATCCACTCATCTCCTTCTTCACTTACTAAGAAAGAATTAAAAATGAAAAAATCATAGGAAAGCACAAAATGGGCCAGAGCCATAGTACACTAGAAGTATTCCATAGACCCAAAAATGGAAAAGAATAATAATAATAAATAAGATCTAAAAGGAAAAAGACCCAGAAATTTTATAGGAGTTCATTGGACAAGATCTTATAGATGTCAAAAGCTGATAAAGTAAGCTAAGGGTTGGAACATGAGGATACATTAATAGAGTGCACTGCATTATGGTCCACTAACATGCACCATAGTCTATATTTGGCATATATTATTTCAAACTAGATTTAGAAAATATTTGGATGATTAGCTCAAAATAGACACCTTCTTACTTCCAAGTCGATCAATTCCTTAAGTCAATTTAGACACTGTTAGGGATTTTATTGATATAATCAAAGGAAGAAGCTTTTGGCACTTGAAACCTCCTGGGCATTGCCCTTATACATTGAGGAAAGATTCTAAAACTGAGGATCCATGCAAGAAGCAAAATTCAGCATGTAATTGGTGGTGTATATAATAACTGGTACCCAGTGGATCCATTGTTTGGGAAATATGAGAAAGAATCCAAAATGACTCAAGTTTAGGGAAAGAATCCAAAATGACTCGTTTTAGGGAAAGAAACCAGAGTGCAGCAGAAGATATATGGTGAAGGATGTTAGTGGCCTGCCAGTCAGTCAGTGGAATGGATAGACCTTAAAAGAGCTACAAGAGTTAGTTTTATGCCTTGTACTGGTAGAATAGAGATATAATTATCTTGCAGATTTTATATATTTTTTGTACTCTTGAGCAGTACTTAGGGGACAGCTGAGTATATATCCAGTATATAGTTTTAACTGTTTTCAGGACCTCTTGTACTCTTTTTCTAGATTTTAGTACAACTTCTTTATTAACTTTTCTTTTCTTTTTTTGAGAAAAAAAAAAAAGTGCTCAGCAAAAGCTGAGGTCTAGAGACCAGAATGTTGATTGGTACAAGGTAGTTTGGTTTATGAATTCGTTCCCAGGCAAGCATTTATATTGTGGTTGGCTTGTTCAGGATTATAAGTAGTTCTCTACTACAACAGACTAAAATATTACAACAATCGCTATAGTTAACTTATATGAAGATTCTTTGAACATGGACCTCAACCAGGCGAAGCCATTTATTCATGTCCCAAATTATTCAATGCCTCTTAAATGGGGCCATCTATAGGAGTAGCAAACTAAATCTCAATATAACACATCTAAAATGATTTTGAAGTTCTTAAAGCATCAACCAGAAAAAAAAAAGTTAAAAACAATTACAGGAGATACAGACCAGACACATCAGTTAAACATGCTTCCTCTATCACGCTTGGCTCCCGTCTATAAACAACTAGAACCAGATCCTGCTTTTTCTTTTCTTTTTTTGTAAATACTTTTAGATGAGAAAAAAATATATATATTCTCCCATCTCCAAAAGGTTTACTTCAAGACAAATCCCTCTCCAAAAAAAATATACAGCTACCATGGCATACAAGACCAAAGATCCAGGAATTAAATGACAATAACAGAAAATAACCTTAACATACCTGTTAATAAATGAGTGTAGTATAATAAATCATTAGCTTCAAGACCTTCTATTAGTTCCCATAGCTGCTGTCCATTCAAAACTTGTCCCTTAAAACTTGGGTATCCTGCACCATTTTTCAAGTAGCCTAATTCATGGTTACATCTTCATTATACAATGCCCAGACTATACAGATTGATAGATGACATCGCACCATATGTCAGGCCTCAGAGTTTCTGAGACTGTTGGGGTGAAGTAATAGTAGCAGCTTGCCTGTGTGGTTTGAGAATTGCACTGAATTAATTGGATCCACATCATAGCCCAATAGTTGGAGAGGGAAGACAGCTGATTTATTTCCAACATATCCCTAAGGAATAGAATGAACCAATGGCATTAGGTATATTATACACTGTTACAGCCTCAATCTAGATGGTGCCAAATGTATAAACTGAAGTCGTGTTTGTACTTTGTATGGAATGAATTCTTAGATTCAAAAGAATGTGAGCCCTATAAATGGAAAAATAAAAAATTTGTACACTAGGAAATTAATTTACCTCAATACAACAACAACAAAAATCTCATTTCATTTTTATGCTTAAAACATACTGTTTCCCTTACAGAACTCATTTCAAATGCTCTCTAAAACAGAAAAGAACAAGGTCATCTCCCTTTGATGTCAAAAGACCCTAACGACATAATGTGGCCTAAAAGGTGGCCTTCATTCTAGAGAGGGTTCACATAGATGAACAATTATAATACATTAACAAATGATACGCATGAGAGTTATTTGAACTTATGGGGATACAAATGGTGGTATCAAATTTTGGAGAATAGGATAAATCCAAATATACTAAAGAATATATGAAGATAAGAGATTTTAATCTACTTCTTTTAATAACATGAATTATTCCTACAGATACAAATATTGGCTTCTAAACACAGTTCCAAAATCAATGAGAATGTCCATATATTCCTTTCTTGTTTCATGTAAATAACGGCATGCACATTGGATGGCACTGACATGGAAACATTTTATAATGCAAAAGTTCACTAGACCATTATATTCTCGAGAATACTTGATGCATAGTTAATTTTATTTTACTGTTTTTCTAAATGTACCAGGCGAAGTACTGCATATCCACACAAAGACCAAGAGAGGGACACAAGAGCAGTTGATTTTGGTTTTCATTGTCCATCGGTTCATGACTATACAAATAGTTTTATTAGATATGCACAATGATAAAATATGATCGATTACGTTTTTTATTTCACTTCACATAAAGTCCAAATAAATGATGTCATACCCCTCAGTGATGCAGACCAGACAAACATAAAAGTATGACATTTAAGTGGTTGCATTTTGTCAATACCAAAAAGGGAAGTATGACTGTTAAACATCTAAAAATGCCATACTCATAATTCTGTTTCTTTTGTGACAGTCAACAGCATCACATGCATAGTACTAGAACAACAAACAAAAAAAGGTACACCATGCAATGCATTGACCAACTATCCATTTCCAACTGAACGATAATGGGTTGGTAAAAATTACTGGAAAGAAAAAGGTTTGCATTGTTTATAATTTTATTAAATTCCACATGTTTTAAATTCGGTTTTATCATTTAAGATTTATTATAAAATAACAACAATAACAACCGCCAATGGGTTCTATGCGCACTAGAAGCATTTTCTGAATTCTGGTGGGTGGGCTCGTGTATCCAGGGTTTACTAGCCAAGGGTGGGCTTGAAGGGTCTTGCCTTGATGAGGTTCCTCGTCATGAAAAAAAAAAAGAAACACCAATGAGCTATAGCCCAACTGGCACTTCCTTCTCCCACAATAATTGGTTGAAGGGTGAGGTTGCGGGTTCAAGACCCATTGTCTCATAGTGTCTTTGGTGTGAGAGAAATGCTGGAACCTTTGAAGGACGTGAAAAATCCGTACCAGATCTTAAGCTTTCCTTCCTCCAATCTCTATTTGAGCATATGAATGCTTCTAGTTCATTTTCTTTTGCTAATAAGTTCGAGATGCTTGATAGTTGTACTTTTTGTGGTTAATGTTGGTGTACTTTTAGTGAATTGGTGTTGAATGTGTAGGGCGGATGGGGAAAATATTGATCATCTCTTCCTTCATTGCACAATGGCTAGGGAATTGTGGGATGCAGTTTTGACTTTGTTTGGGACGATGGTGCGTCACCGACATTGAAATTTGGAAGGTTGTCCCACACTAGGCATGTACTCGGAAAACCATAGAATTACAATTGGAAAGAACAATGATCAAAAAACCCAAGAAAAAAAATGGAAGAGTATAAATCAGTAGCTGACAACCAATCAAACAAAGTACGAAAAAAATGTAGCTTCAAAGCCACTATGTTCCTTTCACCCTCCTCAAAAGTGCGAGCATTCCTCTCCCTCCAAATACACCACATCAAAAATTGTTGGTGTACTTTATGTACAAATCCTGTGTACATGGGTTGCCCCTTTTACATTTTATTTAACAAAATATTTACTTATCAAGAAAAAACTTGATGTTTGATTGTAGTTTATAAAATTGTTGTTTCTACTCTAAATATCATTCAACAGGTATCAATATACTTTGCTAACAATTATTGCTTTTAAATTAATTAATTATATATATATATATATATATATTTTAAATATTTTGATGGCTTTTACTTATTTCTAAAACCTAAATTAAACAAAAAAATTAAATTAAAAATATATAAAATATAATAAAGCACAGTTCTCACTCACATTTCACATAAATTCATAACCACGCTTGACAATATTACCACTGAAATAAGCTAATAATTTCTAGTTCAAATTTCTCAGGCAGACATTACGCATGTATCAGTTATAAAATAAACGAAAATCAGCATCAACATAGAAACTAGCTGAGATTAGATTGACGAACAGAACTACCATTAGACTCAAAGACTACAAACAAACTCTACTAATCAACCGAAAAGTAAGTCATGTTAAAAGTCCAGGCGATATTTTCGTTTTTGACCAGATAAAAAAAATAAAAATTTACAGAAGTTCAAGTTTCTCGGCAGCCAAACAGAGGGTGAAACATCTAAAATTTTATAAATAAATAAAAACAGCAATACCTGAACTGTGTGAGATTGAATACTGAGAACTCGACCGGTCTCGGAGGGTAGAGCCAAGGAAAGAACCGGAGGTGCCATTTCTGAATTTCTCGAGATTCTTGACCTTCAATTCCCATTCATTCAAAAAATTATAGTGAAGAAGAAAAGAAAGAAAAACTCAAAATTATAAAAAAATAAATAAATTGGATTATCTGGGAAGAAAAGTTTACCGGAAAATGCGAGTTTCTCGGAAAATTAGCAAGTGAGAACTGGCTATTCTCTGAGACTGTAACAACATATATTTATAAATTGAGAAAGAGAGAGAGAGGAATCGAGAAAGGCCTTGGAGTTTGAGAATTTGGTCAATTTAACTATTTAAATTATACTTGGGACGAAGAATATGACGTGGATTTTGTTGTTGAAATTACCAAACTGCCACTACAATGCGTGTCTTATGCGAGGGTGGGTTGGTACTTAGCACATTCATTTTCGCTGCATGTTTGGGTCGAATCTGAGTTGGGATTTGACTCTTGAGACGTTGACAAATACCCAGAAGAAGAATCACGTTGTATTTGTAAATGCGGATCGAACACGCTACCCAAACCAAAAAGCAAATTTTGAAGATGCTCATTTCAGCACTAACTCGTGAAGCTGCTATTTTTCTTTTGCTTGTTTTAGTGCTCTTTTCCTTTTCTGGTCGATTCTCCGTAATTAGTAGTTGGGAAATCTGAAACGTGTCGGTAATCAATTTTTTTTTTTTTTTTTTTTAAAAGTCCCTTAAATTAAAAAAAAAAAATCATTTTAATCTCTAATGTTTTAGTCCGTTTTCAAAAGGACCCTGCTACTTTCACACCATGGTGTGAAACAGTGTTTTCACACCATGGATGTGGCAGTAAATAATTGGGCCACGGCAGCAAGCAATCCTACGGGTCCCATAAGTGCAAAATCAGCAATTTTAATGAAGAATGCAACTATCTTTGTTGCCAAACACACTAAAAATTGGACTAAAAATGGGGCATGGGAAGCACGTGAGGTGCCTTGCTTTTTTTTTTCCCTCCACTCCGCCTGGTCTTCTTCTTCAGCAGCATGACTGAAACAAACAGCCACTGAACTGAAACAGCCACAGCAAGCAGAAAGTAAAAAAAAAAAAGACAACTTAGCCGAGAAGATCACGTCAGTTCTAAGGTTGGATTTTTGAAGTTTTGGTACTTATTATTTCTTGCCAATAATAATGAAACAGTAATCCTAAACATAGAAACCTTTTTCTGTAAAACAGTGTTGCTGCCATTGTTGGTTGAGCTTGAGCTTGAGCTTGAAACAAAGTCACCATTTGGAGCAGAGACAGAGACCAATATTTGAGAATTGGAGCAGCATTTAACGTGAGTTTTGGAGTTTTGGAGGTGCATTGCACTGGTGCATTGACTGCACTGTTCACGTGGTATGCATTTTTTTTTTTGCTCTTTTTCTTTTTTGTTAGTTGTGTATATTATTTAAGTTTATTTTTAGTGATAATCTGTACATATTGTTTTGTGTAATAAAAAATGAAAAAAAAAAAAATTATGCTTGTTTTAGGTGTAGCAAAATATTCATCATTATTGTATTATGGCTATAGATGTTTAATGGGTTTTTTCATGTTATTTTTTAATGATAATTTTAGCGAGTGTGTGTTGGTGTGTTTGAATGTTTTCTGTTATTGATACTAGTCACAATGTAATACTTTAGGTTTAGGTTGTATATCATTATTGGTACATGATAAATTATTTGGTAGAGTTTACATTACATGTTATAATTAACTTTGGTATTTGGCTTATAGGTTGTTGCAGTCATGAGTACACAAGAGATGGATGGTGTTAGATCCTTTGGTGCTAGTAATAGTTTTGTGGAGGATTTACCACAGCCTGTTGAGGGAAACATGCAGAAGGATACACCTGAGAGTGTGAGGAATTCAGTGATTGAACCAAGGGTTGGAATGGAGTTTGATTCACTTCAACAAGTCATTGAATTTTATAAGCATTATGCTTATTCGAAAGGATTTGCAACAATGACAAGGAATTCAAGAAAAAAGAAGGGCTTTAGTGAGACTTCTTACGTAAACTTGAAGTGTAACCGAGAGGGAAGATACAGTAGTTCGGTTGATGATCCTTCCAAGAAGAGGTCGACAATAAAAAATGCGTGTGAAGCTGGGATCAAAGCTTCGATGGATATTACCGATAAAAAATGGAGGATATTGAGTTTTATTGAGGATCATAATCATGAGTTGAGTCCTAGTAAATCCAGGCATTTTGCTGCTTTTCGGCATATAAGCACGGATACAAGAAGGAGACTCTTGATTAATGACAATGCCGGTGTTAGGATAAATAGTAGTATTAAGGCTTCCGTGGTTGAAGCAGGGGGTTATGAAAATGTGACGTATAATCAAAGAGATGTTCGCAACTTTCTTGAAAAGGAACGTCGTTTAAAGTGTAAGGAGGGTGACGGACAAGCCTTGCACGATTACTTCGTTAGAATGCAAGCTAAAAATTCTAACTTCTACCATGCATTGGATTTGGATGATGAGTTACGTGTGCGAAATGTATTTTGGGTTGATGCGAGGAGTAGGGCAGCATACGAATCCTTTAATGATGTGATCACGTTCGACACCACATATCTAACAAACAAGTATGATATGTCATTCACCCCTTTTATTGGAATTAATCATCATGGTGAATCTATTATACTTGGTTGTGGGTTATTGTCAAGTGAAGACACGGATTCGTTTGTGTGGGTATTTAGGCAATGGTTGCAAAGTATGTGTGACATTGCTCCAAAAGCCATTATCACAGACCAATGCCAAGCAATGCGGCGGGCCATTGAAATAGTTTTTCCGGAAACTGTTCATCGTTGGTGTATTTGGCATATTACGATGAAATTGCCAGTGAAGCTTGCTGGATTGGAAGCTTATCAAGATATAAAGCATTCTTTGCTTAAAGCCGTGCATGATTCAATGACAGTGGAAGAGTTTGAAGAAAAATGGAATCATACCATCACTTTGCATCATCTTGAGGAGAATGAGTGGTTGGCCAAGTTATATGAGGAACGGGAGCGATGGGTTCCTGCATTTCTCAATTCCAATTTCTTTGCTGGAATGTCGTCAACCCAACGTTCGGAATCAATGAATGCCTTTTTTGATGGTTACGTACATAGCTCTACAACCTTGAAAGTATTTGTGGAGCAATTCGAGAAGGCAATGCGGAATAAGGTTGAAAAAGAGATTTTATCAGATTTTGAGTGTTTCAAAGGCAAGCTGGAGTGTTCATCATCATCTCCTATGGAGAAACAGTTCCAAGAAGCTTACACCCATGAGATTTTTAAGCGGGTGCGACTAGAATTTGCTGGGAGACAAGGTTGTATAGTAAATGAGCTTGTTAGAGGTAGTGATGAAGTCAAATACAAGATTGAAGATGAAGCATGCCTAGGGAAGCTTTTTGAAGTGAGATTCAGTAGCTCTGAATGCTTGGTTGGCTGTGTATGTCGCATGTTTGAGTTTAGGGGGATATTATGTAGGCATGCCTTATTTGTGCTTTCCCAGCAACGTGTGACTATACTCCCTGACAGGTATATACTAGACAGGTGGAGAAAGGATATCAAAAGAAAACACACTTATGTCTCCACTTGTACAGATGATGTACAACATAACCCTGTCTTGGAAAGGTACGAGAAGTTACATAGACTAGCAGTCGGTGTGCTTGAGATAGGGGCTGAGTCTGTAGAGAATTTCAATGTTCTAGAAAAGTTGTTAATTGATTTGAAAGACAACTTTTCTCGTTCATGTGATAAACAGCCCTCGTCTCAGAGAAAGAATAGTGTTGGAGCTGCTCCTGATGTTCTTAGGACTGAAGTTGTAAGGAGTCCTATGGCTTGTGAAGCGTAAGGGTCGACCTAGGATGAAACGGCTAAAGTCATCAATGGAGGAAGCGGTTTCAAAACCAAAGAAGAAAAGGAACACTGCCACTGCTAGGAATCTTGCTCATTCTACATCAACTACTGGGGTACATAATTAAAAGACCACACTTCTTTTAATATCCTAGTCTATTATTGTTTATTAATTTTGGTTTAATTGTGATTGGATGGCCTAGGTTGGAGGTAGTGCTTATGGAGATGGCTCTACATCAAACATGGTAAGTATAGGTGATTTGCATTGTTATTATTCATATGTAGCAAAGATGTTATTTTGGGGCTTATGGTTGAATATATATATATATTTTTTTTTTGTATTGTAGGAATATCCAGTGTCCATGCCACATTCAAATGATGGAGTTATACACTTAACAAATCCAATGCCTTCCCAGAGTTTTGTGTCTGAGGTAAAGATATTTGTAATGTGGAAAAATTGGTTATTAAATCCTATTTATTGCATACTTATTGTACCATGTTTTCTTTTACAGTCAATGTCACAGACTGAAGCTCATGGAAACGAAGACCAAGCCTTAAACCTTACTTGATTAGATATATGTAAATAAATTTTTTTTTTTTGTTAAACGATCCTCCTTTTTTTGTATTACGGAAGGATGTGTTGGTAGTTAGTTTTTTTGTATCATGGAAGGATCCGTCTCAATCTCCTATATCCTTAGCGTTGTTTTTTTTGCAAGAGGAAAGAGAAAGTGTAGGCTCCTTTCATTTCATTAATATACACATTTGATTGTATTGTTTTTAGCTAGAGTGGATAATTAATGTATTTTGTCGTTCCAATGCAATGATAATGGAAGTGCATACGTATTTGAGTTATTGCTAGTGGGTTATTCTAAGTTTTTTATGTATTCAGGTCATGGTGAATTTCATGAATATAGTAATTTTATGAAAGTTATGTTAGTGGTATACTTTGAACCAAGTTTGCAGAAATTGGCTAAGTTAAAACAGGTTTCTGGGTAAAGGCAGGTTTCTGGGTAATATGGTACTGTGCACCAAGTTTGTAGAAAGTGTGGACAATTTTGTCCACACTTTAACAAAATTGTCCACACTTTCAGGCCAATATGAACACTGTTCACGTATACTGTTTACTGTTCATATACTGTTTACCATTGAAAAGTCCACACTGGACAAAATTGTCCACACTTTCATAAAATTGTCCACACTTTTATCAGAAATAGTTCACTGTTCACGTGAAAACACTGTTTACGCATCTGCCAGAAAGTGTGGACAAAATTGTCCACACTTTCATAAAATTGTCCACACTTTTATCAGAAAGAGTTCACTGTTCACGTAAAACACTGTTTACGTATCTGACAGAAAGTGTGGACAAACTTGTCCACACTTTTATCAAATTGTCCACACTTTCTGGGGATGAATTTTACTGTTCACGTTTAAAATGTTCATATGGATAACTGTTCACGTGACTGTTTAGTGTTCTAATGTGCATCAAATTGCATGAATTTGCATGGCCATTGCAAGAAAATGTACACATTAATGTCCACACATTGATGCAAATTGTCCACAATTTCTGGGCAGACTTAAATGTTAAAATAAACATATTTTCCTGGTACACAACACATTTATTGAATACATTTCACTACATTCATTCATTCACATTCATTCAAATAAGCATCCTCATTCATTCAATCAAATATTGTCTAATTACAAAAAGTGGTAATGACTACACTACACATTTATTGAATTTGATACCATAATACAACAATAAGGCCCACAATTACAGCAAGTCCTATTGTTAACAACTTCTTCAACGATTGGATGTCATCACGATGTACTGGTTGGACCATATCACGCATGCCACGCATCTCTGACTGAAGTTGATGCAAGTCCAGTAACAGTTGTGATGCATCAAGCAATTGTGATGCATCAACCATGGATTTAGAACTGGTTGCTTGTGATATCTCTTCCATTCTTTCACAGCCAGCTCGTTGGTTGATGGGCAAACACCAAGAAAAGAAACCGCATCGGTTGGCAGCACAACAATAATACAATTTGTTTTTGTTTAAACTTGATTCTGAAATCCTAACTGATGCTCTTTTGCCACAAACACAGTCTAAATTTCTAAATCTCAGCCCATCTCTAATTGCACTATTTACTGATGAGGAAGACATCTTTGCTGCAAAGGTATTAAAATATGAATTTATATTATTAGGTTATTAAAAAATCATATAATATATTAGTTTATGTCAAAAAGCTTAGGGTTTTGAATATTAAGGGTTTGAATTTAAGTTTTTTTTTTTTTTGATAAAAATATTATTTAAGTTGAATAAAACATAATTAGGGTTTTGAATATTAAAATTTTCAATATGATTTAATTTGAATAGAATATGATGTAATTAGGGTTTTGAATATTAACCTTAAATTGAGAAATTAAATCAATAACAAAGAGAGAGAGAGAGAGAGAGAGAGAGAGAGAGCATACCGAGACCTGAAGGATTCACAAAGTTGATTGAACAAATAAAGAGGAAAATTGAAAACAACCAGCACCCCCACCAAATTTCGGTCACAACCCAGTACAAATTTGGTCACAGCCCAGTAACAAAATCACATCCCACTGTTCAGACACCTAACACGCAGAGAAGATGGAGTGAGATTGAGAAGTCTGAAGATGGAGTGAGATTGAGAAGTCTTGTAAGCATTTAATGCTCTCTGCCAACCCAAAGACAGCAAACCCGAAAAGAGAATGGAAGAAAGATGAAGAAAACATAGAGGCAGACAGCTAAGAAGAAGAAGGAAGATCGGGTTTTGTAGCTGAAACAACTTGAGGGGGTTTTGTAGCTGAAACAACTTGAGGACTCTACCTTCTAGCCGAAGAACACAGCAGCAGGGACGTGCAGCTCCAAGAAGAGGACAGTTCAGCTGATGGGATTGCCAAAAAGTGTGTTTAGAAGATCACATCAGCCCGTGTTTAACCAGCTAAGATTGGGCTGGCTGTTTAGAGTGATACCGTGTAAAAAATCAACTCAAGGAAGTAGAAGTATGTCCATGCCGTGTAATGAGAAGTTGATTTAATGTTTTTTTTATTTAATGGACCCACATTGATATGTCCTTGTGTTCAGAAGATCACATCTTGTGTTCAGAACATCATATCAAGCCGTGTTTAAACCAGCTAAGACTAACGTGTACTGTGTAAAAAATCTGCTCCAAACTGGAAGTATCTGCCGTGTAATAACAAACAAATTGCTAGTGCAATTGCAATGCAAATGCAAATTTAGATTTAGTATTGTGTGTTAGATTTAATATTTTATTTATTTATAAAATTTAATGGATAAGATTAAAAGTGAATGTTGAAACTTTTAATCTTAACCATTCAAGCCAATTGCATGGATGCAATCATGCAAATCTATGATCTCAATTCAGGTTTTTTATGCAATTGCATAAATTGTTTAAAAAACTTTGCTGGTATTAATACAGTTCATACAAGAATTATGAATACATTTTATATGGTTTGCTTTTGTGGTTATAAACACAATTTTATGTTAGTATTATAAAAAGAACATTAGTATAAGATACATTTAATAATTATTGACAAAAGTTGCATTAAATTTGTTATAAAGATTTGGCAGAAATTTGTAACATTTAATAATTATTGAGAACAATTGTAAATATTCATTCAAATATTATTATTAATAAAAATATTGCAAATAATACAGTTAATAATTATTGACATCAAATGTAAAAAATAAATTAAGAAAATGTGACTTCAAAAAGTATGTACAAGTTAGATTCAGAAGTTGTAATTTTAAAATACGTCAAAAAAAATGTATTCAGAATTAGAAAATGAAAAAATATTTTAAAAAAAAGGTACAATAATGTATTTTGCGTATGTTAGATTCAGAAATTGTAATAATCATGGTTGAATATGTTAGATCAATATTTGTTGTTAACTAATTTATGAATTTCTTCATTACAATATATAACTTTTTTTAAAATGATAAAATGTTAACTTCAATTAAAATGGAACTTTAGAAAGTATTCTTAACTTATACAAGTAATATAATGTAATTTAGCAAAAATAATAATAACATAACAATTTTTTTGATATTATGCATAGAGTATATTTGGAAAACATTAGTCATCTTAGTCATCCACCTCTTCCCCATTAGAATAACCTCCTATCATGTGTCGTCATCATCAATTATATCTTATATATTCAATGGTTAAGTTATAGTTAGCTACAAGGAAAGGTATAGATCGTGTGTTGGTCTCTTCCTCGGATCAACCCTAAGCGTACCATCCGCTATAGATCGGGTGTTAATTGGAACCATTCTAGTCATCCAACACTTTCCTGTTTGGATCGGATTTGCTGTTCACATAGAAGATGACCATTAGTATACTGTCGTATACTTTAACTATACGGGTTTGTTCAAAAACATATATGGTGAGCCAAAACGAAGTAGTACTAGTGTATAGACAATTCTTAGTTATATAGTACTGTATGGAGCATTACTATATGGAGCATTCTAAGTAGAAAAACATTACAATTTGTTGTTTAAATATGTTACTCAAATGTAATCGTAGTACCAAGGTGGTTATCAAATGTAAACACGAATACCAACAACATTGTATGACATACGTTTTTAATACGTTAGTTTGTATAATTAAATTACATAAAATATCAATGTTACTTTTTGATAACTAAGATCTAAATTATTGAATTCCAATGTTCTACTTATATTTTTTGAATTTTAATATTTTTATTATAATTTTTTAATTTTTTGTCTTTACTGATTTTAATATAAAAAAGTTATTAGATCTTATTATATGTATGTATGTTAGTGTCGAGTGTCGAATTATAATTTTTTCCCCCCTAACTAAATTTTAGATATTATATATTTTGTCTTTTTTTTTTTTAATTTAAAAAAATAACATAACTATTTTATTCATTAATATGTACATTTTTCTGGTAATTTATTGATTAATATTTACATGTAAATTAATTTAATTGATTAAATATTTAATTACTTAATATTTTAATACATACATTAATATATGAGGTTACAAAAAAAGCCCAAACCCAATGTCATATAATAACCCATAATATATATATTAATATTATCTGATGTTGAAAAAAGCCCAAACCCATTATCATATAATAACCCATAATAGATACATTAATATTATCTAAGGTTGAAAAAAAGCCCAAACCCGATGTCATATAATAACCCATAATATAAATATTAATATTATCTGATGTTGAAAAAAACCCAAACCCATTATCATATAATAACCCATAATAGATACATTAATATTATCTAAGGTTGAAAAAAAGCCCAAACCCATTATCATATAATAACCCATAATAGATACATTAATATTATCTAAGGTTGAAAAAAAGCCCAAACCCATTATCATATAATAACCCATAATAGATACATTAATATTATCCGAGGTTGAAAAAAAGCCCAAACCCATTAATCCACTTAAACCAAACCAAAATTAATAAAGAAACCAAAAAAGACAGAAAGAATGGGCGGGTCCAACGTGGGAAATTTGGTGGGAAAGTTGGTCCCCAAAACGGTGTCGTGTGGGCTTTTGAGGAGAAATAAAAATTGCCAAAACGGTGCCGTGTTGGGCTTTTGGGGGGAAATAAAAATTCCCAAAACGGTGCCGTGTTGGGCATTTGGGGGAAAGTGGTCCCCAAAACGGTGCCGTGTTGGGCTTTTGGGGGGAAAGTGGTCCCCAAACGGCGTCGTTTCTTCGAGCCTGCATGTCAGAAGCTTCCTCAACACGAGTACACGACGCCCTCTATTCTGTCTCTTCGAAACTGAAACAAACAAAAGTGTAACTGTTTGAAACTGAAACTGAAACTCTCTCACAGTCTTTCCTCTCCCTCTCTTCACGTGCAAACATTCCCAAGAACAAACTACACTCCTATCAAACACTCAAACTTCCCCAGCGTGACCCATTCCCTTGCACCCGTAGACACAAAAGCACAAGGAAGTAAGAAACAATCTTCGAAAGAGAAAGGTGAGTTGACATTTCCATTTTCTTCTGTCATTTTTAATTTTTTTGTGAGTTGATACTATGCTTGCCATTTTGTGAAATATTTTGACTTTGGTTGAGGAATTTGCTAAGTGTGGACAATCTATGGGTTTTGTGGACAATCTTAGGGTTTTGTGTAGTCACTTTGTTCATTTTTTTAATTTTGATTTATGTGATCTGTTTTAGTTTGAGTTATCAATAATTATTTCTGTACATTAAATTCATTCTAGTGAAAGTTTTTACATTTGCTAGCTTGTGAGTATTAGAGGGTGAAGAAAAGAAACTTGATTAGCATCATACAAGTAAGATTCTTAACAGCAGTGTGGCAAATAAACTTAGATGGTTATATATTCTTTTTATACAAACAACTATGTGGAGGATTGAGGAGCTTTGTTCTGCTTGTGGATGTTTTTGTGGTTCTGGACCTCTGGTGATGATTTTATGGTTTACAGATCATCATTTTAAATTTACATGTTATTGAAGCTCAAATCCATCCAAAAAATTTACTTGTCAACATGATAGCTTAGTCTTGTTCTTTCTGCAATCACTTTTTTCTATGTCTCCTGCCTTGCTGTCAACATGACATACTTGGTGTTGCATTGTTTGCTGGAAATTGTTAAGCTTGTCCTTGATATTTGTTTGTCTTTCTTAATATATGTGCACAGTTTGGCTTTACATGGTTCATACAAGTAATTGCTATTCAAATACTCAAATCTAATTCTTAATATATGTGCACAGTTTGACTTTACATGATTCATACAAGTAATTGTTATTCAAATACTCAAATCTAAATGCAGGTCATAGCTTAGAATATTGCATTTCTTGGTTGGACTATGAAATTTACAACCTTACTTATCAAATAAAAAATCTGCAGTCCTGTTCCACCTTTATCGGATGTCCCCTAAAGAGACAATCAACCTTATAGTTTGGTTGTAAAGTCACTGTTTTCCTCCAAAGAAGTCTGAACTAAGCATGTAAGGTCATGTTTCTTTGGAGCTCTTTCTAAACAAAAGCCCATTGTGCTTGAATTAGAATGAGTTTCAAATAGTATGTCTCTCTTTCTCTTTGGTCCACTGAAGGTCCATTAGGACCATAGTTACAAGGCAAGAGACAATTAATTGTTTCAACCTTAATTATCTCTATCTTTCAAGACCCAAAGAACAAAAAATCCTATCTTTTATGAAGGTGAGATTTGATCTGTCTATAGTTCCACTTCAAGAGATGAGCATATTCTCTTTGTGATAATGTAAATGATGTGGTATAAACCATGCCCCAGTTGTCAGAAAAACAATACAATCTTAAAGACAAGTCCTGCAGCCTCAATATGCCTTGCTATTTGACTTTTGTATGATTCTTAAAGCATTATTGCTCTAAGCTAGCTTAGCTCCTTCTAGGGTAGATGAATGTGATTCACACTCTAACAATTACATTTCTTAGTTGTAAGCTTGTTTCAATATCATTATTTTCCCATAGGGGTTTTCTCTTATTCAATAAACCCCTCTCAATATTGCTGATGGTAGTTAAATTTACCTTCATGGGGTGGGTTTTAATTTTATTGTGTAAAGAAGAAAAAGGAAAAAGAGCCCAAGAAAGAGCTCCACCAAACACATCATATTGGACTGCAAATAGACAGCATATTTTATTCTATAGTAAAAAGGTTTAAGAATAGTTTGTTTTATGCTCGTTGCTAGGCTATGTCTTGGCACATCATATCTGTTGTGTGATCTTGTTCTCTTTCCATCTCTATGTGTGTGTGTTTCACTCCCCATTGAGGAAGTGGGTGAATTTGTTTTCAAGCTTCTAAGTTTACAACTTAGGCTGTTATGAGTTGTGATTTCTATAGGCTACAATTACAGTATGGTTACTGAAATAAATTGTGAAACTCTTTAAAAATTACTTAAACAATTCTTCTATAAACTATCTCACTCAGTTTAGTACACTCAGATTGCAGTAATGTGTGTCATTTACTGTGTGCTTTATCTGCTGAAAGCTGACATGTTTTTCATTGCCAATTTAGATATAGCAGGTTGAAAACCAAACTGGTTGTGGACTTAATCATAATACAGGGAGACTTTTTCTAGAAATATTATAAATAATATTCTATTAACTATTACTCCAAAAAGTCAGAAGTTTTTTATTTTTTATTTTTTTTTTTGTGTGTGTGTGGTCATAGGTTGACTTGAATGTGACAAATATGTTTGGAATGGCCACATGTTTAAACTGTGATTAAAATGTGGACAATGTTAGGGTTTTCTGGACAATTTAAGGGTATTCTGGACAATTTTCACATTTTCTGTACAATAGTGGTTCAATTGGCAGACTTTTTTAATCCTTGTCTTGGCATTACAGAAACATATAATGATGATTTATCTTCTTCTTTAAACTTGTTAAAAGAGCTTTAACATGTTTCAAATATGGGATTATCCTCATTGTAATAAAAAGGTGGACAGTTAGGTCTTGGGTTCAAAACCCATTGGGTCCTTGTGTAACTTAAAAAAAAAAAAAAACATTTTGTATGACTTAAATGCTTGTGTGACATGCTGGCTTCAAGACATAGTTTCTTTGGATGAGCTTATTCTTGTTAGCATCTATCCTCTATATCTTGTTGTTTCTTTTAATGATCAATGATTTTATGAGATATTCTAATTATATGGATTTCCATTTTGCATGTGGCCAAGGCAATGGCGAGTATTGATGTGAACACACCCGCAGGCAACATAGAAGTTGCACCTCGTATTCGCCATCATTGCATTGTTAGCAAATTGATGGATGTTAACAAGACCTTATCTGAAGAATGTAAGAGCCAGCTTCAAACCACTCCATTTGGGTGGTTGTTGAATCTCCACTGCAACATTGAGGCAAGTGGACGAATACTTGAAGTGATGGCTACAAGTTGGAATGCCGATGCACGTGCATTCCAAGTGGGTGATAGGCTCATACCTTTCACCCTATATGACATTGCCCTCATATTGGGGTTGCCTGTGAGGGGGGAGCCAATTGATTGCAACCAATCTCATTCTGGGGGGTCTGTGGTGGAGAAATTGCTAAATAGGCATTTGAAGACAACTTCACCAGACCGAACTCAATTGGTGACATTGCTCACCAAACCTTCCATACAAGTCCCAAATAGGGTTAGGTTGTACATTACCCTAGTCTTTAGCTATTTTTTGTTTCCTACCACCTCCAAAAAAGTCAACCCAAGCCTCCTACCATTGCTTGATGATAGAGCCAACCTAGGTACATATGCATGGGGGAAGGCAGTGTATGACTTCTTGGTTAGTGGTTTAAGCCGCGCAGCTTCATCGATGCAAGCGAAAAAAGGTAGATTAAACTTGCATTCAAGGTTGCACTGCCTTGCTTCAGGTAAAATTTTTTTTTATCCTCATTGTTTACTCCACAACCATTCTAAATTTTGTTTTATTCTTAAACTTGCCATTGATGTCATCATTTATGCAGATATGGGCATGCGAGCACTTGGGGGTTGGTCAGAAGAATGCTGAAATTAACCAACCTTTCCCAAGATTTTTAGCATGGACCCACCAAAGAATGTATACTAAGAAGGCAAAGGGAGGCCTTTAGTAACCGTGCCAATGTAAGTATCTTACACTAAAGTTGCGTACTAGTTTAATAAACATGTTAGTTTCTTATAAAGATGTTATATGTTAGTATTTTAGCGTTCTAATTCATATATCTTGTTGTTTGCAGGTGCTGTCCGTGCTTGTAGCAATGCCATGGGAGCAAGAGTTCAATGTGGTAGAAGAAGCCATGGAGACCTTGCAAGAAACCCATGGCAGCTCGCACCCAACCATATCAAGGGATGATGGGGCTGGACCAAGCAATATTCCTCAAACGCCGTCCAATCAATTGCAGCTAGAGCTCTAAGCTGAGAGGGCTGAACGAGAAGCTCTAGCACGACAAGTTCGGCGCTTAAAGGATGAGCTTGACCATGTGAAGGGTCTGGTGGCCACAGTCCTAGAGAGTAGCCCCAATATTCAACAAAACCAGACCGCACCCTCACAAAACCAGCCGCCACCCTCACCCTCACAAAACCAGCCGCCACCCTCACCCTCACAAAGCCAGCCCCCACCCTCACCCTCACACAGCCAGCCCCCACCCTCACAAAACAAGCCCCCACCCTCACAAAGCCAGCTGCCCATTCAAACCCCCATTGTGGACTTGCCAAGTTCACCGTCCAAGGCTGTCAAGAGAGGCAAGGCTGCCAAAAAGAAGGCAAAGGTGGCGGTGGTGGACTTGGCAAGCTCACCATCAAAGCGGGACAATGCAGGGGAGGCAGCTGCAGCTGTGGTGGATTTGGTGAGTTCACCATCAAAGGGGGCTACTAGTGTGACGTATACAAGGGCGAAAACACGAGCCCACAAGAATCTAATAATAGTGGCCCCCCCATTCAGAACCAGTTAGAAATGAGGTACATGTGTTGTGTAATGATAAACTAACTTTATGTACTCCATATGAAAATCACATATGAAACACTATGAATGACATATGAAAATCACATATGAACTAACTTTATGTACTCCATATGTTGTTGCTTTATGTTGGGTTCATATGTCATTTAACTTTATGTTGGGTTAAATGCTCATGCTTTAACTTTTTTTTGTTTAAAAATCACATATGAAATAACTTAATGTACTCCATGTTTAAAAATCATGAGCAGTGGGTGGATGCTCATTTCCTATACCAGCCAACAGCTGCTGATGAGGCTGTCTTGGCTGATTTTAGGAAGAAATGGGGGGGCGCGAAAAGGCGGGCCACTAGGAAAAGGTTGTAACAACTCCCTTCTTTCAATTATGTAATAATTTATGAAGTGATTATCAATATTACCTCATACTAGTTTATCACACGTTTAAAATTTTCTAGGCCCAACGAGGTTGATAGCGATGAGATGGCAATCTCGACCGATACATATGAGCTCACGAGTCGAGAGGTGTCATCATTGTTAGGCGATCAAGCTAAGGACGATGGTTCTAGGTGGATATCCACCGCGGTAATTACATACTCATTTTGCATTTTAGATCCTTTATTTATTGCATATTTGAGACATGAGTTTTACAATTCCACATTGTTTACTAAGCAAGTGTGACACACGTAGGTGGTGGACGCTTTCAAGGATGTCCTTATGCAAAAACTCACCGAAAGCGGCCACCCTCCACCGTACATAAACTTCATAATAAGCGTACATGGCGGGGTAAAATAACAAAATTTCAACCTTGGCAAATACTTGTTCATACTTTTACACTATGCATGATGTCAATACAGTGAGCTCTTTTGTTGAAATAACTAACTATGATTTATGCAGACTACGATCCTGGGTATGACTCCGTCAACCTCAACACAAAGAGGTAGAAGAACAAGAAAGGGTAAACAACCTATTCAGGATGACCAGCCTCAACCACAATCTGTGTTCCGCCCTAGTTGGGTACGCGCAATGCCGACAAATTGCAACCGGGTAATTAGAGACCTTCTCCAACTTTCATTTTGTCAAAAACTGTTGTTACATATCTATTCTGAAAAACCTGTGTATGACCTACCCTTTTGTGTTTCTTAATGCAGATTTTTGTCCCAGCATGCCACAGTGGCCATTTTGTTATGATGGTTGTAGATTGTCTAGAAAAAGTTTTCTATTTTTTTGATTCTTTGCCTAGTGCAACCCATAGAGTTTTGGCGCCAGCATTGGTAAACACTTGTTTGTCATTTCAATTTTCTTGCTAACCCAGTATTTACATATAATCCCACTGATACTACTTTCTGCTGCTTGCATCATAGAGAAAAACTTTGGAGCAGATATGCATAGAGAACTTGGACCATAAAGATGTCCATACATGGCTCCTAAAATACAAGGATGACATACCAACCCAAGATAAATACGCGTAAGTACCAATATCTATCATGACCTCAAATGTAATTGTTGCTATGTTGGTTCTGGGTTCACTTTAATGTTATTACCATTTTCCAGAAAATGTGGACAATAATATCCAAACTTAAAGATAATTGTCCACACTTTCTATGGATGTTATGGATGTTACGTAGGTTGTTGGTACATGTTGGTTTCTATGGATGTTATGAAAAAATAGTTACAAAAAAATATAAAGTTCATAGCTTGTCAATTGAGAAACAGTACAAGAATCCAAAAAAGTCCTAAATAGCTTCATTTCATAACATGGAACATGAAAACAGTTAAAAGGGTGTACCTGCATCTTCATGATATCTTGTTTACTCATCCTTTCTGAGAGAGAGAGAGATAAAGAGAAAGAAAGAAAGGAAATGGGTCTGTTAAGGCTGAACCTGTAAGCTGAGAATAGTGAGACTTAAGAGGTGGTATAAGAGAGAGAGAGAGAGTGAGAGAGTTCAAAGGCAGTTGGTGAGCATTAAAACACTTATCTTTAAGCTTTGTCTTTCTGTTTCATGGTTTTTTGAACTTTATTTTAACATGTTAGTTGCTCAAGCTACAAGAAATATCTTATAGTATATATAAACAATTGGAAATGGTTTTGCTGTACATTACTTTTTGGCTTAAAGTGGTTCATAGCCTAACTTGGCAATAAGGAAAGACATAATTTTGAGTGAAGTAAATTTCCATAAATTATGTTGATCAATGTTGATTTTTATGTACTTTTGCCTCAATTTTTCCAGTTTCAACTGTGAGATTTTTATGCTGACATTCATGGAATCCTTGATTTTTTCAAACAAGATAGTACAGTTCGAAGATGTATGATTTCCACACCTTCATTTCATGATGCATTAATGCATTCATTTTAAGTCAAAACAACTAACCAATAATTTCTAAATCTCTTTTATGTTTTGTAGGCTGATTACCCAAGAATAAGGCAACGCATTCTACTAGAGTTCTATTACAATTCCTTGCTGCCCAAAGCTGTACAAAGCTAAAACTGGACAATTCTTTACTGTGCTTGCGGCTGCCCAATTCTTTACAGGCATATAGTTTTATGTTTTGACACACATTTGTTGTTATTTTTGTATTTACGTTTATACTTTTTGTATTTAAAATTTTGATTGCTCTATTCTTCCTATTAAAGGTAGTGAACAGAAATAATATCTTTTTTTTTTTGTAAATGGAGTAAATAAATAAATGAAATGGTGGAATTGGTTGGATATTTTAGGTTACCCATGAGTTTCTTTTATCTTTAATGTTACCACCAGCAACCTATTGCCATTGGAATCTTCACATTACTTGTTGTGAAAGATATAAAAAAAGGATGTCTAAAAATGTTTCCCAAATTATGGTGAAACTAAATATGTTCAAACAAATACCCAGGAGCAACCTATTGCCATGTCTACATTGGAAATAATAAAGTTTGGTTTTTTTATTATTTTGAAGTGATTTTGGTTGGTTGAGATAGAAAATGACAAAATTGTTACAAAGATGCTAAGAAACATGTTTAATAGATGCCAAGAAACATGACCAATTCGTATGAACATGTTTAAATGTTCATACAATTTTCTGGAAAATGTGGATAAAAACATGAAATTATTGACAAAAACATGAAATTGTGGACAAAAATTTCGAGTCTACTTATGAACATTTAAGTGAACCCAGAAATGTTCATACAATTTTCTGGAAAATGTGGACAAAAACATGAAATTATGGACAAAAATATGAAATTGTGGACAAAAATTTCAAGTCTACTTATGAACATTTAAGTGAACCCAGAAATGTTCATACAATTTTCTGGAAAATGTGGACAAAAACATGAAATTGTGGACAAACATTTCGAGTCTACTTATGAACATTCATGAACATTCAAGTGAACTCAGAAAGTGTATTTCATGTTTTTGTTCATAATTTCATTTTTGTTTTTCCATAATTTCATGTTTTTGTCCACATTTTCCAGAAAATTGTATGAACATTTCTGGGTTCACTTAAACGTTCATAAGTAGACTCGAAATTTTTGTCAACAATTTCATGTTTTTGTCCACATTTTCCAGAAAATTGTATGAACATTTAAACATGTTCATACGAATTGGTCATGTTTCTTGGCATTTATTAAACATGTTTCTTGGCATCTTTGTAACAATTTTATTAATTTTTATCTCAACCAACCAAAATCACTTCAAAATCAAAAAACCAAACTTTATTATTTCCAATCTCAACCAAAATCAACCAAACCCTAAAAAAAATATTAAACCCGACCAAACCTTCAACTTTTATTATTTCAAACCCTAACAAAATCATCCAAACCCTCATAAATACAATCAAACCCCAACTTCAAACATCAAAACTTCGTTATTCCCAAACCCAAATAAAACCCAAATCAGATCTCAAATCAACACTTTCAAACCTCAAATCTTTCAAACGTCAAACTGAAATAGAGAACCCAAATCTTAAAATCCAAATCAGATCACGTCAAATCAACACTTTCAAACCCCAAATCTTTCAAACTTCAAACTTCAATACATGAAAAACCTTCGGGGGAGAGAGATCCATGGCTTCATGAGGAAAGATCGGGGAGAGGAGGAGCAAAAAATTCGGGAGGAGAGAGCAGAGCAGAGCAGAGCATTCGGGAGGAGAGAGAAAATTTCAGAAAAAATGAGGAAAAATGGGTGTTTGGTTATAGGGATAGTGGAAATTGGAATAGCAAACCAGGAATAACCGGTTTGTCTTTTAGTGGGGGTGTGAAACAGTAACTTTCACACCCTGTGTGAAAGAAACATTACCGTTTTCAAAATAGTGATTTGGCCGATACATGTCAAGTAAGGAATAAAAATCTTCTACGTAACACACCCCTAATCATACAACAAGTCATAAATATTTTTAGGGTTAAATACATTATTGGTACCTAATATTTATCCAAATTACACGTTTAGTTCCTAACTTTTAAAACAAATAGAAATGGTCCCTAACATTTCAAAATTATACACTATTGATCCTTCTATTAGTTTCCGTTAACTTTGTATATATATATATGTCTAAATGATTGATGATGTGACCAATTTTTAATTGATGTGACATTTTTTTTTTATTTACAATTAGGATCTAACATGACATACCCGTTTAAAATTAAATAAAATCCACCCAACCCAATTCTGATTAAAAAACTCAATTACTCGAATTAAATTAAACTCTAACATTTAGCCTATGCATCTCTTCTCCCTCTTCCTCTCTCTAGCCTCTCTCACACCATTGTCACAGAACCACCATCACCGATTATCTACTGTTGTCCGGTCAAAAATAAAGTAGAAAGTCAAAAAGAAAGTAGAACGATCTCATGAGAGCCACATAACATAGATCATTTATAAGGATGCCCATAACCACCCTAAACCTCCACTAAATCGACGATTAGCCATGGGTCTACTAATCCACTTATGGACATACAACTAGACATCCCTGAATAAGTTGTCCCATAGATTTGTGTTGATGGTGAACCAGTTTGGGCAAGTACACAAAAGGGAGTTGTTGTTGGGACTTCCGATTGGAGGCATGACAAACTTGATGGGGCTTTCAAATATTGAGATCACCATCAGAACATGTATGTATGTTCATGTTGTTTAATGTTCCAGGTAAATTGAAGCTTATGCAACATAAATGAGTGGAGCCACTAAAGCTATTCATGAACCTAAAGTTGTGGTCCACATAACTAGTGAGGTAGATATCCTTGATGACGGATATTGTTGGCGCAAGTATGGGTAGAAAGTTGCGAAAGAAAATCCAAATCCAAGGTTTTTATAATTATTGGTATCCAATCACCTACTAGACCCGAGCATCCATCTGCCCGACCACAAGCAACCATTCGAATGGATACAGATTGGTTTTTTTTTTTTTTTTTTAAATATTCGGGTTTCAAGTCTCGTCACGAGTTTTCTTTTTTCTAGCGGGCAACCGACCAACTTGCGGATAAGGATCCTCTCCATTTGGAAATCTCTCCATTTGTCCATTTCATGGTTAAGATTTTATTTCACAAATCTAACGATATATAGACTGCCTTATCATTTAAAATTTTAAATGACGTGGCAGTCTGAACACTATTAGATCTGTGATATTTAATCTGGACCATGAAATGGAGACTCTCCATTTTATTTCAAATGGAGAGGATCCTTATCCCCAACTTGCCAACCTATTAATTTCCGTACCCACCCACTTTGTCCCTCTCACTATCTCTTTCTCCAGCCTCCCTCAACTCTCTCAAATTCTCTCACTCTCTAAGTCTCTCTGATCAATCTCTCTCTCTCTCTCTCTCTGAGTTTCTTCTCAAATTGCCGTAGGTTTTAGGATGGTGGAGTTTCTTCCGATTGCAATCGCGTTGGATTTACAAGCCTCAATGTTGAAGGTATAGTTTTTTAGGATGGTTTATTCCTATGATCTAATACTTTGTCATTTCGTTTTGATGTTGTATTTGCGTTTCTTTGATGCGTATGATGGGCAAGAGAACCAGATTTCTCGCCACCTTATTCAACTTGCAAATGAATTTGGTAAAGATTTGGAGATTTTTATGCCGTTTGGAAATCTGTTAAGATTTGGAAACTTGCAACTTTGTGACTTTGATTTGGTTTTTGCAATTTCGATTTATGTATGTTAATGATACCCGATCACCCGATCGTACCCAACCCCCCCAACTTGATCACCCGATTGGATCACCCTGTGTGGATGGTCAACGGATTTCATTTCTTTAAACCAGACTCAGTCGGGTAGGGTAATGGATTACACCTAAACCCAACCCACCCAACCCGTGCTCACCCCTATTTATAATAATCATTGTGAACTTATCTTTATTTATTTTTAGTTTTGTCCTCTCAATTACAAAACTGAAAAATAGGGACAATTTGTTTATGCGAAGTTACTACAAGTGCACCAGTGTAGGCTACACAGTAAGGAAGCATGAAAGGGCATCACATCTTAAGTCGGTGATGGTGGTTCTGTGATAATGGTGTAGAAGAGGCTAGAAAGAGGAAGAAGGAGGAGAGAGATGCACATGTTGCATGTTAGGCTTTAATTTAATTTGGGTAATTGGGTTTTTTATCTAGAATCGAGTTGGGTGGGTTGTGTCATAACCCTATTTTTACCCTCGAGATTCTCTCGAGTGCCGACATGCAAAACAAGACAACCCGGACTGAGCCGAGTTTGACCCGAGAGGGGTCCAGTTGCACTTAAGGACTCTCAAAAGATAGCCGGGGGCATAATTCTCGAGGTTTGGGAAGGTTTGACCAATGTTGACCAAGTTTGACTAGAGTTAACCGAAGTTGACCAAGTTTGACCAAAGTTTGACCAAGACCTTGACCGGGCCAAAAGCAAGATTTGATTGACTACCCTCTGACCATTGAATAGAGCATATCAAGAGCTTCGTTTCGATACTTTAAGGGTAAAAAACGGACAAGAAACAAGGGAGTTATGAGCAAAACCGTGAAAAATGGTCCGACAATTTGCTAAGTGTTATTGACCAAAACAGGCCTATTTTGGGGCAATATTCGCGCATAGATTCTTTCCGACCCATAACAATTTGGCCAGCAAGTTCAAAACTTTAAGGAAGAGGGTAACTTCAGTTACAACGTGCAACTCTCGGATCGCCAAGATCTTCCCCGGTTTGGCCGGAATCTCGATCGAAAAATGGCCCTCCGGCATGGAAAAACACTCTGGCGGCCTCTGTTTGTGGGGTCGTATCTCTCGAACCCAAGCTCGACTTCTCACAAGTTAGAAACTTTAAGGAAGAAGGTATCGTAAGCTTTCTAGGGACACCAAGATCATCGAAAACCGACATCAGGAGCCACGTCAACCGTACGCGGGAAAACTGACAAAAGCAAGGAAATTATGTTGGAAATCCGGCACGTTCTCCCCCAAAGAGGTCACACTCGCGCACAGACTCTTCCCTACTCACTGCGAGTAGATTCACAAGTCTGAAACTTTAAGAAATAGGACACGTGCAGCCATAACGTGAAACTCTCGGATCGCCAAGAGCTTCCTCGGTTTGGCCGGAATCTCGATCGGAAAATGGCCCTCTGGCATGGAAAAACACTCTGGTGGCCTTTGTTCGTGGGGCTGTATCTCTCGAACCCAAACTCAACTTCTCGCAAGTTTGCAACTTTAAGTAATAAGGCATCGCAAACTTTCTAGGGACACCAAGATCATCGAAAACCGACATCGGGAGCTACGCCAACCATGCGCGGGAAAATTGACGAAAATAAGAAAAAACATGCTGGAAATCTGTAGCATTTTTCCCCTCGGACAACCGCCTTCGCGCGCAGAGTCTTCCCAACTCGCTACGAGTTAATCCACAAGTTCAGAACTTTAAGAAAGATTGCAACTCTGGCTACGACATGCAACTCTCGGTTCGCCGATAATATCTCCCGTTTGGCAAGAATCTTCGTCGGAAAAACACAGAAAAACAACTCAGACGCCCCGACTTCTGGGAGCCATAACTTTTCCGTCCGAGCTCTGATTTACACAAACTTGATATCGTTGGAAAGTAGACTTCTCAAGCTTTCCAATGGTACCACACATGACCTATTTTGGACAACAAAAAGTCCCCAAAATATGCCTTGAACAATCGGGTAAAAAACTATACAAGCACGCAAATCGAGAAGGATTTGCTGGAAGTGCCACGTGGCAGATAAAATTGCCACGTGTCATGCAGCATGGTGCTGCGGCACCCAGCATGACCATGCATGAGACCCCTTTATAAATTGGACCCCCCTCCCCCTCATTTCTACAAGCTTGGCTTGAGTCCTTAAGCAAAAATTGGGCGATTTTAGGCAGAAACTCAGGAAGGGGTCTCTCTCTTTGGGTTTAGACTAGTTTTTTGTTAGAGATTAGGAGATTGATATGAACCTGTAGGAATGGAATCCCTTGAACCCACAATCAATTTGAAAACTCACCCAAGAAAGCCAAAATCAAGTCATGGATGGAGAATCTAAACTCGTTGAGAACTCGTTTCAAGAACCTAGATTATATTAAAATCTATACCTATTGAAGAACATGTCTCAAGAACCCAGATTACAAGGAGGAACGCCACTGTCATAACCCCATTTTTACCCCCGGGATTTTCTCGGGTGTCGGCACGCAAAACGAGACAGCCTGAACCAAGTCGGCCTGATTCGACGAGGGCTCGCCACATCAAATAACATCAAAATGGGGTTTGGGGCGCATTTCCCAAAATCCGACCAAGTTTTCCCAAGATTAACCTAGTTTGACCAAGGTTGACCGAGGTTTGACCAAAGTTTAACCAAGCCATTTCTGACCCGATTGGGGCCCGCTATGCCCGAAAACCCTTGAAACGCGGCCCAGGATACATTTCCCAAAGTTCGGAGAGCTTTGACCGAGTTTGACCAAGTTTGACTAAGGTTGACCAAGTTTGACCGAACTGTTGACCAGACCAAAAACTGGATCGAACTGACCACCCCTTGACCAATGTATAGAGAATATCAAGAGCTTGGATTTCGTACTTTACGGGTCGAAAACGGACGAGAAACGAGGGAGTTATGGTCAAAACTGTGAAAAAACGGTCCAACACTTAGCCAAATTTTGCTAAGTGTTGTTGACAAAACAGCCTATTTAAGAGGCAACGTTTGCGCAAAAATTCTCTCCGACCCGCTACAACTTGGTCCGTGAGCCAAGACCCTTAGGTAAGAGGTTCACTTCAGCTGCCACACACAACTTTCGGATCGTCAAGAGCTCCTCCGGTCAAGCCGGAATCTCAGTCAGAAGATGACCCCTTGGCATAAGGAACATTCCGACGGCCTCTGTTCGCAAGATCATATCTTGCGAACCCAAGCTCGCCTCTATGCAAGGTCTGTACCGTTGAAAAGTAGGTAGTGCAAGCTTTCCGACGATACCAAGATCGTCGGAATCCGACATCGGGAGCTATGTCTACCACGCGCGTGAAAACAGGCCGACGAAATAAGGTTTTGCTGAAAGTTCCGGAATTTTCCCACCGACGTTGCCACGCTTGCGCGCAGAGTCTTCCTGACTCGCAACAAGTTGATCTGCGAGCCTGGGCACGTTGGAAAGAAGACACATTCATGCACGACAAGGAACTCTCGGATCGCCAAGAATTTACCGGGGCTAGCCGGAATCCCGATCGGAAAACTGCCCTCAAACGGACCAAAAACACTCCGGTGGCCTCTGTTCGCGGGGCCATATCTCACAAGTCCAAGCTCGGATTTTCGCAAATCTAGAACCTTGCAAAAGTAGGCAATGCAAGCTTTCCGACGATACCAAGAACGTCGAAATCCGACATCGGGAACTAGGTCAAAAACTCGCGCGAACTGGGACAAGATTTGAGAAAAAACGCGCTGGGAGTAAAACGCATTTTTCCTCCCGGACAGCCGCCTTCGCGCGCAGAGTCTTTCCTGCTCGCAACAAGTTGATCCGCGGGCCTGGGTGCGTTGGAAAGATAACGACTCCGGCTACGACGTAGAACTCTCGGTTCGCCGATAGCATCCCCCGTTTGACCGGAATCTGCATCGGAAAAGTGCACAAAAACAGCTCCGACACCCCGACTTCCGGGAGCCATAACTCCCTCGTCCGAACTCCGATTCGCGCAAAATTTATATCGTTGGAAAGAGGACGTCGAGAGCTTTCCGAACGATATGCCGCATGACCCATTTTGAGTTCCGGAAGACCTCCAAAACTGCCCTCCGAAAATCAGGTAAAAAAAGATACGCGCACGGAAACCGAGGAGGATTCGAGGAGCTGCTGGCGTGGAAGGATAAGACTGCCACGTGGCAGTACCACAACTCGCGCGGGACCATACCGCGCGGCGCGTGATGGACCCGCGCGAGGCGTGCACGGTTTTCTATAAAACCGACCCCCCTCCCCTCATTTCAGCACAATTTTTGCTCGGCTCTAGGCCTCTTTGAGCGTTAGTTTAGGCAGAGATAGGGGTTTTTTAGGGGCTTAGGAAGGGTTTTTGGGTAGTTTTAGAGAGAGAGACTCCTCTCTAGGTAATCTCTCTCTCTCTCTAAGCTCTTTCTCTCTCTAAACTCTTTCTTTAGGGATTTTGGGGTGTTTTTAGAGTGAGAAGCATCTATTAGGTGCTTCTCTCTCTAACCTCTCCTCATCTTCCCCCCTCTCTCTCTCTCCCTCTCATTCTTTGAGTTCATTTATTGTTCCATTTTTACATTCTTTAGTCCATTTTAGTTCATTTATGCTTTACTAGTTTCTTTATTGTCTATTTATTGCTTTATTTACATTTTCTTGTCATTTATCGCTTTATTTACATTTTCTAGTCATTTATCGCTTTATTTACATTTACTACGTACTTGTGAATACATATATTGTTGTGATTACCTCCCCTCCCCCCGGTGTGTTTTAGTACGGCAATATTGAGTGGCTTTGGCGGCTCGCGTAAGACCTCTAACGAGGCCGTGACAACCATGTTAGCCCACGAGGTCTTGACCCGAAAAATACACCGGTCCCTTTGTGTTTTAGTACGGCAAATATTGAGTAGCTTTGGCTCAGTTGCGTAAGACCTCTAACGAGGCCGTAACAACCATGTTAGCCTACGAGGTATTTGACCCGAAAAATACATCCCCATGTGTTAAATATCGTCATTTATCGCTTTATTTACATTTACTACGTTGCGCGTATTATATTGTGAATATTGTCATTTTCTCCCCTTTTCCCTTTGTGATTTGGGCGTGATAATCCCGATTGGTCGTGGTGGACTATGTAAGACCTTAATGAGGCTTTAACCACCATGTAATTCCATAGGCATTGGACCCATTAAAAATCCCCATGTGTAAATATTGTCATTTATCGCTTTATTTACATTTACTACGTTGCGCGTATTATATTGTGAATATTGTCATTTTCTCCCCATTTTCCCTTTGTGATTTGGGCGTGATAATCCCGATTGGTCGTGGTGGATTATGTAAGACCTCAAAGAGGCATTAACCACCACGTAATCCCATAGGCATTGGACCCACAAAATTCCCTTGTTGTAAACTCCATTAATTTATTGCTCCCCATTACGCTCTAAATTTATTGCCATTATTTCATCATTTTACTACGTTGTAAACATGATTTATCCATCATTATTTTGATTTGGGCATGAAAATACCAAACGGTATTGGCGGTTTTAGGTAAGTCTTTCAATAGCACTAAACCCCATGTAAATCCATACGGCATTGGACCCACAAAAATACTCTTTTTCAAACCCGGTTATTTACATTATTTACTACGTTGTTGTAAATATTGTTTATATTTCACTATTTTGATTTGGGCATGAAAATATCAAACGGTATTGGTGGTTTTAGGTAAGTCTTTCAATAGCACTAAACCCCATGTAAATCCATGAGGCGTTGGACCCGTAAATTGCAAACATACTTTTCAAAATGATTTTCTCATTTAAGTCCTATTTGGCTTCGCGGGTTTAGGTAAATCTTTTCAAATAGTACTAAACCCCCGTGTAAGCCCGAAAAGGCGTTGAAACTCATTTCCAAAACGGTTTTTCTCATTTAAGTCCTATTTGGCTTCGCGGGTTTAGGTAAATCTTTTCAAATAGTACTAAACCCCCGTGTAAGCCCGAAAAGGCATTGAAACCCATTTCTAAAACAATTTTTCTCATTTAAGTCCTATTTGGCTTCGCAGGTTTAGGTAAATCTTTTCAAATAGTACTAAACCCCCGTGTAAGCCCGAAAAGGCATTGAATCCTCTTCTAAAAATTGCCTTGTTTTATTCATGTAAATCCTAAGGTGGTGTCGAGATTCGAGTAAGTCTTTCAAATAGCATCGAATCCCGACCCCACGAGGTCTTGACCCTTTCCCTAAAAATTGTCATGAATTGTACCTTGCCATTTCAAATAAATGTTGCGTTTATGTCATTTCATACTTATGATTGATGTACTGCTAACATACCATGATCATCCCATTATGTCATACTTGTGATTTGTGTGCTGCGAACATGCCGTGATTACTTGTTTGAACATTTTGTGGGTTTTCATACTCTTTCTTGTAATTTATGTGCTGTGAATATGCCGTGATTACTTGCTTGATTGTTTATCGTTTTGATATAAAAATGTGATTAAAATACACTTTGCCATGAAAACTTTAAAAAGAGTAAACATGGTAATGTGGGCGTTAGAAACGAAATTGGTGCAATCCAAGGGCTACGGCTCGCCCTGGCTTTTGGACACCATGGTATGAGTCCTTTACACGGGGGCGTGGCTGGTACGTGCTTTCGTGTAAGGGATTCTACACGTTCTAACTCCCATAGGATCATGGTCTAAAATTCCCCAAAGTGTGAATTAATCACCCAAAACCCCGCCATTTGACGGACCGCTTTATCCTTGGAAATCAAGGGTAAAGAGATCCCGAATATGGCATCAAAAACATTAATTGTTTGTCCCGGCACTAGGTGTTAGGATTTCAAGTATATCCTACCACCGAAATGCCCGGAAACTTTAAAAAATACAAAGATAAGGGATGGTGAAATAAAGAGTCTAATCAAAACCAAATGAGGTCAAAATGCATTTGCCATTCTTGGTATATTGCTCGACTAAATTTGGGACATTTGTTCATAATAAAAACCAACAAACCTAGGCTTAGCAAATAAAAGAGAACACTAGAAAGGAGGTAACCGTTTTCTTAAACGGATGTCGTGGGGTGCCTAACACCTTCCCCACGCATAAGCAAACCCCCGAACCTATCTCTGGTTCAAGACCATTTTTGTTGTAGATGTCTAAATAAGATAAAATCTATTAGACATAGGTGCCCAATCACACCTTAAAATTTCCCATGATTGGTGGCGACTCCAAATTTGTGCACACACGCACACACGTACACAAGTTCCCGCACACACACACAACTCATATCTCGAAACGGAAAAGAGATAGAGATCACACACACACTCGCCAAATGGGGGTCGGTATCTAGGAAAATAAAAATAAAAGAATTTATTTATATAGATTTTCCGCCGGTGTCGACAGCCACAAAGGTTGTGATTTACCTTTGATAAGTTCAAAAGTTCAATCAAGAACAAGAGGAGTAAACTCAACTTACAATGAAAATTCAATATTATCTGCCTTCAAATGAGACTACAAAGAGTATTTAAACCAAAACCTAATTAAAACCCTAGCCAAAATAAAGCCCTTTTTCCCAAAAATACCCCCGCATGAATAATGAAGAAATTCGGCAGCCAAGAAATAAAAGATAGAATCATACCTGATTGGAAACCTTGCTCTGATACTAAATGATATGAACCCGTAGGAATGGAATCCCTTGAACCCACAATCAGTTTGAAAACTCACCCAAGAAAGCCAAAATCAAGTCAATGGATGGAGAATCTAAACCCATTGAGAACTCGTTTCAAGAACCTAGATTATATTAAAATCTAGACCCGTTGAAGAACCTGTCTCAAGAACCCAGATTACAAGGAGGAACGCCATAAAGGTTGTGATTTACCATTGATAAGTTCAAAAGTTCAATAAAGAACAAGAGGAGTAAACTCAACTCACAATGAAAATTCAATATTATCTGCCTTCAAATGAGACTACAAGGAGTAGTTAAACCAAAACCTAATTAAAACCCTAGCCAAAATAAAGCCCTTTTTTCCCAAAAATACCCCCGCATGAACAGTGCGACGCTACAGTAATTCGGCTACAGTAACTTCTTGAAACCCTAGTTCCTAAAAAGTAACTTTCCAAATATGCCCTTGGCCATAATACAAGGTCTTCCCAAAACCCTAGTTCATAAGAAATAAGACATATGTGGGTGAAGCATCCTCAAGCCCACTTATTCTAAACTAATAAAATAAATCATTTAACTGTGTGAAACCCTTCAATAACAATAGGCCCAAACAATAAACCTAAGTCATGTCTTCCACAGCTTGTATCAAGTGGATCAAAATTGGTTCTCCTTCTTTCAAACCCACTTTCAGTGTTGGGATCTTGCTAGCTTCATCCCAAGTGAATTGCACCAATCCTTGCATTGCTTCCTTGATCTTCTTGGCTCTTGATCTTGTAATTGGCCCATCTAGAACTTGCAAAGGATCTTTAAGACTAGGCCCACCTAGGTTCCCATCAGAGATCCTACTTAGGTAATCTCTCTCTCTACCCCTCCAAGCTCTTCTCATCCTTCTCTTGACTCATACACTCTTCCATACCCATTCTTTTTCATTTTCATGGAGGTGATTAGTGATGATCCTACAATGGGAAAAGATTCATAATGATCCATGTTTATTATGCTTTAAATATGTTTATTATGCTTTCATTATGCTTTAAATACTATTTATTGCTTTTATTATACTTTAAATATCATTTATTGCTTCCATTATGCTTTAAATACCATTTATTGTTTCCATTGTGCTTTAAACACCATTTAATACTTTCACTATGTGGATTATTTGTTATTTCCTTTCCGTCATTTACATTATTTACTACGTTATTGTAATTATCCCCTTCCCCCTTGTGATTTGGATATGAAAATCCTTATTGGTCTTGGAGGTTCATGTAAAACTTTCAATAGCATTAACCTCCATGTAATCCCATAAGGCATTGGACTCATGAAAATCCCCCTTGCTTTAATTCCGTCATTTACATTATTTACTACGTTATTGTGAATATTATCCCCTTTTCCCCTTTGATTTGGGTATGAAAATCTTGATTAGTCTTGGAAGTTCATGTAAGACTTTCAATTGCATTAACCTCCATGAAATCCCATAAGGCATTGGACCCAAGAATTCCCCTTGATTTAATTCTATCATTTATATTATTTACTACGTTATTGTGAATATTATCCATTTTTCCCCTTTGATTTGGGCATGAAAATCCTTATTGGTCTTGGAGGTTCATGTAAGACTTTTAATAGCATTAACCTCCATGTAATCCCATAAGGCATTGGATCCATGAATCCCCCATGTTTTAATCCCATTATTTACTACGTTATCGCGATTATCCCCTTTATCCCTTTTTGATTCGGGTGTGAAAATCCTTATTGGTCTTGGAGGTTTAGGTAAGACTTTCAATAGCACTAAACCCCATGTAATTCCATAAGGTATTGAACCCTCGAGATTCACGACGTTATTTTAATTGATATCCCCTTTTGGTTAATCTTGACCCCTTTTATTGTTCATATAAGTCCTATTTGGTCTTGGAGGATTAGGTAAGTCTTTCAATAGCACTAATCCTTCATGTAATCCCAAAAGGTGTTGAACTCTTCTCTACAGTGCTTTCTTTTATTCATGTAAGTCCTAACGTGGTATTGGAAATTATGTAAGTCTTTCAATAGAATTGAATTCCAATCCCATGATGATCGGCCTCCAAAACGTCGTTCTTTAATGGAGTCTAATCAAATTTAATATGAATGAATATGTGTGTGGATGTATAAGGTAAAATGGTAGTATATATGGTAAGGTGGGTTGTCGTACCACGGAGAGAGGGGTTTTAAAATAAACACGTAACACTAGAAATTAAATCAAGAAAATGTTTTGGTTGTTTTGAAAACTCACAATTTGAATAGGTAAAGAAACTCAAATCTAAAAATTGCTAAGGCTTTGGGTTCCTCAAATTTACTAAGATAAATTAATTCAATTTAAATGCATGAAATTACACAATTGGGGGTTTCACATCCCAAACCCTCAATTGGAACATTTGCAATAAAAACCATTTTTAATAAAATCTAAATTAGAAATACTATTTGATTGTTCATTGATTTAAACACATAATAAATAACTACGTTGGAAAAACCTAAAATCGACATTGTACTAATTAATCTAGCAACAATGTAGTAAAAAGTAATATCCAATGAAATTAAGAGTTCTTAGATTTAATGGAACTAAAATCTTTACTTAACTATGAGAAAAACATGATTGAACTTATGAAAAGATTCAAATTATAGAACCACAAATAAAAGAAATAATAAAAAGATGAGAACAATCAAATAATAAATCTTAAACATTGAAACTCAAAATGGATTTAAAAGAAATTAGTTTACCTTACAAATTTGGATTCCCCCTTAGCCCAAGCTAAAAGTCTAGCCAATCATGGCTAAGAAATTACAAAAGAAAACTAGAGGAAAAATGCTAGAGAAAAAAAACTAGAAAGAAAAATGGAGAAAAAAACTCTAAAAATGAATTCTGCTCCAGGCGGCACTACTGCTGCTCTTTTTACTGCTTCACGCATCTTCATTTAAGGCTCCAACGGGGCCATGATTATGTGTGGTGCGGTAGGAAAAAGGGCATGCAATTGGTCAAAGCAAGCTTGTCACGTGAAGCTCATTAATGAGCAATAATCCTGTGCATTGCGGCTGACAAGAACCATTGCAATCCACGGTCAATTGTCAAACCAAGTTGCCGTGAATTTCATTTAAGCTCTTAATGCTCTGATCTAGTGTGATGCAACTAGGAAAGGAGAGTGTGAGCTTGTGGGCTTTGTAGGCTTTTGGGCTTTGATCTTCTTTTTCTTTTCAAACATTAATTTGCACCTAAAACAAAACATAAAATTTAAACTTTATAAAATTAAATAATGCATGCAAATAAATTATTTTTATACAACACAATGAAATAAAAGAAATGCAATGATTTGCATATAACTAAAAATAAAATGCAAAATAATTCTATTAAAAACCTTAGAAAATAGGCTTAATAAGTCATATTTCATGACTTATCACATGAGGTCTTGACCCTTTCCCTAATTCACCTCATATTGTCATCCCATCTCCATCTCATACTTGTCATTTCTAATTAAGTACTCTAATTCCACCATTATCTCGTACTTGTCTTCTTGATTGTTTTCATTATGTAATAATCATTCATACTTGTCATTTTGGTTAAGTGTTTAATTATGTCATATTCATTCCCTACTTCTTCTTTGTGATTAAAGTGCTGCAAACATGCCATGATTAATTGCTTGAATATCTATTTGCTTTGATATAAATGTGGTTTAAATATGTACATTTGCCATGAAAACTTTAAAAAGAGAAAACATGGTAATATGGGCGTTACAAACGAGATTGGTTCCTTCTAAGTTCTATGGCTCGACCTAGTCTTAGGACACCATGGTATAAGTTCTTTACGCGTTGATATGGCTTGCCGTTAACACATTATAAGGGATTTTACACGTTATAATACATATAAGATCATGGTATAAAAATTCCCCAAAGTGAGAATTAGTCATCCAAAACCCGCCATTTGATGAACCACTTTATTCTTGGAAATTAAGGGTGAAGAGATCCCGAATATGGCACAAAAAATATAATTGTTTGTCTCGACACTCAATGTTAGGATTTCAAGTGCATCCTACCATTGAATTGCCCGGAACCATAAAAGATACAAAGATAAGGGAAAGTGAAACAAAGAGTCTAAACAAAACCAAATGAAATCGAATTGCATTTACCATTCTTGATATATTGTATGACGGAAATTGGGATATTTGTATTTAATTCAAACCAACAACCATGCTAAGCAAACTCAAGGAAACACTAAAAGGGAGGTAACCGTTTCTTTTAATAAATGTCGTGGGGTGCCTAACACCTTCCCTACGCATAATCAAACCCCCGAACCCATCTCTGGTTCAAGACCATTTTTTTTTTTTGATATGTTTAAAACAAGATAAAATCTATTAGACATAGATGCCCAATCACACCTTAAATTTCTCATGATTGGTGGCGACTCCAAATTTGTGCTCACTTGTACACACACACGTGTTCCCTCACAATTACACACACAACACATTATACATTTCGAAAAAGACTCGCCAAATGGGGGTCGAGATAGGATTATTCTCCATTTTCCCATTCGAAATAGGAAAGAGGAAATTTTCTGGTGTCGACAGGTTGGGTTAGTTTTATTTGATTTTAAACGGGTATTGTCGACGTCGGAAAATCGTCGCGATGATCCGACTCCAACCCCCATTGGGCTCGACAGAATCTTGCATTGTTTTGTTTGTGTGTGATGTGAACATATTGTAAAAATACGTGCATGTGTGTGTGTGTGTGTGCGCGCGCTCCAACATATCTGTGGATATGGCAATGGGGAGGAGAAACATGAGATTTGGAGTCGCCACCAATCATTGGGAAATTTAAGGTATGATTGGTCACCTATGTCTAATTTGGTTTTATTATCTTGATTAAGACATGCTAAAAACTGAGTCTTGAACCAGAGATGGATTCAAGGATTTGATTATGCGTGGGGAAGGTGTTAGGCACCCTACGAGATCCGCCAAAAGATGGTTACCTCCTTTCATATGTTTATGATTGTGATCAAACAAATGTTGGATTATTAATTAGGTATAAATGTCCCGACGTTGTTGGACGTACATCATTGGTGATGCACGCATTTCGACGCGATCGGTTTTGTTATGCTTTGTTACCCTTCGATTATCTTTGTATCTTTTAAGGTTTCTGGTGAAACAATGGCAAGGCATACTTGGAACCCTAACATTGTTCACTAGAACAAAGTTTGATTGGTTTGGCCATGATCAAGACCTCATTTGCCTTTAGGTTGCGAGGGTAAAGTGGTCCGTCGTATGGCAGCTTGATTTAACCTTTCTATTTTTGGACTATTTCCTTCACTTGTTCAGTCCTTGAATGTATACAGGTTCCCTATCCATGTTTGCACATGCTAGGAACTCCCATGATTCATTGTAGGTACAAATGAAGGTAATAGTTTTGTTGAATTTTATTTATTACATGATTCCATAAAGAATGCAACATGCTAGCATTCTTTACATACATTAATGTCGGAACATTTCAACATGTATCGAACACACGCGTCATGGTGCCCTAAAGTAAGGCTCAACCTTAGTATTAGGGTGGATCAATCCATATGTGTTGCATTGTTTATAGTGCCATGTTTTGGTATTTTTAAAGTTTGCATGACAATTTGTTTAGGTATTTTGCATAAATAAACAATTTATTAGACAAAAGGGCAAACCATATGGCATGTGAAAATGTATACCTAAACATGAAATTAGGGTTTTAGAAATGCATCTAGACATGTGATTCTAGGGTTTTAATGATGATGTACCTAGACATGTTTCTAAGGTTTAATGACATGTTAATGATGATGTAAAAGTACCAAAATGAGATTTTGAGTTCTATGGGTAATGTTGTAGGGAAATGCTCACTTATAAAAATTAAAACATGTGAAAATGGCCTAGGCATGCAATGTTAGGGTTTATGGGCAATGTTCATAAAGAAACATAAAAATACATTTAAGAATACTCAAAGTAAAGAAATGAACCTAGAAGTGAATTCTAGGGTTTTTATGCAAATGACATGTTTCAAAATGTACAAAATAGGAAAAGGGACCAAGAAATGGATTCTAGGGTTTTTTATGTGTACGTATAGTGATATGAAGAATAATGCAATCATAATCAAAATGTGTAAACTTAGACATGCAATTCTAGGATTTATACAAAATGGTAAACTCACAAGCATTAGAATGTAGCTAGAATAGTGGAACTAGGGTTTTAGGGTTTACCTAGTGTCATAACCTTATTTTTACACTCGGGATTTTCTCGGATGTTGGCACGCAAAACGAGGCAACCTAGATCGAGCCGGGTTGACCCGACTGGGGTCCACTGTACCCGAAAACCCTCAAAACGTAACCCGGAGCACATTTCCCAGAGTTTGGGGAGGTTTGACCGTGGCGTTAACCAGACCCAAAGCTAGATTTGGCTGACTACCCCCTAACCATTGGATAGAGCACATCGAGAGCTTCGATTTGGTACTTTACGGGTAAAAAACGAACGAGAAACGAGGGAGTTATAGGCAAAACCGCGAAAAATCGGTCCAACAGTTAGCCAAATTTTGCTAAGTGTTGTTGACAAAACAGCCCGTTTAAGGAACAACGTTTGCACATAGATTCTTTCCAACCTGCAGCAACTTGGTCCGCAAGTTGAGACCTTTAAGGAAGAGGGTAACTTCAGCTACAACATGCAACTCTCGGATCGTCAAGAGCTCCTTCGGTCAAGCCGGAATCCTGATCGGAAAATGACCCCCCGACATGAGAAACACTCTGACAACCTCTGTTCACGGGACAGCATCTCGCGAACCCGAGCTCGCCTCTGTGCGAACCCAGAACCTTAAGAAAGAAGGTAGCGCAAGCTTTCCGGCGACACTAAGAACGCCGAAATCCGACATCGGGAGCTACGTCAACCACACGCGCAAAAACTGGCGGAAGAAATAAGACCATGTTGAAAATTTCATAGTTTTCCCCTGGGGATGCCGCGCTCGCGCACAGAGTCTTTCCGACTCGCTGCGAGTTGATCCGCGAGCCCAGGTGCGTAAGAAAGAGGACATGTTCAGACATAACGTGCAACTCTCGGATCGCCAAGATTTTCCCCGGTCTAGCCGGAATCTCGATCAGAAAAATACCCTTCGACGGACCAAAAACACTTCAGTGGCCTCTGTTCGCGGGACCGTATCTCTCGAGCCCAAGCTCGGTTGCTCGTAAGTCCAGAACTTTAAGAAAGAGGGTAGCGCAAGCTTTCCAACGGTACCAAGAACGTCAAAAAACAACGTCGGGAGCTAGGTCAACCGTGTGCATGAACACAGATAAAAAATAAGGAAAACGCGCTGAAAATATGATGTGTTTTTCCTCCCGGACAACCGCCTTCGCGCGCGAATTCGTTCCGGTTCACTACGAGTTGATCCATGAGCCCAGGTCTGTAAGAAAGACTGCAACTCCAGCTGCAACACGCAACTCTCGGTTCGCCGGTAGCTTCCCCCGTTTGGCCGGAATCTTCACCAAAAAAACGCGAAAAAACAGCTTCGATACCCCGACTTCCGGGAGCCATAACTTTTTCGTCCAAACTCCAATTCATGAAAACTTTATATCGTTGGAAAGTAGACATCTGGGGATTTCCAATGGTATGCTGCATGACCCATTTTGAGTACCAGAAAACCTCCAAAATTGCCTTTGAAAATCGGGTCAAAAAATTATGCGCGGGCGTGAATTTCCACGTGGCAGATAAGATTGCCACGTGGCAACTATAGTACCCACGCATCCTGACCCTGCGCAGCGCGGCCTGAAGCCACGCGAAATCTGTGAAATTCGGCTATAAAACGCACCCCCCTCCCCTGAAGGCTGGGTCCAAGTTTTTAGGCCATTTTTGGGCAGTTTATAGGCAGAAAGTGGGGTTTTGGGGTCCTTTTTGGCGTTTTTAGGTAGCTTTAGTTAGAGTGAGAGACACCTACTTAGGTGATCTCTCTCTCTAACCTCTTCTCATCCCTCTCTTCACTCTCTTTTCCCTTTTTTTTATGGAAGTGACTAGTGATGATCCCAAAATGGGAAGGGATTCATAAGGATCTATGTTCATTTAATGCTTTACTTATGTTCTTCAAGTTCACTTATTGCTTTATTTATGTTCTTTAAGTTCATTTAATACTTTATTTATATTCTTCAAGTTCATTTATTGCTTTAGTTATGTTCTTTAAGTTCATTTATTGCTTTATTTATGTGCTTTAAGTTCATTTATTGCTTTATGCTTTAAATTTATTTATTACTTTCCATTATTGCTTTAAATACATTCATTGCTTTCCGCAATGCTTTAAATACATTTATCGCTTTCATTTATATTTACTACGTTGTAAATATTATTTATTGTGATTATCCCTTTTCCCTCGTGTGATTTGGGCGTGAAAATCCTTAGCGGTTTTGGCGGATTATGTAAAACCTTAACGAGGCATTAACAACCACGTAATCCCATAGAGCATTGGATCCATAAAAATCCTTTTGTCTCAGATTTCTTTATGCTTTAAATACATTTATTGCTTTTATGCTTTAAATACATTTATTACTTTCACTATGTGGATTATTGCTTTCTTATTGTGATTATCCCCTTTCCCGTGTTATTTGGGCGTGAAAGTCCTTAGCGGTTTTGGTGGATTATGTAAGCCCTCTACGAGGCATTAACAACCATGTAAACCCGCAAGACATTGAATCCATGAGCACCCCCCCTTGATTAAATTCCGTTATTATTTCCGCATTTATGACATTGTGAATATTATTTATTTTCTCCCCTTTTTCCTTTGTGATTTGGGCGTGAAAATCCCGATTGGTCGTGGCGAATTATGTAAGACCTTAACGAGGCATTAACAACCACGTAATCCCATAGAGCATTGGATCCATAAAAATCCTTTTGTCTCAGATTTCTTTATGCTTTAAATACATTTATTGCTTTTATATTTTAAATACATTTATTGCTTTCACTATGTGGATTATTGCTTTCTTATTGTGATTATCCCTTTTCCCGTGTTATTTAGGCGTGAAAATCCTTAGCGGTTTTGGCGGATTATGTAAGCTCTCTACGAGGCATTAACAACCATGTAAACCCGCAAGGCATTGGATCCATGAGCACCCCCCCTTGATTAAATTCCGTCATTTTACTATTTACTACGTTGTGAATATTACTTGTAATTTGGGCGTGATAATCCTGATTAGTCGTGGTGGATTATTTGAGACCTCAACGAGGCATTAATAACCACGTAATTCCAAGAGGCATTAATAACCACGTAATTCCAAAAGGCATTGGACCCACAAAATCCCTTGTCTTAAATTCCATTTGTGCTTAAATACATTTATTGCTTTCCGTCATGCTTTAAATATATTTATTGCTTTACTACGTTGTGAATATCATTTGTGATTTGGGCGTGACGATCCTTAGCGGTTTTGGCGGATTATGTAAGCCCTCTACGAGGCATTAACAACCATGTAAACCCGCAAGGCATTGGATCCAAGAACACACCCCTTTTGATTAAATTCCGTCATTTTACTATTTACTACGTTGTGAATATTACTTGTAATTTAGGCGTGATAATCTCGATTGGTCGTGGTGGATTATGTGAGACCTCAACGAGGCATCAACAACCACGTAATTCCATAAGGCATTGGACCCACGAAAAATCCCTTGTCTTAAATTCCATTTGTACGTAAATACATTTATTGCTTTCCGTCATGCTTTAAATATATTCATCGCTTTACTACGTTGTGAATATTTATTTCTCCCCCTTTCCCCTTTGTGATTTGGGCGTGATAATCCCGATTGGTCGTGGTGGATTATGTGAGACTTCAACGAGGCATTAACAACCACGTAAATCCATAAGACATTGGACCCACAAAAATCTCTTGCTTTAAATTCATTTATGCTTAAATATATTTATTGCTTTCTGCAATGTATTAAATATATTTATTACTTTATTTCATTATTTACTACGTTGTGAATATTTATTTTCTCCCCCTTTTCCCATTGTGATTTGGGCGTGAAAATCCCGATTGGTCGTAGTGGATTATGTAAGACCTCAACTAGGCATTAACAATCACGTAAATCCATGAGGCATTGGACCCGCAAAATTCCTAATATACTTTCAAAATGATTTTTCACTCATATAAGTCCTAATCGGTGTTGGAGATTTAGGTAAGTCTTTCAATAGTACTAAACCACATGTAAACCCATGAGGCATTGGAGCCACAAAAATCCCTTACTTTAAATCCCGTTATTTTACATTATTTACTACGTGGTCGTAAATATTGTTCATATTTTTCAACATTGATTTAGGTATGAAAATCCTAACTGGTATTGGTGGTTTAGTTAAGTCTTTCAATAGCACTAAACCCCATGTAAACCCAGGAGGCATTGGATCCGCAAGATTCCCGACATATTTTCAAAAATGATTCTTCACTCATGTATGTCCTATTCGGCCTCAAAAGGTTAGATAAGTCTTTCAATAGCACTAATCTTTTGTGTAAGCCCGAGAGGCGTTGAACTCCCCTCTAAATTGCTTCATTTTATTCATATAAATCCTAAGGTGGTATCGAGATTCGAGTAAGCCTTTCAATAACATTGAATCCCGGTCCCACGAGATCTTAACCATTTCCCTAAAATATACAATATTGTCATAAATTACACTTTGTCACTACGATTAAGCGTTATATTTATGTCATCCCATACTTATGATTAATGCGCTGCAAACATGCCATGATCATCCCATACTCGTGTTTTAGTAATTTATGTGCTGCAAACATGCCGTGATTACTCATTTGAACTTTTTATGATTAATGTGCTGCAAACATGCCATGATCATCCCATACTCATATTTTAGTAATTTATGTGCTGCAAACATGCCGTGATTACTCATTTGAACTTTTTATGATTAATGTGCTGCAAACATGCTATGATCATCTCATACATGATGTTTTAGTAATTTATGTGCTGCAAACATACCGTGATTACTCATTTGAACTACTTTTAATGATTAATGTGCTGGAAACATGCCATGATCATCTCATACTTGTTAGAATTATTTTTAGTAATTTATGTACTGCGAACATGCTGTGATTACTTACTTGATTATTTATTTGCTTTGATATATAAAATGTGATTAAAGTATACTTTGCCATGAAAACTTTAAAAAGAGTAAACATGGTAATGTGGGCGTTATAAACAAAGTTGGTGCAACCCAAAAGTTATGGCTCGCCCTGGCATTGGGACACCATGGTATGAGTCATTTACGCGTGGGCGTGGCTGGTATGCTCTCGTTGTAAGGGATTCTACACGTTCTAACTCCCATAAGATCATGGTCTAAAATTCCCCAAAGTGTGAATTAATCATAAAAAACCCCGCCATTTGACGGACCGCTTTATTCTTGGAAATCAAGAGTAAATAGATCCCGAATATGGCATCAAAAACACTAATTGTTTCTCCCGGCACTAGGTGATAGGATTTCAAGTACATCCTACTATCGAACTACTCGGAACCTAAAAATACAAAAATGAAGGACGGTGAAATAAAGAGTCTAATCAAAATAAAATGAAGTCAAATTGCATTTGCCACTCTTGGTATATTGCACGACGGAATTTGAGACATTTGTACATAATTAAAACCAACAACCTAGGCTTAGCAAATAAAAGGGAACACTAGAAGGGAGGTAACCGTTTTCTTAAACGGATGTCGTGGGGTGCCTAACACCTTCCCCACGCATAAGCAAACTCCCGAACCCATCTCTGGTTCAAGACCATTTTATTTTAAATGTCTAAACAAGATAAAATCTATTAGACATAAGTGCCCAATCACATCTTAAATTTCTCATGGTTGGTGGCGACTCTAAATTTGTGCTCACATGCACACATACACACGTGTTCCCCCCCACACACACACACACTTTTTCTCTTCCAAGAAAGAGATCGACTTCGCCAAATGGGGGTCAGGACTAAGAAAAAGACCACCACTACAACTTAGTTAACTAAAGTAGTGATTTTCCGCCGGTGTCAACAACCCCCCCCACACACACACACACACTTTTTCTCTTCCAAGAAAGAGATCGACTTCGCCAAATGGGGGTCAGGACTAAGAAAAAGACCACCACTACAACTTAGTTAACTAAAGTAGTGATTTTCCGCCGGTGTCAACAACTTGGCGACTCCACTGGGGACTTAGAGGGTTTAAGCCTATAGTCTTTCGGTGTTTTTCTTTGTTAAGCATGTGTTTATACATTTGTTGGTATCCATTATTTGATTTATTCTCTTTTTTTCATTTTGTATAGTGTTTTGATTTCAACATGTCTATATTCTTATACATATAAACTGCGAACATAGGATAGAGATTTATTTTATGCAACACATATTGTATATTGTGCTTTGTACAAAAAAGAAGTCTTTTCCCTTTTTGTTTTCAAAATCATGACATTTACCCTTATTGGACTTTTGGGTCAAACCCGGACTCAGGTGGCGGCCGGGCTGGTACAGGCTCCACCACGAACCCTTTATATCTAGGACCTGGGATCACGAGAATCCACCTCTCTTCCTCCACACCTGTGGGGATCAAGGGAGGCGTGCAAGTGATTCCCCGGTGATCCAATACCCTTTAACTTCTTTCGGGAGGGCAAAATGGGCATGATCATCGGCTCCTTTAGGAAACAGAATTCCAAACCGTGTCATACCATGTTACATATTGTAAGCTATAGAGTAGAAAACTTACCTGTGAGGGCTCTGGTAAAGGCCAACCGAGTGAACATCCAACCTAAGATAGGATACCCGAAAATAGGATATGTCTTTTCAAAATGAGTTAAGGGAAAAGCGTTAGGCTATTTTCCAGGTGGTGATAAAATAGATAGAGTTGAGCCAGGTTCTATCTATCTGAACCTTTGTTTGCGTATCATTATTTGATAAAGAGAAAGGATAACCATGTTGTCCATACCTATGCAAACCACTCGAGCCCTAAGAGTTTTCAACTCTATCTAGGGATGTATGTATATAGTCTTGTCATCCTCAACCAAGAGTATGACCCTCACATTGACCGACGTCGGTTCCCTAAAAAATTTTCAAAAGTAGAACCGAGCACCGAAAGGCTCGTCGAATTTTGGTAATGTGAGAGTCCATCTCTTTGTTGATGCGCATGATCATCGTGTACATACACATGAAAGTCCCAAGATTTTCCAAACTCTACATGGGATGTATAGTCTTGTTAACCAAGAGTATGACCCTCACTGACCGACGTCGGCTCCCTAAAAATTTTTCAAAAAAATAGAACCGAGCGCCAAAAGGCTCGTCGAATTTTTGGTGATGTGAAAGTCTATCTCCTTATTGATGAGTCCGTAACCATAATGTACATACGCGTGTAAACCCTAAGAGTTCCTGACTCTATATAGGGATGTAGATATTCACCCACTGTGTCACCTTCAACCAAGAGTATGACACTCATATCAACCAACATCGGTTCCCAAAAATCTTTAAAAAATGGAACCGAACACCAAAAGGCTCGTCGAATTCTTGATGATATGAAAGTCTATCTCCTTGTTGATGAGTCCATAACCATAGTGTACATACGCGTGTAAACCCTAAGAGTTCCTGACTCTATGTAGGGATGTAGATATTCACCCGCTGTGTCAGCTTCAACTAAGAGTATGACCCTCATATCAACCGACATCGGTTCCCAAAAATCTTTAAAAAATGGAACCGAACGTCGAAAGGCTCGTTGAATTTTTGGTGATATGAAAGTCTATCTCCTTGTTGATGAGTCCATAACCATAGTGTACATACGCGTGTAAACCCAAAGAGTTCCTGACTCTATGTAGGGATGTAGATATTCACCCGTTGTGTCAGCTTCTTCAACCAAGAGTATGACCCTCATATCAACCGACATCGGTTCCCAAAAATCTTTCAAAAATGGAATCGAGCGCCGAAAGGCTCGTCAAATTTTTGGTGATATGAAAGTCTATCTCCTTGTTGATGAGTTCGTAACCATAATGTACATACACGTGTAAATCCTAAGAGTTCTTGACTCTATATAGGGATATAGATGCTTACCCATTATGTCATCCTCGACCAAGAGTACGACCTTTACACCAATCGACATTGGTTCCCAAAAATCTTTCAAAATGGAATCGAGCGCCGAAAGGCTTGTCGAATTTTTGATGGTGTGAAAGTCTATCTCCTTGTTGATGAGTCCGCCGTGTACATACACATGTAAACCCTTAGAGTTTCCAACTCTATATGGGGATGTAGATATTCACCCATTGTGTCATCCTCGACCAAGAGTACGACCTTCACACCAGCCGACATCGGTTCTCGAAAATCCTTCAAAATGGAACCGAGCGCCGAAAGGCTCGTCGAATTTTCGGTGGTGTGAAAGTCTATCTCCTTGAGTCCGCCGTGTACATACACGTGTAAACCCTAAGAGTTTCCAACTCTATATGGGGATGTAGATATTCACCCATTATGTTAGCCTCAGCAAGAAGTATGACCCTCACATCAACCAATGTCGGTTCCCTAAAAATTTTTCAAAATGAAACCGTGAGCCGAAAGGCTCGTAAAATCTTGGTAACCCGATGTGAGAGTCCATCTACTTGTTGATGCATAGTGCAATCATGCACGTCATGAACACACTTATACCCAGTCACGGTTTACCCATAAGGTAAGCCGGGGTCATGCTTCCAATTGTGATTTCAAAGTCTAACTTGTTACCGTTTGCTTGTAGGATTTTATCCGTACACATGAACAAATGGCGGGAGAAACAAGTGGGCCAAATGAACATGAGGATCGGATGGCCGCCCTCGAGCGTAAATTTGACGATCTTCTCACCTTCGTACACATGATGGTAAAGCGAGACGTGGAAATGGGAAACCAGAGGAGAGAAGATAGCAAAGACGCCAACGAAGAAGTGCTGGAAGTACACCCTCACATCAACACCGTTCCGCCACTGAGGTCGCCAACGCCACCAACGCCACCAAAACCAGAGGAGAGAGATTCCCAACTGGGCAGCAAAATTGACAACCTGGAGGAGAAGATTCAGCTCATGCAGGGCCTTAACTCTTTCGGGAACATAGACTTCTCCAACATGTCCTGGTTCCCCAACATGATAGTGCCGCCCAAATTCAAAGTCCCGAAACTCGAGAAGTACAATGGGAGGGGCGACCCGATGATTCACTTGCAAATATACTGCTGGAAGATGACACAGTACACGGATAATGAACCATTGATGATCCAGACTTTCCAAGACACTCTAACGGGACACACAGCCGAGTGGTACTCGTAGCTGAAGAAGACCTCCCATTGTAAGGGGCTAGCAAACACCTTCCTAACCCAGTATGGCTTTAACTCTAAAAAAGAACCAAACTGGTTTGACCTTCAGAGAATGGAGAAGAAGAGCGGTGAGACTTTCAAGGAATGCGCCCAGCGATAGAGAGAAATGACGGCCTGGGCACGCCTTCCTCTAGACGAGAAAGAGATGATCAGGATCTTCGTCGATACCCTGAAGAACCCATACTTCGATCGAATAGTGGGTTTGCAATTACAGTTCTTTGCCGACCTAATTCTAGTTGGAGAGAGAATCGAGAATGTGGTGAAGACAAAGAGATGGCGGACATGCCAGCCTTAATGGCATTAGTTGAGCAGATTGCAAAAGAGGACCCTCATGGAGAAAACGAGGGAGAAATTCAGATGATAGCCAAGAAAGACAAGAAATGGAGGAGGACTCTCCCATGTTATACCCACTTGGAATCAACCAAGGTCGGTTCAGATAGCTCAAGCTCCCAAGGTGCACAAGACTTGAATGACCTACTTGGACTACTCAAGGGTGCCATATTTGAGAGAAGTCAACAGAGGAACCTGTGGCAGCTACATCAAGATAGATGATGGTTCTTGAGAACATATTGCCAAGCCCGGATCGACCAAGAGCGAGCTAAGATGTGGATCACTTTCCTGTGAAGCTTCACAAAACTGTATCCAAACTCTAGAGAGGTTCGTCTGATGCCGGGAATGCCACCCACGAAAGACAAAGCACAAAGAACCTTTAAGGTTCAATCAGGTTCCTACTAACCCTCCTATATCCATGTTGAATAGTTTGTTGCAATCCTGTACAAAATTTTCAAAATCTATACCTTTTTCAAAATGTGCATAGTAAAATGTAAAATCACAAAAAGATTTGTTTGAAATGCATGCATCCATGAGAGGGACGAGTCAACACCATAATTCCACTCACGGAAAATGAGGTGTCCAAGTAAAACTACTATCCACTACTGAAAAAAAGCGGCATGTGTTCTCTAAAACACCCACGCCCAAAACACTTTTTCTCAAACACACAAAGCACTTAACCCTTTGCACATAATTCCCACTTTTCACGACCAATGTTAGTGTGATCCTAAACCGGTAGGTGACTAAAAGTTCTAGCTTCACTGACCAATTGATTGGATATGAAATGATGGAGGCATTGTTTCTACTATCCAAACAGTTATACCGCTTGTGAACCCCGCTGATCCAAAGAATATATTTTTAAAGAAAATTCACTCGGATTTATGAAATGGCACTTAAGCTCTCTAGGCTAAGAAGTTAGTACTCGGGATGACAGAAAAGGCCTCCGTTCAACTATCCTTCCACTTGTAGAAAAATGCCACTTGCAAACCAAGTTGAGCCTGTTTGTTTTTCTTCTATGAAAAACCAGTCAAGGATTACCCCCCACATGGGGCAGGTTAATGGTTGTGAGAGTCTCATGCTAGGTAAAAGCAAACGAAGTGAGTAGATGAGATTTTTGAAGGAAACAAAGTCAATCAAGTGAATTCCCCAAAAAGAAAAGGGGAAAGAAGTCCTAAAATTGAAGATAAAGTCAACCCAAGGAAAGCTAAACTGAGTGAATAGGAGAGTCTAGTGGAATGTTCAAGTTGAGAACAAGGCACAAAGTACTTAATGAAGTGAAATTTTAACAAAGAGTAATCCTTGACTTTAGGAAGACCCTCAAGTAATTTCAAAGCCAAAATTATCCTCCCATAAGCATAGGAAAACCAAAGCCTTACATTACGGTCCTTTGAAAGTCCTTCCTAACTAGGAGCAATTGCTTAGTCTAAGGAGCTTGTGCCAAGGAAACATCATGAAGTAATTTTGTAGCCTTATATCCTTCGTTTCAAGCACCCCTTAAACCTCAAGGCCACGTTACAAGCCAACAAAGACCTCACTGATCGTTAATGATCAGCTGGTCATGTAGCAATGAACTTTTTGTCAAAAACTGGTAATGATGGAATCTAGATCATGCACCTTCAATAGGTCGTATCTCATAAGGGCACCATCCACTTTGCACCACGGCCTTCGGGCCAAGCAAGAGTGACTTCAATGTTTGAAGCCCCACCCCAATTCAAAAGAAATAAAAGAAGAAAGAGCTCACTCAGAAAGCTCACAGGATAATGCCAAACAGATTAACCCGAGGGATCACGCTTTCCATTTTCGGTAAGGGATGGTTGTTGAGCAGAGGCACCCATTAGCTATAAAGGAAATAAGGCCTTGTTTAGCCTCTCTCAAACGATGCATGCATTCGAAAAGAATTTTCAAAAGGTTATACTCGTCAATGATTTTCCAAGAATAAAAAGATTTGAAAAATGATTTTCTAAAAAAAAACAGTCCTCGAAATCTTGAACGAGGAAAATTTTTTTTAAAGAGGGATTTGTGCAGAATTGCAACAACATATGAAATTCATTTCACCCTCTGAACTACCAGTCAAGCCACTAGCCCAAAAACCCTGAAAGATGTTGAGCACTTTCTCCCTAGACTCCTAAACAGACTCTTTGACAAGAAAATGCCCAAACTTGACCAGAAAATGCCCAAACACAATCCCATACACTGGCTTTGGTCGAATGTTGCCCATAAAAAACAAAGGCCAGGCCCCAGTCTCAACCTTGATACTGGGGCAATCTTTCCTTCTTGGTTCTACCAAGCCGTGGGTGGTGTTCAAAAGTTTCAGAAAATTGAAAGGAAATCTCTTATCATAGACACACTCAGTAGACATGGAGGTCGATACTGAGGCAGATTCCTAGGCCACTAAAGATCTACATCATTCAGGCGAATAGACGCCTCTTGCAGAATCTCCCAAATCGGTGACAGTATCGAAGCCCGGGAATAAGGAATTCTGAATGGCAATGCGAGAAAGGTTTCGGAGAGAGAAATGAGACCGAAATTGGGGAAAACGTGTAACAAATCTTCGGTTTATCTATGGGTCTCACCATTGATCTTGTTGTACCACACTGGGGCAATTTTTCCGTGAGCGGAAAAATTAGAAGACAAACCAAAGATCAAGGAAGTGCTACCACCATCAAGAATTAGTTGAAAGAGCCGAAGGTTCGACCAAGCGGATTGAAGATTAGGGATGTGTCGTCCGACCAAATGATCAAGAGCATGTCATCAGACAAACCGACCAGATGAGCTAATGACCGAGAGCATGTCGTCAGTACAGAGAAAACCGGAAAAGTCAAGAAGCAGCCAAGGAGTGTCTCATGATTAAATTTGATAACACACTGGGGCAAATTTTTCAAAGGGGTTTTGAAAAATTTTGAAGGAGAAGCAATTCAACACTCAGGCGGCTGTCTTGATCTAGGGCAAAGGGGACAGAAAAGGAAATTTGGATTCTACATCAACGTGTGTGATTCCATACTGGGGCAAATTTTTCAGTAAACTGAAAAATTGTGAAGAAAAGCTGGTTCGAGACTTGAGTAGTCAGTTTGGACCAAACCAAGAAGTATGTGCATGAAGAGTTTGGAAACTCATACCGATCAAGATAATGCCATACTGGGGCAAAATTTTTCCATCTTTGGAAAGCTGGAAAAATTTATTTCGATATTCCATACTGGGGCAAAATTTTTCCATCTTCGCGAAGTTGGAAAAATTTGTGGTAACATCATATGTTGGGGCAATTTTTTCGTGTCCGAAAAAACTATAAGACCCGAATATTTATAGAAATGGGTCTCGTGGAGGAGTAAGTCCCAACATTGATAGAAATGGGCCTTGTGGAGGAGTAAGTCCCAACATTGATAGAAAGGGGCCTCGTGAAGGAGTAAGACCCAATGATGATAGAAATGGGCCTCGTGGAGGAGTAAGTCCCAACATTGATAGAAATGGGCCTCGTGAAGGAGTAAGACCCGATGATGATAGAAATGGGTCTCGTGGAGGAGTAAGTCCCAACATTGATAGAAATGGGCCTCGTGAAGGTGTAAGACCCAAGAGTTGCTAAAATGGGCCTCGTGAAGGAGTAAGACCCGATGATGATAGAAATGGGTCTCGTGGAGGAGTAAGTCCCAACATTGATAGAAATGGGCCTCGTGAAGGAGTAATACTCAAGAGTTGCTGAAATGGGCCTCGTGAAGGAGTAAGACCCAAAAGTTGCTGAAATGGATCTTGTGAAGGAGTAAGACCCGATGATGATAGAAATGGGCCTCGTAGAGGAGTAAGTCCCAACATTGATAGAAATGGGCCTCGTGGAGGAGTAAGACCCAACATTTGCTGAAACAGGCCTCGTGGAGGAGTAAGACCCGATGATGATGATGGGCCTCTTGGATGTATAAGACCCAACCCTTTGATGTTTCGAGTCTGCAGCTAATCTACGAGATAACTAGAGTATGGGGTGTGTGTGCACTCTGACCCAACAGACAGAGTAACAACTACCTCAATGGAGCCTACATAGCGTCTAAAGCATACAAAACCAAAGTCCCTCAGGAATGGACGACATGGAATGCCACCATCGGCGACAAACCCAACAAGAGGGAAAAAAATTCACATGACCCTAAGGTCTTCCTTAAGATCCAACCCTCAAGCTTCATGCATTCGCAAAAATCCAAGGCGTGAGGACTGGCGATGATCCCCACTACCACTGCCTCAGTGAGACATCTGCAAAGGAGGACAACAAGCAGTCCAAGAGCTAGAAGAGCCAGGTAAACTTCATACTCAAAACCTAATGATAGGAAAAGACAATCAAACAACTGATTTTTCCCCGACCGTTTTGATGAATTTCCAAATCGGGTCTGATTACCCAATTGGGATTTGACAAGTTTCAAATCCTAATTTTTCCCCGACCGTTTGGATGAATTTCCAAAATGGGTTTGATTACCCAATTGCGATTTGACAAGTGTCAAATCTCAATTTTTCCCCGACTGTTTGGATGAATTTCCAGACCGGGTCTGATTACCCAATTGCGATTTGGCAAATGTCAAATCCCAATTTTCCCGACCGTTTGGATGAATTTCCAGACCGGGTCTGATTATCCAATTACGATTTGACAAATGTCAAATCCCAATTTCCCCGACCGTTTGGATGAATTTCCAAACCGGGTCTGATTACCCAATTGCGATTCGATTAAGTGTCAAATCCCAATTTTTCCCCAACCGTTTGGATGAATTTCCAAACCGGGTCTGATTACCCAATTGTGATTCGACAAGTGTCAGATCCCAATTTTTCCCTGATCGTTTGGATGAATTTCCAAACTGGGTCCGAATACCCAATTGCGATTCGACTGAGTGTTAAATCCCGATTTTTCCCCGACCGTTTGGATAAATTTCCAAACCGGGTCCGATTATCCAATTGCAATTTGACAAGTGTCAAATCCCGATTTCTCCCCGACTGTTTGGATGAATTTCCAAACCGGGTCTGATTAGCCAATTACGATTTGACAAAGTGTCAAATCCCGATTTTTCCCCGACCGTTTGGATGAATTTCCAAACCGGGTTTGATTACCCAATTGCGATTGGACAAGTGTCAAATCCCAATTTTTCCCCGACCTTTTGGATGAATTTCCAAATCGGGTCTGATTACCCAATAGCGATTCGACAAAGTGCCAAATCCCAATTTTCCCCGATTGTTTGGATGAATTTCCAAACCGGGTCTAATTACCCAATTGAGATTTGACAAGTGTCAAATCCCAATTTTTCCCCGACCGTTTGGATGAATTTCCAAACCGGGTCTGATTACCCAATTGCGATTTAATAAGTGTCAAATCTCAATTTTTCCCCGATCGTTTGGATAAATTTCCAAACCGGGTCTGATTACCCAATTGCGATTTGACAAGTGTCAAATCCTAATTTTTCCCCGACTGTTTGGATGAATTTCTAGACCGGGTATGATTACCCAATTGCGATTTGACAAGTGTCAAATCCCAATTTTTCCTCGACCATTTGGATGAATTTCCAAACCGGGTCTGATTACCCAATTGCGATTTGACAAGTGTCAAATCCCAATTTTCCCCGACCGTTTGGATGAATTTCCAAACCGGGTCTGATTACCCAATTGCGATTTGACAAGTGTCAAATCCCAATTTTTCCCCGACCGTTTGGATGAATTTCCAAACCGGGTCTGATTACCCAATTGCGATTCGACAAGTGTTAAATCCCAATTTTTCCCCGATCGTTTGGATAAATTTCCAAATCGGGTCTGATTGCCCAATTGCGATTTGACAAATGTCAAATCCCAATTTTTCTCCGATCATTTGGATAAATTTCCAAACCGGGTCTGATTATCCAATTGAGATTTGACAAGTTTAAAATCCCAATTTTTCGCTGACCGATCAAGTCCAATAACCCAATTGAGATTTGGACAAGTTTCAAATCCCAATTTTCCTCGATTGTTTGAATGAATTTCCAAGCTGGGTCTGATTACCCAATTGAGATTTGACAAGTTTCAAATCCCAAATTTTCCCGACCTGTTTGGATTCAGGATTTCCAAACCGTCGAATTACCCCAAATTGAGATTTAGACAAGTTTTAAATCCCAATTTCCCCCAACCTGTTTGGACTTAGGATTTCCAAACCGTCGAATTACCCCAAATTGAGATTTGGACAAGTTTCAAATTCCAATTCTCCCCGACCTGTTTGGACTCAGGATCTCCAAACCGTCAGATTACCCAAATTGAGATTTGAACAAAGTTTCAAATCCCAACGTCCCCCCTGATCGTTTGGGCTTAAGATCTCCAAATTGTTGGATTACCTCAATCATAATTTGGGAAATTCCTAAATCCTAATTTTCCTCGATCGTTTGAAAATTTTCAAACCGTGTCAGATTTGTTTATTCCCTAGGATTCCTTGGAACCCCGAACCCAACTAAAGTATTTCCTAAGTTTGTGTAAATCCCAAATTTAGCCTATACTTTTCAAAATTTCTACCCCCACCAAAGGCACGCACATGGCGACGTACCTCAGAAGGGCAAATGGACTCTCGGAGCGCAAGATCTGAGCTAAGAGAGAAAGCAGAAGTAGGAAAAATGGAGTTTTGGGAGAAAACCAAGAATCTGAAACCCACTTTCGACTTTTGACCCGTGTGTCAATCGATTGAGAGCCACCGCGTCTGGTAGAGAGTAACATGCAAACCGAGGAAGATTTTTCGCAGTACCTAAGGACGGGCATGAAAACCGAGAAAATCCCAGCGGGCAAAAATCGAGTTATTTATTCTTTGTCCGGCATTCCTTGTGCCAAGAAACGCCAAACAAAAAAGGGGCAACTGTCATAACCCTATTTTTACCCCCGGGATTTTCTCTGATGTCGGCACCAAAACGAGACAACCTAGACCGAGCCGAGTTGACCCGACTGGGGTCCACTGTACTCGAAAACCCTCAAAACGTAGCCCAGAGCACATTTTCCGAAGTTTGGGGAGGTTTGACCAAGTTTGATTAGGGTTGACCAAGTTTGACCAAGGTTTGACCGAGGTGTTGACCAGACCCAAAGCTGGATTTGGCTGACCACCCCCTAACCATTGGATAGAGCACATCGAGAGCTTCGATTTGGTACTTTTCGGGGTAAAAACGGATGAGAAACGAGGGAGTTATAGGCAAAACCACGAAAAATCGATCCAACACTTAGCCAAATTTTGCTAAGTGTTGTTGACAAAACAGCCCGTTTAAGGAGCGATGTTTGTATATATATTCTTTCCAACCTGCAGCGACTTGGTCCGCAAGTTGAAACCTTTAAGGAAGAGGGTAAATTCATCTACCACGTACAACTCTCGGATCGTCAAGAGCTCCTCCGGTCAAGCCGGAAACTCGATCGGAAAATGACCCCTCAGCATGAGAAACACTCCGACAGCCTCTGTTCACGGGACCGCATCTCGTGAACCCGAGCTCGCCTCTGTGCGAACCCAGAATCTTAAGAAAGAAGGTAGAGTAATCTTTCTGACGACACCAAGAACGCCGAAATCTGACATCGGGAGCTACGTCAACCACGCGCGCGAAAACTGGCAGAAGAAATAAGACCATGCTGAAAATTTCATAGTTTTCTCCTGGGGATGCCGCGCTCGCGCACAGAGTCTTTTCGACTTACTGCGAGTGATCCGCGAGCTCAGGTGCGTAAGAAAGAGGACATGTTTAGACACAACGTGCAACTCTCGGATCGCCAAGATTTTCCCTGGTCTAGTTGGAATCTCGATCGGAAAAATGCCCTCAGGCGAACCAAAAACACTCCGGTGGCCTCTGTTTGCGGGACCGTATCTCTTGAGCCCAAGCTCGGTTGCCCGTAAGTCCAGAACTTCAAGGGAGACGGTAGCGCAAGCTTTCCAACGGTACCAAGAACGTCGAAAACCGACGTCGGGAGCTAGGTCAACCGTGTGCGCGAATACAGACAAAAAATAAGGAAAACGCGCTGAAAATTTGATGCGTTTTTCCTCCCGGACAACCGCCTTTGAGCGCGGATTCCTTCCGGCTTGATACAAGTTGATTTGTGAGCCCAAGTGCGTAAGAAAGACTGCAACTCCAGCTGCAAGACGCAACTCTCGGTTCGCCGGTAGCTTCCCCCGTTTGGCCGGAATCTTCACCGGAAAAATGCGAAAAAATAGCTCCGACACCCCGACTTCCGGGAGCCATAACGTTTTCGTCCAAAATCCGATTCATGCAAACTTTATGTCGTTGGAAAGTAGACATCTGGGGCTTTCCAACGGTATGCACATGACCCATTTTGAGTACCGGAAGGCCTCCAAAATTGCTTTCGAAAATCGGGTTAAAAAACTATGCGCGCGCGTGAATTTCCACATGGCGGATAAGATCGCCACGTGGCAGCTACAGTACCCACGCGTCCTGACCCCACGCAGCGCGGCCTGAAGCCACACGAAATCTGCGAAGTTCGGATATAAAACGCACCCCCCTCCCTTGAAGGCTGGGTCCGAGTTTTTAGGCCATTTTGGGCAGTTTATAGGCAGAAAGTGGGGTTTTGGGGTCCTTTTTGGGGTTTTTGGGTAGCTTTAGTTAGAGTGAGAGACACCTACTTAGGTGATCTCTCTCTCTAAACTCTCTCTCTCTCCTCTCTTCCCTCTTTTTCTTTCTTTTTAATGGAAGTGACTAGTGATGATCCCAAAATGGGAAGGGATTCACAAGGATCCATGTTCATTTAATGCTTTATTTATGTTCTTCAAGTTCACTTATTGCTTTATTTATGTTCTTTAAGTTCATTTAATACTTTATTTATGTTCTTCAAGTTCATTTATTGCTTTATTTATGTTCTTTAAGTTCATTTATTGCTTTATTTATGTGCTTTAAGTTCATTTATTGCTTTATGCTTTAAATTTATTTATTACTTTACATTATTGCTTTAAATACATTTATCGCTTTCCGCAATGCTTTAAATACATTTATCGCTTTCATTTATATTTACTACATTGTGAATATTATTTATTGTGATTATCCCTTTTCCCCTGTGTGATTTGGGTGTGAAAATCCTTAGCGGTTTTGGCAGATTATGTAAGCCCTCTACGAGGCATTAACAACCATATAAACCCGCAAGGCATTGGATCCATGAGCACCCCCTCTTGATTAAATTCCGTTATTATTTCCGCATTTATGACATTGTGAATATTATTTATTTTCTCCTCTTTTTCCTTTGTGATTTGGGCGTGAAAATCCCGATTGGTCGTGGCGGATTATGTAAGACCTTAACGAAGCATTAACAACCACGTAATCCCATAGGGCATTGGATCCATAAAAATCCTTTTGTCTCAGATTTCTTTATGCTTTAAATACATTTATTGCTTTTATGCTTTAAATACATTTATTGCTTTCACTATGTGGATTATTGCTTTCTTATTGTGATTATCCTCTTTCCCGTGTTATTTGGGTATGAAAATTCTTAGCGGTTTTGGCGGATTATGTAAGCCCTCTACAAAGCATTAACAACCATGTAAACCCGCAAGGCATTGGATCCATGAGCACCCCTCCTTGATTAAATTCCGTCATTTTACTATTTACTACGTTGTGAATATTACTTGTAATTTGGGCGTGATAATCCTGATTGGTCGTGGTGGATTATTTGAGACCTCAACGAGGCATTAACAACCACGTAATTCCATAAGGCATTAGACCCACAAAATCCCTTGTCTTAAATTCCATTTGTGCTTAAATACATTTATTGCTTTCCGTCATGCTTTAAATATATTTATTGCTTTACTACGTTGTGAATATCATTTGTGATTTGGGTGTGACAATCCTTAGTGGTTTTGGCGGATTATGTAAGCCCTCTATGAGGCATTAACAACCATGTAAACCCGCAAGACATTGGATCCAAGAACACACCCCCTTTGATTAAATTCCGCCATTTTACTATTTACTACGTTGTGAATATTACTTGTAATTTGGGCGTGATAATCCCGATTGGTCGTGGTGGATTATGTGAGACTTCAACGAGGCATTAACAACCACGTAATTCCATAAGGCATTGGACTCACGAAAAATCCCTTATCTTAAATTCCATTTGTGCTTAAATACATTTATTGCTTTCCGTCATGCTTTAAATATATTTATCGCTTTACTAAGTTGTGAATATTTATTTCTCCCCCTTTCCCCTTTGTGATTTAGGTGTGATAATCCCGATTGGTCGTGGTGGATTATGTGAGACCTTAATAAGGCATTAATAACCACGTAAATCGATAAGGCATTGGATCCACAAAAATCCCTTGCTTTAAATTCATTTATACTAAATATATTTTTTGCTTTCTGCAATGCCTTAAATATATTTATTGTTTTATTCCATTATTTACTACGTTGTGAATATTTATTTTCTCCCCCTTTTCCCCTTGTGATTTGGGCGTGAAAATCACGATTGGTCGTGGTGGATTATGTAAGACCTCAACGAGGCATTAATAACCACGTAAATCCATGAGGCATTGGACCCGCAAAATTCCTAACATACTTTCAAAATGATTTTTCACTCATATAAGTCCTAACTGGTGTTGGAGGTTTAGGTAAGTCTTTCAATAGCACTAAACCCCATGTAAACCCATGAGGCATTGGACCCACAAAAATCCCTTGCTTTAAATCCTGTTATTTTATATTATTTACTACGTGGTTGTAAATATTTTAAATCCCGTTATTTTATATTATTTACTACGTGGTCGTAAATATTGTTCATATTTTTCAACATTGATTTGGGTATGAAAATCCTAACCGGTATTGGCGATTTAGTTAAGTCTTTAAATAGCACTAAACCCCATGTAAACCCATGAGACATTGGACCCGCAAGATTCCTGACATATTTTCAAAAATGATTCTTCACTCATGTAAGTCCTATTCGGCCTCAAAGGGTTAGATAAGTCTTTCAATAGCACTAATCTTTTGTGTAAGCCCGAGAGGCGTTGAACTCCCCTTTAAATTTCTTCATTTTATTCATATAAATTCTAAGGTGGTATCGAGATTCGAGTAAGCCTTTCAATAGCATTGAATCCCGGTCCCACGAGGTCTTGACCCTTTCCCTAAAATATACAATATTGTCATAAATTACACTTTGTCACTACGATTAAGCATTATATTTATGTCATCCCATACTTATGATTAATGCACTGCAAACATGCCATGATCATCCCATACTCGTGTTTTAGTAATTTATGTGTTGCAAACATGCCATGATTACTCATTTGAACTTTTTATGATTAATGTATTGCAAATATGCCATGATCATCCCATACTTGATGTTTTAGTAATTTATGTGCTGCAAACATGCCGTGATTACTCATTTGAACTGCTTTTAATGATTAATGTGCTGAAAACATGCCATGATCATCCCATACTTGTTAGAATTATTTTTAGTAATTTATGTGCTGCGAACATGCCGTGATTACTTGCTTGATTGTTTATTTGCTTTGATATAAAATATGATTAAAATACACTTTGACATGAAAACTTTAAAAAGAGTAAACATGGTAATGTGGGCATTATAAACGAAGTTGGTGCAACCCAAGAGTTATGGCTCGCCCTGGCATTGGGACACCATGGTATGGGTCCTTTACGCGTGGGTGTGGCTGGTATGTGCTCTCGTTGTAAGGGATTCTACACGTTTTAACTCCCATAAGATCATGGTTTAAAATTTCCCAAAGTGTGAATTAATCATCCAAAACCCCGCCATTTGACGGACCGCTTTATTCTTGGAAATTAAGAGTAAAGAGATCCCGAATATGGCATCAAAAACACTAATTGTTTGTCTTGGCACTAGGTGAAGGATTTCAAGTACATCCTACCATCGAACTGCCCGGAACCTAAAAAATACAAAGATGAGGGATGGTGAAATAAAGAGTTTAATCAAAACCAAATGAAGTCAAATTGCATTTGCCACTCTTGGTATATTGCACGATGGAATTTGGGACATTTGTACATAATTAAAACGAACAACCTAGGCTTAGCAAATAAAAGGGAATACTAGAAGGGAGGTAACCGTTTTCTTAAACGGATGTCGTGGGGTGCCCAACACCTTCCCCATGCATAAGCAAACCCCCGAACCCATTTCTGGTTTAAGACCATTTTATTTTAAATGTCTAAACAAGATAAAATCTATTAGACATAGGTGCCCAATCACACCTTAAATTTCCCATGGTTGGTGGTGACTCCAAATTTGTGCTCACATGCACACACACACACGTGTTCCCACACACACACACACTTTTTCTCTTTCAAGAAAGAGATCGACTTAGCCAAATGGGGGTCGGGACTAGGAAAAAGACCACCACTACAACTTAGTTAGCTAAAGTAGTGATTTTCCGCCGGTGTCAACACCTAGTGCGGAATTGGGGTTTCGGCGGTGCTTCCGCATAATAAACAGAAGTGCGGACTTGGATCCTCGGGGATTGGGTAGAACTTCAATGTAGAGATAGAAGGCTTGAACCCAAGAGTCCCGGATTCAGAGTGCTCGGAATCTAGGAGGCTCTTCATCGATGATATTGAAACCAGGCTTCAAATAGGGCAAAAACGACCTGAATTCTCTCTCGGTTTCTCGATTACAACGTCATTTTCACTCAAATCGGAGCTCCTCAAAGCTTACACTAGCATGACCTCAATTAATATTTAATTTTCTCTCCCCCTCTACCTCGAAATCAATGTCCTATTTATAAGAGGCTTCATTCAACATGGAGTTGCGTTACACATCATGGTGATGCATCAAGTAACATCATGTTGCGTGATTGCCTCAAGTTTGCTTCTTGCTCGAGTTTTCCTATATTTTCCACCAATTTCGGCCATTTCGATTGACCATTTTTAGACTAAAATTTTAAGGTCTTCCCATGCTCGGATTTGATCAAATTTGGTGTCTATGGAAAGCTTGCATTGTCTTCTTTCCAGCAAGATAGATTTTGTGCAATTTGGAGTTCTGTGCGGGAAGTTATGGCCTCGGGAAGTAGGGCATTTGAGCTGATTTCTATTATCAGCACAGTTTTCCCCAGTTTTTCGGTTGGCTCGGAGACACTTTCTGCAAACTGAGAAAACCAAGTTGTAGATAAGCTCACCATCTTCGAAAAGCTACTTGATTTTTGGATCATCGTGGGGCGGATCGGGAAGATTTTGTGCGCAAAGATGGTATGTCTGATAGCTGTTGTTGGCAAATTTCCAACATTTAGGCTTGTTTTCTTCGCTTTTTTACTTCCAGCTGATCTAGCTCCCAATGTCGAATTTTGATAGTTTTGCTATTCTCGTAAAGCTTGTGACGCCTACTTTCCAATGGCACAAATCTTGTAATGTCCTAAGTTCCGTTCACGAAACTGCAGTCTTCGGAATAAGGGTTGCTGGAGTGATTTCCTTGTTGGTGGTCCGTTTTCCGATGAAGATTCCATACAACTTAGGGATGCTCTTGACAAACCGAGACAACCAGCTTCTAGGTAAGGCACGCCTTGGCATAGCCGTGACATGCCTCTTTGAAAAGCCACTTGCTTTCAGGAACCTTGTTAAATTATTCTAGTAGCCAAACATATAATTAAAGGAAAAAGAAAAAGAAAAAGAAATATTGAAAAACGATGTTACCTTTGAGGAATAGAATGTAGTAGTGAGTATTCATCACTAAACAAAGAACCAAAGTGAGAAAATCAAATTAACCCCATTAGATAATATGGAGAAAAAGAAAAACAAAACAAAATTAAAAATCGTATTACTGAGTGCCAAAAGTTCTTCTACCTTCTTATCATTTTGTTAAATTTTCTTGGCGATCAAATAGAGAAATAGGAAAAGAAGAAAAAAAAAAAGTACATAATGAAAAACGATGTTACCTTTCAGGAACATGAAGGAGCTGTGAGTCTTCAACGCTAAAGCAAACTAAAACAAAGAACTAAATTGAGAAAATCAAAACCCAACAAGTAACATGGAGAAAAAGAAAGATAAAACAAAAACAAAAATCTTATTTATTGTACATATAAAGGGTAGAGGGAATTTGCTTAAAAAAAAAAAAATAGTAGAGAGAAATAAATAGACAAATAGAATAATGTGAGACAATTAAGAATAAGAAGAGCAACTGATAGTAATGAAGTTGTGGAGACTTATCAAAACTAAAAGACTTAATAAACTTATTTTATTTTTTTAATAATCAAAATTGTTAACTTAAATTAATAAAACCCACAACCCAAAACCCACAACCAAGTACACACCCACAACCAAATAACACACTTTTAGACCCCGGGAAATATTAACAAGATAAGAGTTGATGTAGGAAACTCACGTGCAACGCACGTGTATATTGAAAAATTGGGATTTCAAATGAATTCCCTAGAAAAATTTCATCGTGCGATCTCTCACCCTACGAACACTGAGACGATCTCTCTCTATCAAAAGTGAAGATTAGATTTTATCCTATTATTATTATTATTATTATTATAATGGGTAAACTACACTTTTGGTCCCTAACGTTTACCCAAGTTGCACGTTTGGTCCCTAACGTTTAAAATGGGCAGAAATAGTCCCTAACGTTTCAAAACGATGCACCATTGGTCCTTCCGTTAGTCTCCGTTAACTTGGTGTACGTGACTAACGGAATTATGACGTGGACAATTTTTAATTGACATGTAATTTTTTTTTTAATGATAACTAGGATATGACATGGCATACCCATTTAAAAATAACCCAATCCAAATAAAAAAAAAACCCACCCAAATTAAAATTAACCCACCTCACTCAAATCAAATTAACCCTAAAATTAGATTCTAACGTTATCTCCCTTCACTTCTCAAAATAACAACCAGACCAACAAGTCTTTCCTCTTCGTTCCTCACAAAACAATGGCTTCCACTGTGCCTTGCAACTCTTCAATCAACTCTTCCAGTATTTGGTTGAAGCATACAATTGCAGTACTAGGCCTTTCCATATGAACTGATACAATTGCAGCATTTTGATCTGTGGCATGAACTTCAATTTCCATAGCTTCATTAATTAAACTTGTAAGCATACCTATGTTAACAGATTATGGCATCAAACAGACCATGCCATGAATTTATCACAAAAATGCTCATGATGAATTTATTCGAATGACAATATCTGTGCTTGCTTCACCATAACTTGAAACCAAAAGTGCAGACTACACCATGATCACTATTTAGTATTTACTGCATCAATTCTGTCACCATTTAATCAAACCCAACTCTTTTAACTTGCTCTGCATCACAAAATCAAATTAACTTTAAGCAGTTCTATGCAGATAAAACCTTAAGAGAGAAATAAGGAATTTATAGGATTTAAAAGATTTGGATTTTACTTCCGTTGAAATTTTGATTTAGGATTTACTACTCTACATCTTTTACAAAGCCGGGAAATGGGTTCTTGAGAAAATTATGGTGGAAGAGTTGATTGGAGAGTTGCAAAGCACAGTGAAAGCCATTGTTTTGTGAGGAACGAAGAGGAAAGACTTGTTGGTTTGGTTGTTATTTTGAGAAGTGAAGGGAGATAACGTTAGAATCTAATTTTAGGGTTAATTTGATTTGGGTGAGGTGGGTTAATTTTAATTTGGGTGAGTTTTTTTTTTTATTTGGATTGGGTTAATTTTTTTTGGGTTGGGTTATTTTTAAATGGGTATGTTATGTCATATCCTAGTTATCATTAAAAAAAAAATTACATGTCAATTAAAAATTGTCCACGTCATAATTCCGTTAGCCACGTATACACCAAGTTAACGGAGACTAATGGAAGGACCAATGGTGCATCGTTTTGAAACGTTAGGACTATTTTTGCCCATTTTAAATGTTAGGGACTAAACGCGCAACTTAGGTCAACGATAGGGACCAATAGTGTAGTTTACCCTATTATAATTTAATATGTAGGAGTAAGAAAAACTACTTCCTAAATAATGAACAAGTATTTATCTTACTTTTACTTGATAATTTAGATATTAAATATTATTGTGTTTAATGATTTTCCTATCTAAAGAGAAAGAAAAAAAAAATCTAGTAAGTAGTAACCATAATATTTTTTTTTTTTTTTTTTTTGATTTTAAAAAGAAGTAAGAGCGGGTGATGAGGTGACCAAAGTAACATTTTATTGATTGGGTCTTGACTTCTAAGCAGGGATCTGATAAGTCAGAGTTGGAGAAGGAGAGATTTAAATGTTGAGTGTTTAAGAAATAGGAAAGTATATGAAAAAAAGAAAATTAGGAATGAAATTAGCAGGAAGAGAAACAAAAGGGCAAAAGTAGGAAGAAAAATAATAATATAATATGGAGAAGATTAAAATTCATTAATTAATTACTATAGTGAACCAAGGGTTACACTTATGTCCAGTCACTATTCATTTAGTGGAAGATTTTTTTAACCGTTGGATTAATTAAGGTTGTTTTAGCCGTTGGATTAAAGTTAAATGGGATGGCAACCGACTGTACATGTAACACCCGGTTTGAATTGGTTATATTATTGGGGGCATTTTCGTAAAATTGCTTGCAAGATATTTTACCCACTCCTCTCCCTCTTCTTCTCTTTCTTTTTTTCTTTCTTCTCCGTATCCCTCTTCTCTCCGTTCTTCTCTTTCTGAACAAACCCTAACCCAGATTCTCTCTCTTTCTTCTTCATACCAGATCGAGCCAGGCACACACACTCTCTCTCAGCCTCTCAAACTCTCTCGCTTTCACCACGACGCAGTCTCGCAGAGCAGCTCCGGCGAGACCTGGAATGGGTGTTTCAAAAACTGGTATGAAAATTTAAACTTTTTCATTTCAAATTGATGGAAAGTATTCAAACATTCAAACCCATATTAATTTTCCTTTATTTTCCCTGGTTTTCTTAGAAAATTTCTCATGAATGATCCACACCTCTTTGTTCTAGAAAAATCACTCTCGTTTTCTCTGTAAATGTGTGTAGTTTGTGGATAAAAATTAGGAATTTTGGGGTTTGGACATGTGGGTTTTAGTTTGGATTGAGAGACTAGGGTTTGTATGGATGCAATCTGGACAATTTTATTGTTTTTGGTTTTTTGTATTTTTGGACTAAACAATCTGCTAGTATCAGTAAAGCAAAAAGTTCCTTTCTTTTCCTTAATAATTTGCAAGAAAAGCCATGATTTTTATCTTTTTGTTCATGGAAGAAAAATTATAGGTATATGTTCTGCATGTCAGATGGGATGAATTACTAAAAATTTTGAGCAATTATTTGTTATCTTAATACTGGAATTTGTTTAGTTGCTTGCTTAATGTAGTAATGGAATTTGTTATTAGTTGCTTGTTAAATGCATCTACTATAAAATTGTGTTGATTCTTTGAATCCTATTTATTTTTTCATTGTCACAAAATTTTCCCAACATGACAGAAACTGTTAAGGTTGATATGGTAATGAATGTTGTTGGGTGTCCAAGTGGAGGTTTTTCTGCTGGAGGTGGAATATCGAGTGGGTAAGTGCTGTTATTTCAAAGGGCACTGTCATGCCTATAATCTGACCTAGCTTAGTTTTATTTCAAACTTTTAATTTTATATGTTTAAGTTTTGCGCTGTATAATATTTACCTGGTGATATTTCAATTTATAGGATCACAAGTGGCCCTCTATCAAGACTCGTTGGAAGGTGAGCTTAGTGATTCTATTATCTGATTGGTTCATTTTTCCAATTTTAATTCTTCTTTGTGCTTCATTACATGATATTTATGATTGTAATAACGCGCAAAAAGGTATTTTTACAGAAAAAGGTATTCTAATATTCTGTGTACATAACTTGTTGTTTGATTTATGTCTCTTTTAATATGTTAGAGAAATCCCAATCTTGTTGAACTGGAGGATAAGCTTTTGGCAATGCAACAGCCAGAATCTAAAACTCGAGAACCGGTATGTTGATCTAATACTGGTGTTTGCTTTTCTCTTTCTGAGTTTGTTTATTTTGGGGTTGTAATTCATTCTCATTTCAATTTTTGTTTGTTTTCCAGCCATTGCTAATCCAGTTTCGTCTCTTTAACAATGGTTGTGCTGTTAAGGGAACTCTTTTGGTCAATAAGAAGGTACTTTCTTTTCAATTTTCTGTTGGAGAAGAAAAATATTGTATTGATTTTGTATTCTGTAAAATTTAATTCCAAAGGATCAAACTTTAAGTGAAAATGAAATTATATGTATTGGAACAAACTTTTCTCTAAGCTAGTGCTGATGGATGAGCTTATCTTTGGATTTTTATTGGAACAAAATGTTTTAATTGGTGTGGAACATTTTGACTTGGAGCATTAGTGGAACAGATTAGACAATACTTGAACATGACTTTGATGTTATTGGTTTTACCATGTATCACCTGACTATGTCTAGCTTCTTAGCTGAGTTCACTGTGGGGCATACTTGTTTTCCTACTTTTTTCTTTGTTTCGTCTTTAATGAAATTATACGTTACTTATATATATAAAAAAAAAAATCTAATATGAGATTACTTAGACTAAATATTATTTTTGGCTGCTATTGGAAATCACCTCCAACTTCTCTTTAATAATCACGTGATAAAAAGTTCTTATAATTCAGTATCATTCAACCTCAGTTGCAGCTTTGTGTTTAATAATTATGTCAAATTGAGCAACGTATACTCTGATGTTAGTGTAATACATTATGCACTCACTTAAGTGTAAAAATACTGGTTTCGGCTCTCATATCTAATATGTTATAATTATCAAATGTCCTAAATGACAGTAATGATTGGCTGGTGAGGCTCTTAGATTCTTTTTCCTCTTTGTCCCCTTTTTTTTGTTCGGTCTTTAATCTAGTTACCTTTTTCTACTTCTAAGATTCATTACTTTGTTCACTTTCTATATTCATATTTTGTAGCTTCCTCCTAGAACAATTCAAGTTCGACCTTCAATGATTAAAGTTGAGACAGATCCAAAACTTTTGAATATCAAAACGGAGAATTCATTGGAGATTGTGGGAACAAGGTAAGCATCATTTGACACTTTTATACAATTTTGAAGTTTGTATGCTCTCTGCAGTTAATGTGGTACCAGTTTTCATTATAAACTTGTTAATAAGTTATCACTTATATCTCGGCACTTCTGTTATAATGGACATAATTGCTATCAGATGATATTGTGACCACGCTTTACTTGTATTGCTGTTTGATGATATAAATTTATCATGAAAGAGGAAATCAGATACATTAGAAGTGTTACTTTTTTGTTTTTATTTTCTAGTGAAGTGGTCTAATTTTAATTTCTAGTCTGCCAGTAATCAGCCAAAGAGAACATATTTGTCAAGGACCTTTGATTGCATTTTTAAGCTATGGAGGAGTCCCAAAAGAATATTTCTTGGATGTACTTTCAACTGGTCTAATAGATGCTCATGGAGTTTTATACCAATAAGCGTGCTGCACTAAGAGGTAGTTTTTCCTGTTAAAGGTTATAGCTAATGGGTTGCCATAATTTTATCTTTGTTAATTTAAAAAAAAAAAAAATTCACGTTTTTATTCACTTATTATTGGCTTTCCACAAGGTTGCTTAAAAGAAATCTCATGAGAATATATGGTTCTTTTTATCCCTTTTGATGTTTACAAGTCCTCGAGTGATTTCCTTCACTTCTACTTCTTTATGCAGTTTCTGTTAACCATGGAGAGATGGATGATTTTAGCGCAGCAAGAATGATTTTATGTGGGATTCCTCTTGATGAATCATATTTGCAACATCGGCTTTCCTTTCTGATGAAGGAGGAAAAGAAAAGTTTTAGAGGAAAGCTTCATGTACCTGAATGTTGCTATTTAATGGGGATTGTTGATCCCACTGGGCTCCTTGAAAGTGATCAAGTTTGTGTTATTCTGTATGTACACTTGTTAGATGTTTTTCCCTTTTCTTTATGGTAAAAAACCATTTGAGCATTTATGAAAAAAGGAGAAAGAAACCCTACAAAAAAGTGTACAAAATATTTCAAAACTTATATTCCAACAGCCATATTTATTGAGATTTCAAAATATTTAATTTTTTATACTTCTATCTGATTTTTAAACTTCACTACTGCAAAAAAATTAATTAGTCTGTCTAGTTTGGAAGATTATGGAAGATTCTAGCTTGGACGAACAACCACGACATCTGGACCTCATTGACTTAGTTTGGAAGATCATGGAAGATGAGGGAGAATTGGAACTCTTCTTTGCTATAGCATGGAATATTTGGCATGCAAGAAACCTGTTATAATTTAATGGGTCGGGATGGACCCGAGCCCATGATCCGCCCACTATGGGTTGCGGGTCCCATTTGGTTATGTGATAAGAATAACTATCCATGATTTGATCCAATTCAAATCATGGGATAGTAGTTATCAAATCCCTTAAAAGAAGGGATGTGCTCTTATCTAATATATAATAATCTCTGTGAATATAATTTATGATACGGAGAGAAAACCAAATACAGAGAGAGAACAGTTTATATTATACAGAGAGAAAAGCTCTCAAATTCACAAGTGTGAAACTCTCAAATAATCTCTTAGGATTTAGTTCGTGGAAGAAAAGGGCAACTCTAGTAGCCAACCTCAACCCACGAGAACAAGGACGAACACGAGATCATAGAGGGGTTCAGAAGATCAAAAAGGAAAAGCAGTGTAACAGGCCAACCAAAGCGATCCGGGTCTTCCGCAACGAGTAAGTATCTCAAACCCGGTCATATGAAATATGATTTACATTGGTATCAGAGCTATAGTTTGGCTTGCTTTGCTGTTTTTTTTTATGCTATGATGTTCTTTGATGCTATGTTTTATTGGATTAAACCATTATTAAAATTGTAAAGTTTTTTTATGTAAAACTTTTTATGTGGTTATGTTTCTATGAGTAAAGGAATAATCTAATAAAACTTTTGATACTGTACAGTGATGATTGAAGAATATTCCGATATTCTTTTGATATATTAAACTTTTCAATCATATATTAAACTTTTGGATTGTTTAATATATACTGTATACTGTACGTTGAATATCGGAATCAAAGAATATCTTCACTGTACGTTTAACTATATAGTGATGAATAGATATTAATAATGTTACTGTACAGTGATGAGAAATATTACTGTACAGTGATATTAATGTATATGTATACGTTTAAACAAATCCAATTGATGAATAGAAATATTAATGTTACTGTACAGTGATATTAATATTACGTTTAAGTAACAGTAATATTAATATTGCTCTGGATTTGTTATAATTTTTCAGATCTCTAATATTAATGTTTCTATATGAATATAGAACAAAGTATATATGAGAAAATTACGTTTAACATGTTGTTCAATATATACTATTGAAACTTGCTGAATATACTGTTTGCGTAAAGTGTATTGTATAAATTCATTCTGGTGAAACAGTGGAACATTTTTATGTTCATATAAATTTTTTTTCCCAGATTTATATTATAGTCTAGAGTTTTCTATAATATTTATTGTGATTAAAAATTATGGAAAATTGATTAAAATCTGGAAATTTTTAGTGTAGCTATTACAATATTTTTGTATTGATTGAAAGCATGATATGTGTTGTCTATTGCTTGCTGCCCTAAAGATTTTTTTTTTGGACCGTCCCATCCATTAAAAGACCAATATTTTTGTTGATGTGCAAGCATATTAGTTCTAGGATTAATGGATGGGCAAAATTGACAATTTATTTAAGCTTATGTTCTTGTATGCGTGTATGGCTTAAGAATATTCCATGAGGTATAATGTGAAACGTGACATCCCCATTTTCCCATTTAATTTAATGTAAATTAGATCCTTTTGTAGTAGGGATTAATTTTTGGAAATGTAATTTAAATTATAAGGTTGTATTATTTTAAGGGAAAAACTTGTAAGGGGATGTGTTTCACGCCAACATTATACGTGGAATATTCTTAACATAAGTTAAATTGTCAATTTAAGAATCCACATGGGATTCTTGCGCAATGAATGGTGTATGGCGCAAACCAATGATGCATGACTATATATTATCTGTTAATATACAATGTTATGCATGATTATATTATTTTGTTAATATAATAAAATGGCAAATATTAGGCGAGGTCCTTATACCCCTAATATATAAATTTACTTGAAAATTAATTAATAAATATATTCTTATTCCACACATTTTGGGAGATGATTCCGAGCCTAGCAGAGTTTCGATCTCAAATGTGTAGAAAGATAATATTTATTAATTGGATTTTCGATTAAATAAGATAAAGATGTGCAAAATAACTAATAAGTCGACCCTTTTGTGAATTGAATGTAGATATAATGGCAGCCAAAAATGTAGTAGCTGATCTAACTAGGGGCGACAAATTAACTGGCAACAATTATGACATCTGGCATAGGAAGATTCAGTATCTTCTTAATGAGCAAGAGCTCCTGGAAACTTTGTCCAGTAAAATGACCAGACCTGAAGATGGGAATACGGCCCAACACAGACGTGATTTGGAAGCCTACCAGTCTTGGTTTAAAAAAGATCGAAGCACGCGCTTTACTATGCTAAGCAGCATGCATGATGATCTGATTGGAGAGTATGAGATTTTCCAAAATGCCAAGGACATGTGGGACCAACTCAAGTTTGACTTCGGTGGTACATCTACCACTAGGCTAAGGAGCCTAGTCCTCAAGTTTGAGGTGTACCGTAAGGATCCAAAGCATACGATGACTGAACATCTTAGAATGATGTCTGGAATGATTCGTGACTTAAAGGCTGCTAGGAAATGTCCTTACTGATGAGCAACAAGTGCAAGCTGTAATACGATCCCTTCCTGATTCATGGATTAGCATGAAACAAATCATGACCCATAATGAGAATATCAAAAACTTTGCTGATATATCTCGTCATGTGGAATTGGAAGCGGAGCGCCAAGAGGCGACCAAATCTGCAGCCCTTATCGCCCATAGTGGGCAGCGCAAACCAAATGGGTTTAAGCGCAAAGACAAGGGCAAGGCAGCAAGGCAGGGTGGGCCTAGCACTAATGCTCCCAAAGTCAACAAGGGTGCAAATCAGCACAAGCGCAAACGCGGTGCAAAGAAAAATATATCCAAAATGAAGTGCTACAACTGCAACAAACTGGGACACTTCGCTCGTGATTGCACTGAGCCGAAAAAGGTATCCCTTCCACTTGATCTTAGTAGCATTTATGTATGCTATCCAAGTAGCATTTTTGTATGCTCACATGTATTTGTTGCTAAATCTATTTCTGATTGGATTATAGATACAGGAGCAACAAGACATGTAGCTCGAGATCGAGCAGGGTTCGTAGATTATAGAAAGATTCCAGCTGGGACCCATGTTGTGTACATGGGAAATGGAAGTTATGAAGAAGCATTAGGAGTGGGTTCGTACCAACTTCACTTGCGCACAGGGCGCACACTACTTCTCCATGACGTCCTTTATGTGCCTGGAGTCCTTTATAATCTTTTATCTGTTTTTACATTGTTGCAGTTAGGATATGATTTTCATTTAAGTTTGAATGGTCTGGATATTTTGTTGGATGATGTCATTTTTGGACATGGGTCAATTTGTGAAAGTTTATTTAAAATTGACTTATTTGAATCTTCTACCTCATCTACTTTTGTAATTGATTGTAATATGACTATCAGTTCATCTACATGGCATGCCCGACTGGGGCACATAGGGAAAGATAGGATGACCAGGTTAGCTAGAGAAGGTCTTTTAGGCCCACTCGCTAAGGTCGACCTACCTATATGTGAGCCTTGTTTGGCAGGCAAGGCATGTAGAAAGCCTTTTGGTAAGGCTGTGAGAACTACTCAACCGCTTGAGTTAATCCACTCAGATATTTGCGGACCTATGAATGTAAAGGCACGTCATGGCGCCTCATATTTTCTCACATTCATTGATGACTACACGCGATATGGTTATGTTCAGTTGATCGCTCACTGTCATAACCCCATTTTTACCCCCGGGATTTTCTCGAGTGTCGGCACGCAAAACGAGACAGCCCGAACCAAGCCGGTCTGATCCGACGAGGGCTCTCCGCATCAAATACTCCCAAGAAGAAGGTCCGAGACACATTTCCCAAGGTTTGACCAAGTTTGACTAGGGTTGACCGAAGTTTGACCGAGGTTTTACCGAGCTGTTCCCAGCCCGACTAGGGTCCACCTTGCCCAGAAACCCTCGAAACGAAGTTCCGGGATACATTTCCCAAGAGTTTGGAGAGCTTTTGACCAAGTTTGACCAAGGTTGACCAAGTTTGACCAAGGTTTGACCGGACCGTTGACCAGACCAAAAACTGGAATCGAACTGACCACCCCTTGACCAAGGTATAGAGAATATCAAGAGCTTCGATTCCGTACTTTACGGGTCGAAAACGGACGAGAAACGAGAGAGTTATGGCCAAAACTGCGAAAAAACGGTCCGAACACTTAGCCAAATTTTTGCTAAGTGTTGTTGACAAAACAGCCTATTTGGGAGGCAACGTTTGCGCAAAGATTCTCTCCGACCCGCTGCAACTTGGTCCGCGAGCCAAGACCCTTAGGCAAGAGGTTCACTTCAGCTACCACACGCAACTTTCGGATCGTCAAGAGCTCCTCCGGTCAAGCCGGAATCTCAGTCAGAAGATGACCCCTTGGCATAAGGAACATTCCGACGGCCTCTGTTCGCAAGACCATATCTTGCGAACCCAAGCTCGCCTCTGTGCAAGGCCTGTACCGTTGAAAAGTAGGTAGCGCAAGCTTTCCGACGATACCAAGATCGTCGAAATCCGACATCGGGAGCTACGTCTACCACGCGCGTGAAAACAGGCCGACGAAATAAGGCTGTGCTGAAATTTCCGGAATTTTCCCACCGACGTTGCCGCGCTTGCGCACAGAGTCTTCCTGACTCGCAACAAGTTGATCTGCGAGCCCGGGCACATTGGAAAGAGGACACATCCATGCACGACGTGGAACTCTCGGATCGCCAAGAATTTATCGGGGTCAGCCGGAATCCTGATCGGAAAACTGCCCTCAAACGGACCAAAAACACCCCGGTGGACCTCTGCTCGCGGGGCCATATCTCACGAAGTCCAAGCTCGGATTCCCGCGAATCCGGAACCTTGCAAAAATAGGCAGCGCAAGCTTTCCGACGGTACCAAGAACGTCAAAATCCGACATCGGGAGCTAGGTCAAATATGCGCGCGAACTGGGACAAGATTTGAGAAAAAACGCGCTGGGAGCAAAACGCATTTTTTCTCCCGGACAGCCGCCTTCGCGCGCAGAGTCTTTCCTGCTCGCAACAAGTTGATCCGCGAGCCCGGGTGCGTTGGAAAGATAATGACTCCGGCTACGTCGTGGAACTCTCGGTTCGCCGAAAGCATCCCCCGTTTGATCCGGAATCTTCACCGGAAGAGTGCACGAAAACAGCTCCGATACCCCGACTTCCGGGAGCCATAACTCCCTCGTCCGAACTCCGATTCGCGCAAACTTTATATCGTTGGAAAGAGGACGTCGAGAGCTTTCCGACGATATGCCGCATGACCCATTTTGAGTTCCAGAAGACCTCCAAAACTGCCCCCGAAAATCGGATAAAAAAGGGTACGCGCACGGAAATCGAGGAGGATTCGAGGGGCGGCTGGCGTGGAAGGATAAGACTGCCACGTGGCAGTACCACAACTCGCGCAGGACCGTCATGCGCCGCGCATGATGGTGCTGCGCGAGGCGTGCACGGTTTTCTATAAAACCGACCCTCCCCCCCCTCATTTGCACATAGTTTTTGCTCGGGCACTAGGCCTTCTAGAGCTTAGTTTAGGCAGAAAATAGGGGTTTAGGGGGTTTTAGGAGGGGTTTTTGGGGTAGTTTTAGAGAGAGAGACTCCTCTCTAGGTAATCTCTCTCTCTCTCTAGGCTCTTTCTCTCTCTTCTTTTTCTTTAGGGATTTTGGGGGGTTTTTAGAGTGAGAAGCACCTATTAGGTGCTTCTCTCTCTAACCTCTCCTCATCTTCCCACTCCTCTCTCTCTCTCTCTCTCTTTCTCTTACATTCTTTAGTTCATTTATTTCATTTATGCTTTACTAGTTTCCTATTTGTCCCATTTATTGCTTTATTTACATTTCCTATTTATTGTCATTTATCGCTTTCTTTACATTTCTAGTCATTTATCGCTTTCTTTACATTTCTAGTCATTTATCGCTTTATTTACATTTTATACGCACTTGTGAATATTTGTTGTGATTATCCCCCCCCTCCCCCGGTGTGTTTTAGTACGGCAATATTGAGTGGCTTTGGCGGCTCGCGTAAGTCCTCTAACAAAGGCCGTTGACAACCATGTTAGCCCACGAGGTCTTGACCCGAAAAATACACCGGTTTCCTCGTGTTTTAGTACGGCAAATATTGAGTAGCTTTGGCTCAGTTGCGTAAGTCCTCTAACGAGGCCGTAACAACCTTGTTAGCCTACGAGGTATTTGACCCGAAAAATACATCCCCATGTGTTAAATATTGTCATTATCGCTTTATTTACATTTACTACGTTGTAAATATTATATTGTGGAATATTGTCATTTTCCCATTTTTCTTCCCTTTGTGATTTGGGCGTGATAATCCCGATTGGTCGTGGTGGACTATGTAAGACCTCAAAGAGGCATTAACCACCACGTAATTCCATAGGCATTGGACCCATTAAAAACCCCCATGTTTAAATATTGTCATTTATCGCTTTATTTACATTTACTACGTTGTAAATATTATATTGTGGATATTGTCGTTTTCCCATTTTTCTTCCCTTGTGATTTGGGCGTGATAATCCCGATTGGTCGTGGTGGACTATGTAAGACCTCAAAGAGGCATTAACCACCATGTAATTCCATAGGAATTGGACCCACGAAAATCCTTTGTTTAAACCCCGTTATTTTCATTATTTACTACGTTGTTGTAAATATTGTCCATTTTTCATTATTTTGATTTGGGCATGAAAATACCAAACGGTATTGGTGGTTTTAGGTAAGTCTTTCAATAGCACTAAACCCCATGTAAATCCATGAGGCGTTGGACCCGTAAATTGCAAACCCATTTTCAAATAGATTTTCTCATTTAAGTCCTATTTGGCGTCGAAGGTTTGGATAAGTCTTTCAATAGCACCAACCCTTCGTGTAAGCCCGAAAAGGCATTGAAACCCCGTTTTTCAAATAGATTTTCTCATTTAAGTCCTATTTGGCGTCGAAGGTTTGGATAAGTCTTTCAATAGCACCAACCCTTCGTGTAAGCCCGAAAAGGCATTGAAACCCCGTTTTCAAATAGATTTTCCTCATTTAAGTCCTATTTGGCGTCGGAAGGTTTGGATAAGTCTTTCAATAGCACCTAACCCTCCGTGTAAGCCCGAAAAGGCATTGAAACCCTCTTTTTAGATTGTTTTGTTTATTCATGTAAATCCTATGGTGGTGTCGGGATCCGAGTAAGTCTTTCAATAGCATCGAATCCCGACCCCACGAGGTCTTGACCCTTTCCTTAAAAATTCTTGTGTCATAATAAATTGCACTTTGCATTAAGCATTATATTCATGCCGATCCATATTTGTCATCTTCATTCATTTCCATGATATATGTGTTGCGATTATGCCATGACTATTTTGCTTGGATATTTTGCCATCTTACCATCTTGATTACTTGCTTGATTGTTTATTGCTTTGATATAAAAATGTGATTAAAATACACTTTGCCATGAAAACTTTAAAAAGAGTAAACATGGTAATGTGGGCGTTAGAAACGAAGGTATGAGTCCTTTACACGGGGGCGTGGCTGGTACGTGCTTTCGTGTAAGGGATTCTACACGTTCTAACTCCCATAGGATCATGGTCTAAAATTCCCCAAAGTGTGAATTAATCATCCCAAAACCCCGCCATTTGACGGACCGCTTTACTCTTGGAAATCAAGGGTAAAGAGATCCCGAATATGGCACCAAAAACATTAATTGTTTGTCCCGGCACTAGGTGTTAGGATTTCAAGTATATCCTACCACCGAAATGCCCGGAAATTTAAAAGATACAAAGATAAAAGGGATGGTGAAATAAAGAGTCTAATCAAAACCGAACGAAGTCATATTACGTTTGCCATTTTTGGTATATCGTACGACGGAAATCGGGACATTTGTACATAATAAAAACCAACAAACTTAGGCTTAGCAAATAAAGAAAACATTAGGAAGGAGGTAACCGTTTTCTTAAACGGATGTCGTGGGGTGCCTAACACCTTCCCCACGCATAAGCAAACCCCCGAACCTATCTCTGGTTCAAGACCATTTAGTTGTAGATGTCTAAATAGGGTAAAATCTATTAGACATAGGTGCCCAATCACACCTTAAAATTTCCCATGATTGGTGGCGACTCCAAATTTGTGCTCACACGCACACACGTACACAAGTTCCCACACACACACAACTCGTATCTCGAAACGGAAAAGAGATAGAGGAACACACACAACACTCGCCAAATGGGGGTCGGTATCTAGGAAAATAAAAATAAATACTTTAGAATAAAGTAAAGAAGATTTTCCGCCGGTGTCGACAGCTTGGCGACTCCACTGGGGACTTAGAGGGTTTAAGCCTATAGTCTTTCGGTGTTTTCTTTGCTAAGCATGTGTGTATATATTTGTTGGTATTCATTATTTGATTCATTCTTTATTTCATCTTGTATAGTGTTTTGATTTTAGCATGTCTATATTCTTGTATATAAACTGCGAACATAGGATAGAGATTTATTTTATGCAACACATATTGTATATTGTGCTTTGTACAAAAAAGTCTTTTCCCTTTTTACTTTCAAAATCATGACATATACACTCATTGGACTTTTGGGTCGAACCCGGACTCAGGTGGGGCTGGGCTAGTACAGGCTCCACCACGAACCCTTTTATATCTAGGACATGGAACACGAGAATCCACCCTTCTCCCTTCACACCCGTGGAGATCGAGGGGGGCGTGCAAGTGCTTCCCCGGTGATCCAATACCCTTTCGACTTCCTTCGGGAGGATGAAACGGGCATGATCATCGGCCCCTTTAGGAAACAGAATTCCAAGCTGTGTCATACCATGTTGCATATAGTAAGCTATAGTGTAGAAAACTACCTGTGAGGGCTCTGGTAAAAGCCAACCGAGTGAACATCCAACCTAAGATAGGATACCCAAAAATAGGATGTGTCTTTTCAAAATGAGTCAAGGGAAAAGCGTTGTGCTATTTTCCAGGTGGTGATAAAATAATTGGAGCCGAGTCAGGTTCTATCTATCTAAACCTTTGTTTGCATGTCATTGTTTGATAAAGGGATAGGATAACCACGTTGTCCATACCCGTTGCAAACCACTCAAACCCAAAGAGTTCCAAACTCTACATGGGATGTATAGAGTCTTGTCGTACCCAACCAAAAGTACGACCCTCACATTAACCGACATCGGTTCCCTCCAAAAAATTTTCAAAAATGGAACCGAACGCCGAAAGGCTCGTCGAATTTTCAGTAATGTGAGAGTCTATCTTTTCGTTGTACGCGTGTACATAGTCTTGTCGTACCCAACCAAAAGTACGACCCTCACATTAACCGACATCGGTTCCCTCCAAAAATTTTCAAAATGGAACCGAACGCCGAAAGGCTCGTCGAATTTTCAGTAATGTGAGAGTCTAGCTTTTCGTTAGTACGATCATACCCGTCATGTACATAGTCTTGTCATCCAACCAAAAGTACGATTATCACATCAACCGACGTTGGTCCCTCAAAATTTTTAAAAATGGGACCGAACGCCGAAAGGCTCGTCAAAATTTTGGATGTGATAGTCTACCTTTTCGTTGATACGTATGTACCCATTGTGTATAGAGTCATGTCGTCCTCAACCAAAAGTAGAGTCGTGTCGTCCTTAACCAAAAGTACGACCCTCGACATTCGAACCGACACCGGTTCCCTCCAAAAATTTTCAAAAATGGAACCGAACGCCGAAAGGCTCGTCGAGTTTTGGTAATGTGAGAGTCTACCTTTTTGTTGGTACGCATGTAACCATCATGTACATACGCATGAAACCCTTAAGAGTTCCAAACTCTACATGGGATGTATAGAGTGTTGTCATGTCCAGCCAAGAGTATGACCTTCACACCAATCGACATCGGTTCCCAAAAATTTTCAAAATGGAACCGAGCGCCGAAAGGCTTGTCAATTTTCGGTGATGTGAAAGTCCATCTCTTCGTTAACTTGTCCATAGTGCACATATTCGTGTTGACTTTAAGAGTTCCCAACTCTATGTAGGGATGTAGATATTCACCCACTATGTCACCTTCAACCAAGAGTATGACCTTCACACCAATCGACATCGGTTCCCAAAAATTTTCAAAATGGAACCGGACGCCGAAAGGCTCGTCAAATTTTGATAGTGTGAAAGTCCATCTCTTTGTCGACTTGTCCGTAGTATACACATATGTAAACCCTAAGAGTTTCCGCTCCTATATAGGGATATAGATGTTCACCCATTGCGTTGTCTTCGACCAAGAGTACGACCCTCACACCAACCGACATCGGTTCTCAAAAATTTTTTTCCAAAATAGAACCGCCGAAAGGCTTGTCAAATTTTTGGTGATGTGAGAGTCTATCTCCTTGTTGATGAGTCGTAACCATAGTGTAGATACACGTATAAGCCCTAAGAGTTCCTGACTCTGTATAGGGATGTAGATATTTACCCATTGTGTTGTCTTCAACCAAGAGTATGACTCTCACATCGACTAACATCGGTTTCCCCAAAATTTTTCAAAATAGAACCGAGCGCCGAAAGGCTCGCCAATTTTCAGTGATGTGAGAGTCCATCTCTTCGTTGACTTGTCCATCATGTACATACCTGTAAACCCCAAGAGCTTCCAAGCTCTGTAAGGTCGTGTAGAGTCTCGTCACTTCCAACCAAGAGTATGACCTTTGCACTAATTGACATCGGTTCTCAAAAATCTTTCAAAATAGAATCGAACGCCGAAAGGCTCGTCAAATTTTGATAGTGTGAAAGTCCATCTCTTCGTTGATGAGTCCATACATGTGTCAACCCTAAAGAGTTCTCAACTCTATGTGGGAATGTAGATATTTACCCATTGTGTTGTCCGTCAACTAAGAATACGACTTTCACACCTATCGACACTGGTTCCCAAAAAAAAAAAAAAATCTTTCAAAATGGAACCGAGCGCCGAAAGGCTCGTCGAATTTTGTCGGTGTAAAAGCCTATTTCTCCGTTGACGATACCACTATGTACATACACGAGTTCTTAACTCTATAGATGTCTACCTGTGTCATCCCGATCCTCATATTGATTGATGGTGGTCACCCAAAATTTCAAAATAAAACCATGGGCCGAAAGGCTCGCCAATTTCTGGCAACCCAATAGGAGGACCCATTTGTTTGTCCATACATATTGCACTCATGCATAGCATGCATACGCATAAATACTTAGCCATGGTTTACCCACAAAGTGAGCCAAGGTCATGCACTCAACTGTGAATTCAAAGTCTAACTTGACGTTGTTTACCTCTCTAGGTTAT
>OU015762.1:33897331-34054335 GCA_907173295.1 Fagus sylvatica | reverse complement strand
GCAAGAGACGCGTCGACACGAGTACGTACGTCCTCCATAGCATCGTACTCATCGTCCGTATCAGGAGAACTCTCAGGAGCATAAGCTACAGCCTTGCCTTTCGCAAGGCGGATCGGACCGGCGATGGCCCCCACTCCCACTACCTCGATCAGACATCTGCAAAAAAAAGCAATGAACAGTCAAAGAGTCAGAAAAACCAGGTATATCTCATTTTCAAAGATACAGGAAATATATAGAGGTCAAAATTATGCAAATTATGTAAACAAACAAACAAACAAACAAGTTTTCCTTGACCACTTGGATGAATTTCCGAAGTAGGTCTAACTGCTAGATTACGATTTTGACAAAATGTCGAATCACAAATTTCGTTTCGAGACCTGGGTGGTCACCCAGGCCGATTCGTCCCCGATTCGTCTCCGTTTCGAGACCTGGGTGGTCACCCAGGCCGATTCGTCCCCGATTCGTCTCCGTTTCGAGACCTGGGTGGTCACCCAGGCCGATTCGTACCCGAATCACAAATTTCGTTTCGAGACCTGGGTGGTCACCCAGGCCGATTCGTCCCCGATTCGTCTCCGTTTCGAGACCTGGGTGGTCACCCAGGCCGATTCGTACCCGAATCACAAATTTCGTTTCGAGACCTGGGTGGTCACCCAGGCCGATTCGTCCCCGATTCGTCTCCGTTTCGAGACCTGGGTGGTCACCCAGGCCGATTCGTACCCGAATCACAAATTTCGTTTCGAGACCTGGGTGGTCACCCAGGCCGATTCGTCCCCGATTCGTCTCCGTTTCGAGACCTGGGTGGTCACCCAGGCCGATTCGTACCCGAATCACAAATTTCGTTTCGAGACCTGGGTGGTCACCCAGGCCGATTCGTACCCGAATCACAAATTTCGTTTCGAGACCTGGGTGGTCACCCAGGCCGATTCGTCCCCGATTCGTCTCCGTTTCGAGACCTGGGTGGTCACCCAGGCCGATTCGTACCCGAATCACAAATTTCGTTTCGAGACCTGGGTGGTCACCCAGGCCGATTCGTCCCCGATTCGTCTCCGTTTCGAGACCTGGGTGGTCACCCAGGCCGATTCGTACCCGAATCACAAATTTCGTTTCGAGACCTGGGTGGTCACCCAGGCCGATTCGTCCCCGATTCGTCTCCGTTTCGAGACCTGGGTGGTCACCCAGGCCGATTCGTACCCGAATTCGTTTCGTTTCGAGACCTGGGTGGTCACCCAGGCCGATTCGTCCCCGGTTCATCCCCGGTTTGAGACTTGGATGGTCATCCAAGCCAAACTATCCCCGAATTGAAACTTGAAACAAGTTTCAAATCCCAAATTTTCACGAAAGATTTGGAAGAATTTCCAAGACAAGTTAAAATTCTTCTGCATTGCGGGGCCCACTTGGAGATCCCAAGTCTAAATAAGGCAGTTCCTAGACCCAGCCCATGATTTTCAAAAAAAAATAATAATAATAATAATAATAAAAAATAATAAAAAATATGCCCCACAGAAAAAAGAGAGTATGCGTAGCAACGCAACCCGAGAGCAATAAAGGCACGACATAGTACCCCCCCCAAAAAAAAAATGCACAAGCATCATAATAAACATGGCGTCTCAAATTTTTTGCGTATCTCTCATCTCATGTGTTTCCAAACACGTGTGTATGTATGTGCGTGTCTACAAAGGCTCATTTGTACATGTGCAGACCCCTGGCGTAAATGCATTTTTGTGCACTAACATGTTTGCTAAGTATGTAATGCATCCCAAAACATACAATGACATGTTAAACAAAAAGAAATAAAAGCAGAAGTGCACAAGGAAGAAGCATAAGACATAAAAAAGGAAGCAAATAATCCAACCGTTCAAAACAAAATATGGAAAATAGGACGTATAGGCGAAAACTGATCGTCGATCGGAGTCCTGGATCATGAGAAAAAGACCAAAAGACACAAAAAAGAGGATAACCCAATCAACATTTCGACCGTTTAAAATTGAAATAAATGGTAGGGATGGAAAGGGGCTTACTCGTGGAGCGCGTAGGCGAAGACGGCGCGTCAAATCGGAGTCCCGGATAGCAAGATATGAGCAAAAGAGTGAAGAGGGGCGAAGTGGGGTCCAGAGAGCGAAAAAGGAAAGAAAGCGACAAAATGAAGGGGAAAGGCCGCGCGGGGCCTGAAGTAGTGGGACCTCGCGCATGACCGTCATGCGCCGCGCATGATGGTCATGCGCGAGTTCCCAAAACTGCCCCGTTTCACCATTTCAAGCCCCGAATCGTCTTTTCGCATCCCGACCGATCTTCTCCAAGCCCTGGAATGCCCATTTGGACTCCGGAAGGACTGGCACGCAAACCGAGACGAACTACGCGACAGCCGTAGGAGTACGCGGAGACCGAGAAAATCCGAGCGGGCAAAAATCGAGTCATTTATTCTTTGTCCGACGTTCCTTGTGCCAAGAAACGCCGAACAAAGAAGGGGCAACTGTCATAACCCCATTTTTACCCCCGGGATTTTCTCGAGTGTCGGCGCGCAAAACGAGACAGCCCGAACCAAGCCGGTCTGATCCGACGAGGGCTCTCCGCATCAAATACTCCCAAGAAGAAGGTCCGAGACACATTTCCCAAGGTTTGACCAAGTTTGACTAGGGTTGACCGAAGTTTGACCGAGGTTTGACCGAGCTGTTTCCAGCCCGACTAGGGTCCGCCTTGCCCAGAAACCCTTGAAATGAAGTCCGGGGTACATTTCCAAGAGTTTGGAGAATTTTGACCGACCAAGTTTGACCAAGGTTGACCAAGTTTGACCAAGGTTTGACCGGACCGTTGACCAGACCAAAAACTGGATCGAACTGACCACCCCTTGACCAAGGTATAGAGAATATCAAGAGCTTCGATTCCGTACTTTACGGGTCGAAAACGGACGAGAAACGAGAGAGTTGTGGCCAAAACTGCGAAAAAACGGTCCGATACTTAGCCAAATTTTTGGTAAGTATTGTTGACAAAACAGCCTATTTGGGAGGCAACGTTTGCGCAAAGATTCTCTCCGACCCGCTGCAACTTGGTCCGCGAGCCAAGACCCTTAGGCAAGAGGTTCACTTCAGCTACCACACGCAACTTTCGGATCGTCAAGAGCTCCTCCGGTCAAGCCGGAATCTCAGTCAAAAGTTGACCCCTTAGCATAAGGAACATTCCGACGGCCTCCGTTCGCAAGATCATATCTTGCGAACCCGAGCTCGCCTCTGTGCAAGGCCTGTACCGTTAAAAAATAGGTAACGCAAGCTTTCCGACGATACCAAGATCGTCAAAATCCAACATCGGGAGCTACGTCTACCACGCGCGTGAAAACAGGCCGACGAAATAAGGCTGTGCTGAAATTTCCGGAATTTTCCCACCGACGTTGCCGCGCTTGCGCACAGAGTCTTCCTGACTCGCAACAAGTTGATCTGCGAGCCCGGGCACATTGGAAAGAGGACACATCCATGCACGACGTGGAACTCTCGGATCGCCAAGAATTTATCGGGGTCAGCCGGAATCCTGATCGGAAAACTGCCCTCAAACGGACCAAAAACACCCCGGTGGACTCTGCTCGCGGGGCCATATCTCACGAGTCCAAGCTCGGATTCCCGCGAATCCGGAACCTTGCAAAAATAGGCAGCGCAAGCTTTCCGACGGTACCAAGAACGTCAAAATCCGACATCGGGAGCTAGGTCAAATATGCGCGCGAACTGGGACAAGATTTGAGAAAAAACGCGCTGGGAGCAAAACGCATTTTTTCTCCCGGACAGCCGCCTTCGCGCGCAGAGTCTTTCCTGCTCGCAACAAGTTGATCCGCGAGCCCGGGTGCGTTGGAAAGATAATGACTCCGGCTACGACGTGGAACTCTCGGTTCGCCGAAAGCATCCCCCGTTTGATCGGAATCTTCACCGGAAGAGTGCACGAAAACAGCTCCGATACCCCGACTTCCGGGAGCCATAACTCCCTCGTCCGAACTCCGATTCGCGCAAAATTTATATCGTTGGAAAGAGGACGTCGAGAGCTTTCCGACGATATGCCGCATGACCCTGTTTGAGTTCCGGAAGACCTCCAAAACTGCCCCCGAAAATCGGATAAAAAAGGGTACGCGCACGGAAATCGAGGAGGATTCGAGGGGCGGCTGGCGTGGAAGGATAAGATAAGACTGCCACGTGGCAGTACCACAACTCGCGCAGGACCGTCATGCGCCGCGCATGATGGTGCTGCGCGAGGCGTGCACGGTTTTCTATAAAACCGACCCTCCCCCCCTCATTTGCACATAGTTTTTGCTCGGGCACTAGGCCTTCTAGAGCTTAGTTTAGGCAGAAAATAGGGGTTTAGGGGGTTTTAGGAGGGGATTTTTGGGGTAGTTTTAGAGAGAGAGACTCCTCTCTAGGTAATCTCTCTCTCTCTCTAGGCTCTTTCTCTCTCTTCTTTTTCTTTAGGGATTTTGGGGGGTTTTTAGAGTGAGAAGCACCTATTAGGTGCTTCTCTCTCTAACCTCTCCTCATCTTCCCACTCCTCTCTCTCTCTCTCTCTCTTTCTCTTACATTTTTTTAGTTCATTTATTTCATTTATGCTTTACTAGTTTCCTATTTTCCCATTTATTGCTTTATTTACATTTCTAGTCATTTATCGCTTTCTTTACATTTCTAGTCATTTATCGCTTTCTTTACATTTCTAGTCATTTATCGCTTTATTTACATTTTATACGCACTTGTGAATATTTGTTGCGTACTTGTGAATATTTGTTGTGATTATCCCCCCCCTCCCCCGGTGTGTTTTAGTACGGCAATATTGAGTGGCTTTGGCGGCTCGCGTAAGTCCTCTAACAAAGGCCGTTGACAACCATGTTAGCCCACGAGGTCTTGACCCGAAAAATACACCGGTTTCCTCGTGTTTTAGTACGGCAAATATTGAGTAGCTTTGGCTCAGTTGCGTAAGTCCTCTAACAAAGGCCGTAACAACCTTGTTAGCCTACGAGGTATTTGACCCGAAAAATACATCCCCCATGTGTTAAATATTGTCATTATTGCTTTATTTACATTTACTACGTTGTAAATATTATATTGTGGATATTGTCATTTTCCCATTTTTCTTCCCTTGTGATTTGGGCGTGATAATCCCGATTGGTCGTGGTGGACTATGTAAGACCTCAAAGAGGCATTAACCACCACGTAATTCCATAGGCATTGGAACCCATTAAAAACCCCCATGTTTAAATATTGTCATTATCGCTTTATTTACATTTACTACGTTGTAAATATTATATTGTGGATATTGTCGTTTTCCCATTTTTCTTCCCTTGTGATTTGGGCGTGATAATCCCGATTGGTCGTAGTGGACTATTTAAGACCTCAAAGAGGCATTATCCACCATGTAATTCCATAGGAATTGGACCCACGAAAATCCTTTGTTTAAACCCCGTTATTTTCATTATTTACTACGTTGTTGTAAATATTGTCCATTTTTCATTATTTTGATTTGGGCATGAAGATACCAAACGGTATTGGTGGTTTTAGGTAAGTCTTTCAATAGCACTAAACCCCATGTAAACCCATAAGGCGTTGGACCCGTAAATTGCAAACACATTTTCAAATAGATTTTCTCATTTAAGTCCTATTTGGCGTCGAAGGTTTGGATAAGTCTTTCAATAGCACCAACCCTTCGTGTAAGCCCGAAAAGGCGTTGAAACCCCGTTTTTAAATGATTTTCCTCATTTAAGTCCTATTTGGCGTCGAAGGTTTGGATAAGTCTTTCAATAGCACCAACCCTTCGTGTAAGCCCGAAAAGGCATTGAAACCCCGTTTTCAAATGATTTTCCTCATTTAAGTCCTATTTGGCGTCGGAGGTTTGGATAAGTCTTTCAATAGCACCTACCCTCCGTGTAAGCCCGAAAAGGCATTGAAACCCTCTTTTTAGATTGTTTTGTTCATTCATGTAAATCCTATGGTGGTGTCGGGATCCGAGTAAGTCTTTCAATAGCATCGAATCCCGACCCCACGAGGTTTTGACCCTTTCCTTAAAAATTCTTGTGTCTTAATAAATTGCACTTTGCATTAAGCATTATATTCATGCCGACCCATATTTGTCATCTTCATTCATTTCCATGATATATGTGTTGCGATTATGCCATGACTATTTTGCTTGGATATTTTGCCATCTTACCATCTTGATACTTGCTAGATTGTTTATTGCTTTGATATAAAAATGTGATTAAAATACACTTTGCCATGAAAACTTTAAAAAGAGTAAACATGGTAATGTGGGCGTTAGAAACGAAGGTATGAGTCCTTTACACGGGGGCGTGGCTGGTACGTGCTTTCGTGTAAGGGATTCTACACGTTCTAACTCCCATAGGATCATGGTCTAAAATTCCCCAAAGTGTGAATTAATCATCCAAAACCCCGCCATTTGACGGACCGCTTTACTCTTGGAAATCAAGGGTAAAGAGATCCCGAATATGGCACCAAAAACATTAATTGTTTGTCCCGGCACTAGGTGTTAGGATTTCAAGTATATCCTACCACCGAAATGCCCGGAAATTTAAAAGATACAAAGATAAAAGGGATGGTGAAATAAAGAGTCTAATCAAAACCGAACGAAGTCATATTACGTTTGCCATTTTTGGTATATCGTACGACGGAAATCGGGACATTTGTACATAATAAAAACCAACAAACTTAGGCTTAGCAAATAAAGAAAACATTAGGAAGGAGGTAACCGTTTTCTTAAACGGATGTCGTGGGGTGCCTAACACCTTCCCCACGCATAAGCAAACCCCCGAACCTATCTCTGGTTCAAGACCATTTAGTTGTAGATGTCTAAATAGGGTAAAATCTATTAGACATAGGTGCCCAATCACACCTTAAAATTTCCCATGATTGGTGGCGACTCCAAATTTGTGCTCACATGCACACACGTACACAAGTTCCCACACACACACAACTCGTATCTCGAAACGGAAAAGAGATAGAGGAACACACACAACACTCGCCAAATGGGGGTCGGTATCTAGGGAAATCAAAAATAAATACTTTAGAATAAAGTAAAAGAAGATTTTCCGCCGGTGTCGACACTCACCGCTATGAAGCTTTGGATTGTTTCAAACGTTTTGTAGCAGAGGTTGAGAATCAACATGAAAAGAGCCTAAAAGCTCTTCGAACTGACCATGGGCGCGAGTACTTGTCTGATCAATTTAAGGATCTATGTGAAGAAAAGGGGATACGTAGACAACTTACTATTTCCAACACTCTGCAACAAAATGGTGTAGCGGAGAGAAGGAATAGAACACTGTTAGACATGGTTAGATCTATGATGGCGCAAGCTAACCTCCCAATATCTTTTTGGGGGGATGCACTTTTGACTGCTGCCTACATACTTAACCGTGTGCCTTCTCAGTCAGTTTCTTCCACCCCATACGAACTTTGGAAAGGCGAAAAGCCCAATTTGGAGCATTTACGGCCTTGGGGATCTGCTGGTTTTGTACACAGCACCGCCCATAAGTATGGAAAATTGGGCCCTAGAGCTAGGAAGCATATCTTCATAAGATATTCTGATAGCTCGAAAGGATATGTCATGTATGGTGAACATCCCAATGGAGGAATGACTTAAATAGAGTCGCGCGATATCGATTTCATCGAGACTGATTTTCCTAGCATTGGCGATGCTAACAGAGATCTTGACCTCTATGAGTTAGAGGAAGATGAAGGCACCTTACCATCTTCAAGCGAGGGTGGGGGATTAGTTCCTCGTCCTGTAATCGCTGAAGATAGTGGGAGTGATCTTCAACCTAGTGGCAGTATTACACTAGATCAAGATTCTCAGGCCCGCCGAGTTAGCAGCAGAGGCCACATTCCTCGTCGTCATTTTGAGATTGAGGGGAATGTTCTCCTATGCGATGCTAAAGATGTGGATGAGCCTGCTTCTTTCAGTGAAGCGCTCCATTCACCAGATAGGGATGAGTGGATGACTGCTATGCAGGAAGAGATGAGTTCCATGGACAAGAATAATGTCTGGGAGTTAGTTGATCTTCCGCCTGGGCACAAGACCATTGGAAACAAATGGGTTCTAAAGGTCAAACGCAAGGCAGATGGTTCAATTGACAGGTACAAGGCGCGCCTCGTGGCGAAAGGCTATACTCAACGAGAGGGTATTGACTATGAGGATACATTCTCCCCAGTGGTGAGATTTGCCTCTATACGCCTGATCCTATCCATTGTAGCAAAACAGGATTTAGAGCTTTTCCAAATGGATGTTAAGATTGCATTTCTCAATGGAGAACTAGATGAAGAGATCTATATGGCTCAACCAGCGGGTTTTGAAGCTAAGGGACATGAGCGCAAAGTGTGTCGTCTCAAACGTTCCATCTATGGTCTCAAACAGTCATCTAGGCAATGGTATTTGAGATTTCATGATTCCATTACCTCTTTTGGTTTTGAGATGATTGAAGAAGACCATTGCGTGTATCTTAAACGATCCAAGAGAAGCATTCTAATCTTGTCATTATATGTTGATGACATCTTGCTAGCTGGAAATGATATGGATTCCATTGTCACCACTAAGAAGTGGTTGTCCTCTACTTTTGAGATGAAGGACATGGGTGAAGCAAATTTTGTGCTGGGAGTTAAGATTACCAGAGACCGTTCAAAGAAACTTCTTAGTTTATCCCAAGGGACTTACATCAAGAAGATTCTTGAACGTTTTCATATGCATAACTCCAAACCCATTGACACTCCAATGGAAAAAGGATGCACTCTCAGCCTAGACCAGTGTCCTAAGAATGATGAGGAAAAGAATCAAATGTCCAAAGTGCCATATGCATCTGCAATTGGGAGTCTGATGTATGCGATGTTGTGTACACGTCCAGACATATGCTTTGCAGTTGGCATGGTTAGTCGCTATCAGAGCAATCCTGGACCTACTCATTGGAGAGCGGTCAAGAGGATTCTACGGTACCTTCGTGGAACCAGTGATCATGCTCTATGTTATCATGGCGGGGACCTGAGATTGATAGGTTACAGCGATGCTGATTGGGCCAGTGACAAGGATGAGCGCAAGTCCACCTCAGGTTATGCATTCATACTAGGAGGTGGAGCTGTTTCTTGGTGTAGTAAGAAACAATCATGCATTGCACTCTCTACCATGGAGTCAGAATATGTGGCTTGTTCAGCAGCTGTCCAAGAAGCTGTTTGGCTAAGGAGATTTTTGCAACGTTTAGGTGTTACAGCTCATGCAGAGGATGCTGTATTACTATATTCTAATAGTACATCAACCCTAGCGTATGCAAAAGACCCTAAGTACCATGGGAAGGCCAAACACATTGAGCTTCGGTACCACTACATTCGAGATATGGTTTCACAAGGGGAAGTGATCTTACAGCATATATCTACTGGTAGCATGGTGGCTGATCCTTTGACCAAGCCTATTGCTAGAGATTTGTTCTTCTCTCATACTAAGAGTATGGGACTCCGTAGGATATGATATGCTTAGATACTTTGTTTTTGTATCGACATTATTGTTATTGTTTTATGATATGAGTATTCATTTTATCAGCTTTATTCTTATGTGAAATATTGTTGATAGCACATCTTTGAAATATGTCACCAGGCAAGAATCGACCCTCTCACACGGGTGATTCACCTTGGCGCTTAGATAGCGAGCAAGATGAGACATTTATGTCATTTAGCGCTAAGATAACGAATTAAGACATTTATATTTTTGGCGCCTAGAAGGTGAGCAAGATATATATACTTATTAGTGACATGTCGCCTTAGATGAAGCTAAGATGAGACCTCATGATAGGTCGAACATAGAGTGATGCCAAGACTCTATGTAGCCTGAATTATAGCCGAATGTGAGTTTTTCAGGCAGGCACTTGGAGAGTGACTGGGCTAAAACTCAGGTTAGGCGCTTGCATAGCGACTAGACTCAGATTCGTATGGCGTTTCTACCCATTCATAGTGACATGCTCATTTTTATGAGATAACGCCATAGCATACAATTCATACTGTATGTGTTTTATGCCGACCGGCAGTGGGAGTGATGAATGATCCCTGCTTCGTCACTGTGTGAGCCACAAGGATTAATGATCCTATTTTTACCCTTTGTCGACCTAAGACTATGTCATGAAGAGGAAGCTTAATGTTGCTACTTTAGTATGCAAACCGAGGACCATGAGTGATTCGGTCTGACGGGGCATGTCTGGGAAAGCGGTTGAGCCCAATTTAATTGACATGAGGACTTAGGGAAGACTGTTTGATAATATACCATGTTATGTAACTCATTGCTGGCCAGCGTCTATGTTGTAATGTGTTTGCAATATAGGACATGAGTACATCACATATTTGGGGTAAAGCACTGCTTACCATGAGGGATGAAGAGTGCTTAATCTGGTATAGTCAAACCGTCTAGGGTATAATCGAGATGCTCTCGAATGATGCACTTTTATTGGTCAAGAGATGACTTGATAATTGTTGCTCATGAGACTGTACGTTCTTCTCGTGAGGTCGCACGAACTATTTTCTAGTATGAGGAGATTATTGTAAAGATTGAGAGATTGCTTCACCTTATGTGGGTGGACGCCTCACCCTATGTGGGCGAGTGGGAGCTGTTATAATTTAATGGGTCGGGATGGACCCGAGCCCATGATCCGCCCACTATGGGTTGCGAGTCCCATTTGGTTATGTGATAAGAATAACTATCCATGATTTGATCCAATTCAAATCATGGGATAGTAGTTATCAAATCCCTTAAAAGAAGGGATGTGCTCTTATCTAATATATAATATTCTCTGTGAATATAATTTATGATACGGAGAGAAAACCAAATACAGAGAGAGAACAGTTTATATTATACAGAGAGAAAAGCTCTCAAATTCACAAGTGTGAAACTCTCAAATAATCTCTTAGGATTTAGTTCGTGGAAGAAAAGGGCAACTCTAGTAGCCAACCTCAACCCACGAGAACAAGGACGAACACGAGATCATAGAGGGGTTCAGAAGATCAAAAAGGAAAAGCAGTGTAACAGGCCAACCAAAGCGATCCGGGTCTTCCGCAACGAGTAAGTATCTCAAACCCGGTCATATGAAATATGATTTAGCAAGGAGGATGGGAGAGCAAGAAAAGCCACTGCAGCAGATCAGAGCAAGAATGGAATGCTGGAGCCATGGTTCCAAGTAAAGGCCTGAGTGATGCTAAGTCCAGACAGCAACTGCAACTTGCAGTTGCTGTCTGGGCAACTGTACATGTAGCTTCTTATATAGTTTTGCTTTGTTTTCATGTTTTTTATTTTATTTTTTTTTCTCCGAAAAATTGATACTTTTGTTGTTGTTGGGTTTAAGTGAAATTGACTTTATTGTTATGTTGCTCTTTTGTGAAGCTTTTTAGTTATGCTTGTGTTCTGTAATTATTACTTAGTACTAATTAAATAAGAGGAAAAAAAAATTGTCTGGTCTGTGTGCTGTTTAGTTTGAACGGTTTCTTTCTTTTTAAAATTTTTGGGGTTGAGGTGAGAGCTTTTTAAGTCTACTGTGATATTTCTTTTCCTCCTTGACAACCTCAACAGTTGAGAATTTCTCCTTTTTGTTTCATTGCTATTCTATGTGGCTTTTTTTTTTAATATAATTTGTTTGCTCTGTCCTGCACTATATATATATATATATATATATATATATATATATATATATATTATACTTGAACTTGTAATTACATCCTTATGAGATGTGATGAAATTGAATGTATCTTTGAAACTGAGTTCCTTTGCCATTGATTAATTATGCCATAAAAGTATTAAAATTATAAACAAAATTTTATTTTATTTTATTATTTATTAGTTTATGTAAATTCAATTAAGAGATTTAAATGGAGAGAATATATGCTTTGATATATGTTACTTTTCTAAATAGAGAAAATAAGAAAAAGATATCCTTGAATATGCACATAACAAATGATGGGAACTTACACAAAGCAACAACTTATATATATGGAACTTATTCTGGTCATTCACATCTGAAACTAAGAAAGTTACACTCTTTTAGTTCCATTCCTCTCCAGCATGGAGGAAAACAAGACATGTCATTACTTTACATTTTATCTTTTGAAAAATAAAATCTTGTTTATTGACTCTTGTGTTATCCTTTTTTTATCTTTTTATTTTTTATTTTTTTTTATCTTCTGCCTTAAGTACATAATATTTTCTAATTGATAGAAGATAGAAGACAAGAATATGGCTAACTCTCAAACCCCTTTCTCATCTTTGACACCCAATATCCTGTTTATGTATCATATGCACAACAGCTCCGGTTAATTCTTTTAGATTTTGGGTCATTAATGATTTGTGTTCTCCTTTCCATATGAATTGATTGGTTTAGTTTAAGCACTACAGGCAGCCCCAGATGCTGTATTCAGCACTGCAGCTACATCTCTGAAACCTAATGATGCATCTGATCCAAATCGAGTGAAATGTATGGTGGATACTCATGAATATGCAATCTATTTTTCTAGGGGCTCCTATATAGATGCAATACAAAATAGAACCTGCAACTGCTTAGTAATTCATGTATTTCTTTATGTACAAAACACAGGTCAGGGTATTTTGTTTGTGTTCTCCTGGTTTTGTGTTGAGATTTGGTGTTGAGGGTCTTGTCTTGTCTTGTGGGTATTTTGTTTTGATTTGATTTGCACTGCTGTGTTTATGTTTTTGTGTGTGTGTATCATTAATCTCTTTGCTTTGCTATCAATTGGACTCCAAGCTTTTTTTAATTTACTGTTACTATTATGGGTATGAATTTTTATAAATTGCATATTAGAAAAGAGAACAAAGGTATGTAGATGCATAGGCCAAAAGGGACATGAAAGGGTGTTATGAATCTTCATTTGGTTTGGAGAAGTAAGGAACCAGAGTGAGCAGAGCTATAAATAATTTTGGGTAATTAGCATCTACGGTTAATTACTGTGGCTTAATACTTGTGTTGTGATGTTTTAGAAACAATCAATGCTGGGCATATGTGTTATAAAATTTATTATCATTATTTAATGAATCTGGTTAATTGTAAAATACTACCTACATAGAAGAAGAAATTTACATTGAGGGTGTGCAAATTGCTTTTGTAAGTCTGAAAAAGTTCAGCTGGTCAGTATTTAATTCTACTACAATGGAGCTTATTTTTCGTTCTCTCCATTTCATGGACTAAAAAATCTGTTTTTGACACTTTGCTAGAACTGGCATGACTTAATTTATACTGTGAAACAACCTAGCTTACCTGGTTCTAGCCAGTAATTTTCTCAAGGGGCTGTGTTGGGGTTGGACTAGATAGGCTAGAAAAAAAGGGGTTTGGATTGGGTAGGCCGTATGCTATCTCTCTCTAAACTTTCTCTGGTTTAATCGATTTTTTTTTCTTTTATTACTGATTTTGCTAATTTGGTATCCATGACAGTGACAGTGAGTCTTTTACATGTTTGATGAAATGTTTGTCTCATGGTTTGACTGTGAATTTCTTCTTTGGGACGAGAGAGCAAGTGGGTTTTCACCTGCCTGAGGGATAGAAAGAGAGAAACAAATGATAAATAAGGATTTTGTGTGGTGTCGGAATTTCGGATCAATAGAGGACAGTAGTCTCTCTTTGATCCAGTACAGTTGCTTGTGGCGTTGGGTTCTAAAATCTTCAGGAAAGCTCTAGAGGTTTCCCAATTTTCTTTCTTCTTTTTTTTAAAAGGTTTTATAACCAATGTAAGTTTGGGGGACTCTACCTCAGATTTCTAAAAGGTTAGCCTTCAAGCTTTTCAATTTTTTTTTTCTTTGATTGCAAATTTGCAATTCTGTGAAGCTTAAGGTCACACTAAGTTTGACTTTCAAGGCTTCAGTCACAGTTAAGGGTATGTTTTTTCTTTGAGCTATAATGCTGAGTATTTAATCTTGTGCTGCTTATTTATGACTTGGGTTTTAGAGTTTTTGTTGTGAAGTTATTGTTTTTTCTTGTTGTAGTTTGAGTTCAGTGTTTTAGTATTGGTGTTTTTGGTTTTTGTTTGAAGCTTTTGGAAGCTCTAAAGTGAATTTTAAGTTAAACTTTTGATTTGGGTATCTTGAAATCTCAAGAGTTAAAGTTCGTTGTTGTGAAAATGAGCTGGTTTTAGATATGGAGATCTTGAGGTTTTACTTCATCATAGTGGATTCCAAGTATGAATTTGTTTGATGGGTCTTGTTCAGTGGAAGAGGTAAATAGCTTGCTGCCCTGTTTTGTTTTGCACTCCAATTGCTTGATAAATTGCCCCTATGAAGCAATTTTGTAATCTTTGATGAAGAAGATGATGCCTGGTGTGTGGATTGGAAAAAGTAAATAATTTTCTTCTTCTTCTTTGTTTTTTTTCCTCGCTTTTGGTGAATTTATCTATGATTTTCATGATGGTTGAACCTTATGCATCCTTTTTTTTTTTTTGGGGGGGGGGGGGGTTGTAAATCTGATTTATTAAGAATTTGATTGGTGGGAGAAGAAAAATCCTAGTTGAAATTGTGGAAGTTAAATTTATGATATTTTATAGTTTGTTATATACTGTAAATGTGTGTTAAATATGCTTTGGACTTTGACAACTATGTTATGTATGTATTTATTTTCATTTTGGTCATTGAATTGATATGCATTATGATCTAAAAAATGGCATTTGGAATTTTTAGTTTTTATTTTAAATGGATCTCTTTTATGAGTGCAGCATCATATATAATAGCTTCTCTTTTTGTTGGGAATATCTTAGTGAAATCTGTTTGATGCATTTTGTATTTTAATTCCATATTTGGTTGACAATTATGTGTTCTTGCTAATCCACACAATATCCAAGCTTTTCATCTCAGAAGATTTGACTAGTGCTAATTTATTGTTGCAGCCACTTATTAAATACTAGAATGACCATCTAGAAGTTCTCGTTGTACTTTGGAGGGTTGTGCCACATTGTTTGACGTGGTGTCTTTGGCAGGAGCGAAATATGGTTTCCGCAAAATTTTGGAAATTTGTTGTAAATTTACTTGTTAGTGTTTTTGGTGTTTATCAACAGTCTTAATTTATTTTTAGTTTGAATTAGTATTGATAAGTGTCTTTTAGTGTATGAGAATAGTGTCATGTAGTAATAGAGCCAAACGCAATCACTCATTTTTTTATTTTTTCAAGACGTGATTGCTAATTTTTTTACCACATCCGAATACGATCAGTCGCTCTTTTTTACTAATGAATATGCGATCGATCGTTTGTTGTCTAGATACAAATGCGATCAATTGTGTATTTTATTGAATAGATAAGCGAACAATCATTTTCACAAAAATTTTATGAAAATGTTACGATCGATCGTATTTTGTTTAGAGCCTAAAACAATCGATCGCAAATTTTATTAAAGATAAAAGGGGTTGATCGTTTTTCCAGAATTTATGAAGAATATAATATTAACGACCGATTGTATATTTTATGAATACGTTATGATCGATCATATTTTGTCCAGAACCTAAAACGATCAATCGCAAATGTTATTCAAGAGAAATGTGACTAATTGTTTTTTTTTTCTTTAGAATTTATGAAAAACCTTATTTATATGACAATAATAACTAGCCACATCACATGAGCTTTGTGCGTATTTATAGGCTCTTTCCATTTATTGGGAAAATTGTATGGTCATTTCTTTAGCATAGATATAAATATGAATGATAAATTGTACAATCCTCTTTTTCTTTTTTAAATTTGAAGTTTGGAAACAAGATGTTGGAAAAAGCTATAATATCAAGAAGGTAAAGAAGAAAAATCTCTGTTTTTTTTATTATTTATTATTATTACATTTTGTGGTAGTTCCATTAAAAATTGGACTTCTAATTAAAGTTGAGTTTGACAATTACAAAATAAATAAAAAATAAAAACAAAATTAATTGATAATATGTTATTACATTACATATATTATTTAAAACCCAAGAAATAAACTCAAGAAGAAAAAAGGAAATTAAACACACAAAAAATATTAGTCATCGAAGTTTGCATTAATTTTATATATAAAAAATATCGAAAAACATAAATTGATTAAAATAACACAAATAGATTTTACAAAAAATAATGATATAGTGGAATTTGTAGAGGAATCACATTTTTCAATAGTTTGAAAATTTTGGGAAGTTATGATAAGTTTAGTGATAACATATATGTGAGTCTCTATTATTAATTTAATTAGTAATTTTTATTTTTAAAATTCAAATGCATATTTGATAAAACATGTATTTAATTATATGGGTTAAATGTGTCATATCAAAATGAGCCGAGTCGACCCTCTTCCCCCTTTGAGGTCAATTTTTCTAACATACTACTACTTAGGTTGGAAATGGAATATGTATTAAATGTGGGTTTTGGCTTTAGGGCATGATTTAGGGATTTCTATGTTAAACTTATATTTTATTTCAATTAATCAACAAATCATGAAATTGAGGCTTCGAGTTGAAGATTTAAACAACAATTGATTAAAATACTAACTGGTTAACAAATTATTAGAGATCTTACATATTACGATCCATTAAATAGATTGCTCAAGAATGTAATTAATAAATCCAATTAAATATTTAAACTTCAAGTTTCGATAATAATTCAGCCGGAGTGAATGGATTTAACAAAAGACTATGTATTAGGGTTATTATGAAAAAAAAAAAAAATTATTAGGGGTTTCCAACCTTGTAAGGTTTTAACCCAATTGGATGGAAGTCATATGTAATTAAGACATCTAATTAGGGATTGGTAACACCAATTGGGTGAAAATACTATATATTTGGTATTAATCAAATAATTAAAATCATTGAAATTTAAACTTATGCCAAGGTTGGGATTTTGATGTTCTTAATGCTTTTAAGATCAAGCAATGTCCTCCAAATTTATGGAAATATGAAAAATCTGCAAATAATTATTCTCATATAATATAATTTAATAAGGTTAATTTAAAAAAGAAACATTGGAAGATTTTTATTTATTTATTATATATACTTGATGATTTTCGAACTTGATATTTGATTTGATATACCAATAAGCAAGGCACAAATATATGATATTCATACAAACTTTCTTCTTCTTTAAATTTATAATATAGTAGTTTTGGTACATAAATAAAATAGTGGCATCCATTTCTAAATAAAAAAAATATATTATAAATGGTTAGAGATGTTTATTCACGTATTCAAATGCAAAAACTTTACAAATATTTACCAAGCGTCTCTAAACAAAGTGTTTATTATGCAATCATACTTTCTATTTCATTTTCCTGACAAAAATAAAATAAATAAATAAAATATTCATGAAAACAAAGAGATTAGGAGTCAAATTAAAACTACAATGAAATAAAAAAGAAGGTTAGCAAAAAAAAAAAAATCATGAAGAAATGAAAAGAAATAAAAAAGTAAATGTTCTGATGTAGGAGTGTTATTTTTGAGATAATAGTAGAGTCTAATTTGAAATTTAAAATAAACCAACTTAATTTCTTTTTAAAAAGATCAGTTAACTTATTTGGATTCTAAATATTGGTATTTGAATTGGGAAAGTGCAAAGTGGGTACATGTATTTTTATTTTTTTTAAGAATTGATCTATATGTGTGTGTTTATGGAATTTTCAAATACAACCTTAGTTTATTTTTAAAATATTGTGAATAGATTTTTTGTTCATATAGGTATTTTTTAGAGGACATAAAAGTGGACATGAAGGGAATGAAGGAATATTTTTAAAAGTCTAGAAGATAATAATGACAATAATAATAAGAATAACAATGATAATCTATTAATATTAAGAGGATTCCTTCCCATCATTTCCACTTTAATAAACTTCCCAAAAAATTCTTAATATTTAGAAAATATTGCTATAAATAATAATTAAATGAGGGTGAAAAAGTAATTCACTAGATCCTCTAAATAAAAGATTTTGAATTTCATCTTTAGGCCTAAAATATCCTTATATTTACTATTCAATTAAAAAGTAGAACATAAAGGATATATATGTAATTTGCAACAAAAAAAAAAAAAAAAAAAAACTACCTCAAACCACTCTCCCACGTATCCACAATATGTCTTCTCATCAATAACCACTACTATTATAAAAGAAAAAAACAAAAACAAAAACCACTTCTCATTATACTTTAATTCAATTTTTATTTTCTTATTTCAATTAACTCTTTATCCTATAAAATATAATTAAACAATAAAAAAGAAAAAAACTAATTTATAGTTCCACTATCCCATGTTTAATTTTTAAGTTTTTAAGTTTTAAAACTTTTAACTACTCTTAATTTCTTATCCATATCCTTTTCAACATTCTATTATTATTATTTAAGAATTATTTCTGTGTAAATGACCGCTATGTGAATGGGTCCACATTTTTCCAGAAGGTTCAGCGATCGATCGCCTTTTTTTAGCACCAAATTTGCGATCGATCACCGTAGCCTCTGACTTTGTGTGTTAAAACTTGTAAATGGCCTTCAAAATTTTTCCAGAAACTTCAGCGATCGATCACCATTTTTTAGCACCAAATTTGTGATCGATCACCGTAGCCTCTGACTTTGTGTGTTAAAACTTGTAAATGGCCTTCAAAATTTTTCCAGAAACTTCAGCGATCGATCACCATTTTTTAGCACCAAATTTGTGATCGATCACCGTAGCCTCTGACTTTGGGTGTTAAAACTTGTAAATGGCCTTCAAAATTTTTCCAGAAACTTCAGCGATCGATCACCATTTTTTAGCACCAAATTTGCGATCGATCACCAAATTTGGGTGTTAAAACTTGTAAATGGCCTTCAAAATTTTTCCAGAAACTTCAGCGATCGATCACCATTTTTTAGCACCAAATTTGCGATCGATCACCAAATTTGGTGTGTTCAAAACTTGTAAATGGCCTTCAAAATTTTTCCAGAAACTTCAGCGATCGATCACCATTTTTAGCACCAAATTTGGGATCGATCACCAAATTTGTGTGTCAAAACTTGTAAATGGCCTTCAAAATTTTTCCAGAAACTTCAGCGATCGATCACCATTTTTTAACACCAAATTTGCGATCGATCACCAAATTTGTGTGTCAAAACTTGTAAATGGTCTTCAAAATTTTTCCAGAAACTTCAGCGATCGATCACCATTTTTTAACACCAAATTTGCGATCGATCACCAAATTTGTGTGTCAAAACTTGTAAATGGTCTTCAAAATTTTTCCAGAAACTTCAGCGATCGATCACCATTTTTTAACACCAAATTTGCGATCGATCACCAAATTTGTGTGTCAAAACTTGTAAATGGTCTTCAAAATTTTTCCAGAAACTTCAGCGATCGATCACCATTTTTTAGCACCAAATTTGCGATCGATCACCAAATTTGGGTGTCAAAACTTGTAAATGGCCTTCAAAATTTTTCCAGAAACTTCAGCGATCGATCACCATTTTTTAACACCAAATTTGCGATCGATCACCAAATTTGTGTGTCAAAACTTGTAAATGGTCTTCAAAATTTTTCCAGAAACTTCAGCGATCGATCACCATTTTTTAGCACCAAATTTGCGATCGATCACCAAATTTGGGTGTCAAAACTTGTAAATGGCCTTCAAAATTTTTCCAGAAACTTCAGCGATCGATCACCATTTTTTAACACCAAATTTGCGATCGATCACCAAATTTGTTTGTGTTAAAGTTTGTTTATTTTTCATTAATTTTTTTAACCAATGCCTAACTATGCAAAGTTAAAAAGAAAAATTATATTCTAATTATTTTAAGTTTAAGTGGGAAATTTTATTTATTTTTTATTTTTTTATCATGGTTTGTTTATTTTTTATTAATTTTTTTAACCAGTGCCTAACTAACCAAAAATAAAAGAAAAATTATATTCCAATTATTTTAAGTTTAAGTGGGAAATTTTACTTATTTTTATTTTTTTGTTTATTTTTTATTATTTTTTTTAACCAATGCCTAACTAACCAAAGTTAAAAAGAAAAATTATATTCTAATTATTTTAAGTTTAAGTGGGAAATTTTATTTATTTTTTAATTTTTTTATCATGGTTTGTTTATTTTTTATTAATTTTTTTAACCAGTGCCTAACTAACCAAAAATAAAAGAAAAATTATATTCCAATTATTTTAAGTTTAAGTGGGAAATTTTATTTATTTTTATTTTTTTGTTTATTTTTTTATTTTTTTTAACCAATGCCTAACTAACCAAAGTTAAAAAGCAAAATTATATTCAAATTATTTTAAGTTTAAATGGGAAATTTTATTTTTATTTTTTAATTTTTTTTATCATGGTTTGTTTATTTTTTATTAATTTTTTTAACCAAGTGCCTAACTAACCAAAAATAAAAGAAAAATTATATTCCAATTATTTTAAGTTTAAGTGGGAAATTTTATTTATTTTTATTTTTTTGTTTATTTTTTATTATTTTTTTTAACCAATGCCTAACTAACCAAAGTTAAAAAGAAAAATTATATTCTAATTATTTTAAGTTTAAGTGGGAAATTTTAATTATTTTTTAATTTTTTTTATCATGGTTTGTTTATTTTTTATTAATTTTTTTAACCAGTGCCTAACTAACCAAAAATAAAAGAAAAATTATATTCCAATTATTTTAAGTTTAAGTGGGAAATTTTACTTATTTTTATTTTTTTGTTTATTTTTTTTAACCAATGCCTAACTAAGCAAAAGTTAAAAAGAAAAATTATATTCTAATTATTTTAAGTTTAAGTGGGAAATTTTATTTATTTTTTATTTTTTTATCATGGTTTGTTTATTTTTTATTAATTTTTTTAACCAGTGCCTAACTAACCAAAAATAAAAGAAAAATTATATTCCAATTATTTTAAGTTTAAGTGGGAAATTTTATTTATTTTTATTTTTTTGTTTATTTTTTATTTTTTTTTAACCAATGCCTAACTAACCAAAGTTAAAAAAAAATTATATTCAAATTATTTTAAGTTTAAATGGGAAATTTTATTTTTATTTTTTATTTTTTTTTATCATGGTTTGTTTATTTTTTATTAATTTTTTTAACCAATGCCTAACTAAGCAAAGTTAAAAAGAAAAATTATATTCTAATTATTTTAACTTTAAGTGTGAAATTTTATTTTTTATTTTTAACCAAAGCCTAACTAACCAAAGTTAAAAAGAAAAATTATATTCCAATTATTTTAAGTTTAAGTGTAATTAGTCTTAACTTTTGAAACTAATGTGTTTGGAATAGCAAAACATTTGATAAAATTAGTAAACAGTCTGATTTATTGTAAAGTGGAATCTAATATTGGCGGCTTTGACGGCTTGGGTGAAAGTTTGTAATTCATTTTGTAGAATTAGGTGTTTATTGATAAATATTGTAAATAGGTTTCAACAATTGTAATTGGTCTCAACATTTATAAAGTATTTGTTTAAATGAGCAATTCGCGTGATAAAATTCATAATCGGTGTCATTTATTGTAAAATGGAATCAAATTTTGACGGTTATGATGGTTTGTGTGAAATTTTTTAATTAAGTTGTCGAAATATGTATTTTGGTGATAATTATAGTAAAGTATGTTTTACTACTCGTATTTGGTCTCAATTGTTGTAAAGTATTTATTTAAGAGTACAAAATGGGTGATAAAATCAGTAAAATTTGTCATTTATTGTAAAATGGAATCAAATTTTGACGGTTATGAGGGTTTGTGTGAAATGTTTTAATTAACTTGTCGAAATTTGTATTTTGGTGATAAATATAGTAAAGTATGTTTTAGTACTTGTATTTGGTCTCAATTATTGTAAAGTATTTATTTAAGAGTACAAAATGGGTGATAAAATCAGTAAAATTTGTCATTTATTGTAAAATGGAATCAAATTTTGACGGTTATGAGGGTTTGTATGAAATGTTTTAATTAACTTGTCGAAATTTGTATTTTGGTGATAAATATAGTAAAGTATGTTTTAGTACTTGTATTTGGTCTCAATTGTTGTAAAGTATTTGTTGAAGAGTACAATATGGGTGATAAAATTCGTAAACTTTATTATTTATTGTAAAATGGAATCTTTTTGGATGGTTAGTGATTTTTAGTAACTAGTTTTTAAATCTAGTACTTTTTGTGATAATTTTAGTAAACTTTATTATAATTCGTAATAGTTCTCACTTTCAGTATTAATGTTGTTTATTATTGTAAAGGGGTGTGAGGATGTGTAAATAGTGTTAATTGAAGTAAATTTTTGGCGGCTGTGATTAGTAAAATTTGTGTGAAATATTGTTAATTGGTTGATAAAATTTGTATTTTTGTGTAAAATTATCGTATTGGTAGTATTATTCCGTAATAGTTTTGTTATTTCCTCGTACTTGTTGTGATAGATCGTGTAATATGTGTGAGTTTAATTAATTTATCCCTTACTTTTTGTATTTTCTTCTTAATTATTGTAATATGAGTGTTATTTATTGTAATTGATGTGTCAATTTATGTAATACCGGCTACCTGAGCAGCCAGTCACAATTTTTCCTAAATGCCAATTATACCCCTACGGGAAAAAAAAGCTACGGGACGTAAGTATTTCCTAGTGAACCAATCCTGGAAGAGTGATTGGGCAGCATAACCCATCTTCCCTTCATCCGGCCACACAAATCCAAATGAAGCGCAAGAAATGGTCGGAGTTGGAAGAACAAACCCTACTCACCAAGTACTCGGAGCTCCGAAACTCTGGGGCTTTAGCCAAGCTGAAGACCCGGGAGAAGAAATTCAAGCCCGTGGCTGACCACGTTAATACTGTGCACCATCTCCAGGACCCAACAAGCTTTCCTTTCAAGTGGAGCTGGCGGGACGTGTCCATCAAGGTCCAGAACATGCGCCACCAGTACCTGGGTGTGAAGCAGAAGATCCGCCTCTCCAACCACGATTTCAACTGGAAAGACGGTGAGAATCACTGGGTCAATTTCTTTAAGTACAAGGAGGTGTTTGGGGATGTGGAGCTTGATTCAAAGGGCAAGAGGTTTAATGTTTTTGGGGATTGTGGAGATTTGGGGTTTGGGATTGATTCTTGTGAGGATTTGGAGGAAAAGGAGGAAGAAGATGAAGACGAAGATGATGAAGAAGAAGACGAAGAAGAAGGTGATGAAGAAGAAGATGAAGAAGAAGAAGAAACTGATTCTGTTGGTGATGGTGAGCAAAATGTGAGGAGTGAAGGTGAATTTGTGGGTGAGAGGCCAAATGGGGAAATGGGTTTTGCTCGGGTGAAGAAATTGAAGATGGGTTTGGGAGTAAATCGAAGATTGAGATTAATGGGTGCGAAAGTTTCGGAGTTGAGGGATGTCATGTTGAAGAGGGAGGATAGGAAAAGAGAGAGAGAGTTTCAAGGAGAGAAGGGCGAGGAAGAGAGGGACGAAAAGAGGAGAGAAACGCATTGGAGGGCGGTGAAGCAGCGATATGAGAGGGAAGAAGGGTTGGAGAATAAGGAATTGGAGTTGGAAGAGAGGGAGTTGATGTGGGCAAGGAGGGAAGTTGAGAGAAGGTTGAGATTGGAAAGGGAGTTCGATGAGGAGCGGCGGAAGAGGATGAGGATGGAGGAAGAGAGGGAGGAGGAAGAGATGGAATGGAGGGAGAGGATGTTGGGTTTGCAGATTGAGCATGAGAAGCAAATGATGCAAATGCATGCCGAGGCTTGCCAGAACCAAATGCAGGTTCTTGGGGTGATGGCTCGGCTTGTTTGTCAGTTTTTCGGGTCAGTGAGTGATGGGTTAGGTGGTGCATTGGGAGCTTTGCCGCCTCAGGTTTTGCAGAATTTGCAGCATCCAGGGGGATTGGGCGACAATGGCAAGCCGGATGCGAATTCGCCTTCTGAATTCATGTAGACTGTAATTCAAATCCTTTTATACATACCGTTGTTGTTGTAGCTCTAGAGGCATGTACATTAGTTGTTTTTCATGATATTGATTATCTAATATGATGAGTGAATAGAATTCTTTTTTACACCTTTATTTGCATCGACAATAATGCAATTATTGTTTGTTCTGTTTAAGAATGATAAATTCTATCTACTTTCAAGCTGCACTTCTTCTGGAATTTTATTATGTTTGTTATTTTAACTTGCTGAATTCTTTGTTATATTCATTCAAAACCTGGATGATGCTCACATATGTAACGAGTGTTGTATATGCTTGGGAGGAAAAATAATTTTACTGTGGTCACTTATTTAATAAGCTGTATCTTTTTGTGTTATCAATAAAGGTGGTATGAGTTACTTTGTGTGCTATAGGATGCTTGATGTAAGGAAGTGGTATTAGCCAATGTTGTTAAGGCACCAAAATGGAGCTTTTATTTGTACTGTGAATTTTGAGAAGATTAAAATATCGTTCAGACAGTGTGAAATACATGAAGTAACAAAGAAATATATATATAAAGAGAGTTCAGTGGAATGCAATAGAATCTGACATAATTCTATATAGTAGAGTTTTTAAAGTTTTCCAAGTGTGGAAAATTTCCTAAATCACCTACGTTCATAGTCATAATGAGTGGGCAGGCAAAAAAGTTGTGCTTTTGGGGTTATAGTACAAGGTATAAGGCAAAAAACCCTTATAATAAAAAATTTCCCCGTTTCTGGTTTGGGCCTTAGACCATTATGCTTATTGTGAAACCTAGGAGAGAAAGTGAGGACATTAGTGTTTCTGATAAAAGTATTAACCCCTTGAGAAGTTTTCTGACCACAATATCATGGAATTGTAGGTAGAAGTTCTTTAGATGTTCATAAGCTGTCAAAAGCATATTCATGCTATCAGGAAGTGTAAGTAGAAATGCTGTAGATGTTCATTAGCCCTTCAACTGCTCATGGGAAAGTCTTTTGGATAGCACTTGGGTTATATGACCCAGGGTATGGTGCATTGTAGTTGAGTGTTCATACTTTGGTGGATTTGATGTGGCTGCTTGAAGATTCGTGGATTCTTTTTTACATTCAGCATCTGGAGTTGTATGGCTCTTTGATAGCTCCCTAATGCTTCTAGCTCTTAAGTCATCTTAGGCACTTTTGTATTTAGTTAGGACAAGTCAAGCAATAGTTTCCTCTCTGACTTCATTCTTGTGAAATTGCTAACACATTTGTTGGGCGGATAATGCATCCTTCTTATTAAAAAATTGGTCAAAATAAAATTTTGGTCCACCCTATGTAAAACTTTAAATTTGTCCCTAAACCCTTAGTACTTGAAGTTATAAAAATGTCTCAATGTTTCTTCTTATTCTTCCTGTTACTATGCAATGACAGTTGCTGATGTAGCAGATATTTTTTTTTTATACACGTGTTCTTGTAATGTTGACATAACATGTTAAAACACATATTGGTCTCACAAAATTAGAATGTATGGAGACATATGACACATAAGGGACCATAAAGCCTTCTATCTATTTTACTATTTTTTGTTAATATTAAATTTTTATGTGCTCTTATGTTTTGATCTTAAGAGATCAGTCTGTGGCTTAATGTGCTATGTTAGCATTATAAAGACGTGAGTACAAAAAAGTTTGTTGAACTCGTGAGTTCGCATCATAATGTGATAATGGTAAGGCAAGGTAGGTTAATATTGTGGTGTTTTTAAAACTTTAAGGACAAAATCCAAACAATTGATACTTTAAGGGATGAAACTGTAATATGTCATAATTTAGGAACCAAAATCTTATATTGAACCAAAGAAAAATTCATTAATTTATTTTCTTAATGGTTTTTCCCCCTTCTTCCTGACCAACTTTTTATCATTTAAATTGGTTTTACTACCTGCAAGTTGAACATTAGGGGATGTGATCGATTGCTGTGATGGATATTATAATCTTGGTCAATTGCCTATTGAGGTTATATATAGATATATTTCTTTTTTAATTGGTAAGTTACACACTCACTTGGTGAGTATTAAACCCATGATTTTACACTTCACCTTGCTTTTACAAGGGGAGGAGGTGCCATTTGAGCTAAAGCTCATTGGCACCTATTGAGGTTATTAAGTCGGAAAACAAGAACAGTTTGGGCATGTTTAATCAGATCTCATTTGTGTAAGAAATTTCTAAATTTCAATGGACATTAAGATCCAAAATTTTCAAATGTTGAGTTGGATTGATGTTTAACACACATATTGGTATGGTGGTTAAGTATGACTTTTTTGAAGGGGAATGCAGGTAAAATGCAAGGTATGAATCATGAACTATCTTTGTGGTGTGGTTGTCAACTCATTGTCTTTTCTAATAATTCTGTTGAGTGAATTAGACAAAAACAGTTCGGGCATGTTTAACAAGATCTCATTTGTGTAAAAAAATTTCTAAATTTCAATGGACATTAAGATCCAAAATTTTCAAATGTTGAGTTGGATTGATGTTTAACCCACATATTGGTATGGTATTTAAGCATGAATTTTTTGGAGGGGAATGCAGGTAAAATGCAAGGATATCTTTGTGGTGTGGTTGTCAACTCATTGTCTTTTCTAATAAATGCTGTTGAATTAATTAGAAAAGAACAGTTTGGGCATGTTTAACGAGATCTCATTTGTGTAAAACATTTCTAAATTCCAATGGACATTAAGATCCAAAATTTTTAAATGTGGAGTTGGATTGATGTTTAACCCACATATTGGTATTATGGTTAAGCATGAATTTTTGGAAGGGGAATGCAGGTAAAATGCAAGGTATGAATCATGAACTATCTTTGTGGTGTGGTTGTCAAATCATTGTCTTTTCTAATAAATGCTGTTGATTTTATCATGTACATCTTATTTTCTGCTGTTTCTACAAATAGCCAATTTGGTAGGGGGTCCTTATCCCCTTAAAGCAGGTTCCTGGAAGACACTACCAGTTGCCCTATATCATGAACTGCCATGACCATCACCATGTGAAGCTACCAAATAAGCGACCTGCTCCAATTCTCTCAAGACCCCTGTTTGTATTTGAATTTGGCCAGATTGTGAGGTATAGAATTTGGAGACGTGCAGGCAATTTAATTGGGATTTTGTGTTTTGTTTTGGCTCTTTATTCAATTTTTCTTTGCAGAAGAGTTTAATGAATTGTCTAGGTTCATAAATAAATAATGTAAAAAGCATATAGGAGATTTACACTATAATATCAAATTAAAAAGGATTTGTTTGTATCCAGAATTATTTCCTTAGCCCCTCATATTGCTTGGACAAGGTATTGTTGGGTTGAGTTTACCAGAAGCTTGATCCTTGCATGTTTGTGGTTGAAGTCTTGCAGATTTCACCTTTTGAAATTAGTTTATGGATATACCAGTGAAACAGGATTTTCTCAATGCTCCTTGCTTAGAAAGCACATAAAGTCAGAATGGTGAGTAAAAGAAATATTTATATGGGCAATGACTTTTTTTTTTTTTTTTAAATAATAAAAAATGATTTGTGTCTTCACATGGTTTCTTAGTAATTTTCCATTCATCTTTTATGCTTTTCGTCTCTAACAGTATTAACTTTGATCTTTTATTTTATTGCTTTGGTGGTTATAGACAGGGCTGAGATTACAGCTTCCAGTTCTTCAATTAAGTATTAAAGACATTCAATTCATTGGTTTAGGCATGTGGTTGTCCCAAATCTATTGTGTTGACTGGGGCATCCCAAATTGTGAGTACTAATTACTAAAGCATCTATTCAATTTTGAATTAGTTATTATATTGCAAAATATTTCAAAAGATGAATGCAAATCCAGAGCTATCTTTTCGATGACCATAAATGAACTTGTTACCTTATGCTTTGTTGCTTTATGAAAGTAGTACATGTGCTTTTGACATGAACAAGCTTGTCTTCACTAATACCCATTCCATCCCATCTCCATTCCTTTTTCATGTTTACATGTTGATTGTTTACGTCTAGTACATATGACATATGCTCTGTAATAAAACTTGCTGCAAATGAGTAATTCTGTTTGTCTTTTGAAATTTTTGTTCCTCCCTATTGTTAAGGAAGTCATATTGGTTAACTTAAAACCAAAACGTGATGCAACAGGAAAATTAAAGGAACATAAACAATAAAAATCACCTAGGAGTCGACACCAAGCAGGATAGAAAACCTAGGAGTCAGCACCTAGGGTTGGTTGGAGTCAATAGGCTCAATACCAAAACATTGGAAAATTGCCCAAAGACACTTTATTCATCATAAACTTGTAAACTATCTCCATAGGAGTACAATACTGTGCTTATATAGACTACTAAAACTAAACTCTAATTCTCGTTGACTTAGGAAACCCTAATTCTAATTGAATTGGGAAATCACAATTATTGAATTACAAAAATAATCTTGAGTATAGGAAATTAATTAAAATAGTAATTGACCTAATTAACTACTAAGACCTAAAATTCTTCAGATAAAGGTCGAACCTACAATGCCTCCTTTATTGTTCAATTTTCTTCAGTACTGCTTCAGAGCCTTGGTTCAGAATGTAAGGGGATGGTATGGAGATGGATAGATCTTAGATTTAATGCTTGCCAATGGTCTTCGAACCAAATCCCATCTTCTCCCCTAAAATACGTTTTTTTTTTTTTTGGGCGCGGGGGGCTGGGGGGGGGGGAGGTGAGTCACAATTTCAATCTTATCAATCTTATATGGGTGTGGGTGTGTGAGTTGTATTTACTTATTAAAAAAGGAACAAGTCTTACATTCAAATCTTAACTAATACACATCTGCATGTCTTTTCCAAAGCTTCAAATTACTCACTCATAAAGTGGTATAGTACTATTTTCATTTTTCTTTTAAAAGAAGTTACTTTAACGTGTGTTTGGATAAATATTTATTATGTCTTAAAATTTATGAAATGGTAGAAGTTTGAAAGCTAATCTCTCAAGACCCATTGATCTGCAAAGACTTGTGTTTGGTTTAGTGTATTACCCACCAAAAAACCTGTGTATTGGGCCATTGGCAGTCCTTGCAATGACAATAGTGGTGGTAATATTGGTAAGTTAGCCACAATAGTGCTAGTGTCAACGCATGGTGAAGTGATGGTAACTACATGGTGATGGTGATGTAACTACATGGTGATGGTAATAAAAATGATAGTGTTGACAAAATGGTGGATAACATGGATCAAATAGTGGTGATGGGAGTGAAGTGGCAATGTTTTAGGCCTAATGGTGTTTAGTATTGTTGAAGCAATGGCACTGACAGTGGAAGCTAGCAGCATGAGCGGTGGAAGCAGTTAATAATGGTGGCAGTTTCCTAGCAAAAGTAATAAAAGTGATAATCAAAATGGTGGCACCAACAGAGATAGCATTGGGGTGATGGTTTGGTTAGAGGGGGTAATGGTAGAAAGGGTGTGACTGACCATTTTTCAAGTGGAATCTATGCATTGACACGTCCATCCTTGGAATTTAAACTGGAGATTTGGACCCTTCCAAGTCCTGAGTTCAATTGTGATTGTTGAACCCCTTTACCATCTTTAACCTAAACAGGGAAAATGGTACTTGGAGTTCACATATCTCACCTTCAAGTAAAATTTCACATTAAACACTACTTCTAAAAAAAAAAAAAATTTGTGTGAGAAACAAGGTTGTTTTAAAATAGTATGATATGATAACTGATAAACTACCACTTATCTCAAAAGATTAAGTTGATAGGAAATTGTGAATTTAATCATTTAACCAAACATTCTAACACTCCTCCTCAAGTCCTCATATGTGGGCCCAGATTTCCCCTGAATAAGTGAGGCTCAACACATGAATTTTTAATTTTTTTTAAAGGGTAGGTAGAGTGGAGATAGGGTTTGAACTCAGGATTATCAGCTTTGATACTATAATAAAGTACCACTTGTCTTAAAAGCTTAAGCTTAAACAAAATTCTACCAACAATAACATAATCCCTTCATATTCTTGGTGTAATCCTTACTCAACTTAAAACTTAAACAATCAAAAGAGCTTCAAGTTGAATTTGGAGTCTCACTAATATTTGGATGTATGCACAGTAACTATGTTGGATGAATTTGCAGTCATGTTACGTCGTGATATGGGAGAAACAATTGAAACAATTTATGATGATCTAAAGATCCAAATAATGAAGGCAATCTTGATTCTTGAAGAATGGATATAATGAGAAAACTTTGATGCATTGATTAGAACTTAAAGATGAAACTCTCAGCACTTTTTTTCCGCTATATAAAACTTTGCGGTGCTGTTTCAGTGGGAAGAAATATACTACAGATTGATGCGGAACAATGAATGCTTTGATAAAACTGACGCAACATGAATTCTCAAAGGGGGATTTGAATCAACAAGAACAAAAAAGTAGAAATAAATCTAGATATCAACACCTGGTTGCTTGGAATTAGCACCAAGTGGGACAGAAAATCTAGAAATCAACACCTAGGGTTGGTTGGAGTCAACACCAAGCTATAGAAGGAAAAAACCCCAACAATAAATTTTATTACTCAAGCAAACTGTTTTTATTGGAATACAATAGCGCACTTTTATAGACTATTAAGACTAAACCCTAATCCTAATTGACTTAGGTCAAAGCTTAATGATTGGATTACGAAAATAACCTTTACTCTAGGAAATAAAATAAAATAATAATAACCTAATTAGCTTAGAAGACCTAAAATAAAATCCAATGAACCAACAGTTGAAATAAAATTGACTTTTAAAATTAAATACAACTACATTAAAATAAAATTATTGTATTATAATGACAACATACATTATATGTTTTACAGTGATACGAATTAGTGTAAAGAACTTTGTAAAGTTTCACATGAATTAGTTTTCTTTTGGAGATGACAACATACATTCATATAGAATATGAGTATGGTATTATGGGCTTGGTGTTGGGACCAAATCAGGTCATTCTGGTTCGGATATAATGTATTTGTCATTACATTTTGGATACGAATGGGTAAATTGGGTGTTTGGATTGAAATCGGCTATGCATGTGTCGAGGAGTCCACATTGAGTAATAATAAGATGTAGCCACATTAGAGACTCACATGGTAGTACTTCACTTTTAATTGGAGTTGGGTATAGAATATTGGTTGTCTGGAGATGTGGCTTCATAACAAATGAGTACTCAACAAATCAGGTCATTCTGGTTCGGATATAATGTATTTGTCATTACATTTTGGATATGAATGGGTAAATTGGGTGTTTGGATTGAAATCGGCTATGCATGTGTCGAGGAGTCCACATTGAGTAATAATGAGATGTAGCCACATTAGAGACTCACATGGTAATACTTCACTTTTAATTGGAGTCGCGTGTAGAATATTGGTTTTTTTGGAGATGTGGCTTCATAACAAATGAGTACTCTTAGAAATGTTATTAAACAGAAGTTACATAATTTGTTTAATATTCATGTCATGCCAGTTTATTATGAAATATATTTCATGCAAAATCATTTGAAGACAACTTCCATTATATACTTGATTTCTTGATTTTATATTGTTGGATAAATGAAGGGCTTATCTAGTTATCCTATAGATTGTTATCAACCAGTCTTGGAGCAAAGCAAAGTTCTATGCTACAACTCTGGTTTATATTAATCTTTAGACAATTAAGAAGAGGGGATTTTGGGTTGGCTAAATCTTTAAATAGATCGTGCAAAACCCAAGATTTAAATTATACTATTTGGAATTTGTACTTTTATACTAGAGATAATTTCTCTGAACCACATCTGTATTCATTGCTCTGCAAATTGGTTGTTACATGTAATTGTAGCCACAAAAGGAAAGTTCATACAAGCCAACTTATTCTCATCATTAATTTGTTAATGTGGTTGTTAAAGCCATTCACTAATTTTTCTAAGATTCAAAATCTCAGTTCAAATTTCTCACCTAGATCAAGAAAGGAAAAACAACAAAGAATATTCTTAAAAGAGACATACTGTATCTGTATTGGTTTCATGAATACTGCAATTTATCTTTTAGACTCAATTCATTATTATACTCCTTTCGGATTGTTTGGATGTTTTCTGTTTTTAAGTGCTGGTATAGATAGATGGGTTATGCATTTGAGTTGTGTGAACTATAAAATCCTATTGATGCGTATGTTTCCTGAGAAGAATGTCTATTGGGATGCAAAAATACATCATTCTTCTTTGATCTTTTCTTTGTAGGTGCTCTTCCCTATTTTTTAGTTTGTGTGTGTGGTTCTAGTTCTAGTAGAAGCCAATGTTATAAAGATTCACAGCTGCAAGGTACACTTAATATTTATACATATCTTCTAGCCTCAGTTTTTATTTTCTCCTTTGAGATGAACTGATTAACCTTATAATTCAAGGTCATAACCAACATCTATTTTTAACAATTTGCTTTCAGAATGTTAAACCAGAACACTTATCCTAAAATTATTTGGCACAACACAGGATTCTGAAATAGTTAATCAAGGTCAAGACACACACACACACTCTTCATCAAATTATTCCCAATACATCCCTTGACTGGTAAAAAGAAAATGAAGTTCCTAAGGGCTTATTAACATTTGACTGGTTGGCAGCCAACTGTTGGTCAACTTGATGGTAGTTTAATTGATAATATGGGAAATTCAGAGGCTAAACAGACTATCTATTACCTGTTTTGTTTTTAAAGAAACCTCATTTTATTGTATCCTTATAATTGTGTAGGTGGATGATTTATACCAGTTGATGAATGTCAATTCTAAATCTGGTTAGGACTGTTTGCTGCATAATCTGCAAGAAGCAATGAAAATCACCCATTCTAGATATTTAGAATCCTGTCAAAGCATGACTGTTAGATGGTAGAGGTTTCATAACCAACCAGTCCAATTGAAATTGATTTATAGGCTTATAATAGCCATCCATTTATTTGAAAACTGTGATTTTTAAAGAGTTATGAAGACACTGTGTGAAAGTCAGACCATCAGCTATTGAAGGTGAAAACAAAAAGTGAACAGTAGCAAATACTTTATGGTGGGTGACCCATGGTTGCATGAAATGTCCTGGCTTTCTGTAGTGGAAATTAATATGTTCTCAATTTATACACCTGTCTTAAAATAAATAATAAATTTTATTTATGGATGAATTTATGTTAGTTACCTCCATATAAAACTAATGATATTTTAGGAAGATGAATGTATTTTAACCTTTTCATTAATAAATGTCATTTTAAAAGCAGTAATGCTAGGAATACAAATTTTTTCACATCTATTGATGTGATGTAGTAAGTTGTGATTAGAGTAACATCACTTTTACAAGATCCACTACCAACTCCCACTTTTATTAGGCACCAATTATAACATGTTACCGCACCGGTTATGAAAAGATTGTGAATTTTTGTCTTCAGACTTATTGATTAAAAAATGTCATCCATGTGTTGTGGTTGGTTTGTGATGACATGCAATCACTTTTGTTGGTTACTAGATTACTTTACTGCTACAGAAATTTATTTTTATCAGATACTGCTATCAAATTTTTTTTGTAAACGGTTCTGAAACATTCCTTAAATGTATCTTTCTTTATCCTCTTTTAAATAGGTTAAGTCAGTTGAAACTTGAAAGATAGCAGAACCTGTTACTTGGTAATCATCAGAGTCCACTTTTTTTAATATTTTAATTGGTAGGTGAGCTTTCATATCAAGTATCAAGCTGCTTGCATTTCAAAGAATTGTATCGTAGCATCATGGTTCTTATCCACCAGCCTCTGATTCATACACAGGATTCATATCCAGTTTTAAGAAATTGGGGCCCAACAATACTTGGGTTCTGCGTGACACATCTGCTTGATTCTAAATTATTGTGCCACTGAGAACATTTGGTTTTCATTTTATATAAATGGCTATTCATGCTTGATGCTCCACATAATGGTCTCTCCCTGCACGGCTTCACAACTTTAATGGTACTTATAATGTGGAGCACAGGAAGCTTAGAATGTGGATGGAGACATTTGGTTCTCTCTTACAGATGTTCCTATTTAGTATTTATATTTTCTTTATTGGCTAAATTTTCTTCATTTGTGTATTATAATTATTTTGATGACAGGGAATGTATGATGTCCGTTTCATGATAATTACATCAGACATGAGTTTTTTTTTTTTTTTTGGGTGTAGGTATTCAATAACATGCCCTTTTTTTTTTTTTTATTTTTTTTTTTTATGACAATAATTATACTAAGATACCCTAAACCTACTAGGTACTTGACTAAGATTAGAGTATCAATTATAGACCAGATTTTGTAGGCTTGCTGCTAGGTGGTTGATTTTTGGATTTTACTAGCAGCCTGTTTCGTGCCCCTGGTTTTTTTGTTGAATAGCATTTTTGGTGTTTCTCTGGCAGTTAGGTCTCAGATCGGTCTTTTAGAAGGCAAACTTCCTATGATATCAATTTTTCTGTGAGATATAGAATTACTGAAATTACTTGTGAGTTGTGAAATTGTATATCAACTCTTTCACCAATATGTAGACTTTGGCTGGACAAGACCCTTCCTAAGGTTTGTTGAAATTTTTATGCTTCTTTTGCATCTCATTATGAAAGAGGGAAATCAATTAGGATGTGCTTGGCACAATGTTAGAGCCTTTTGTGTATTTCTTTCTCTCACATGATTTGTGCGTCCCACTATGAATTTAATTAGTGAGACCTACCATGTGAGAGAAGGGAGTATGTATCTATTGTACTCTGGGAGTACTGGATAATTACTCGAGCTTTAAGAGAGTTGCTATAAGTTTTAAGGTTGGTTTTAAAAAACTAAAGTTTTGAAGTTTTTGTATTAACACTTTTAAAATCTATTCAACTTTTTTCCTAAAGTTATATTTTGGGACATCCCAAAATGGAATAAAAGACTAAGGGGGTGTTTGGTTCGCCGTGATGTACCTGTGATCGTAATGACATTAGCGTAATATTCCACATCACGGGATATGGTTCATTTATATATCCATAATGTAAGATTACAAGTAGATTCACATCATTACATCTTTACATTAAAGGAATCTTACATTCCACACTCATGGGAATGTGATAATAATATGGAATAGAGGGAATAAAACTATGATATATATACACATGACACGTGATGCACTTAGAAAAAATAATAATAAAATAAATATTGACCATTAACTGATTAAGTGTTCGTCTAGTAACCCGTTGGCAAAGGCAAAACATGTTTTTTGTCACTATAATACGGTTTTGAGTCTGTGGTAACATATTTGTTAATGTGTTTTTTAAGTCAAAATGAGTTTTTTGGACTGGAGTCATAAGCTCCATTTTGCTTCCATACTTTTTGTACCATCATTTTTGCTTCCAAGCTTATTTGTCAAACTGACCATAATTGAATTCAAGTATAAAAATTTTTAAGATATATATATATATATATATATATTTTTAAAGAAAAAAATTATTATCAATTTAATTTCTGAGTGGGTTTAATATTTTCAAAATATTTTATAATTGTAATTTATCAAACGTTAATAGCTTTTTCTGTTATAAATATTCTCTACAAAAACTCTATAAACTAAAATTTTGGTTTGTACTGTAATAATATAATATTTTTTACATAATAAAATGGTGGTGCTAATGAAAAGGGTTAATAATTTTCTCTCTCTTTGGGTGTGCGTTTCTTTTTTTTTTCTCCTTTCGTTTATTTATTTTTGGCCAAAATATTATTTTTGTCCTTAAATTATACATGAGTTTCGTTTTTTGTCCCTAAACTTTGAAAAGTTCGTTTTTCGTCCCTATATTTTGAAAAAGTTTATTTTAACACATGAATTTTGTCATTTTATAAAAAAGTCCAAGGACGAAATTCATGAGTAAAAATGACATTTTTTAAAGTTCAGGGATGAAAAACGAAACTCATGCAAAGTTTAGGGACGAAAACAATAATTTAATCTTTATTTTTTACTTTAAGGCCCAAATCAAATGGTTAAGCAGGTTGATTGTGGCACATGCTGAAGTATCTATAGAAACTTGGGAGCTTGTTGTTAGTACTTTGTACATGTTAGCTTGGAAAAAGCAAATAGTAAAGGGATGTAGTAGTTGACATGGATGATGGAATCGTGCAATGATTGGAATTCTTTGAGCCCTAGAAAAAGATAAAGAGTGACTGATGGGAACCAAGGTGGGCCTAGTTTTTAAGATCCTTTGCAAGTTCCAGATGTGCCAATTATAAGATCAAGAGCCAAGAAGATCAAGGAAGCAATGCAAGGATTGGTGCAATCCACTTGGGATGAAGCTAGCAAGAACCCAATACTCAAGATGGGTTTGAAAGAAGGAGAACCAATTTTGATCCACTTGATACAAGCTGTGGAAGACATGACTTAGGGTTATTGTTTGGGCCTATTATTATGGAAGGGTTTCAATTTGTTAAATGATTTATTTTATTAGTTTAGAATAAGTGGGCTTGAGGATGCTTCGCCCACATATGTCTTATTTCTTATGAACTAGGGTTTTGGGAAGGCCTTGTATTATGGCCAAGGGCTTATTTGGAAAGTTACTTTTTAGGAACTAGGGTTTCAAGAAGTTACTGTAGCGGAATTACTGTAGTGCAGCACTGTTCATGCAGGAGTATTTTTGGGAGAAAGGGCTTTATTTTGGCTAAGGTTATAATTAGGTTTTGGTTTAAATACTTTTTGTAGCCTCATTTGAAGGCAGACAATATTGAATTTTTATTGTGAGTTGAGTTTACTCCTCTTGTTCTTGATTGAACTTTTGAACTTATCAAAGGTAAATCACAACCTTTGTGGCGTTCCTCCTTGTAATCTGGGTTCTTGAGACAGGTTCTTCAACGGGTTTAGATTTTAATATAATCTAGGTTCTTGAAACGGAGTTCTCAACGGGTCTAGATTCTCCATCCATTGACTTGATCTTGGCTTTCTTGGGTGAGTTTTCAAATTGATTGTGGGTTCAAGGGATTCCATTCCTGCGGGTTCATATCATTTGGTATCAGAGCAAGGTTTCCAATCAGGTCTGATTCTATCTTTTATTTCTTGCATATTCAATTCTAGGGCTTCATTGTTCTAGGGTTACAAAAAAAAAAAAAAAAAAAAAAAAAAAAAAAAAAAAAAAAAAGGTGGCTGCCGAATTTCTTCACTATTCTTAGGGCTGCCGAATTTCATTGTTCTAGGGTTTGTGTTGGCCGAAATCTCTTGTTCTAGGGGCTGCCGTATATCACTTATTCTAGGGTTTTTGAGTTATTGTTAAGGTTTTGTCAATTGCTTATTCTTTTGATTGTGATCAAATCAGTTGCTGAAAAAAAAAAAAAAAAAAAAAAAAAAAATCCGAAATTTTTTCTTGAGCCTTTCATTCATATAATTTCCTTGATTCTTGTGTCATTTTTATTCCTTCCATGTTTCTCTTGTTTTTGTTTCTTGGACCTAATTACTAGTTGGGATAAAACAAGGTTGCATTGTCTTGATTGAGTTCAATTAGTTCTTAAAGAACTTGAGTGGGAAAACTCTTGAGGTAAAAGGCTCTGAGACTATTATCGGGAAAAAAAAAAGAAGCCAATTAAGAGTGAAATACGAGTGGAGTGCCATTATTCGAGTGTAAACACGTAAGGGAGTGTGTGAGGTTTTCCACTAACATTCTTTTTGTGCAGCACATTACGATGTCTCATAGGAGTGACTCATCACCAAAGGGGATGGCAGATAACTCATCCTTTGTGTTGCAAGCCATGCAACAACAGTTTGAGCGGTTGAACTTTGTGTTGGGTGAAGTGAGGGATAGGATGGATCATCAAGAAGCAATCGATTAGAAATCTGCAAGGTGGGAGAGATAGGAGGCGACGTGAGCCTAGGGTTGAAAATGAGTATGAGAATGAAGGAGATGGTGAGGATGAGGAAGACTTAGCATCTGAAGTTGGGTCGGGTAGACATAGAAGAGTTAGGCGTGAAAGAGGACTTGAGGGGAACCTAGGGGGTCGGGATGGTGTAGATAGAGACCTTGGGAGCATCAAAATGAAAATACCATCTTTCCAAGGTAGAACTGACCCTGAGGTTTATCTAGAGTGGGAGAAAAAAAATAGAGTTGGTGTTTGATTGTCATAATTACTCTGAAGGAGAAGAAAGTGAAGTTGGCGGTAATTGAGTTCACTGATTATGCTATTATTTGGTGGGATCAATTAGTGACCAATAGGAGGAGGAATTATGAGAGGCCTGTAGAGACGTGGGGAGAGTTGAAAGCTCTCATGAGGCGGAGATTTGTACCTAGCCACTACTATAGGGACCTTTACCAAAAGCTCCAAAATCTTACACAGGGGTCTAGGAGTGTGGAGGATTACCATAAGGAGATGGAGGTGGCGATGATTCGGGCTAATGTAGAGGAGGACCGGGAGGCCACCATGGCTAGATTTTTGAGTGGTTTGAATAGGGACATAGCCAATGTAATTGAATTGCAGCATTATGTGGAGATAGAGGACATGGTGCACATGGCTATGAAGGTGGAGAGGCAGTTAAAGAGAAAAGGGACAGCAAGGTACACTTCGGTTTCTAAGCACTACTTGGAAATCAAAGTGGGATAGGAATGATTCCAGCTGAAGCAAAGAGAAAGACCGAACCACCTAAGGGAAAAGATGAGGGAACTAGCAACAAACCCAAGGTAGAATCTCAACCTTCACGGAATAGAGATATTAAATGCTTTAAGTGTTTGGGTTCAGGGCACATCGCTTCTCAATGTCCAAACAGGCGGGTGATGATTATGCGTGACAATGGGGAGGTGATGACTGAGAGTGAGGATGATAGTGATGGGATGCCCGAGTTGGTTGATGCTAGTGATGATGATGGAGTGGTATACCCCGTGACAGGTGAGTCTCTTGTTGCCAGGCGTGCTCTCAATACACACATTAAGGTGGATGATGCAGAGCAACAGAGAGAGAACATTTTCCATACTAGATGCCACGTCAACAATAAGGTATGTAGTATGATCATTGATGGGGGGAGTTGTACTAATGTGGCTAGCACTATTTTGGTTGAGAAATTGAATTTACCAACCTTAAAACACTCTAGACCATACAAATTGCAGTGGTTGAATGATTGTGGAGAGGTTAGGGTGGATAGACAAGTGTTAGTTACTTTTTCAATTGGGAAGTATCTGGATGAGGTGCTTTGTGATGTTGTGCCTATGCATGCTGGCCATATTTTGTTGGGGAGGCCGTGGCAGTATGATAGGAGGGTGACACATGATGGGTTCAAGAACATGTACAGCTTTGTAAAGGAGGGCAAAACAATCAAGCTTGCTCCTTTAACTCCAAGCCAGGTCTATGAGGACCAACTGAAACTGAAAAGTGAGGTTGTTCAAAAAAGAAAGAGTGAAAATGAGAGTGATAAAAAAAGAAAGAGTGAAAAAGAGATTGAGCAAAAAAGAAAGAGTGAGAGTGAAAATGAGCAAAAAAGAAAGAGTGAAAAAGAAAGTAGAGAGGTGGCTGAGAGTAAAGAAAAAAGAGTGGAGCCACGAGAGAAAAAAGAAAGAGAGTCTGCAGAGAGAAAAGGAAAGACAAAAGTGAGTTTCTATGCAAGAGAGAGTGAGGTTAAGAGGGCTTTCTTCGCAGATCGCCCTATGATTTTTCTTGTCTATAAAGAGTCTTATCTTAATCTTGATGAAACTAACCAGTCTCTTCCTAGTTTGGCTGTTTCTTTGTTGCAGGAGTTTGAGGATGTATTCCCTAGAGGAGATGCCTAATGAGTTGCCACCCATTAGAGGCATTGAGCACCAGATTGATTTTGTGCCCGGAGCTGCTATTCCAAACCGACCAGCCTATAGGAGTAATCGTGAGGGAGAGCACGTGAGGAGACATGAAGGAGTGCTACTGTCGTTGATTGAGGCACGGTAAAGTATCGCCATCCCATTCCTAGATTAGATGATATGCTTGATGAATTGCATGGCTCATGTATTTTCAGTAAAATTGATCTTAAAAGTGGGTATCATCAAATTAGAATGAAAGAGGGTGATGAATGGAAAACTGCTTTTAAGACTAAGTATGGGCTTTATGAATGGTTGGTTATGCCATTTGGACTTACAAATGCACCCAGTACTTTCATGAGATTAATGAACCATGTCCTACGTGCGTTCATAGGCAAGTTTGTGGTTGTGTACTTTGATGATATCCTAGTATACAACAAGGACTTAAATGAACATATTGAGCATTTGAGATATGTGTTTGATGTGTTGAGATGTAAAAAATTGTATGCTAATTTCAAGAAATGTACCTTTTGCATGGAAAAAGTTGTTTTTCTTGGTTATGTTGTTAGTACAAAAGGTATTGAGGTGGATGAAGAGAAAGTCAAGGCCATCAAGGAGTGGCCAACGCCAAAGAGCATCACTGAGGTAAGAAGCTTTCATGGCTTAGCTAGCTTTTATCGGCGTTTTGTTAAAGACTTTAGCACCATGGCTGCACCACTCACTGAGGTAATTAAAAAGAATGTTGGGTTTCATTGGGGAGCTGATCAAGAGAATGCTTTTGCCACTATTAAAGAAAGGTTGTGCTCTGCACCTGTGTTAGCATTACCTAATTTTAACAAAACTTTTGAGATTGAATGTGATGCCTCAGGAATAGGGATTGGAGCTGTTTTGATGCAGGATAGGCGGCCCATAGCCTTCTTCAGTGAGAAGCTAAGTGGGGCGTCCCTGAAGTACCCTACTTATGACAAAGAGCTTTATGCTCTTGTTCGTGCATTAGAGACTTGGCAGCACTACTTGTGGCCTAGGGAATTTGTGATCCACACCGATCATGAATCATTGAAGCATCTCAAGGGTCAAGGTAAGTTGAATCAAAGGCATGCTAGATGGCTGGAATACATTGAGACCTTTCCATATGTCATCCGTTACAAGCAAGGTAAGGAGAACATTGTTGCTGATGCTTTATCCTCGGAGGTATGTACTTCTTACTTCTATGAGTGCTAAGATGCTTGGGTTTGAATATGTGAAAGACATGTATGCTGATGACGCTGACTTTTCTGATGTGTATAAGGCATGTGATAAGACGGCATTCGGTAAGTTTTACAAGCATGATGGTTATTTGTTTAAAGAAAGCAAACTTTGTGTGCCAAGTTGTTCTATGCGTGAGTTATTGGTGCGTGAGGCACATGGTGGGGGATTAATGGGACACTTTGGTGTCAAGAAAACTTTAGACATCTTGCATGAACATTTCTTTTGGCCTAAGATGAAGAAGAGATGTGAATCGCATTTGTGGCAGGTGCATTACATGTAGAAAGGCCAAATCTAAGGTTTTGCCACATGGGTTGTATACACCCTTACCCGTTCCTAGTGAGCCATGGGTAGACATATCTATGGACTTTGTTTTGGGGCTGCCTAGGACAAAAAGGGGTAGAGATTCTATTTTTGTGGTTGTGGATAGATTTAGTAAGATGGCACATTTCATTCCATGCCATAAAACAGATGATGCCACAAACATAGCTGACTTGTTTTTCAGGGAGATAGTGCGACTCCATGGTGTACCTCGGAGTATTGTTTCTGATAGGGATGTTAAATTCCTTAGCTACTTTTGGAAGGTGTTGTGGGGGAAATTGGGTACTAAGCTCTTATTTTCCACTACTTGTCATCCGCAGACTGATGGTCAGACTGAAGTAGTTAATAGGACTTTAACTCAACTTTTACGCACTGTTGTTCATAAGAATTTAAAAACTTGGGAGGATTGTTTGCCATTTATAGAGTTTGCATATAATAGGGCCATGCATACTACTACTTCATATTCTCCTTTTGAAATTGTTTATGGTTTTAATCCACTTACTCCTTTAGATTTGATGCCTTTACCTGTTGATGGCAGGAGTAGCTTGGATGGACAAAAGAAGGCGGAGTTGGTGAAGTCACTTCATGAGAGGGTACGGCTTCAAATTGCCCAAAAGAATGAAAGGGTTGCTTCCCAAGCCAATAAAGGGCGAAGGCGTGTCATCTTTGAACCAGGAGATTGGGTTTGGGTTCACATGCGCAAAGAAAGATTCCCAGCCCATAGAAAGGACTAAGTTGCATCCTCGAGGAGATGGACCTTTCCAAATTCTTGAGAAAATTAATGACAATGCTTATAAAGTGGACCTTCCAGGTGAGTATAAAGTTTCTGCTACTTTCAATGTTTCTGATCTTTCTCCATTTTTTGATTCGTGGTCGAATCCTTTTGAGGAGAGGGGGAATGATGGGAACCAAGGTGGGCCTAGTCTTAAAGATCCTTTGCAAGTTCCAGATGGGCCAATTACAAGATCAAGAGCCAAGAAGATCAAGGAAGCAATGCAAGGATTGGTGCAATCCACTTGGGATGAAGTTAGCAAGAGCCCAACACTCAAGATGGGTTTGAAAGAAGGAGAACCAATTTTGATCCACTTGATACAAGCTGTGGAAGACATGACTTAGGGTTATTGTTTGGGCCTATTGTTATTCAAGGGTTTCAATTTATTAAAATGATTTATTTTATTAGTTTAGAATAAGTGGGCTTGAGGATGCTTCGCCCACATATGTCTTATTTCTTATGAACTAGGGTTTTGGGAAGGCCTTGTATTATGGCCAAGGACTTATTTAGAAAGTTACTTTTTAGGAACTAGGGTTTCAAGAAGTTACTGTAGTGGAATTACTGTAGCGCGGCACTGTTCATGCAGGGGTATTTTTTGGGAGAAATGGCTTTATTTTGGCTAGAGTTTTAATTAGGTTTTGGTTTAAATACTCTTTGGAGCCTCATTTGAAGGGCAGACAATATATTGAATTTTCATTGTGAGTTGAGTTTACTTCTCTTGTTCTTGATTGAACTTTTGAACTTATCAAAGGTAAATCATAACCTTTGTAGCGTTCCTCCTTGTAATCTGGGTTCTTGAGACAGGTTCTTCAACGGGTCTAGATTTTAATATAATCTAGGTTCTTGAAACGAGTTGTCAACGGGTCTAGATTTTCCATCTATTGACTTGATTTTGGCTTTCTTGGGTGAGTTTTCAAATTGATTGTGGGTTCAAGGGATTCCATTTCTGCGGGTTCATATCAATGACTTCCGTAGAATCGGATTGAATCATTCAATGACACAGGAGTCCAGGACCCTTAAACTTATCCATAAGTTTAGGAACACAAATCATAATTTTTACGGTGATACCTTGTGATAAGTATACCATAAAAGTGATGTGGCATGTGAAATTGACTTTGTATCAATTACAGTTTATCACCTTAGTAAATTATAAAAGAAAAAAAATTATGAAAATATTGTGTCTCTAACATTACTCTATACTCATTCTCGTATGACTTGTAGAGAAAAATAAAATAAAAAATCAAGTTGTGAATCGCTACTTGGTCCCTACACTACTTTATACTCATTCTCCTATGACTTGTAGAGAAAAAAAAAAAAATCAAGTTGTGAGTGTCTACTTGGTCCTTACACTTAAACTACGTCCACCGCCTATTTTTTATTATTTTGGGTGCTGCTAACTAAATAAGGAACAAGTGCCTACGGACACATCCATTTTCACAACTTGCTGAAGTGGCAGATTGTGAGTGATAAAACATCTCATAAGGGTCTACGTTGATATTGCTTTGATTTTGTGAAGACACTACTTCTAGTTAATAATATATGCATCCACTTTCAGTGTTAAGACTAAAGAGACGGTTTCCTATGTGAGTTTTTGCTTAATAATATATTGGTTAAAACATATTTGACAAAATAACATTATTTGAAAACTATTTAAGAAAATACCATTTTTTGGAACTTATTTATTGAAGAGACGAGATCCATATGGATCGCGTTGACATGAATAATATGATGTGGTCTTCCTTTTCGTCTTCCTCAACCGTGTACATAGCGCTTCTCTCTCTCTCTCTCTTGATTTGCCGTTGATTTGCCCCGATATAATGCTTCCATGCCCAAAGCCCTTTAGTGGCAACTTCATCTTGACGATTTGTCTTTGATATGCCTTTTAAAAATTAAAAAAAAAAAATCTATGATCCTTTTGATCATCGATGTTACATATAAACGGATATAGTTTGTTAACAAATTGACCCATTTGTGAGATCTGCTAATTTTTTGTTCATATCAGAGAATGTAATCCCCAATAAATTTTTTGTTCAATTTTGGTTGGATATATTTTGTAGTATTTTGGTTGGGTTTCATAAGATTGACATGGTGAATTTTGTGTTCATATTAGATTTGTGAGATCTGAATATAAGATTATTATTATTATTATTTTTTTTTTCATACAAGCCAAATGCCTGAAAATGTTTTTCGAAGCATTTTGAGGAACACAACTGAACACCAAAAAACAAATTTTTTTCCATGGAAATGTTTTCACTGAAAATATATATGTTCCATCGAAAACCCATATATGTCGAAGCAAACAAACCTATAGAGAGGGAAACTACCTCGAGACCCACACTCAAGGTCTCCTCGTGAAAACTACCAAACCCATAATGTGAGTGCCTCAAATCACCACATCATCACTACTCATAACTGAAGCCTCCACCCATCCAATCCCATGTGATGGCGGTTCACGACTAAAACCCATGGTCAAGTTCATGTCTAAACTTATAGGTTCAGTGAAAACCGGAAGAAATATGGTGTTTTGAGCGAGATTGTGCTCGGTTTAGTGAATGAGACAAAGAAAGAGGTAGAGATGAGAGAACCAAGATAGAGAAGAAGAAATAAGGAGAATTGTGGTGGAGAAATTAGAGAGAAAGAGGAAGGCTACTGGCTATGCTTGCTTCGATGAAGCTTTGTGGTGGTGCCAATGATCAGAGTAGCAAAGAGAGTTGGCTATGGTGGGGGTTTCTAGCCAAGAGAGAAAAAAGGGAGGGGGGAAGGGGCCAACGAAAAGTGCTCGATTTAGTGAGTGAGACAAAGAAAGAGGCAGAGATGAGAGAACCAAGATAGAGAAGAAGAAATAGGGAGAATTGTGGTGGAGAAATTAGAGAGAAAGAGGAAGGCTACGGCTATGCTTGCTTCGATGAAGCTTTATGGCGGCGCCAATGATCAGAGTAGCAAGGAGAGTTGGCTATGGTGGGGGTTTCTAGCCAAGAGAGAAAAAAGGGAGGGGGGAAGGGGCCAACGAAAAGTGCTCGATTTAGTGAGTGAGACAAAGAAAGAGGCAGAGATGAGAGAACCAAGATAGAGAAGAAGAAATGGAAGATTTCCGCAACAATGATGGAGCCAAAAAAAAAAATCAGGAGGAACCAAGATAAATATATCAAAAAGAAATTTAAATCCCAAAAAATTACCTATCATATATATATATATATAGCGTCCATATTGCAAATTCTCCAAAAAAAGAAAAAAAGAAAAAAGAAAAAGAAAAAAACTAAGCTTTGATTAAAGAGATTTACTTATCTAGGAACATATATTTAAATATGTTTTGATTTAATGAGCTATGTATGACATAAAAGTAATAAGGGAAAAAAATATACATTAATCATTTATATAAATTTATTTATTTTAAAGAAAATATACTTTTTCCCATACATAAAAAGAAAAAGAAAATATACTTTGGGTATACATTGATTTAATGAATTACATATGGTATAAGAGTAATAAAAGGAAAAAAAAAATGATGTATTAATCATTTACATAAATGTATTTTTTTTTTAAAGGAAAATTCCTAATAGGGCATTACTTAAATTTTATATATAAATTGATATTTTTTAGAAAAAAAATATAAGAGGGAGGTGTAAAATTATAAAGTTCATATTGCGGACATGAAACTTATCTTTTCTCCTTAAGAGACAAGATCCAAAAAAAAAAAAAAAACGATATTATTAAGCAAAAATGACAGCTATGTGGTGATAAACGTGGTTCAAAACAATTTACATAATTATGTTGATGTTGCATAACTTTGGTCTATGTTCTATATTAGACGAGATCCACGGTTTCTCAATTCTCACCAATTAAGAAATAAACACATGTGGGAATTCATAGTTATAAAAGTATGATTTGGCTTGTTGAGGCTTTTATTGAAGCTCTGTTTGTTTTAGCATGAGCAATGAGGAATTGTCAAAGTTCTTGTACAGATGACCATTAATTTTTTCCTTTTTTTGAGTAATTTCTTGAAATTTTATGGGAGAAAAATGTTGGAAATTTGTGAATAGTGTGTGACAGTTGGGCAGCATGAGGATGTTTATGTCTTTATGCTCTTTTACAGAAGGTTTGACACTTCATTGGGTTTGAGTGAGAAAAGGGAAGACGGAAATGGAAATCTTCAAGATTTTACCAACAGAAAATAGGAGAAACCAATGATAGACCTTTAGCAATTTCCCCCCTTGGCCAGTTTCCTCTCGGGACTGAATACAAAACTTTTAAGCCAAACTACTATGATCCCTATCCATTTGTTATAGTTTCAATTTCGTGTCTTTTTTATGTATTTATATATATATATATATATAGTGTCAATTTCTTCCTTCAACTTTTAAAATTAAGGTTACTCAACTATTAATTTTGTTAATAATTTTGTCTCTCAACTTTCAAAATCAAATTAAATTTATCTTTAAAAGCAAAGGTGACAATTGGGTGGGTCATAAATGGGTTTGGTATTTAAAACCCATTTATCCATTTATTACCCATTTAACAATCTAGCCATTACCAATACCTAACCCAACCCGTTTATTTACCCAACTATTTATGTATATAAAATGGTTTACCTCCAACCTGATTTGGAGGATTCCTCCTTCAACCCACTATATGTCAATTATATAGACTATCTATATGTATTATTTTAAAAGTTACATGACTCATTAAAAAGGTCATGTGACTAAAAATACACGTAAATAATTTATTTAATTGCCACATAGTAGGTTGGAGGAGGATTTCTCCAAACCGGATTGGAGATAAACTTTGTCTATTAAATATACCAAAAACTTTCAAAATGACCAAAAAAAACCCCTAAAACCTAACAAATGACCAAAATACCAATTAGGTATGTATATCGATATAGGTTTGTGTAAATTTTATGTAGTTTGTTGGGTACCCAATTAAAACCCATTTAGTCTAATTGGGTCAATACTCATTTGACCCATTTATTAAATAGGTAGGGGTAATAATTGAGTGGATTAATGAGTTTCGGTAAATTTTACCACCCATATTTAAAAGTTGACGTGATTTTGAAAGTTAATAAATGAAATTTACACAATTAAATGTATATCCACAAAATTGAAACTATCCCCATTATTGGAGGACACAAAGTAATTTGGCCAAAATTTTATAGAAAAAAAAAGGTCTATTTCGTTGCAACCTTTTCATTGCAAGTTATATAATGGTTATTCCAAAAAAGCGGGGTAGGTATTCGGTATCTCCATCTATACTATATGTAAAATTGAAACTTTTTTAACTTTTGATTGATCTCATAATATTGTGCCACATAAGCTTTTGAAATTTCACAATTTTACACCTCATTATTTTAATATATATTTTCTAATTGAGTTTAATTTTTTTTTTCTATAATTAAGTTTCCATTAGAATCTTGACACATCATATTTTCCTTAATAGAAATAATATATTGTTCCATATATACAAATACAATCATAAATTCATAATAATTGTTTAATACTAGAATAAAATCTATATATAAACATAATAATAATAAAGGTCTTTTAATAATAACAAAATGGACGGATTTGTTACAATAAAACCACGTGAGCTTGAAATGAGTTATGAAAATTATATATGTTTGATCATTTAATCATGTGCCTATGTATTTATTTGTTCTTCTTCTTATTTTAAGTATCATTTATTTTATATTTGAGTGGAAACATTATCCATATGGTAAATATAAACATGAATCATGTTTTATAAAAATTGGACTATATTCAACTTATGCCAAAAAGAAAAATTACATTATATTAAATTTTAGAATATATTTTTGAAAAAAATTTAATTAAAAATTAGTTTAATTTATTTTTTATTTCATTTATCCATAGATGTTTAGACATAAGGATTAATTTGACCAATTCTCAAAGTTCAGGGGCTTCTAATTTCAATACTAATATTTTCTTAATTATTTTTTAATAAAAAGTATGATCTATCCTAGATCCGATCCGTAAAGTCTTTTTATTGATCTTACCTACAACATTTCAAAATACAAAGAAGAAAAAAGGAAATATTCAACAAAAGAAAAAAAAAAAAAGAAATCTAAATTAATTTAAATCTTATTTTCAATAGCTTTCCCGTGTATTGTACGGGTTTGCGACTAGTTATCTAGTATTGTTAATATAATCCAGTGGATGATAAGCTATAGGGCCTTTAATGAAAAAATAATATTTGATTCAATCCTCATTGGGTTTATTTTGATTTGCTTGGTGTTGGTAAATCCCCAACACCACCATAGGATGTAATAGACATCTATCTTCCTTTCATATTAAATAAAAAAATTACTAATTTTTTTATATTCAAACATTCAAGGTATATTTACATTGACCACTAAAGGTGAGTAGTCTTAGTGATAAAGGTTTATTTTCATGTCATTTGGTCGTGGTTAAGATTTTATTTTTGGGACTAACAAATGAACCTCTTTTTTTTTTTAACAGATTTTGGTTACAAACTGGTTTATAGCCAGCCTGCTACAACTCATTATATGGTAACTCATAAGATTATCCACATGTGTTATTTAAATAAATCACATGACTCATTAAATAAGTAATGTGACTCAAAGTAGATGTGAATGATTTTTTTTTTATTTTTACTATTCAAGCATAAGAATTATACTAAGATTCAAAATAGAATCTATTTAGCATTAACAAAATATGAATACATTTCAACTAATCATATGTTAAATTGGAACTCTACATTATTTTAAATCTCGGAAATCATCTATAATTGATAATATACTAAATTTCGTAGTATTTCCATTTCAATATATAAAATCAAAGATTCCGTAAAAAAAAAAATTATCTTCTATTTTTTGTGAACAATAGTTTTGACAATATTCAGGATTGGAAAAGTAAAATATTCTTGTTGGTTTTTCCATTATCTACAAATCAAATAAAATTATATTTATTATTTCATTATATATCCAGTGTTCTTCTAATTAAAAATAATAATTTGTGTTGCCAAATAAACAATTTAGGTTAAACTATTGTTCTCGTCTCTAAACTTTGAATGAAATTCATTTTTTTTGTCCCTGAACTTTGAAAAGTTTGTTTTTCATCCCTAAACTTTGAAAAAATTCATTTTAACATATGAATTTCGTCCTTAGACTTTTTTTTTTTTTTTTAATTTATAAAATGACGAAATTCATGAGTAAAAATGATTTTTTTTCAAAGTTCAGAGACGAAAAACGAAACTCATGTATAGTTTAGGGATGAAAACAATAATTTGGCCAACAATTTATATATAAAAGACCCCAAAAACAAACAATAGTTTGAAATTACTTAGCCTCAGTTAATCAACATTATGTTGAACTAGTCACAAACTTGACTATGTATGGAAAAATTATTTAAAATGAGATTTAAATAGATCTTAGTTTCTTTTGCTTCTTTTGTTGGATATGTCCATTTTTTCTTTGTAGTTTGGGATAATAATGTAAGGTAGAGATTGCTTCAATCGTCATATCATTATAATTTAGTTTGATTGATCATTTTTCGCTACTGTTAACTTTGCTTTGACAGCTGTAAGTTGAAATATGTTAATAGAAAAGACAAAGCAAAACAAAAATTATTTTAGAAAGAGAGAGATAGAATTAAACAAAACCCTAGAAAATGTCTTCAAAGCATGCTCAATGGTAGGAATGCTTTCATCATTAAACTTTTGTGCAGATTGATCTAAATGAAAAATGGAAAGTGAAAAAAAGGCACACAAACAATTTTACAAACATAAGGAATAAGGAATGCAAGAAAGAAACAAAAAAATAAAACATATCCACATTAATTTGGAAGTTTAATAGTAAATAATAATATGATAATTGATAGATAGAAAAAAGGAAAGGGAAGGTTACCGACTTTTGCCGGCATGCATTTTTTGTTCCCAAAGAAATTTCACAGGGTATTTGGGTGCAAAAGAAGTAGAGGCATGCGGGAATAAGAAGAAAGAATGTACTTATCATTGATTACTTCTGCTCTAGATTTTTTTATTTTATTTAAAAACAAAAACGTTACGTAGCAACACAACAATCAGATCCAAGTGTGTTGGATACTATGTATAACGATAGTCATGGAAAATCCTAAATGGCAAAGGCAGCCTTTATTAGGGAAGGAATGAAGATAGAGAGAACTGAGGAGTCTGTAATAATGAATTGGATTAAATAAGGAGAGGAAGAGCCGAAAGAGAGAGCGTAAAGTCGAGAGAGGGAAAAGGGCAAACATTGAAGTTAATGGATGGATTTAATGAGAAAGGATAAAAAGAAAAGAAAAAAGGAAGAGAGAGAGAGAGAGATGAGGGAATTAGAAGGGATACAAATTGAGGGAGGATTGAGTCTGAGGTGGAATTTTATGGGTAAAGAGAGTTTGACGTGGCACTTCTTGGAGAAGTCTAGAGAGAGAGAGAGAGAGAGAGAGAGAGAGAGAGAGAGAGAGAGAGAGAGAGAGAGAGAGAGAGAGAGAGAGAGAGAGAGAGAGAGAGAGAAGGGATACAAATTGAGGGAGGATTGAGTCTGAGGTGGAATTTTATGGGTAAAGAGAGTTTGACGTGGCACTTCTTGGAGAAGTCTGAATTAAATGTTATGTCTTGCCTATTAGATATTGCATTTAGATAATATGTTCAATATTCTTCTAACACATTTCCAAGTTAAAAAAGAAAAAGAAAAAGAAAAAAAGGCACCCAATGAGTCATTTTGATGGACTTAGATGACAACACAATATCAACCAAATCCTAAAATTTCAAACTTTTAATTTTGGGTCTCTAACAACAAACAACTTAAGTGCCAAACACAATCATCTAGGTCATTCAAACATTGGAATAAGCAGAGATTATTATGGTTATGTCCAAGTAGAAGTTAGTTACTATAATCACGTCTAAAGAGGGTTTTCATGACTGGCCGCCTCTCTTACCCTTTTCATTCAGAGAGAGAGAAAAAAAAAAAAAAAAAAAAAAAGAAGTTAAATTGATTTAGTGTTATTTTCTAATAATGAGAAATAAAAATAGAAAAAGTGAAAGAGTCAAATATGCAATGTAAGAAGGAAAATGACGTATACTTAACGGCAAGCAGGAAGAGAGTCTGAGAAGACGGTGGTTAAATGCCTTATCCTTTTTAAGTGTAGGACTGTGTGACCCACCTAAACAGCCAAAACCACCGGTCCAAGTCAACAACCTACCCCATCCCATCTCCCCCCACGGCTTCCTTACTTGTATATCTTCACCTATCCTGTGCATTTGGCTTTCTCTCTCTCTCTTTCTGCATTAATCTCTTGGAGTTTCTCAAAACAGTTATAGATAAGGAATTAGGGGAATTGGGAAAGACAATATTTAACAATGAGAAAACCTTGCTGTGATAAGGAAGGCACAAACAAGGGTGCATGGTCCAAGCAAGAAGACCAAAAGCTCATTGATTACATCCGAACCCATGGAGAAGGCTGTTGGCGTTCCCTCCCTAAGGCTGCAGGTAATTTGTCATTGCAAATCATTATAACACACCCATGTTTAATTAGTTTTCTCTATATTCATCACCTAATTAATCTGGATTATACAATATTATTAGGGTTAGATCGTTGTGGCAAAAGTTGTAGGCTTAGATGGATAAATTATCTGAGGCCAGATATCAAACGTGGTAACTTTGGTCAAGATGAAGAGGACCTTATCATCAAGCTCCATGCCCTCCTCGGCAATCGGTAATAATTAATCTCTTTTTCTTTTTTATTGTTTAACATGCATATTGAACGTATATAGGTGTACATATGCATGTGTCATGTGTGCGCGCACGCGTGTCATAAACCCAATAGGTCTTCATTTCTTAACAAAGTGTTTTCTTTTTATGGACTGTTAGGTGGTCATTGATAGCTGGAAGGTTACCAGGACGGACTGATAATGAAGTAAAGAACTATTGGAACTCACACATCCGGAGAAAGCTAATAAGTATGGGTATTGATCCAAATAACCATAAGCTAAATCAGATTCCTCCACCTCCTCCTCTTCAAATGCTTCAACCCAACGCTAATATTGTTTCTCCAGCTCCAACTTCCTCTCATGAATCAATGAATAATGACTCTTCTTCTAAGCCCCTCAAAGTTATAGTACCCTTTGCCAATACTACTACTGATAGGGTCTCTGCAGACACTACAAGTGGTGTTGAAGATGAAATTTCTGCTTCCTGCTTGGACTTGAATCTTGATCTCACAATTGCTGTTCCTTCTACTACTTCACTTATTATACAAGAGGAGCTACAAAATTCCAAAGCCATGCATATTAATCTCACAAAGGAAGTGACAATAAGTGAACAAGTTCCTACCCTTCTCCTTTTTAATTAGATAATTAAGTTGCTCCTAGCTCTATTGCTTAAGGTAAATTATTGAGAATTAATCCTATTAGTTAATTTCTCAATGCCTGTCCTGGAAGGAATCGGAGAAAAGAAAGATTCACAAGGGAGAAACTGTTTGGCTGAAGATTTTTTTATTTTGGCACTGGCAAACAGCAGGGCATTATTATAACCAAAGCCTGGTATATATATAATATATTATATATATATATATATATTATATATATATATATATATATATATATATATATATATATGTGGATTTACATAAAGTAGACGTGGCCAAATTAACCATTCATATCGATTTTATGGGCCAAGTCTCTATTTGAAATGAAATACTTGTGTAATCTTTCAGATTGTACAGCTCAGAAGGATAGCATAGCAGCATATAATTGAAGGATGGAAATGCTAGCTAGAGTCATCATTAAAAATTTATTGATGGCTGGCAGGTGATCTTTTATTAATTTGTATCCCAGATAGCCCAAAGCTAATGTATGTAGGATATATCGATGATCTTGGGATTATGGTATATATATGTTATTCTCTACTATTACTGATCAATTATATAGTTACTATTTAAAGGATCAACTTCATATTTTGAATTTAGTGCCTACTTCTTCTTCTTCCTCCTTTTTTTTTTTTTTTTTTTTTTTCCTTTGGGTTTGATTTTTTGCTTAGTATGTATGATATACTCGATCAACAATTAATATGTTGACTGATACAGCTTATGAATTAACGTTGACATGTCTGGTAAATTATGTAATTGAAAAGAGAAAAAAATATTGTTTTGTTGACATATATACAAATATATTCAACATATAATATATATATATATATATATATATATTCCATCCAAAGGTTTAGACTTTAGAGTACTTCCTAGGGATGTAGAATGGCAAGTTACCAATAACCCATGAGCTTGCTAGATTTTGAGTGCAAGTGCGAGTGGGAAGGGCAGGTGAGGGTTTCAATTCAAGTGGTGTCCGTAGTATAATTGGTTGCAACAAGAAACTATATACTTATGGTGCCTCCTATGTTCCTGTCCATGTTGGATGTGAGAACGCTGAAAATGATTTTCCATCTCATTTAGTAATAACACTTTGGGAGTGAATTTTCTTAGTAATTGATTTTCGTAGCAATTATGGATCCTAAATAACGCATCTCATTGGTTAAATTCTTGGAACAACTTTCTTGTGTTTGTTTAAGGAGATCTTTCCTTTAAATAAGGGTGTTAGTACAAATCATGAAAAAATTTCATAGAATAATTTGAAAGATATATTTTCAGCAAGAAAATAATTAATCTTCATAGTTACAAAATGGGATCAAAATCCGGTGCTTCTACAGTAACTCCATTATAGAATTCTTAAAATTCTAACAATTTAGATTAAACAAGTTGTTTAGATTTTACCATGTCAACAACTTAAATCATTCATCCTCTGATAAAATGAAACAAAGAGAAAATAAAAGATTTTAGAGAGAGAAGTAGAGAGTGGGAGTAAGAGTTAATGTGAATCGGCCTAATGGCTTATGTCTACAATGAAAAATTCTTAGGGCACGTTTGGTATACTGTAATAGTTAATACACTGTAATAGGAATCAATATTAAAAGAAATAGAAGAAGCTGTTATGGAATAATTATTACTATTCATTTGTTTGGTAATAATATACATTACACCAAAATACATCTATTACATCAGGTGTTATTGCAACAAAAATTTTTTTAGTGGTATTAGACATCCTATTGCTTCTACAAGTTAAAAGTCGTTGCGATAGTAACTTGAAAATTGGTAAGTTATTGCAACAACATAAACTCGTTGTAATAAACGATTTTTCTTTTAGTGATATGAATAGAACCCTGAGTCTATATTCTACTTTTTACTTCAACGTGGTTAATATGCATGTTCTTTGTTCAAAATTAATAACTCCATAAATGTTAAAGAAATGAAATTGATAACACCTTTTTGAATTAGTATTAGTGTCCTTTAATATTTAGGGTGATCGTGGGGCAAATATGCGTTTTCAGACAAAAACGTGAATAAACACATGTTTGGCATTGCGATTTTACTTGGAATTGCGTTTTAGAAAACGCTAAAATGCGCGTTTTGAAATTGGAGGTACGACTTGCAATTTTGAAAACGCTGGTTTTGACAAAATATGGAACCCATTTTTAATTTTAAGTGTGTTTTATCGTAAATATCCTCACCAAGCTTAAAAATAACAAAAAAACCCAGATACGTCAAGAACCCATATGAAAAAAGAAGAAGAAGAACCTGTTGGGTGCACTGAGCTTCACAGAGCTCAACAATGGCCAAATTTCTTTGAGTTTCATTGTCTCTGACTTAACATCTTCAGTATTGAGTCTGAGTCTTATTTACTTTTACTTTTTATTTTTTCAAACTTGTCAGGTTAAGCTTTTGGTTCACAAGGAGATGTGGTGTCCATGGTTGCTGCCACTGCTTCTTCCTCCTCTTCTTCTTCTTCTTCTTTCTTCTTCTTTTTTGTTCTTTATGAGACAACACAAGTACACTTGCTTTCTTTTCTTTTTGGTTTGTCAGCCAACAATCCTCCCTTTAAATTAAGTCCAACCACGTGGATGTACTTACACTACTCTTTGATTTTTTTTTATTATTTTTTTTTTCAACTTTCACTTTTTACATTTTATTTTATTTTATTTTTTAATTGATGAGTCCAATCAATATTAATGATATATTGAATTTTATATAAACTACAATGGTAATCCGAAATGTATTTGTTCTCTAATTTATTATTATTATTACTATTAATGTAATTTTTAACATTTCTTACATTAAAAAATGATAAGATATTGAACATCATAATTAAGTATTTTTGATAATTTTCACATGAAACAACAATTTTAGACAATCGTTATCCTAACGTTCATTTGATAGAAATAATATTTTGTCACATGTTTTACTAAACGCTTAATTGTGATTTTATAACATTGATAACATTTAAAAAATGACACTATAACTTAACAGTATAATCAAGTCCTTTTTATTTAGCAAAAAAAATAATCAAGTCCTTTTTAGTCATTTGCATCCGAAATAACAGTTTTAGACTAAAATTATCCAAAGGCTGAATTGACAGAAACAACACTTTTTCATTAGTTTATCCAAACGCTTAATTGTGATTTTCAAAATCGTGTCTTCAAAATCGTAATTTTAAAACCGCACTTTTTAAAAAACGTACTTTTTCAAACAGCTTACCCAAACCCACCCTTATTTAAAAAAAAAAATAATATACTTGAACTATTTTATAGACTTGTATTTTGATTTTTAAGATGATTTTGCATATAAGAGTTCAAGAATTTCTGTCAACCAAAACTAGACATTGGTTGTTTATTATATGAGCATTAATAGTTTTAAATCATTTTGAAGACTTGGGTTTTTTGATATATATATATATATATATATATATATATATATATATATATATATGAGAGAGAGAGAGAGAGAGAGAGAGAGAGAGAGAGAGAGAGAGAGAGAGAGAGAGAGAGAAAAAAAAAAATTTTGGGGAGATAATGATTTAGGTTTTTTTTTTTTTTTTGTTGAGTATTAGGTTAAGAAATAACTATTACACCTATTTTTGGAAAGAATAACTATTCTTCATTTTGAAGGATAAATATTCCCTGTAATAAAAACATAACCAAACAACTGAATAGTTATTCATAAGGAATAACAATTCCATAATAGAGTCTAGGGTAAACTATTGTTTTCACCCTTAAACTTTGCATGAAATTTGGTTTTCACCCCAGAATTTTGAAAAATTCGTTTTTTATCCCTGAACTTTCAAAAAGGTTGCTATCAAAACATTGGTTTTCACCCTTAGACAATTATATAATTTATCTCCGTACATATTATATTGGAAGAAAGAAATAAGGTTGCTATCAAAACATTGGTTTTATGAATTCAGAGAGCATTAATTACTACCAAAAATAATATATATGTTGCCATATAGTGATCGTTGAATGGAAAACGATATACATTTTGGCTCTTCAGGCCAGCTGCCTTTTCCGAGTGATGTTGCAGCTTTATTATCGAAAATAGTTGAAGACCCTTTTCTTCTAGAAGAAAAAATGTCTTGTCACATTAGCTAGTCGGAGTAATTTTCGAATGTTGAGTGTAATGACTAATGAGTGAACGTAAGAGTTTAGAGACTTCGCGCGCGAACTAATTTTACAGTATGGGCATACTTTAATTTTTTTAATAAAAATTAACAGTATGCATGCGCATGGCATTGAATGACACTTCACCATGTCATATAAGACCTAACTTTGGACAACAGGTGTAAATATACTGACCCTCCACATCCCCAAAAGCATGCATGTTGTACTAACTAGTAACTACCATTCACATCTGTGTAATTTGACTAGTATTTAATCTAGCACAGGAAGCATTTTCTTTTGCTTGTTGTAAGGTTTGGATTGAGGAGTTCCTCCTTACTGCTGTACAGAATGATTTACATCAATTATAACTAAAACTTTATCATCATTTCTAAAAAAAAAGAAAAAAAAAAATGCTAGTAGCCTTGGTAAGAAATTTGGTGTTTTTTTGTTTATACATTTAGAATGTATTCATAATGGTATCTTTCGTGAATGAATTTCAATTTCCCTTCCTTGTAAAACGGGCCATCGTTCTTAAACAATAGATTTCATTGGAATTTGTGAAAAATTTATGGCCAAAACCAAGGCTAAATCTCAGTTCACTTTCTGGTCCAACATGCAGTCAACTTTACGTATTTGCGTATTTGGAAGATAAATTATAATAGAATAAAATTAATTTTTGGTTCTCTAACTCCGCGATATTTTTATTTTGACCTTTTAACTTTAAAAATTTTTATTTTGTCCCCTAACTCTGTTTAGTTATTAAATTATACATTCCATTCATCTTTGCTAGAAACCCCCCTTAAGTGCTTAGTTGAAAAATTGATATGCCATCTGATGTGGTCAATTTTAACACGTCATAAAAAAAAAATATTTATTTACACATTAAATAGGTGAAACAGTGCATACTTTTAACCCAAATTAGGTTTCACTTTCACCACGAATCCATGATAGTATTGCTGCCTCCCTTTTCATTTTTTTTCACTTTGATAGCTGCCACCGATCACCACATCGCGCCCATCACCTCCACATCTCACCACCATGTTTATCAATACTTCCTTGCCTTTTCGCTAACCAAAAGACCATAATCATCATGTCCCTCACTTTTTGGATGCTTCCAGACACCAAATAATGGAACGGATCTAATAAATTGAGCGCACCTTTAGATTCATCCTTCTGAGACACAATCCACCGCCCCTCGAATGCTTCATCGAATGACTCGTCATAGATCTATTCAATTACCGAAAAACATATATAAAAAAATTACCATATATATATATATATATATTAGTCCAGCAGACTCTGAAATTATTAAAAGGTTACCGCATCAAAAGCAGAAGCACAGATTTGAAAGGCGAAGGAAGCAATCAGCAAAGCTGCTAGCAGTTTAGGGATGTGGTGGTAGGTTGTGGTGGTGATGGGTGCGATGTGGTGATCGACGGCAGGTATCAAAGTGAAAAAAATGAAAAGGGAGGCAGCAATACTATCGTCGATTCGTGATGAAAGTGAAAACTAATTTGGGTTAAAAGTTGTGAAATGGCGTCGTTTTACGTTGTCTTTGTGAATTAAAACAACGTGAAACGGCACCGTTTTATGTTGTTTTCGTGAATTAAAACAATGTGAAACGGCACCGTTTCACCTATTTAATGTGTAAATATTTTTTTTTTTCTTTTTGATGACATGCCAAAATTGGCCACATCAGATGATACGTTAGTTGTCTAACTAGGCACTTAACGGGGGTTTCTAACAGAGATGAACACAGTTTGTAATTTGATAGCTAAATAAAGTTAGGGAGCCAAAATGAAAATTTTTGAAGTTAGGGGGCCAAAATGAAAACACCCTCTAAGTTTGGGAGCCAAAAGTTGACTTTAGTCATTATAGTAATATGTTGGAGCATTCACGAATCACGACCTATTTTGCATAAATTATCTACTTTACTTATCCATTTTTCTACTTTAGTTATCAACTTTTACAAAATAACTCACATCATACTCTTTATTTTACAATACATTAGACTATAACCTGCACAATTATGAGGGAGTATGTACCTTTTTATTAATTGATTATATTATTATTTATTTATAAAATTATTAAAAATAACATATTATAATTGAGAAAATGCTTCATCTGTGAAGTACAGTGCAAATATTATAATGAAAAAAATGTTATGATTTTAAATTTAATACTGACAAAATTTAATTCATAGCTAATTCATAAACAACCTTGTTTTAAATAACAACATACATTCAATTGTTTTAACTTTAAAGACCTTTTTGACTTAGTTGAATTAAAAAAATTCAGGAACATTTTATAACCGGAGAAGATAAAATAGCTAGAGTAATGTTTACAAAAACCTTTTAAGTATAAAACAAAATTCCTAATTGAAACCATGAATCATTTCCCTTAATAATAAGAAAAACATGATTGAACTTATAAAAAGTCTGAAATAAAACAAATATCAATAGAAATCATAAATCAACAATCATATGTATTTAGACATTAAAATCCAAAAGGGATTCACAAAAGAAATCATACCATTACAAAAGAAACATGACCACTAGCCTTAGCAAGAAGCTTAGGCAGCCATGGAAATGAAAACCAAAACTTAGACAAAGAGAGAGAGAGTTTAAGTCTGTTTGTCTAAAACTTTCTAATGAGTCGCCTCTTAAGGCTCTATTTTAATGTCTCTAATTCGAACTTGAAACCCTAAAATTTTCGTGTCTTTTGGGCCTTGGAGTTAGGGACATTTTAGAACATAATTAGGCTTTCTGCAAAACTGAAATCGCAAGAATCTAGGCGCTTGGATCTGATCTAGGTTCTTGGATTCTCATTAAAAACCATCATTGAGTCTCTGCCTGAACAATATAGACGCCTAGATTGAATGTAGTCGTCTAGATTCTTCAAGATTTCAATCCTAGATTTTCTGCTTAAATTAATAGTCGACTGGATTGAATATAGGTGCTTGGACATATTGTAGGTGTCTGGATCATAATGTAGGCGTCTGGATTCATGATCTAGGTTGTTGGATTGTGATCTAGGTTGTTGGATTGTATTTGGCTCCTCTAATCTTCTCTTTTCTTTTTCCAACTTGTACCTACAATCAACACAACCTAACTTAACATCTATGAGATTAATATAATACACACAAATGGATGAATCTAATGCAATGCAATAAAATGACAAAGTGTATCAATTCATGTGTAATTCAACACGCAATGCAAAACAATTCCATTAAAGTCTCTCAAAAACCTATGTAAATAAGTTATATTTTGTAACTTATCACACCCCACAACCAAAATTTTGCTAGACCCTAACAAACTAAAAAATGAAAATAAAAACAAACAAACTAAGCCACTTTCGCTAGCACTCTCGATTGCATTTAGAGTATGCAATAAGCTTTTAAACCCCTAGGTGTTTCTAGTGGATGAGTGTTTACCAAAAGTGATACCTACGAGTTATACTCTCATGGAATTCATGCATTTGATATATTAAAATAATACTAATTCAAAATAACTTGTCAACACACAATAATTTCAAATAATGAATCAAACCCAATACTAATCATTAATTTCAAGAAAAATACATCCTCTAATCCAAGTTACGCATAGAAGAAAATATTAGGGGTTACCTCTAGCCCTAGCTAGAGGTTTAGCTACTCATAGTATTGAAAAAGAATATTAAAGTGCAAAATACAGTAAAGAAGATACAAATCCCCCTCATGATTTTGGCTTTTCTCTTTCTTTTCCTCTTTTCTCAATTCGGACTGTGTAGCTTTTTTTTTTCAGCAAAAATCTGTGTCTTGCAGTACTGGCTCTTGAAAAATAAAAATGGCTCCAGAATCCTCAGTGTTGCGGTTGTGCTCTCCTTATATAGGTTATATAAGAGCATTCTCAGCCCACTATCTAAATGCCCTTTTTTATGTAAAATAAAGAACACTGTTCACCAAATTGCTTCAAAACACCTCACAACCGGACCTGTTAAATAGTTGAAGGTTTTACAAATTGCTACAGTAACCTGTAAAAATACAGGTTACTGTAGCAACTTGTATGTATTATTTTATGCTTTTTTATTCGATCTTTCTCTCTCCTTCTCCTCCTCTTTTTTTTTTTTTTTCCTTTACTCTCACTTTGCCCCGCCGCTCACTCTCTCTGCTCTGCTCTCCCAAATTCCTCACTCAATCTCTCTCAGACTCTCTTTGTCTCACTCACACTCGCACTCCCATGAGCATCGACATCGGCTCATGCTTAGTCTTTAACTCGCTCTCACTCTTTCTCTTAGTCTTAGTCAACGGCTCTCTCTCCGGTTGGGTTGCTAGGCCATGTGTTTCAGTGGCCATGGTGGATTGAGCTTGGATTTGTGGTTTTGGTATGGGATTTGTGGTTTTGGATTGAGCTCAGGTCATCGATTGAAGCTTTGGCGGTGGCTATGGGATTGTGGTTATGGGTTTGCTGGCATGGGTTTGTGGTGGATGAGTGGATCACTGGTGGCTCCGTGCAATGTGTGGTGGGTGGGAGAGCCGATCTCGGTTTTAGGGGTTGCGGCGACGTGGGTATCAGGTTGGGGTTTCTGGGTTGATGGTTGCCTTTGATGGTTGCTGTGAGTGGGTTTTAGGTTGATGGTTGTCGTGGGTTGATGGTTGCCTTTGATGGTTGCCGTGGGTTGAGCAGGCATGAGATTGAGCAGAGGCATGAGAGAGGGAGATTGAGAGGAGAGAGATAAATGGTTTTTTTAAAAAAAGTTATTTAAAAAAATTATAAGATTATTTTAATGAGATATTTTGTAAAATAGAGATTGTGATGTGAGATGTTATATAAAAATGAGTTTGTAAAATAGATAAAGTACTTTTTGAAGAGCTAAAATAGAGATTTGATGCATTTCCAGTTGGGAATGCTCTAACATCCTCCAAAAATCTTACCGCCTCCTTCATTAGGTTATATAAAATAAAACCACGTGCACCTTCCTAGCCATTATAGGTTATAAGCCTATTTTTAAGTTTTTTTCCCTAGCCCACGTGCACCTCCTGGAGACAAAACAAATCATAAGCTTCTCTCGGGCTATGATATCCTCCACCTTCTTTATTTGGTTTTGGCTAAATTGCATAATCACCCCATGGGGTTTTGGTCATTTACAAACTGATCCCCTGAGATTTCAATTTTGCAATATAACCACCTAGGGTTTTTTAATTGATGAAATTGACCATTTTAAGTACATTTTTTTGTCAATTTTGTTAACAAAATTTGTCACATGCATTGTACTTGGGTTTATAATAATGAATTTTTTATGGTCACATGTAATGCACGTGACAAATTTCTATTAGCAAAATCGACAAAAAATGTATTTAGAGGGGTCAATTTCATCAATTTAAAAACCCTAGTGGTTATATTGCAAAATCAAAACCCTAGGAGGTTTGTTTGCAATTGACCCAAACCCTAGGGAGTGATTATGTAATTTGGCCTTTGGTTTTGGTTAGCACTCAATATCTTTTCCAAGGCTCCCTTATTTTCTTTTCTTTTTATTCTGGGTTACTTGGAAGTTGAAAATTTTTTGAAAAGAAAAAAATTTTGAAAAAGAAAAGAAATTGGAAAAATGCTTTGAAAAATAATTATTTTTTGAAATTAAAAATTAAAAAAAAAAAAATGAAATTTTAAAAAAATTTTTTTTTTTTTTTTTTAAAAAGACTAAACTCTTTGTAATTAAGAAATATGGGAGTTTACATAGGAATCCTATATACTTATAAATATGAGATTTTACATAGGAATCTATTTTTACCATAATAGTATGTATGGATGGAAAACTATTCCATAAATGTAGTTTTTTTTTTTTTTTTTGATAACCTTGGATGTCCGGGCCAGCGTTCCGTAGATATGCTTACCTCGACTAATTCCAATGGAACACGCAACACCCTACTAGCACGTATACCTCGATAGACACAAGGCTTTACGTTGGATAGGTGGTCCTGAGGGGACTCGAACTAGTGACCATTGGAGAGCACACACAAGACCGGATCAGTTGAACTACCCCTAAATGTAGTCTAATTCCGAGAGATGGGTGTTTTGGCCTGTTCACGTGATGTAATGGGGTTGGAAAAGAAGCATGACAAGATCAATATTGTTGGAGATATTCTTGATCCTACTCAGTATGCATTTGACCAAAGGAAAAAACAAAACACAGAAAGGAAAACCCATTGTGCAATGTCTTTAGTCTTTCTATAGAAAATTTATATTTGACTTTGCTCGCGATGGTGATTAGGCGTTGAGATTCTTTTAGTTCCTGGCCTCCACTAATCTGTCAGTTCTATGCAATATGTTATAAACTAGTACTACTAATAATTAGGTACACGAACCGGCAAGGACCATTCAATTGTGATTCCTATACACAGTCATATGTGTGTCAACAAACTTTTATGTTTCATCCGGCGAGAGAGAAAGAGAGAGAGAGGGGTTAGTGTTTGGTAGTCAAGCAGTGATTAAATTCATTTGGGTTTTTATATTTCCATACCACCCTTTCATATCATTATTTCACATCATTTAAAATGAGTATGTTCAAATTTATGAAAAATATTGTCCACAATTTGTAAACAATATTATTCATATTTGAGTGATGTAATATGTAGATGGTGTGAAGAAATGTTTTACTGATTTATTTACAAAATGAACTATTGCTTATCATTATATATTTAATGGTATATATAGTAAGATTGTAACTTTTTATGAAAGTTCCATTGATAGGAGAAATCAAAGCTGCTTTGAGAATTTTCTCAAAAAAAAAAGAAGAAAAAAATAGAAGGGATTTGTCTCGATTATTCTTAGAACGTTTTTATTTTTCTATAAAAAAGAAGAAGAGAGGTGTGGACAAAAAAAATCATTTGTTAGACATCTTCTCTGTTTTCAGTTATTTGAAACTATAATTCAAAATGGCTTTTTTAGGCAACAAATAGTATTTCTTGTATTGTTTTCAGTTTAAGAAAAACAAAACTATTGTAACTATCTTATTTGTCAGTAACAAAAGTGAAAAAAACTTCATTCAGCCTAAAAAAGAAGTGAAAAAAACCTTCACCAAACAGTGCGTAAGGCTAGCACCAATTTCTTATAAGTTAATCAATTTGTTCATATTCTCAATATCATCCTTCCACACCAGCCCCCACCATAAAAAGAGACATAATAATAATAAGAAGAAGAAAACTAGCACAAAGAACCAGTCATCAAAGTGCTTTTATTTTCATATATATATGATATATCCTGCTCGCCTTGGTCCACACTACAATAATTGAGTAATCTATTGCATCTCTGTTCATCTTATTTTATCCCTCATTCCTATCACAAATTATGGGTTCAAAGTCTTCACACTCATCATCTACATGAACCTCCGAAAATATATATATATATATATATATATATTTATCCAATCCTTTTAATTCGAGATTGTAACAAAGGTGTTCCCACTTTGAACTAATAATTCAGAACGTCTCCAATCTTTTAAAAGTTTTCAAAAACGCACGTCACCAACTTTGAACTAATTCATATCTATACAATTATAAAATTCATACTAGATTGGGACTTTCTGCATTGATTGTTCAAGCCCAGGTTGGAACAAGGAAGATCTACAGCGCATGACGAAGATCTAGCGCGTGATAATAAACTTCACTATCAGACACAATTTTTATTGGATTTAGAAATTGATTTTCATTAATCCGACAACAACAAAATAATAATAATAATTGGGTTTTTCAAGATGAATTTGTTGTGCAAAGTCAAGGAAATGTTCTTTATCAAGCCAAGCAATTAAAACTTCTGTGTTTTATGGAAGCTTCGGCATTGGACTTCATTCAAATTTGCGAGCTGCACGTTGACTATGGACTAATATGGGGTTCTAGAAAAATGTTGAAAAAAAATATAAATATAGTGATTTAAACATAAAGCAACTACTTGCTACTAGTGCTAAAAACTTGTTTATGTTGATTTATTTAGTAAATAAGTCAAGTTTAAGCTCAAGTTTATGATCCATTATTAAACAAGCAAAACTCAAATATAATTTATAAAATAATATATTCGTGAACAATCTCGTGAATATGAGGCTCGATTATGTATATATATATATATATGTTATATATATATATATATATATATATATATATGATAATATATATTATGATATAATATTATATTGTCTAAAATATTATAATATTATTTTAATTTATTGATAATATAAATAGTCACATTTTATAGTAAAAATTATATATAATTTTAACAATTTGAGGTTGGTGAATCTAGTTTTTATAAATTCATTGACGAAAATCATTCTATCTAATTAATTCAAATAATATAATTTTTTTCATTAATTATTAATATTGATTTGTGAAGGGATACAATTGTTTAATCATGGTGTCTACTATGGGGAAATAATAAGTTCATCAAGTATCTTGTGAACAAGCTCATGCTTGTTTGACAAAAAAAATGAATCAAACTTGAACAAGTAATCTAACTTGGTGATGAGGTCAAGTTTAACTTGTATTTGAAATAAAATTAAATGAATAAATCTTGAACTTTTTATACTCTTCTCGGCTAAACTTGTTTACAGCCCTATTCATTTCATACCATTTAGGGGTGGCAAAAAAACCCAAACTCATTAGTCCACCTATACCCACTCACTAATTATCTAACTAAACTCACTTATTTAATTGGGTCTAATTGGGCTTTAATTGAGTTGCTTATTGGGCATCAACAAAAAGCCTAAACCCAAAAAAAAAAAACAAGGAAAAATAATCCATAAAAACTGAATTACGATTAATCCAACAAATTCAAAGTCCACGCAATTTTCTAAGCAAGATTGAAATCTAGAAAAGGAATTGGAAAAAAAAAATGAAAATGGAAATGGAAAACCTAGGGACCTGAGAAGAGAGGGGACCAGAGGAGGAGAGCTCTTCGCGGAGGAGATCGCTGGTGGCGATGTGAGGGACATCGAGGAGGTTAGAGAGGCAAGAGGCGTAGGTGCCTTTTCCGACGCCGGGGCAGCCAAGGAAAACCCACTAGACAGGGTGGTGGTCATGGCGGAGAGGGAGGGACTTTTGGTCTAGCACAGACAGAGACGGAGGAGGGGCATGGTTAAGGACAGCTTCAGAAATTATTTTCTCTCTCTTAATGCCCCAACGATGAAGATCCATTGTGGTAAACGATAAGTGGATACATCGGAGTTCTTAGTTTGCTTGGTTGGGTACCAAGGGTGACACGCAAAAAAAAAATAAAAAACCATTAGTATTATGTATAATTATTAATATATTTAAGAATTTAACTTATAAAAATTAGATTTGTCTTCCAGTAAAAAATTTCCAATTCCGCACCAGGACTAGATCCATTCCAATAATAATAATATTTGAGCAAAAAAAAAAAAAATAATAATAATAGGGGTATTTTGGTCATTTTACTATTTATAGGGGTAATTTGATCATTTTGAGGTTTTTGGAGGTATTTTTGTCATTTTATAGATTCTAAGAGGTTTTGGTCATTTTGGAGGTTCTAAGGGTATTTCAGTAATTTTTCCAAGTTTTAATTGTTTTTTCATTATTTTATAGGCTTTAAAGGTATTTTGGTAAATATTTACTTTATTAAATGAGTTTAAATGGGTAGGTTGGGTTTTAGTTTAGATAATTGGGTTGGGTTGGGTTTAGGTAATATCTATTTTATTAAATGGGTTTAAATGGACTATTAGGTTTTAAAGGCCCAATCCATTTCATGTCCACCTAAACCCACCCATTTGACACCCCTGAATTACCATTTTATTGTTCCTTTATTTCATTTTGAAATATCCCAAAGTATAGTCTTAATAATTTGAAAAGTCAATGAACAAAATATTGATAACTTGTGATATCATTTATTTTAAAAGTCAATGCTTCTCTTTTACTAAAGTTTAAGCGGAAAAAATGCAATAAGATCCCATGGAATCTCAAGCCAAGGACCCTTAAGGTTTGACATATGACAAAATTGACTCTCTATTGCACTAGTTAACCGTGTATACAGAAATTAAGAACAAGTGGTCCATGTGGCCAATTTTTTTTAATAAAAATATCTCATTTTATATTAAAATTTAATACAAAATTAGCTTTAAAAAGTAATAAAATCATTTTAAAATAAATTTAATGAATTATTTTCCTGATATAACATTTTAAAAAATCTCTCTCTCTCTCTCTCTCTCTCTCTCTCTCTCTCTCTCTCTCTCAACAAATCAAAAGAAAGTGAGAAGAATAGCTAACACATCAACGTTCACCAAACTCAGAAGCTTAGGTTGGGCTTGGCTGTGATTTCGGAATGAGTATTAAAATCCAACCAAGCACCAAAGGCCAAAAAAATGCCAATTAAAACTATTCACTCTAAATTATAGGAGCATTTACAATATGCACCCTAACTTTGAAATTTTGTATTTAACACCCTGATTTGATATAATTTGTAATGTCCACCCCGACATCTAAATTAGTGCAAAAATCAACATTTTAGTGAACAACTATTTATCATAAACTATGAGAGCATTTATAATGTGCACCACTAATTTGGGTAGTGAATATATCTTGTAAATTATTTTTGAATTAGGTGTTAATTGCAACATGTTGAAGTTTAGGGTGCAAATTGCAAATAGCTCTAGAGTGGATAGCTGGCTAGCTGTAGTTAACCTAAAAAATAATATTTAAAAAAAGAAAGAAAGAAAGATATAGTAAATAAAAGGAAAAATAGAACAAGCCCAGTATCTTAAGAATTAGGTTCCTTATAGCTTAGCCAATCGAGCCTGATAAGTCGTGAAATATGACCTGATACAGTTGATGGAGTATAAAGTGGAGCATTCACATTACAAGTTACATTACAAGTTATTACAAACAGAAGATTTTTATTTGTCTTGAGTGGGAGTCTTCCGGTGCAATAGAATATTCAACTATCTATGTTAGTGAGAACAAATGTAATTAATATCATTATTATAGCTAGAATCTTATGAAGATGAGAATGACTGCGATGGCGGCAGCACACCATGTTAACTTTACTGTTGTTTTAACAATTCATTGAGATGCTCTATCCTTTTGTTTTTGAATTTTATTCCTGTTACTCATGTTGTTTTTAAATACTTTAACTTTTAATTTAATATGTTTTCTTAATATATAAACATCATTTAATGTAACATTAAATATACTCTAACCTCTATCTTTAAGACACTGTTATACAAAAATTGCTATAAATTGAAACAATATACCAGAGGCAGGGACAAAAGTAAATATGTGGCATTTCTTTGGACTGCAAACCTTGAGTCAAGCTCAAGCTCAAGCACCACCATAACAGTGAAATGGTGGTGAGAAAATTAATTAGTTGCAGGTAGAAATCCTCAGATTTCTGGGGCAGTGAAATTCGAAGAGACCCTTGATATCACTCTTAATGATTATACAGAGCAGCAACCAACTTTCTTAACAGCTGAAACATCATCCTTGGATCCTACATTTATGTTTTGACCTTTAGGCAAGGCTGCAGGATCATCCCCAATATCAAGCGCCTTCCGGCTGACCACTCGATATATTTGGGCTAGGACTTCTGTGAATGCATTCTCAACATTCAAAGACTCAAGGGCAGATGTCTCCATGAAGTAAGTGTGCTCTCTTTCAGCAAAGGCGGTAGCATCCTCAGTGGATACAGCACGCAAGTGGCGGAGGTCGGCCTTGTTACCGACAATCATTATCACGATATTGGAGTCTGTGTGATCCCGTAGCTCCTTCAACCATCTCTCGACGTTCTCAAACGTGACATGACGGGTGACATCATAGACAAGCAATGCACCCACAGCTCCGCGGTAGTATGCACTAGTTATTGCTCTGTACCTTTGGCAAAGAACATATAAATAAGCTACTATTTTAAACTATAATTTCAAAAGAAAAAAAAGAAGCTTTTTTATTTTTTATTTTATCTGTATGCCTATTGACATCCAATGTTAAAAGCAGATAATTCTTACCTTCAGAGCAATGCAACAGTAGCATTTTATATTGCAACCGTAAACAATAAGTTAGTTGCACAGTCACTACCAAAATCAATACTCTCAATATAGAGGGGAACATTAGGAATCCAAATTAAAGAATGATTGGTAAGTTACATTTGCACTTGGTGGGGTCTTGAACCCATGTTCTCACCTTAAAAGGGGACAATGTGTCAATTGAGTTAAAGCTCATTTAGCCCAAATCAAATTATATATACACCAAACAAACCAAATTAGAGCCCCTTCCATTATGTACACCAAACAAACCATTTCTGCAAGTTTCAGACAGTATGGCCCCTTCCACTATGACAAGTAGAAAGTACAAGATTTGTTATGCCTACAATAAAACCACATATACCATAGAGAGAGCTGCATCATACCCATGTGTTCCACTCCAGTTAGTCTCTTATCCTATCAGAAAGCAAATCATATGAGGTCTAAGTAACAAATGTATACCTGAGATCTCCTAAGAATTAAAGAATAAGTATTACAATTGAAAAGTGAGAGACCCAAATCCCAAGATTAGTCAAACAAGGATCTAGTTAATAAGGACTTCAATTTCACCAGTGCTTCTTCTTCAGTGCTCATAGGTTCCAAAATGGACACAAACACAGACATGCAGAGAACATGGCGACAGACAATTTTTGAAAAATTAGGAACTCACCCTGGGATACAAGTAAAACAATAAATGGCGACATGACAATTTTTGAAAAATTAGGACACGTCACCCTGGGATACAAGTATACAACAATAAATGGTGACATGACAATTTTTGAAAAATTAGTACATATCACCCTGGGATACAAGTATACGACAATAAATGGCGACATGACAATTTTTGAAAAATTAGGACACGTCACCGTGGGAATACAAGTACACAACAATAAATAAATTAATATATTAATATATATCTTTCGGTATATTTTATTTATTTTAAGACATGTTGGAATCTTTAAGGACAACAGTCTGGAGAAAGATTCTGATTTGTGATATTTTATTGTCCTCTACCGGGAAACTGTCACTCTTACCTAGATTCACTTTCAAACCTGAAACCACTGGAAGGCATAGTAAAAACCATCCTAGAGGAGCTGTAGCAGTGTCAGTAAAAGTGCACAAGTCCAAACATGTGAAGTTAAACATGTACGGAACACATGCAATACCAAAACAGACAAAAATAAAGCACATTTAAGTCAGATTTCATTTACTGCCATGTCAGTTGTTTAGTGACTAAATAGTCGGCATGTCAGTTTGCCTTAGTAGAACTCCTAGTTTTAGAGATAATTTTGATAGTTTGAGTACCTTTTTATTGTTTCAAAGGAAAACATCACCTTATTTTGTAGTAAAAAGAAAGAAAAAGTGAAGGAAAATGTAGAAACTTTCTTATATTTTCAACTCCAACAAACTAAGCCAATGTAAACATAAGCAGCTATTAGAGCTTCTTAACTACTCTGTGTAATCCTGCCTTTGTATATAAGTATCTAATTATTTGGGAAAACTATTACAGTCTAAAATGCAATGACCCCAGAAATTATACATAAATGGTTTAAGAAGATACAAGGCAGAAGGAAACTTGTTGATGCAGCAACATAGGTAAAAACATGACACAACCAAATGCTAACTAAGTGGAAGCATATCCATCATGATAAATTCTAGAGCACATTGGATACCTGGTTCTAATATTACGCATTAGAACAATACTCTAACAGAAACACCTCACAAAAACATATCCATAAAAGTTCTGTATTGTTCATCTCACTAATCATCTTTTTTTCCAAGTGGTTTCATTACAGATCATTATTATGATATTAGTCACATCAACAACCAAATACAAGATGCTTGGATTTATTAAAAAGAAACGTTAAGGGTGCTTGATCTCATAACTTGTTTTCTTTAAAGAAAATGGCATCAAAAATACAAATTTTTTGTGTTTACCAACATATACATGACTAGAAGCAAGCAAAATTTGCAGTTCCAGACCCATGAGAAGATTCATTTCAAAGATCAATTACTTATCAATACCATTTTAACTCAAATTCAAACAAAATAGTAACCATTACAAAAGGATCGCCAGTCTGGATATCTAATTCCTTCTGACCCTAAGCCATGCACCAGTCAAGAAGGCAAGCCTAGCTACATGAATAGGCAATCAGAATTCATCATAAAAACTATCTTTGGCAACCATCAAATTATACAAACTGTAAGCCAAAGATCAAATATAACTGAAATCGATACTTCAAAAGTTTGTCCAAAATTTCAGAGCGGAAAAAACGAAGTCATATCACATATGTAATATTAGAGGACAAGGTCAATATTACTATGTTTAAGCCTGATGAATGGTAAGAGACACCGTATGAACAAATAAAAAAGAAAGAAATAATATAGAATGTAGGAGAGTTTTTCTATCTAATGTGGAGCACAATGGACAAAAATGAAGTTTTTTATTAATTAATCTTGTTTATTGCTAAATTGTCGGATTTCTAAAAGTAGGATAATTTAGGCTTCAAAACTAAACAGGGTTGCTCAAAAACTATCATGAAAGTTGTTTATAAATTCATGAGATCAAGGACAATTGCAAATAAATTGTTGAATTTTGTAAGCTTTTAAATGACTAATCACCATTGAAGTAATTAAGGTTGACTATCATCCACCAGAGAGTTATACCTCTCCCTTCTATCTTTTTTGATACGTAAGAATTTTATTGATTGAGAATGGAAAGAGTGCACCCAGTATACGGGATGTATACATGAGGTGAACCACAAAAATCATCTAAAATTACAGCCATCTAGAAATTCTAACATATTAGAAAATGAACCCGTGAGTTAACAGCAATCCAATCACACAAAGAACATAAGTAAATCATCTTTAGTTCCTTCGTAGTTCATTCGGGTTCTTCAAATGTCAGGCTATTGTGTTCTTTCCAAATAGTCCACATTAGGCATAAAGGGATTGCATTCCAAATATCTCTATTTTGATGTTTACCAAAATGTCCCTTCCAACACAAACACACCAACATATCAATAACCTTTTGAGGCATAATTCACTGCATCCCAAAGAGAGAGACCAAAAATCTGTTAAACCAAATTGACACATGTTAATTGTGTATTTCATTTGTTAGCTGTACTCTTTATTGTAGGCTGTAATTAGGGTATTATAGCTGGAATTTCCTAAATTGTATCTACAGTACATATATTTAATCCTCCATTGAGAGAAGAATCATAAACAGAAGTTTAAATCCTATCATGGTATCAGCCTAAACCCCGATTCCCCTTCTCTCCCTTTGCTGGCCTCTCTGTGCCACCCACACAAACTAGCAGCAACCTCTCGTTGCCACTCCCCACTGGCACCGCGGAAAATCTCTAGCGATATCACAGTGTAAAGGAGCTGATTTTTTTTTGATAAGTAATAAATTTTATTGAAAAGAACCTAGTATACTAGAAGTATACTAGATTAAAGAATACAAAGAGCTCAAAGAGAGCAAATATCTATAAGATCAAGCACATTTGAAAAAGAAAAAAGCCCTGTAGCTATCAAACAGTCAAACAAAACCCGATAGAAGCTGATCAATTGACTCCCCTTCTTCTTACACATGCATCACCACTCCACTACAATTATATTTCCCTGTCTTAAGTTATCCATCATGAGAATTTTGCCTAAAGCAACTGTGCATGTAAAGAAAGCCACTTTAGCAAGGACTTTAACCCTACAAATACTCTTCCAAGGAAAAGAATACACATCTACAATAACTATTCTCTATAAAAGAATTTTACCTCAAACAGTTTACTTTTTGTTGGAATCCAGGAAATACAATCATCGTCATCCCTTCTTATCTTTGATGAATAGATAAGATTAAGCAAATCTGGCAAGTCCACCTCGAATCCTGGACAGCTACAATAAATGTGATATCCCAATTATATTTCATTCAATCCAGCGCATATAATCTTCCACAGAAGCCTCCTTAAATTGTGCAAATCTGTACAGCTCAGGAAAATGCCTCCTTAAGAACCCCATCTCGGCACCACCAATCATGCCAAAAGCGAACATGAACACCAATACCAACCTCAAACCTGATAAGCCGGAGGAAATTCCCCTAACCACTTCTAATATGCTTCCAAAGACATACTCCATAAGGGCCACATCCTACCCTCGAACACCATGATCCACCCCATTCACAACCATATTTCTTGTCCACTATTTTCCTCCAAAGTGTATTTTTCTCCGTGGCATAATGCCGTAGCCACTTGCCCAACAAACTCCTTATTCCCAAACCTCCATTTTAAATTTGTTGACAAACTGTCTTCCAATTAATAAGTCATTGAAATGGTTTGAATTGTGTGGAAAAACAGATCGCTAAACAAAATAAAACATCAAGTATTAAAAGACCCCAATGTGGACTTTATGGCATGAACGCAACCAACGCACTTTTGAGGATGTTGTCTATTCCGAGCACCAACTCTTGGATTGTTTCATTTCTTTGCTTTTTGATTGGTCTACTGCAATGGGTTTTAGTACTAGTACCTCTGCATTAAATTTTGTTGCTTCTTTATCTTTACATTCTACCTCTTCAGACAATGTAATTACCTGATGCTCTTTGTGTTCATGCTTTATGCACACTAATACATCTTTTTCTAATAAAATTATTCTCTATTACCTATAAAAAATAAAAATAAAAAAGTATTAGAAGACTCCAACAGGTTATGTACACAGATGAATGAGACAAATAAATGAGACCCTCTTCTCTGCTGCTTACATTTGAAAAACCCACACTCCCTGTCTTTTTCTGTGTTTTGTGATAAGTATGGCCCAGTATCCATCTTTAGATAGCAGAGAACTAGGATCCCAATTCCTTATTTATTTTCTGTGACTACATTTTCTTAGCAACCAAGAAGAAAAACTAAACTAAACCAAACTCACATCTTTGATCTTTATTATTAGTTATTTAGAAATTAGAAAACCCACCACTACTTAGATGTACTCTAATCATAAGCTTTATCAGGCAAATTTTTTTTTTTGATAAGTAATAATTTTATTGAGAAAAAACCAAGTACACTAGACGTGTACTAGGCGAAAGAATACAATGTCAAAAACAACAAGAATCTATAAATTCTAGAAAAGAAGAGGAATCAAATAATCTTGTGGACCCCATCCACTCAAATAATGTACGTAGGAACAGCAGCTTCAGATCAGCCACATGCTTCTCACAGCCCTCAAAGGTACGCAAATTTCGTTCCCTCCACAAACACCACATCAAACAATGGGGGACAGCTCTCCATATCACATGAATCGGATGTTTGCCCATCTTCCCCAACCAGCAATCAAACAAATCTCTAACTGTTGCAGGCATCACCCAAGCAATCCCAAACATCGCAAAGACCAAATCCCATAATTCCTTGGCATAAGCACAATGGAGGAGCAAATGATCAACAGATTCCCCATCCACTTTGCACATACAGCACCAACTGATTATAATAACCCTCCTTCTCCTTAAATTCTCTGCTGTTAAGATTCTCCCCAAGGCAGCTGTCCAAGAAAAGAAAGCAACCCGAGGAGGAACCTTTGCCTTCCAGATGCTCTTCCAAGGGAAACAGTCTTTTCCATAAGTTGTAAGAGACTTATAGTAGGACTTTACTTGGAAGTATTTAGATTGAGAAGGTTTCCAACACACCTTATCCTCCCCACTACCTATGCCAGTGAAAGAATACAGTAGCTCTAGGAAAGAAGAGAAAGATTCCAACTCCCAATCCTGAGCCAACCTAGAAAAAGTCACCTCCCAATGAATGGAATTGCCTCTACACTGAAAATTATCTGCCACAAAAGCATCTTTGGCTCTAGCTATACGATACAACTCCGGATAGGCACTCTTCAGAGGGCTGTCAATGCACCACACATCATCCCAAAATCGAATACGAGTACCATCCCCCACCTCATACTGCAACATACGGGAAAATTTATTCCACCCAGACCGAATAAATTTCCACAAGCCAACCCCATAAGTCCCAGTGGGCATTTTGGAAGCCCACCCTCCCTCCAAAGCTCCATATTTCACCATCACCACCTGCCTCCACAAAGCCTCCCTTTCCACCCCAAACCTCCATAACCACTTTCCTAATAGTGCTTCATTGAAACGCCTCAAACTACGAATATTCAGACCACCATTCGAGAAAGGAGTACAAATAAGATCCCAATTTACCAAGTGAAATTTAGTCACCTCTTCAGAATCTCCCCAAAGGAAATTCCTCTGAATTGTCTCAATTCTCTTAGCCACAGCAGCAGGAATAGGAAAAAGAGACAAATAATATGTTGGTAAATTTGAGAGAGTGCTCTTTATTAAGGTAAGGCGACCACCTTTCGAGAGATACATCCGCTTCCACCCTGCTAAACGGCGATCCAGCTTTTCCACAATCGGGTCCCAAATGGATTGCACTTTGAAATGCGCCCCCAACGGAAGCCCCAAATACTTCATAGGGAAGACTGAAGTTTTACACCCCAAAATCTCCGCTAGAACCTCCAGATGAGGCACCTCACCCACTTGAGCCAATTCTGATTTTCCCAAGTTTACACGGAGCCCAGAAACAGCTTCAAACCAAGTAAGAATAGCCCGCAAATAGATAAGGTTGTCTGGAGACGCTTCACAAAAAATGAGGGTGTCATCAGCAAACAAAAGATGAGATATCCTCAATGGATCAGAAATCTCCCCACCCACAGAAAAACCAGTTAAGAGACCAACTCCACTAGCCTTATCAATCATTCTACTCAAGGCTTCCATGATTATTACAAATAAAAGAGGAGACAAAGGATCCCCTTGACGAATACCCCGAGAACTCTGAAAGAATCCACACGGGCTGCCATTAATCAATATGGAAAACCGGACCGAAGAGATACAGAAAGAAATCCACCTCCTCCACTTCGCTGAAAAGCCACATCTCTGAAGTAAATACAACAAGAACTCCCAGTTGACGCGATCATAAGCCTTCTCCAAATCTAGCTTACAAATCACACCTGGCTCTTCAGCTTTCAATCTGCTATCTAAGCACTCATTAGCAATAAACACAGAGTCTAGAATTTGCCTACCCTTCACAAAAGCATTCTGAGAGGGAGAGATGATCTTTCCCAACACAACACTAAGCCTAACCGCCAACATCTTAGCAATAATCTTATATATACCTCCAACCAGGCTGATAGGTCGAAAATCTTTAATCTCATCCGCCCCATGTTTCTTAGGAATAAGCGAGACAAAGGTTGCATTGAGACTCCTCTCAAAATAACAATGCTCATGGAACTCCTGACACACAGCCAACACCTCACCCCGCACAACACTCCAGCACTTCTGGAAAAAAGCTAAGGAAAAACCATCTGGACCCGGGGCCTTGTCCCCATTAAAGCCATGCACCACACCAGCAATCTCTTCTTCATCAAAAGGACGCTCTAACCACTCAGCATCCTCGCCAGAAATAGCAGAAAACTGCATCCCATCCAGCAGAGGTCGACTATACCCCGTCTCCATGTATAAATGCTCATAAAAAGAAGCGATATGATTCCTAATCTCATCTTGATCAGAAGAAAGAATGCCATCGATATTCAACTTAGCAATGGAGTTGGCATTTCGATGCGAGTTTGCTAACCTGTGAAAGAATTTAGAATTCTTGTCTCCTTCGTGAAGCCATAAAGCTCGAGACTTTTGTCTCCAACAAATTTCTTCCATCAGAATAAGTTTGTCCAGCTCTACACTAGTTGTCTCTTTCTTACACTTTTCCTCCACCGATAAAGGCCGACTTTCCTCCACCACATCCAGCTCCCTCAACTCAGCCATCATCATATTCTTTTTCATAGTGACATGCCCAAATTCATCCACATTCCATTTCCTCAAGTCCCCCTTCAGAGCTTTCAACTTGTGTGCAAAAACAAAACTCGGAGTTCCAGTGAACTGATAGGAACCCCACCAATCACGAACCCGCTCCAGAAAGCCATCCGCTTTTAACCACATGTTCTCAAACCGAAACGGCCGTCTGCCCCTTGGAACACTTCCACACTCTAACATGACAGGGAAATGATCAGAGGTCAATCTCACCAGTCTCTTTTGAGAGATGGTAATAAAACCCTCTTCCCAATCAGCTGTGTATAGGAACCGATCAATTCTCGACATAGAAGCCACTTCCCTGTTATTGGACCAGGTAAAATTACCCCCAGACAACGGAATATCAATCAAGCCATTAGCAAAAATAAAATCAGAAAAATCATGCATTGCAGGGGAAAAACCCACTGAACCAAACCTTTCCGACGGAAAACGAACCACATTAAAGTCACCTCCTACCACCCAAGGTACTCCCCACCAGCTGCGAATCCCAGCAAGCTCATCCCACAAGAGACCCCTCTCTCTGTCTACATTAGGCCCATAAACTCCACTATACATCCAAACATTCTGGTCTGCCACATTTTTGAATTTGCAAGAGACTGAAAAAGACCCAACAGCATCCTCAATTTTTTCTACTAACCTTTTGTCCCACATCAAGAGGATCCCCCCCGATGCTCCATTGGACCCTAGGAACATCCAGTCCACATGATGGCATCTCCAGAGACTTCTAACAATCGCCTTAGTTATCAATTCCAGTTTTGTCTCTTGAAAACAAATGATGTCTGGCTTCCAGATTTTTAGCATATGTTTAATACGAAGTCTTTTACCCGGATCATTCAACCCCCTAACATTCCAAGTGAGAATCTGCACACTCATTGATAAACCATACTATCCCCCCCTTGTACCTTGTCTTTCCCTTTTGCCTCCCTGCTGGCTTTTGCCTCATAATTAATAGAGCTGACTAGACCTTTAAGCTCCCTGCAGTACTTCCTCCCTGAAGACCTTCGAGTACTGAGAAGCTCATCTTTCTTCTGCTGGTGTCTAGCTTCAATGTCCATTAATAAATCCATAACTCTTTGTTCATATCCCTCAAAGCTTGCTCCCAAGACTTTCCCCACCCCTCTCAACCTCCTTAGAACCCTCTCTGAAGGTGTTCTTCCAGACCCCTTATCAACCTCACCACTGGCGTGCTCCATATCCTGAGGGCCAGCCACCGCCAGAGGCTCTACCATAAGAGGCACCAACTCCTCACTCCCAACCACTTCTCCCCCATCAATGACTACAATGGCTCCAGGATCTTCCACATCCACAACCTGTGACTCGATCATCAAGTGCTCTGAGGACTCACCACTGTTCACCACTGCCAAATAGGACGACTCCCCCTTACCAATATCAAGGATTGCCGACTCCGACTCCATCCCAGACACCTCTGACCCATCCTCCAACTCCTGTGACCCCCATGAAGAACCCTCCTCTGCACAACCCACATCAAAATTATCCCGGTGAGCCGAAACCCACTGAATAATCTTCTTGGTGATCTCAGCATCCGGATCTGCTACTGGGTTCTTCAAATCCATCGGCAATCGCAACCGCCGGCCATCCCGGAGATCTATGAACCAATCACTCGAGGAGCCCCACGTCTTAGCCACCGCTCCGATCTCTTGGAACACCTCGGTGATGGTTGGAAGCTGCGAAACCGGCGCCAAGCTCAAATCGGAATCGGAGAGCTGGTCATCGGAGGTCTGCGACTCGGAGAACTGACTTTCCGATCCCTCGGTATGAACCGAGACGTGCTCCGGAGCCTCGCTATGCCCCGAGACGTGCGGTGGAGCTCGTGTTCCAGAAGTTTCTCCGAGACCCGTTAACTGAGACCCACTCCGAGGCCTCCAAATAAATTTCGGGGTGGGCTTTGGAGGTTTGGGCTTTGGATCGGGCTTTTGGAAGTGATTAAAGGCTGGTTTTACAACTGAAGTGGGCTTCGTAACTAAACTTAGCTTGTTGGGCTTGGCAGCTAAGTTCGTGGTCAAGCTGGGCCCAATTTTCGCAGGTTTTGGGTCCACTGGGTCCTGCGTTTGGATTATAACCGGGTCGCCACCTGGTTTGTCCATCACCCCAGCCCACTGAACCACCCATTTGTTATCTGGCCCACACTGCAGTATTACTTTTAAAAACATCTCCATGGAATCAGCAATACTACATTTACGGGATTCAACTGCTGAAGCAGCGTTTGCGTGCGAAATTTTGGGGATTTGATTTCCGAGAATCACTACCTCCTTAAACGATCTTTCATCCCCATTTGAATGTGAACTCCGTTGTATCCCAGAGCCGTCAAGCAACGGCGCCTGCCGCCTATGGTGGTTCAAAGCCGAGACCGCCGGTGTTAAAACACCATTGATTTCTTGACTGAAACCACGCCAGCCCCCTGCTCCCCTCCCCTCAGGTATAATCACAGAACCCTTATCTTTTGTCTCTCCCAATACTGTCACAGAGGCAAACCGACCCTTCCCATTCCGCTGCTTCTGAATAACAAACACTTTATTCCCTTCCCTGAAGGATCTAAACGCATTCTGGTCAGGGGGCAAATTAGCAAACTCCAGCAAGATATCATGACACCATCGTGCCGTTGCGAAACCCATCGTCACATGACTCAAATGCTTCTGACCTCGTTCTATAATGCGTAAATCATTGACATGTCGAACTATCTCATAAGATTTCGATTCCACATGAAAAAATCGACTATCGCCCATAACTAAAATTAAAAGAATAATCTAAAAAGACCTTCTCAGATTGCCAACGGCAACCATGCTTGGCCGTTAGACTCTCTTAACTGCCACAGAGCCAAAAATTAGAAATACAACTTAAATAAACATTGTAAGATGTTTCTCTATATATATATATATATATATATTATATATAAATATACTTAGATGTGCTCTAATCATAAGCTTTATCAGGCAAATTCTTCAAGCACTTATCTCCTTCCCATGAATTACTACTACTACTAAAATACTTTCAAATTTTCCATCCCTCTTAGAAAAAATTGAAATTCATTTTCTACTCCCTCTATCTATTTGTTAGTAAATAACATTCAAGTAAGGAACTTTTCTAAAGGAGGGAATTGGAGGAATTCTTGATCCAAATAAATGAGACCCTCTTCTCTGGTGCTAACATTTGGAAAACCCCAACATAACCTGATACCGTGCAGAAGAACAGAAATTTCAAACACACACATACATACTCCTTATCCATCTTTAGATAACATAACTAGGATCCCAGTTCCTTATTTATTTTCTGTGACTGCATTTTCTTAGCAACCAAGAAGAAAAACTAAACTAAACCAAACTCAAATCTTTGATCTTTATTATTAGTCATTTAGAAATTAGAAAACCCACCACTACTTAGATGTACTCTAATCATAAGCTTTATCTGGTAAATTCTTACAACACTTTTCTCCTTCCCATGAATTACTACTACAATACTTTCAAAACTTTCACCCCTCTTACAAAAAATTGAAATTCATTTTCCACTCCCTCTATCTATTTGTTAGTAAATAACACTCAAATAAGCAACTTTTCTAAAGGAGAGCCTTTTAGACTCATCTATACAATAAAACGAACTGACCCCACATGCCAGAACCAGTTAGAATGATAATAAAAGCACCAAAGATTTAGTTTTGTGAGCAAATAAAGATTGTAATCAATATGGGTTTAAGTGTAAAGGATCTGAATTGAGAAAAAAGATAAGAAAAAGAGAACCTTTCTTGGCCAGCAGTGTCCCAAATCTGGGCCTTGACAATGTTGTCATCGACGCGGATGGTGCGGGTGGCGAATTCGACACCGATGGTGGACTTGGACTCGAGGCTGAACTCGTTTTTGGTGAAGCGAGACAAGAGGTTGGATTTGCCGACACCGGAGTCACCTATGAGTACCAACTTGAAGAGGTAGTCGTAGTCATCTTCTGCTCTGTACGCCGCCATAGAGACTCTCTCGGAACTCGGATCAATATTATTATATATTAAGAGAGAGAGAGAGAGGCGGACACGAGCTTCAAATGAATGAATCTGGGAAGGAAAAAGAAAAAGAGTCGAAACTCGAAACAGAAACGTATACGTTGCAATACAAACTCACCAATGTCAGCTCACAATCACTTGTTTTGTATTGTGTTTGTGGGTCATATCACAATTAATATCTCATGATAGTGAGTGTGAGTGCTATTAATTAAATTTATATTCATACTTCATCTATATATATATATAAAAAGAGGAAAAGATTTTAAGTTGTCAGGATTTGAGTTCTCTCGAGTACTTGTTGATTGGATCAAAATTCTCTAGAATTTTTAAGGAACTCTATCATATAAATTTCTTTTAATTTGAACAATTTATTTTAAAATAAATGGTTAAAATTATACCATATCAGAATCCCATCAACAAAATCCCCTGAAAGAATAGTGTTTTAGAAAAACTCAAAAATTAACACCATAATGTCGTTAGAGTTAACGATGTTTGCAAATAATAATAATAAAAAAAAAAGTCTCCTCCCTCTACCTCTTTGTAGCACTGCAATGAGGCGTTCTAATTTTCCAACCGAAGATAGCAACAGTGGCCATGGGCTGTTCATGATGCCGCCTAACCAGTGAGACCTTCTCACCAAATTAACAACTAAGTAGTTCAATTTAAGTTAGAAAGTTCCAAGATATAGCTTGTTATCCTTGAATCTGGAGGAGGAAGAAAATGAAATTTGAATGGAGTTTGTGATGATGAAAGAGCGAGATGGGGCTTTGATGGCGAAGGTATGGGTTCTTACTGGGAAACAGCAAGAGGCTTGGTTTTGGACTTGGAAAGTCGCAGAAGAGAATTCCATAGAGTTTCAAAGAAATTATTGTTTACTGTTAGAATAGAAGTTTTTTTCTTTTCTTTTTTTGGATGAGGGGAGGAAGGTTTAGGCATTTAGGCCTTTAGGGCTTCAAATATTTTTTTGATCGAGAAGGTAGAAATTTTCTTGCTGTAAGAGTGAATGTACAATTGCATTGCTTTTACAGAACTAAGAGCCACTAACTTATGCGAATTGATTCCCTTGAATTCCTTTACCATCACGAACCCATCCTCCTTGGACAAACCATGAACCAGTGATTGAGCAAGGAGAAATAATCAATTTGACGCAATTGTAGAGGGTTTTAGTTTGGACGACATGGAGAAGACGGATATGATTTTTCTCATTTGCAAACGTTGTTGACCTTAACAGTTTAACGACATTATGGGATTAGTTTTTAAGTTTTTCTAAAAAACCATTATTTTAGGAGATTTTGTCAGTGAGATTCTAATATGGCATAATCTTAACCATATATTTTAAAATAAATGGTTTAGATTAAGAGAAATCTATGTGATAGAGTTCTCTAGGAACTCTAGAGGATCTTGATTCCTATTCTTGTATCTTTTCATCTTATCTTTTTATGTTTAAATTATTTGTATTAAACAATGTATGCATTTAATGTAAATATTAAACAAGTATAATGCATGTTTAACGGTGTTTGGAATATGTGGATTCCAGTTAGCTCAACTAGTAAAGTCTCAGTGTTCGGATCTATTATGACATAACCAATAGGCAATAGGCGCTCAATGGACATTTTTGATCTTATAAAACCTTTTATGGGTTTTGAACTGATGCAAAAACAATTTTTTTTGTACAACTCGGTGTCTTCGTATGTCAATTATAAGTTTTTACATGGAACGGAAAACCCCCCCTTTCCACCCGACTCTTTGGTCTTAAGAATGCTCGTTTTAATATTGCATATATGATATATATTTGTTTTCATTTAATGCAAGTATTAACAAAGTACAATGCATGGTTCATGATGCTTAACATATATCATTTTTAATGTAAGAAATTATATATATATATATATATATATATAAGAGTATTAAAATAAAAAGTAAAAATTAAAACATTTGTTTCCATTTAATGCAAGAATTAACCAAGTACACTGCATGGTTCATGATGCTTGAAATATAACATTTTCAATGTAAGAAATTACTTCCTCCCTCACTTATATATATTTATATATGGGTGCCTATGGATGCTATTGCCATCAAAGAAAAAAAAAAAAAAACTGTCTAATTCCAAATGTGGTGAGAAAGTGATGTTATTGAATGGATCGACAAGTAAAAAATATAGAATTATTTCTTGAGACTGATTGTGTTATAATCATAAAGAACTATCGTTTATTTTGGTGTTCCAATATAAGTTCAACTATATCAAAATAAGGAGATTTTGTCAAAGTTATGTTATTGGTTGTGATATGATCGTGATTATAGTGTATTGATTGATTAATATAATTTCAACAAATGTCTTCATTTTATTTTTGTATTAATTGAAAGTGGTTATACCCATCAAAATCACAATTCACCTATGCCAATACAATAATTTTAAATGGGTGCAACAACATAATACTAAATTAATATTTTGTAATAAACTTTTATGAAGTCAAGAGACCAAATTCGTGAAATTTATTACCCTTTAAAACTAAAACTAGTAGATTCTCAAGATACATTCAACCATCTACTTAAAATTCTTACCAAAACAAAAGACAAAATAATGATATATCACTTTCATAATCATATTACAACTTATAACATTAATCACGTATCACATGGGATTTCTTCTAAACTTCTAGTACTCAATAATTTTCTTTTCTTTTGTATTGTATGTATCTTTTTTTGGCTTGAGATTGTTGACCTTATAAAAGCTTTTTTCTTTTATTTTTTGGAAAATTACATTTCAAACCCTAATCTTTCAAATTACATCTCTCATATTTATGGTTTGATTTGAAACGTTTTTAAAAATACAGGTCTAATTTAAAATCATCCCTTAAATTATAGTATTTAAAATGTAATATACCTTCTTTTTTTTGTTGGAAACTTGTGTGACGGCATTGAACATAAATAATGTTAGTAATACAAACCTACATGGCTACATCCACCAAAATTTCTTGTGGAATGTGGATACATATTTGACCCCCTAGCTGTTGGGGGTGTAATTATACTTTACAGGATTGAGTTACCATCATCATGATTCTGTTTTAAAAAGTAAACATGTGGGTTAACTAAGTCTTATGTATATTAAACCAGATCTTTTGTTTTGAACTTTGGGGAAAATTTGTGACAAGACTAAGCATATTTCCAAACATATGAAGGACAAAAACTTATTGCATTAAGCACCTAAAATATGGATGCATCATTAGCCAAAAAAAAGCTAATGAGAATGATGATGATCATTCACCAACCACAAGAAAATAAAACTTTTGCCTGCAGAAAGGAAGGTTATCTCTTTATTTATTTTTCTGTAGAAAGTTTGTATATATTCCAATTGAGTCCTCCATATGTGTTTGCAAGAACAAGAACAAATCCTTATCATTTTCCTTTCCTAAATAATTATGAGCCTCCACAACATAATTGAACTCTTGCCCGTACATATGCGCCGCGCATGCTGCTTTATAAGTTAGGAGCTGCAGATTGCCTGTAGCAAAGACAAGCAAAAAATAAAACAATTTTAGTTCATTTGGCTAAAATAAGACAGTAAAAAATTGTACATGTCATACACATTCAGAAGGGTTTAGACATGGACCTATTCTCTAGATTCATTTTCATTGAAAGAACCCCTCTAGAATACATTCTCATTATAAATGGGAAAATCATTCAATTAGTTTATATATATAGTTGGGGGAGTGGGGATTTGAACCTTGATTCTCGTTGTAAAGTAGAAGAGGCAATGTCACTAAGGTACAAGGCTCTTGTGAAAATCATTTAATTATATTCAACAGGTAGTCAATGTGGGGGTCCTCATGTTTCTCCCAACACACCAAGGGGAGGGAGGAGCTTTAATAAATCACGACCAATCATGCAAACTGAATCAAAGCAGGTTATAAATTTGATCAATGAGAATCCAATTAAACTAGATGAGTTCACGGATCCATTTCAGATCTTGATAGTTCTATGCTCTAATTCAAGACCAAATCCTCAACAAAGTGCAACTAGATGCACATCCATCAAATTTCACCATGGTTCGATAACTTTGTCATCCCAGATATTGGTCAGAAGCAACTACAAACCATGATACAAATAGCACATAGTGACATGATTTTCTTGATATGAATCATGAATGGTGGAAGGTACCTGCTGCAATCTCTGATACAAGCATGTTATTGCTGAAGTGACGTGTCAACCACCATCTGCAGCGAAGCCTCCAACTCTTTGCTGATTTTCCCTCTGTAAATATTGTGGGGGTCTTACTAAAATAAATAGTCTCTGTTTGTTCCTGTCCATCTTCATTTTCAAATGCACACACAGACATTTGATCTTCTTCACATTGAGAAAGTTTAAGAAAACATAATGCAAATTCTCTCCATGTATTGTATTCTGCATAAGTAGCATCTAAATGCAATGCTATCATTTCCAATAGGGACTCAAGACCATAATCCCCTGCAAAATATCAGGAGAAAGCAATTATAAATAATTTTATAATAAATCATAACTATTGGTATGTATACATAGTTAGTACTACACTGTATTATTGAAATTTCACCCCAATTATTAATTAAGTGGAAAGATAGTAGTAGATTTTTGTTGTATGTGTAAAGTGGCAGGGGAATTATGGCCACTTCTTGTTGTCTTATTCCAGATTTCATGGGTGATACCTAAGATGATTGTGGAGTTGTTGGCAAGTTTGAATGGACTATTTACTAGGCACTGAAATCGAGCTTCCCCTATGCCTCATTTGGTGTATTGGGCAAGAACATTTGAAAGAATTGTATTTTCAGTGATTACAAGATGGTGTTTCCAAGGTGTTTGAGTGGTTGATCTCTAGAAGTAGCTTGCCATCACTCTCGATTTTGAAATTCCTAGAACTTTGTAGTTTAAGATCATAATTCTTCTAAGTTTTGTTTTTTAGCGTTGCTCTTGTATACCTCCCATGTAGCTAAATGCACCCTTTTGCTCTTTTGATAAAATTTATCAATTTATTAGATAAATGCTTTGAAGACTAACTGTAGGTTTGCAAAGATAATGGAATTATACTACGAAACCATGTTTCATCCAGACTGTATGCAAGATCAAGACTCAGAATGATAAAGTAGCATTTTGATGCATCCTGACAAGCTTCGCCAATGATTTGCAACATGTTGGATCCTTCTTTAGGATATCCTCAAAGCAGGTCGAAAGCAAGAAAGAGTTGTTACGATCAATATGCCCCAAAAGACTAGCCCTCAACCTGTAAATGATGCGTACATTTAGTGATTTTAATGGTGTCAAGACCGCAAGGCATCAACTAACATGAATGAACAAATATATCATTACAAACAAAACCACAGAACGAAGAAACTTCAGTAAGTTGGAGCTAAGAGATATTTCACCAATGTATTTAAATGATTTAAAACTTCAGATTAAGAATATCAATCAGATTATCTTCTTATGTAGAACCATCAAAATCTCAGGCGAAAAGCAACTTTTACTGTGCCTAATCAAAGAAGTGTAGACGAAAATCCAACCCTATGGTGAATTATGTCACAAACTGCTACCTCACTAACGTTCACAAATAGGGGTGCAAATGAGCAGAGCTGCTCGACTCAGCTTGAATAGCAAACAACCTGACTTCGAACCCAAAAGTGGGCCTATTTGGTAAATGTGCTTGAGTTGAACCTTACTTAGGCTTGGCTCACGAGCTGATGAGCTTACATATATATTTTTTTTAAAAATAATTAGAAATATAATTTTGTAAGGAACAAGTGCCTAGTATATATATATATATATAAGACTAATTGACTAATAATAAATACAATTAGTAATAACTTTGTAGAAATTAAAAATTATTTCCTTTCCAGGACTAGCTAAAAAAGACAAAGAAGATAGAAGAAGTGCTTGTAAGAAAAAGTGAAGAAGTCTTAGACAGACAGACTTACCCTCTCTCTCTCTCTCTCCCAAGCTTAGGCTTTCACTCTCATGGCCACCTAAGCCTCTTAGTAGGGTTAGGGGTTATGTTTTTGATGTAACGGTATGAGTACTTTGTAGTCCCTTTGATTTTTAATGTTATATTACAGTTGATTGTTAATTTATAGATTCCTAATTGATGTATGTTTTATTTCGTACTTTATATAAGTTCAATAATGTTTTTCTTATGATTAAGGAGGAATATCGTATGGTTTTGATTAGGTTTTGTGTTATACAAATTGAAAGGTTTTTTTAAATATTACTCTAGCCACTTTATTTCTTCGGTTATATTGTGTTCCTGAGTTCTCTTAGTTCAACCATGTCAAAAGCTTTTTAAAGGAAGACAATCAACTGTATATTGTTATTAGAACAAGGTTTTTAACCGGGATTACAAGGGAATCATACCGGTATAGAGAAATACCCCGAAACCCTAGTGTCTTTTACTCATATATCTCTTACAAAATTTTCATAAACCAAATCCATTTTACCCTTTTTAAATATTGATTTACATTGTCTTTTGAAAACACAACTCTCTAAGGATCGACAACCCCTTACACATATTACAAGATACCTCTTATTATTGAGTGATATAAGAGCTTATGGTTATTTCTCAGCCCAAACCCAGATTCAGTCGAATTGTTAAGATGTTGGGAATGGATGCAATATTATCTCATTTACAATGTCTATTGGTCTTAGTTTTGTTGGGCTCCTGGAATAGCCCAATATATTGATTATTGAATCAACATAAGTGCCTACAACCAGTTAATGAAGAGAAGAGGGTGAACAATGAAGGGCTCAAAGATGGATATGATCAAGAAAAATTAATGAAGAGAAATAAAAAAAGGCCTCAATGGTCTCATGCTAGTTTAAGTTTAGTGAGTAAACCTTTTTATTGTTGAGCCAGATGTGTGGATTTTATCGCCACCTTCACTTAAGTCCAGAGGACCTCCAATGAACACACACACGTACATCATCAACATTACAATGATAAGTTGGGTTGATTGTTGAAAAGTTGAAACTGTAGATAAGTCTTTTATTATTGTTGTACAAAGTTTAGCTACAAACTAGTTTGTACTTTGTAGCCAAGGGTTACAAATCAACTATGTGATAACTCATAAGACCATCCACATATATTATTCAAATAAGTTACATGACTCATTAAATAAGTCAAGTCACATGACTCATTAAATAGGTCATGTGACTAAAAGTACACGTGGACAATCTTATGAATTGCCATATAGTTGGTTTGTAGTCTTGTGCTATAAATTGATTTGTAGTTAAACTTTGTCCTCTTTGTTAGGGGTTGAAACTTTTATACAATGTACAATCTGAAAAAAGAAAATAATATTAGTAAGGCACAAACAGCATAAACACCGCCCCAATATTATGGCCTTAATTGAGTCCACCTATGTTAGGAGCCTGTTGGTTCCTATAAGAATTAATGAAAATGAAAAAAGTTTCATCTTATTCCTTCAAATGATAAGTCCCACCACTTTACAAAGGTATAGAAACATGTGCATTTTCAATTCTCATTGGTTAGCTAATTGCACATCTTGAATGTGTAATGTCTAAATAACTCTAAGTAGTTACTTATCAAAAAAATAAAATAAAATAAAATAACTCTAAGTAGTTGTTTATTAAAAAAAATAAATAAACATAAAAACTAACTGTAAGTTATAACTACTAGAATACCGAATAAAACCCACTACCTCGCAAATAATTATAAATAAATACATTATTATATTCTAATGGAAAATTATTCGTTATTCTCGGAAGGCTGGAACATAATAAACGCGTATTCTCTACTTTCATATGAATAGTAGGTTCTATCACGAATTTAATTAGTGAGACTCACTCTTTATGTGAGGGGAATGAGTGCGCATTTATTATTCTCTCTTAACTAACATACCCTCAAACTTAAGACTTTTTGAAAACTAATTAAAGTACATTTTCAACCTTTGTAGTTGTTTTTATTTTGGTCCCTTAAATTGAAATATTTGATTTTACTCCACTAAGTTGGATTTCGTTTTCAAAATGGTCATACCGTCCATATCCATGACTAAGTTGTTGACAATTTTTGGCTAGATTAGTCACAAACATGGATGGAATGACCATTTTAAAGATAGAATCACATTGGTGGACTAAAATAAAAAAACAAAAACTCAAATATAAGTTATCAAAATGAAAACCACCTCAAACTTTAAGGTTTAAAAATGTAATTTAGACTATTTAAAAGAAGCAAATGAAGTTATATAAAAAGAACAGTTTGATGAGACTTTGTAAAAAGCTTGCTAAGAAATAGAAGACAAGTTAACAACTTCTTTCAGACACCTCATGATGAGTAAAGAAGAAATAGAAGACAAGTTAACAACTTCTTTCAGACACCTCATGATGAGTAAAGAAGAAATAGAAGACAAGTCAACGACTTCTTTGTATGGAATGCTCGGAGTGAATTTTTTTTGGAATGACACGGTGGTGATAGTTTTTGATCTATGCCATTGCATGTGTTGCTGGTGTGGCGCTGGATTTTTCGGATTCAGGTGTTCTGTATAATCAATCTGATGGGGTTGTGGCTCAAACGGGTTATAATAAATGGGAGCCTCCACTGCGAGATAATTATTAGATGAATGTCGCATATTGTTTCAGTCCATCATGTGCTTTGACAGTGACGGGTTGGAATTTTAATTCATGATTTTAATGGTCTTGTGGTAGCGGCTTTTTGTACTATAGTATTAATTTGGATGCATAGAGATGTCTCACATGCACATGCTCATGCTCATGGGACTCAAACTTGCTCATAATATTGGTGTTTGGCGAGTTGGCATGGAGGTACGTTGTCAAGACCTTATTGGAATGATTCAAAAGGGTGTCCCCTGCTTGGCTTCTAATGGTGTTCTGGTTGATAATAAACTGTCATTTTATTCCCTCATTTCATATTATCTATTTTTCTTTCACAGAGGCTTTGACCTCATCTTCAGAGCAGGTGTGGTTGGAACACTGGCAGAGCCAGTATAGGCCAGTGTCCACCCTCAAATATTTTTAAAAAATAATTATTAGGTATAATATATAAAAAATAATTGGATTTTATAAAGTGTCCATCCTTAATTTTATGGATAATTCTACAATACCCACACTTTTTTGGATGCTTGTAGTACCTCTAATAGATAAAATATCACATTGATGGTATTAGTGTTACACATGATGGTAATTACCCCATATATGTTGGTACCTATGATCACATTACTTGATATCCTAAATTTTTATTTATTTATTTAAATTTAATATATATAAAATTGGATAGTATCAACATCACATTGGATAGCACTACCATCACATATGATGGCAACTACATCATATTCGATGATAACAATTGAGTGAGTATCAAACTCACAAAAAGAATGGGTATTGTAAAATGATCCTAATTTTTTTGTTAAAATTTTTTTTTCTAGGTATATATATATATATCAAACTTACTACCAAACTTACAAGTGGCGACTGCCACTGTGGAAAAAGCATTTTTAGTTATGAAGATTGTGAATAATCGATTGCGTAGTCGAATGAGTGATCAATGGATAGAAAACAACTTGATTGTATACATAGAGAAAGACATTTCTCGTAGTATTGATAATAAGTTATAATGTAATGGTTTCAAAATATGAAAACATGTCGAAATCAATTGTAAAAGACTATAATGAGTTTCTTGTTTGTTACTTTTTGGTTATATAAAAAATGTATATCGGCTTTTGGCATTTTTTATGTTATGTTTATTAAAGTTTGGGATTAAAAGGTGCCCATCCTAGATTGAATTCCTGGATCCGTCCTTGGTTGGAAGACTGTCATATATGCCTCTATTATTTTCTTTGTACATTCTGATTCTTCTCAATAAAATTGTTATAGTTTATATAAATAAAAAATAAACAACTTCTTTGACACACCTAATGATGAGTAAAGTGGCAATCTACCCCTATATATTCGGTATATGACTAATTATCTAGTATTCTTGGAGGGAAAATTATTCAGTATTTTCGAAGTACAATGGCGTGATATTCCCTTCTCTCACATAAATGATGGGTTCTACCATGGATTTAATTAATGGGTGAGACCTATCATTCATGTAAGAGGAAGAAGCATGATTTTAAAAACCGAACTGGACCAACCAGTTCAACCGGGGACCGGTGCCTAGTCCGGTCTGATTTTCTTTTAAAAAAACGGAAATTAAGAAAAATTGAAGAAAAACCGAGAACCACCGGTTCAACTGGCAAAACCGGGAACCAGACCAGTCCAACCGGTTTGACCACCTTTTTAATACTAAAATTTTTTATTTAAAAAATAATACTTATATGTTAGGTCTATATAAAAGTTAACTCAACAATAAATATTTGACTTACACAAAAGGCAACCCAATATTAAATGTTAAATGTTTGACTCACACAAAAGGTAACCCAACAACATTAAATGTTTGGCTCACACAAGGCAACCCAACATTTAATTTAATTAATAAATGGTAGGCCCACAAGTTAATATAGCCAACCCTCATATTTAAAATTTTTGGTAGAGTGTAGTATTTATAGAGGAGAAAGTGTATCATTCTCTTCTATTTTTTTAATGTGGGACAATGAAGAAGTTCTCTCTCACATTGGAAAAACAACAAGTTTTCAAATAGCAAATACTATTTATAACTACATCAAAATGCAAAACTAATTAACATATTAAAATTTGAATACTTAAAATTTAAATTAGAGTATTCAAATTTCAAACCCATACATAGTTTTTAAATCTTCAAATAAGTCAAATAAAGAAAGTTCTTACCATAAATCCAAGAAAATACTATTTTTGACTTATGATATTATCAAATAAACATAAAACGTTCTTCTATGATTTAAATATGATTATTTTGTAATTTTAATATGTTTAGTTACATTTTTTTTTTCTAAATATAAGATGTGAAAACTCATATAAAAGTTTTAAAATTTGTTATATATATATTTTTAACTAAATATTATTAGTTAAATTTGTTATATATATTTTATTAATTATATAATTTAAAAAATATTAATTAAATTATTGATGACATCACCGGTTCGACTACCGGTCGAACCTCAGTCGGACCAGTGATACGAGAATCAATCCTCTTTCTGGTTCTCTCCCTGATCCGGTTTTTAAAACCATGGGAAGAAGTACTAACGTTGATGTACTCCGGAACTATTAATTTTGTGAAACTCACAATTCCTTGAGAGAAGGAGATATTGTGAGTTTCACAAAATTAAATTGATGATAGCATAGTTTCCAGATGAGGTGCCGGAACCACTACGTTCCCTCGAAGCCCATACAATAACATAAGTTGTATATAATCACAGATCATATATCTTAGATGCAAACAATGAGAGAATCATTCTCACTTCCATATATATATATATATATATATATATATATATATATATATATATATATATATATTATTTCATTAATTTGTTTGGAGTTTAATAAAAGAAGAAAGAATATTCTTTTCATCCCTTGTTTGGGAGTTAATAATGGGAGAAATAATGGAATGTTTTAATGTTTTTTTTTTTTTTTTATCCTGAAAGTCTCATAATACCCATATTTTTTTCTTAAATGCCAATACCCTTATTTTTATTAATGAAATGGCATAATAATGTTGTTATAAAAGGAATAATTTCCATTTAACTCCCAACAATTTTAATTTCCATTTAATTCTTTGGAAACATTCCAATAAGAGAGAAATAATTATCTAATTCATTTCCATTCTTTTCGGGAGTATATCAGCTGCAATTAAATTATGTACCATCATTGCAATGTAAATTAGTTGACCCAATCAAACTGTGCCACATCAATTAAAATGACAAATCACTTCCAAATCAGATCCAAGTAAACAAACTAACGGAAATGGCTATTTTTTCTGTCAAACTCTTTTTCCTCTCTCTCTCCAAAATCTTTCCCAACCTTTCATCTTTATCACAGCCACCAGTTTCTTCACCGGCCACCACCACCACCAGAAAATTTTCACTTTCTTCCCCACATCCCCATCCCATGAAAACCAATCTCAAACGACCCCACTGTGACATGCCTGGTTTCTCAACATGGAGCTAGCCGCACCTCCTCATCTTCTTCAATACCGTCTCGGCGTCTCGTCTCATCTCCGCTACTCAAATAGTTTCTCACAGACTTCTAACTCCCACTCCCACTTCAATCTCACTAAACCACCGGAAGCTCCTCAGAATGAACACCATACCCATTTCCTGTGCCGCTTCGGCTGAAGATAATGGCTCCACCACCACAACCGCATCTCCAATCGCTGCTGGTAAAAATAAAAAATAAACTGATCCTCATGTATTTGTGTTGTTTTGATTTTCAGCCTTTTTTTTAATAGAAATTGTTACTAATTTCTCAGTGGCTTGGATTGGTGAGGGGAAGAGGGTCACGAAGGAGACCCATTAGTGAAAATAAACTCAGATGGTTCAGCTGTTGCTGATAATGATACTAGGATTCCCTTCCTTGATCGCATGTTGGATGTTTAGTACTCAAAGAGATTCAAACTGATCCAGAATCAAACAAATCCAAAACAAATTTTTCTTTTTTACAATATTTGACAAAGATTCGAAAACTTATCTGGTAAACAAAAGGAATTGAATGGTTTGGTGTGCGGTGATAATATTCAATGGGTAAATCTAGTAAACAAGTTGTGGGTAAATAGAAGATGGGGATGTGGGGGAAGAAGGTGAAAATTTTCTGGTGGTGGCCGATGAAGGAACGGTTGTCTGTGATAAAGATGAAAGGTTGTGAATGATTTTGGAGAGAGAAGGGAAAAAGGAGTTTGACGGAAAAAAAATACATTTCCGTTAGTTTTGTTTACTTGGATTTGACTGGGAAGTAATGTGTGATTTTAATTGATGTGGCACCGTCTAATTGGGCCAACTAGTTTACATTGTAGTGATTGTACTTAATTTAATTACAGCTGATATGCTCCCATTCTTTTCTATAATATTCATTCTAGTTTATTCCCTTCATTTAAAACTCCTAAACATATGGTAAATGAATAGAACAGTAGTAATTTTATTTTTTTTGGTGAAAAGGTGACGTGATGCTATTTTACGATTAAAATACATGTTAGAAACTTTTATAAAAATTTAAGATTTTTTTTTTTGAAAATGAAGTACCTTTCAAGCTAGGAAATTTTGTATGAAAAAAGCAGATTGAAATTTTGAAGGGTTCTCTTAATTAGGACATAACATGTGATAGAGTTGAAGATCTTTTCTTTTACAATTTGTTTGGAAAAGGGGAATAGGGGGAAATGGAATGAAAAGAAAAGTATTTAAAAAAAAAAAAATTTCTTTTTATTAATTCATTTGGGAGTTTAATATAGGCAAACCGAATCATCAATATCCTATATCCCATTTTTTGTGTTCCACTTTATACTCCACTAATTACAACTCTTCACTTGGATTTAAAATGGAAACAAATCAAATACAATCTGACACGTATTATATTATAGTTAGTGGAGTATAAAATGAAATACAAAAAGTGGGATAGATGATATTCATTCAAGGGAAACCCTCTTCAGCCCATTTAAATGCAGATTTAAATATTTGAAGGGTTCTCTTAATTAATAGTAGAGATGGTTTTGCTAATATTAGGATTAATTCATATAAAGTGAATTGGGCCATCTCATGTGTTCCAAATTCTCAAGTCTGGTTTGTGGGGGTGTTGGTAAGAGATAATTCAAGCTCGGTATTGGCAGCAATGTGTCACAAAGTCCAGCTGCTTCCTTGTGGAATTCACCCACGTATTGGCGCATGCATCCAGCTGTTGCAATTTGTGCTTGATATGGGTTTTTTTGATATTGAGTTGGAGGGCCCAGAGATAGCTATGTTGAAGAATGCTCATAGTCTAGCTTTGGGTGTTTCGGTTGAGGATATGTGGTTGGAAGAGATTTGTAATCTCATTTTCCAATTTCGCCACCTCACTGTTTCTCTAGCTTCATCATCTTCAAATTCGGCAGCATTGGCTTTGGTTCAATATGGAGCTTCACATCAGTTACAACATGTTTGGCTTGAGCAGGTCCCTAGTGCAATTCAGGGTGTTTTGTAATTTTTTTTTGTACTCTGTTTTCTCAGTTGTTTTTCCTTGAGTTTTGTCTCATCAATAAAATTTCTATCATTTTTAATCAAAAAAATATTAGGATTAATTCGGCGAAATTTCTATACCAATAAAATCTTAACTTTGCTGCTTGCAATTGTATATATAAGTTGTATGATCATCCCCTTGGCTATTTCATTTTATAATGTATCGGCTTTTCTGTATGCAAAACCTGGGTTCATATCAACCCTTTCTAAGGTTGTCACAACCCAGTCACTTTTATACTTCCTATAAGAGTTATATATTGAGTTGAAATAAAGAGTTACTATCTTTCATATGAAAAAAAAAAAAAAAAAAAAAAAAAAAAAAGGATTGTTTGATCATAAAGGGGTTTCGAAGGTTTAGAATTTGGATATCATTATGACTCTATATGCAACTGAACTGAAGATCGAATTTTGTAGTGCTTGCTCTTAATATAATTTGTTTAGAGTGTTTGTACTAAAAAAAAATATTTTTACACCAGATAGGCTTGAATGCAATAAAATTATTAATTCATTGGGCCAACGAATAATAATTGTTAAAAGCCCAATCTTTACTTAAAAGGCCCAAGTGATACTATATGAGCAAATTTAGGATAGAGTTTGACTACAAATCAGTTTGTAGTCAGTCTACTACAATCGATTATGTGTCAACTAATAAGATCATCTACGTGTACTTTAATCACATGAATGTGACTTCTTTAAGCTGTCACATAGTGGGTTGTAGCAAACGGGCTAAACCTTGTCAATTTATTTAAACAAGTCACATGATTCATTAAATAGGTCATATGACTAAAAGTACATATAAATGATTTTATTAGTCATCACGTAGTGAGTTGTGTAGCAAGTTAGTTACAAACTAGTTTGTAACCAAATTGGATCCTAATATTAATTGATGTTTGACAACTCCTAAGTAATTTTCCTTTATTTTGTAGTCTCTAGAATTTTCTACTACTTTAGGGGTTAACGTTTACAGAAGGAATATATATATATATATATATATATATATTTAAATTTAAAATATAAATATATTTTTTTTAAATCCGAGGATTTGTACGCTTATGAATTTTTTCATAAATTATGTAGGTGTTTGGTTGTACCTTTGATGTCACTATTCTCCGTGGATAATATTCATACCGATCATTTTCTTGCCACACTAATTCAATAAGGTTGCGTTTGGATACTTGGATTTGGATTTGGATTTGGATTTTAAATCAATAGATTTGAAATGCCTTGATTTCAAATCCATTGATTTTAAAATTTCTTGTTTGGATCCATTTATACAAGGGGGGATTTGAAATTTAGAATTTTGAAACCCATAAATTGACCAAGATACATAAAATCACTAAAATGACCAAAATAACCCCAAAACCTCTAAAATAAATTAAAAAAAATTCTCCAAAACCTCTAAAATGACCAAAATACCTCTAAAATGACCAGACCAAAATACCCCCAAAACACCAAGATGACCAAAATATCCCTAAAATCATCAAAATAATATTAAAACCTCTAAAACAACCAAAATACCCCCCTAAACTTATTTTTTTGATCAAAATGCCTCTAAAATCACCAAAATACCTATAAATTGACCAAATATATAAAATCACCAAAAATGGCCAAAATGCCCATCAAACACCAAAATAACCAAATTACCCCTAAAATCATTAAATAACCCCAAAACCTCTAAAACAACCAAAATACCCCCTAAACCACTAAAATGATCAAAATACCTCTAAAATTATGAAAATACCTAAAATTGACCCACAACATAAAATCATCAAAATGACCAAAATAACCCAAAAACCTCTAAAATGATCAAAATATTCTCGAAAGCTCTAAAATGACTAGAATACCCCAAAAATCTTCAAAATGGCCAAAACAACCCCAAAACCTAAAAAAAAATGATCATAATACCTCAAAAAGACCAAAATACCCCTAAAATCACCAAAATAACCCGGCAAAACTCTAAAACAACCAAAATATCCCCTAAACCACTAAAATGATCAAAATACCTCTAAAATAACCAAAATACCTAAAATTGACCCAAAACATAAAATCATCAAAATAACCTCAAAACCTCTAAAATGATCAAAATATCCTTGAAACCTCTAAAATGATCAGAATTCCCCTAAAATCTTCAAAATGACCAAAATAACCCCAAAACCTAAAAAATAATCATAATACCGCGAAAAAAACAAAATACCCCTAAAATCACAAAAATAACCTTGAAAACTCTAAAACAACCAAAATACCTCTTAAACCTCTAAAATGATCAAAATACCTCTAAAATCACCAAAATGAAAATAATAATAATAATAATAAAAATAATAAAATACCAAAACCATATATTGGAGTTTTCGAGGTTATTTTGGTCATTTTAAGGGTTCCAAGTGTATTTGGTCATTATGGAGTTTTCGGGATTATTTTGGTCATATTGGAGCTTTTGGGGTTATCTTGGTTATTTTAGATATTCGTAGTGTATTTTGGTTATGATAGTGTTTCCAGGATTATTTTGGTCATTTTGGAATTTTTAGGGTTATTTGGGTTATTTTAGGGTTTTTTAGTGTATTTTGGTCATTAGAGTGTTTCGGGTTTATTTTGGTCATTATGGTATTTCCGGTGTTATTTTGGTCATCTTGGAGTTTTTGGGGTTATTTTTGTCATTTTAGGGGTTCAGTGTTATTTTGGTCATTATAGTGTTTTCGAGGTCATTTTGTAGTTTTCAGAAGTTATTTGGTCATTTTAGGGGTTCCTAGTATATTTTGGTAATTATGGTGTTTCTGGGGTTAATTTGGTTATATTGGAGTTTTTAGGGTTATCTTGTTCATTATAGGGTTTTGATATTATTTTGGTCATTTTGGAGTTTTCGGGGTTATTTTGGTCATTATGGTGTTTACGGGGTTATTTTGGTCATATTTCAATTTTTGGGGTTATTTTGGTCATTTTATGGGTTCGGTGTTATTTTGGTCATATTTGTGTTTCGGGATTATTTTGGTCATTATTGTGTTTCGGGGTTATTTTGTTCATTTTGGAGTTTTCGAGGTTATTTTTGTCATTTTAGGAGTTTGTGTGCATGTTGGTCATTATGGTGTTTCTTGGGTAATTTTGGTCACATTGGAGTTTTCAGGGTTATTTTGGTGGTTTATTGATATTTTGGTCGTTTTAGGAGTTTTGAGTGTATTTTAGTCATTATGGTGTTTTCTGGGGTTAATTTGGTCATATTAGAGTTTTCAGGGTTATCTTGGTTATTTTAGGAGTTCGATGTTATTTTGGTTATTTTGGAGTTTTCAGGGGTTATTTTGGTCATTTTGGAGTTTTAAGGTTATTTTGGTCATTATTGTGTTTTCGGGGTTATATTGGTCATATTAGAGTTTTCGAGGTTATTTTGGTCATTTTAGGAGTTCAGTATTATCTTAGTCATTATGGTGTTTCCAAGGTTATTTTGGTCATTTTGGAGTTTTCGGGGTTATTTTTATCATTTTAGGGGTTTCGTATGTATTTTGGTTATTTTAGGTATTCTGAGTGTATTTTGGGGATTATTTTAGCTATTTTTGAGTTTATTTCGGTCATTTTAGGGTATTGGCCATGAGTATTTTTTTTTTATCATGTTGGTAGTTTTGTGGATATTTTGGTCATTTTAGAGATTTTTGGATTATTTCGGTCTTTTAGAAGGTTTTTTTTTGGTCATTTGGTATTTTGTGGGCATTTTAATCATTTTAGAGCCTTTAGATGTATTTTAGAGGTTCTAATGATATTTTATTTATTTTGAGTGTTGGCATCTAATGGGAGGATTTGTGAAATTCCTACCCTAAGAAGTCATTTGAAATCCATGGATTTGGACCTTTAAAATCCTGGATGGATTTGGCCCAAATCCAAATCCTAATGGTTTTAAGTCATCCAAACAAAGAATTTGGATTTGGACCCTCAAATCCAAATCCACTCCATCCAAACAGACCATAAGTATGTTTAAAGTGTAAAATTTAGATATAATTCTTTATGTGTAGTACATTAGGTTTTCAAATTAAATTCAAACATCTACATTAAATTTAATTGTGCTTGGAAAAAAAAAATATTGTTGGTGATTTATTGGTGAATACAAATATGTATTTGAATTTAATTGAAGAACTTAATATACTACACGTCTACACCTTAAGAATAGTAGTTAAATTTTAATTTATTTTAAATTACAATAGTAACAACAATGATACAATGATAGTAATGTCAATGTGGTAGCAACGTTTGGGACCATGGTTTTAACCAAAAACGTTTGGGACCATGGTATTAATAGCGATATTGGCGGCCCGACAATGGTGTGATGGCGTGGAGGAATTATTTTTCTTAACCAAGTTACGAAAAATCGGTGATATTAGAAAGTAGACTTTACAATCCTTCAATCAAGCCTCCGAAGTTGGGAATTAAGTTGAAAAATTGCAGGATTCTTGACTTCCCCGTTAAAAATCGAACATATATTATTGTATTAGGGTGCGTGTTGGAATGTTTTATATCAGCCTGTTCTATCCTTATTTCCTAAGCAAGTTGGAGATTAAGATTATTGTCTGTTTTATATATACTTTTTGATAAATCTGGTTTTATATATGAATATACATATGGGGTGTCGTTAATGAAATTATCTCATTATAAATAAAATATAATATGTTTTAATTTAATTTCAGTATTAATTTGATCCTTTGGTTAAAGTCGACGGGTACTAAATGAAAGCCGTGACTTCCCTATTAACAACCCGGTGCAATTGCACGTTTGTTAAAAGGTTGCGTACAGTTTTTTTATTTTTTTTTATTAAAAGGTTGCGTACACTTCCTGTTAAGCAACTCTTCAACATCGCTTATCCATTTCTGTATATTGATAGGTGCACATCATTTCATACACGATCAAGTGGATATATATATCCACAAATTATGAACATTTATAATGTTTATAATTTATGAATATTGATGTTTATATTTGGAAATCAGGATCTTCTAAAGTTCCTAAGGTATTTTACCACATAGAGTTCTCTAAATACTAACCTTTCTTTTTATAATAAATTGTTCAAATTATACCACGTCATCATTCTACTAACAAAATCCCTAAAATATTGGTTTTTACTTTTTATCACTTAACGTGTTAACACTTATCCATTAACGTTAATATTTTAGGAGTTTTGTTAGTGGAATGATGACGTGATATAATCTGAACTATTTATTATAAAAAGAAAAGTTAGGATTTAGAGGTAGAGTACCCTAAGAACTCTAGAGGATCCTGATCCTACATTTGGTGATGGTTGTACATAGCATGATGTGCACTAATAATTATCGGTTCTAAAGTTGTCGACAATGCACACCAGCCACCAAACTTAGTCCCAAAAGAAGTTACTTTTATTAGAAAGGGTATGAAAAGAATCTTTTTTATAGAAAGAATTTTAAAGCTAGCCCACCACTTTTGTAAACGGTCGCATACATTTTAAAAGGTGACAAGAAGCTCAATTTGGCTTGGCAAAAATGATCAAATCTTTTAGCACCAAAGAGAGTCTTATCATGATGCAAATTGTGTGTGTTTTCCCACTACTATTTATGTACTTATTATAATTTTGAGTGAAGAGAATTTCTACAATTCACACCACATCTAATTCATCACAGCTGATCTTTTCAACTTTCAACTAGTAAAAAGACCGACTATATAAATCATGTGCAAGAGTCGTGGCAAATATAAGAGCTAGGTGGAAGAAATCTTGTACAAGAGGGTTAGCAACTTGTGTGAGAGAGAGAGAGAGAGATGGGGAACAATATAGGAGGGAGAAAAAAAGCAAAGGTTATGAAGATCAACGGGGAAATCATGAAGTTAAAGACACCTGTGCGAGTTTGGGACGTTGTCAAGGACTACCCTGGTCACGTTTTACTGGAATCTGAGGCTGTTAAGCATTTTGGCATCAGAGCCAAGCCATTGGAACCACAACAAGAGCTCAAGCCCAAGAAAATATACTTCTTACTAGAACCGCCTAAGTTTCCTGAGGAAAAGTTGCCTAAAAGCAAGTCACAATCTGGTGCTATACACATGAGTGCCAAGGATAGGCTCGAGTGCTTGATGCTATCTCGAAGAACGGTTTCTGATCTTTCGATTAGTAGACCATCATCAAATCTTGTATCTGACGAGCCAGAGACGGGTACAAGGCCTTTGAGGGTGAAAATGAGGCTGCCAAGTGCTCAAGTGGCTAAATTGGTGGCTGAAAGCAGAGATGATGTAGAGGTGGCTGAGAAGATTGTAGATCTTTATATGAACCATGCCGGAGGAGAGGCTAACGGTGGCTCGCTGGATGCAAAAGAGGGCATGTTGGTGCATCGGGAAGTGCCATGGAAACCAGCTCTTGGTAGAATTGGGGAGAATAACAAAGCACATAAGGTAGGTTTGCTGAGAATTATTAATTTGTCCCAATTTTCATGTGCTATGTTTCTCTTTTAAGAACAAAGTAGTATTTCATTCAATGTTGTGAAGTAGCACTTCATTCTGAACATGTCTAGGAATTCCACAATTTTTTTTTAGTTGAAGGGAGATTTAAACATTAGATGTCTCATTTGGAAAAATATCAAGATGTACTAATCAATTTAGCTACGAGGCTCTTGACAATATGTTATGTTTAAACAATTGATATTAAACATGTATCAATAATTGCTAGGTGAGATACTTAAAAAAAAAAATGCTAGGTGCAAAAGAATATTGATGGGAACTATCAAATATCAAGGGTCCCTTAATTATTAGATGTTGTCGGCCCTAAAGGTCGACATACCACATTGCTTAAAGATGTTGATGCTAATTTAGTGGTAACGGTTGTGGCTAATATGTGGATAAGGCAAGCTGTTTGATTAATTGTATGAGAAAAGGATAAAAATGCATATTTTAATTGTAGAAGTGTGTTGTCAAAAAAAACCCAAACCCATTAATTGCCCACCCAAACCCACTTATTTAATAAATGGGCAAATGGGTGCTGCCCAATTAGACCCAAAAGTTGAGTTTATTGGGCTTTAATTGGGTTGCTTATTGGGCATGCAAAAATATAAATAAATAAATAAATCCGAAAAAAAAAAAAAAAAAAAAAAAAAAAAAAAGGAAAAATGAAAAATAAAAAAAGAAAAAAAAAAAAAAAAAAAAAAAAAAAGTGAAAAATAAATAAAAAGCCCAAACCTTAAAAAAAAAAAAAAAAAAAAAAAAGATTCTAAGAGGTTTTGGTCATTTTGGAGGTTCCAAGGGTATTTCAGTAATTTTTCTAAGTTTTAATTGTTTTTTCATCATTTTATAGGCTTTAAGGGTATTTTGGTAAATATCTACTTTATTAAATGGGTTTAAATGGGTGGGTTGGGTTTTAGTTTAGATAATTGGGTTGGGTTGGGTTTGGGTAATATCTATTTTATTAAATGGGTTTAAATGGGCTATTGGGTTTTAAAGGCCCAGCCCATTTAATGCCCACCCAAACCCACCCAAACCCACCCATTTGACACCCCTACCATAGGGTTAGGGAAAATTTTGATTTGGGATTTGGGACCAATTCTTCCTAAAATAAACATGACTTAAGAATTAGTAATTCTGTCATTATTGTCAAACTCAGAGGGAAGACACAAATTTTAAATACTTTGAAATTTGAATGTCAAACATTAATCATAAGAAACAATTGAAAAGGAATTTGTGGTGGACAAGACTCGTGTTCTGTTCGTGTGTGAAACAAACCATGATTTTGTCTTTATTAACAGTGATAATGACATGTATCGGCATATCATTATAAACTTTGGTGTGAACACTTTTAAAGTTCATCACGAGTTTGCTAGAATGATAGGCAAATGGTAACAAATGACAAAGAATAGGACATGCTCAGCAACACCTACATAAGAAAGACGAAGAAGTATTCCAAGAAGAACATGACATACTTCCTATTTTTTAGGGATAATTTGAAGCTCTGCTTTGGTCACCACAAACGTGAGGTCTGTTTTTTGTGAAGAAATAAAGCTCTGCTTTGGTCACCACAAAAAGGAGAACATGTCTTCTTTACCCAATCAAACTTCAATCCTAGACTTAACATTCTCTCTCTCTCTCTGTCTTTTTTTGACCGATTTGTTATTTTGATATAATTGGAGACGTGGATTTGAACCTTGGATATCTCCGTTTAAAAAAGCCTTAACTATAAACAAATTAAACAAGCTTTTTCCCTTAAATTAATGATTCATGACTCAGCTGGTATGGGGAGTGATCGAGTTGGTGAGAATTGGTATAGAAGGACAATGATAAGTTCACACCACTTTTACACCACATTTTTTACACCATTAAAAAATTATGATCATAAATATCCACAATTAAGTGGTATGAATTAATATTTATCCTAGTATAGGATGAGTTTAAAATACTAGTCTTCCCTATTTGGAGCAGTACTTTTTTTTACCAAGGATATACTGACAGCAGAGAACAAAATGTCTCCCATATGGAAAATGGAATGGAATTATAAAACTTTCTCAACACGAGCCCTTCTCTACCGAGTTCTGGAAAAATATTTGTTGGTTCCAATTCTATGTTCCAATTATTAATGTGCAAGCTCAATTTAAATTGCAACCTATGCTTCTTTTCCTTCAATAACATGGAAATTTGGACATTACTTAACTATGCTAACATTCTTTCTTGGATAATCTAAATTTGCAGAAGCACGTGAGCTTCGTCCCAGTGGAAGAAGAAGAAATTTGTGTAGATGTTGCTTCTAAATAGAAAGAGACTTAGTCAAAATATTGGTGAAGCAAATGGCAGCACCAGGATTAGTCTGCTTGTATAGATTTTGTTCTTTATCTCATTGAAGATTTTATTGTAGTTGCTATACGTAGGTAGCAGCAGGATGAATACTTGTAATTAGCCTGACCATGAACATTAATTTCCAGTCCCAAATGCAAGTCTAACTGACTGCATGCTGTCAAGTCCGAGCAATAGAAGTTAGGAGGACATGGTTATCAATGTTTCGATGTTGAAAGGCTTTGAAGCCAAGATATTTGCATATCCATATCATATGCATGGCATTCTTTCAAAATGAAGAAGTATTCCTAGAGCAATATGCCAGCCATTAAATATTAATTTTATATAGCATGTAATTTCTAGGAAATATTCTACGTAATTTATGTTGGGTTTGGACTTTGGTGCAACTCTAGGCATTAAGAAGTGCTTGGTATAAAATGCATGCTTTGTATCATGGTTGATGATTAATATTTCTCTGAGATGAGCTGCCTTTGCTGAACGAATAGAGTTTTTGTTTTTCTTATGTCCTGCCACAAATGCCATAAGGTCTTATCCATACTTTGCATCGACTTTAGCTGCAGAGAAAACAGAACGGTTCCACCGTAAAAAGAATTTGCCGTCTCTTTTTCGTATATATATCTTTAATTATTTTTTTTATTAGTTAAAGAGGTGAAAATTGTGAACAAGCCTCTAAATTAAATTGTTCAAGTTTAGTAGGGAGATGAGGAGTCGAGGGAGAGAGAACATCCTGGAGTTAATGATACGAGGTTATGAGGATTGAAGAGAGAGAGAGAGAGAGAGAGGATGAGGTAGAATTGTATGGGAAGAGAGAGTCTAATATGGCAGGTTTTGGGAAAAGCTTAAATAAATCTAAGGCCTTGGCTATTAGTTATCAATAGAGTTTGGTTACAAAACAGTTTGTACTCACGATGTGATAACTCATAAAACCATCCACATGTATTATTTAAACAAGTCACATGACTCATTAAATAGGTTATGTGACTAAAAACACTTGTAGATGGTTTTATTAGTTACCACACAGTAGGTTGTAGTAAAATGGCTATACAAACCAGTTTTTAACCAAACTATGCCGATTAGTTATTGTATAGATTGCATTGTGTTTTGTACATCATTTCATTACCCAACCTCTTCTACTTTAGTTTGAAATCTTTGAGAACCTATGCTAATAGAACTTAATGGAAGAGTCTAGCAAAATAATTAACAGCTATATTCAAAACAGGGTGCTTTGTTGTATTTAAAGGATTTTTTCTTTCTGTTTTTTATGTTTCTTAATCACTGATCATGTGTTTTTTTTGTTAGTTGTAGTGCCACTGGTTTGCAGCTTTAAGCTCCTTGGTTGAATGATTTCGTATTCATACAAAAAAAGGAAAATCCAGTTCAAAGCCATAATTCTTGTACAAGAACTTTCCCTGCACTTCTTTGCCTTTATTTTCTCTTTTCTCCTTCCTCTTTTTGAACGACTTTATATACAAACATCAACTTGCATGCTAGCTTCCTAGTAATTGACTGTAAAAAGAAAAAGAAAAAAACCAAAAGACTCAAAAAAAAAAAAAAAAAAAAAAAAAAAAGAAAAGTAACTAATTTCATCGATCCTCATGTAGAATTATCCATTCAACACAATAAAACTCAAACTTGTTTCCAATGGAACATGCTTATTACCCTGAGCTTGATTGAGGCAAATCTGATAGAAGATTTCCTTGAGAATCATATACAATTTTACCTGAAAAATCCAAGGGACGACAACGTTCTCCTTTTATGATCGTCTTCCTCCAAACTGCTTCATCACTATCATCATCATTTTCATCACCATATTCTACTTCTTCTTCTCCTTCTGCCTGCACCTTCCTCCAAGAAATCATCTTCACCATTGAAAGAGCTTTGCTACTAATATTGCTGTTTAACTTTGAGACAAGTTTTTTTTCCTTGGACAAAAAGGTTGTTTCTTCCTTTAGTGTCAATGATTTCTTGTTTCTGCTAGAAGCACATAGAAATGCTATGATGGAAAATATGGAGAAAATTGCAATGAAGACAAAGAAAAAGGTGATGGGTATTGAAGAAAATGAAAGATTATGCATGGGACGGCTAGAAATTAGAAGCCTTGCCATGATGACAACAAGAGAATTGTGCTAAGAAATGTATTATGAACTAAGAGGAGATTCTGAAGATAGGAGGTATAGAAATTAATAGTGGAGCCAAAGCTTTGTTGCACAACTATAGTGACAAGTCCTTGCATTATATTTATATATATAATAAGGACATTGAGTAAGACTCTTGGAGGTATTACATTGGACAAACTCACAAAAGTATGGTAGTTGGGTCATCTAACCGCGTGGGTATGCTGACATGGCATTCTATAATTGGGCAAAATGACTGCAGCGTGTTTTACCTGTTAGATAGAGTTGACTAGTTGACTTGAGTCGACTTTGATCTTTTCAAGTCATTCAAAGTCATTAATACCACTATAGTACTATACTATACTATACTATTAGCTGCTTTTATTCGCTGGTAATTTTGTTGAATTCGGTGTTCTTTTTTCTATGCCTCAACTTTGGTTGCTTTGAAAGAAAACTGGAGAGGCTTCTAAGCAAAGGACCATATGGTACCTAAAACCACCTGATGTATATTTAACAACTGTAATGAAGGTCAAAAGACTCAAAACTATATATAAAAATACAAATTCATATAATGCACATCTGTTTTCCTAATTGGTTCGCCTACTATAATGCTTAGAGGCTTAGACTAACCGATCTTGATTAAAGGCTAAGGCTCAATGTAGGCCACTATTTGCGGTTAGGTAGGGCACGGGCTTGCTTGTAGTGGACCATGCTAGTACATTAATTTTCTGTGCTGTGAATTAATTGTAGCCCTTAGGCCGGGTAAACATGACAAAATTAGACTTGAACCCATTAACTTGTTCGAACCCCCGGACGAAAAAATAGAGTATATGTAATAGGAACAACATCCATTTTAATCCAATAAATTTTTTACCCGACCCGACTTGACCCAAGCCAACTGAATCGAACCCGTACTTGACTTGACCCGACCTGTTCACCAAGCCTTGATTATATTTTTCCAAACAAATATCTCCAATAAGCAAAAACACCTTCACTATGGGAAGCTCACATCAATCCAAGCTAGTGCTCAATGAAGGGATTTGACCTATTCTTCTCCATACACAACTGGTCGCATTCTCTCCCTCTAACCACACTCAAGTTTGTCCTTTAAACTTAGAATTGTTATGAACAAACTCATCTTCCTTTCCAATTTTCCTACTAAGGATGCACAATTTTCATTACTGTCAAGTTTGTGTCAGTTTTTGATCTTTTATTGTGATGAAGAATTTTGTTAACTAAGAGAGTTGTTCTGTCTATTTATATTTTGCCAGTAGATGTATGAGGTGCTTCTTTGACTTGTCGCTAGACTTATATTAGTTTGAATCATAGTTAGAAGTTTTTGTCTTATCTGCCTTGTAGCTCAACTGGAATTGACTAGTCTCTTTTACAAAGCTGTACAAAGTTCCAGGCCAAAAGAAGTAAGTTCTGCAGGGGGCAAGTAGCAGATAAGAATGCCAGGTGTCACGCAGCATCATGATGATGTGTGACCCTTGGCTATAAATATAGCCCCCCTCCCCCTCATTTAATAGGGTAGAACTTGAGGGATTTAGACAGAAATAAAAGGTTTTTGGGTAGAAACTCGAGAAAAAGGATTTTTACTCTAGTTTTAGGCCATTTTGGGTTAGAAATTAAAGGTTTTACTTAGGTAACCTCTATCCCTCTCTCTCAAAGCTCCTCTCATCCACTCCCATACCCATTCTTCATTACATCCATGGTGGAAATGATGCTAGAGGATCCTACAATAGGAAATGACTCTATGTGATCCACCCTTTACTTATTGCTTCATTTATTTCCCTTTTACTATGTGGGTTTTGTAAATGGAGATGATATGTGATGATCCTACAATGGGAGATGATTCATAATAATCCATTTTGGGTTTATTTCATTATGCCTTCTTTATAGCTTTCACTATGTGTTTATAGCTTTCACTATATGTTTATTGCTTTAACTATGTGTTTATAGCTTTTACCATGTGTTTATAGCATTCGCTATGTGTTTATAGCTTTCACTACGTGTTTATTGCTTTAGCTATGTGTTTATAGCTTTCACTATGTGTTTATTGCTTTAGCTATGTGTTTATAGCTTTCACTATGTGTTTATTGCTTTAACTATGTCTTTATAGCTTTCACTATATGTTTAATGCTTTCACTATGTGTTTTATAGCTTTCAATATGTGTTTTAAGCTTTCACTATGTGGTTGTGTGAATATATGAGGATTCTACAATGGAAATGACTCATGATGGTTATCCCCTCCCCCTTTCTCTTTGATTCCATATAAATCCTAATTGAGGTAAGATTTTTAATAGCGCTAACCTTCATGTAATCCCATAAGGTATTGGACCATTGAGAATCCCCCTTGCTTTAATTTCATTATTCTCCCCTCTTTGATGATTTCTCCTAATTTGGGCATGTAAATCCTAATTGGTCTTGGAAGTTGAGGTAAGACTTTCAATAACACTAACCTCTATGTAATCCCATAAGGTATTGGACCCTTGAGAATCCTTATGCTTTAATTTCATTATTTCTCCCTCTTTATGGTTTTCCCCTAATTTTGGCATATAAACCATAATTGGTTTTGGAGGTTTATGTAAGACTTTCAATAGCATTAACCTCCATGTAATCTCATAAGGTGTTGGACCCTTAAGAATCCCCTATGCTTTAATTTCATTATTTCTCTCTTTTTATGGTTTTCCCCTAATTTGGGCATATAAACCCTAATTGGTCTTGGAGATTTATGTAAGACTTTCAATAGTATTAACCTCCATGTAATCCCATAAGGTATTGGACCCTTGAGAATCCCCCATGCTTAAATTTCATTATTTTTCCCTCTATATGGTTTTCCCCTAATTTGGGCATATAAACCCTAATTGGTCTTGGAGGTTTATGTAAGACTTTCAATAGCATTAACCTCCTTATAATCCCATAAGGTATTGAACCTTTGAGAATCCCCCATTGTTGTAATTTCATTATCCCCACTCTTTGATGATTTCCCATAATTTGGGCATATAAACCCTAATTGGTCTTTGAGGTTTATGCAAGACTTTCAATAGCATTAACCTCCATGTAATCCCATAAGGTATTGAACTCTTGAGATTTCTCTTGTTATTTAATTCATTTTTCCCCTTTGATTAATCTTGAATATTTGCTTGTTCATGTAAATCCTAATTGGTCTTAGAGGATTAGGTAAGTCTTTCAGTAGCACTAATCCTTCATATAATCTCATAAGGTATTGAACTCCTCTCTATAATTCTTTCTTTTATTCATATAAACCCTAAGGTAGTATTGGAGATTATGTAAGCCTTTTAATAGCATTAATATACATATTTTAACCACATTTATATCAAAGCAAGTAAGCATTCAAAGCATGTGATCATGACATGTGTTATTTTGATTAAGTACTTTAATTATGTCATAAACTATACTTGTCATTTGATTAAGTGTTGCATTTATGTTATAATCATTCTATACTTGTCATCTTGATTGTTTCCATTATGTCATAATCATCCATACTTTTCATTTTGATTAAGTGATGTAATTATGTCATATTCATCCCATACTTATTCTTTGTGATTAAAGTGCCGCAAACATGTCATGATCACATGCTTTAAATGCTTACTTGCTTTGATATAAATGTGATTAAAATATGTACATTTTGCCATGAAAAATTTAAAAAGAGAAAACATGATAATGTGGGCGTTACAAACGAGATTGGTCTATTCTAAGTTCTATGGCTTGACCTAATCTTGGGACACCATGGTATGAGTCATTTATGTGTCAATATGGCTTGCCATTGACGCGCTATAAAGGATTCTACACGTTATAATACCCATAATATTATGGTAAAAAATTCCCAAAGAGAGAATCAATCATCCAAAAGCCCGCTATTCGACGGACCACTTTATTCTTGGAAATCAAGGATAAAGAGATCTCGAATATAGCATCAAAAATATAATTTTTTGTCTCGGCATTCAATGTTAAGATTTCAAGTGCATCCTACCATCGAATTGCCCAGAACCCTAAAAAATACAAAAGATAAAGAAAAGTGAAACAAAGAGTTTAATCAAAACCAAATGAAGTCAAATTGCATATAACATTCTTGGTATATTGCTTGACAGAAATTGGGACATTTGTGTCTAATTTAAACCAACATCCATGCTAAGCAAACATAAAGGAACACTACTTGAAGGGAGGTAACCATTTTTAACGAATGTCATGAGGTGCCTAACATCTTTCCCATGTATAATCTAACCCCCGAACCCATCTTTGGTTCAAGACCATTTTTTTAATATGTTTAAGCAAGATAAAATTCATTAGACATAGGTGTCCAATCACACCTCAATTTCTCATGATTGGTGGCGACTCCAAATTTGTACTCACTTGCACAAACACACACGTGTTCCCCTCATATCCCCACACACATTGCATATAGAAATTAGTCAATGGGGTCAAAATAGGATTATTTCCATTTTAATCACGTCATGTCATATCATTCTAGCCTCCCCAATGCGGCGGTAAGCGCATCTCATGTGAAGAGAAAGGAAATTCTCCGATGTCGACAATGTCGGTGTCGAAATCGCTGAAATCCTTCTTGATGTCACAACGGTTATCAAATCTTTTTTAATAAGAACAGTGGTGGTGGAAAAGCAGGCTTAATAAGGATCTTTGGTTGTTTGTGTGTGAGAGAGAAAGAAAGAAAGAAATATAGATTAGCAAAGAGGAGGAGGTAGATCGTACGAAGCACGCAAAAAAGGGTTTGAGGGTTAAATTAAAAGACAATCTGTGCTTTTGATTTTTGGTGCTTTTTGTAACACATAAGGATCTGCTCATGGTATTGGTGATGTTGTAGTTGCATAGAAGAGAGAGAAAGAGAGGCAGCCGTTGCAAAGAAGAGAAGGAAAGACAAAGAAAAGAAGCTAACTCTGGAGGATAGAGAATTTGTGTTTTGAGATTTTTCTTTTTAACCGTTGGATCACTTATGTGTCACGTGTTGCCAATCTAGATAAAAATTACAGATAATGGGAGGGTTTTAAATGGGAGGGGAGCCAAACCCTCTCTCTCTCTATATATATACATATATATATATATATATATATATATTAGAAGTTATTACTTTAGAAATTTGGCAGTAGTATTGATCAAGGACTATTGAAGAGGCTTAATAGAAAAGCAATGAAAGAAAATTAACGCATCAAAGAATACAAAGCAATTTAAATATATTAAATAACAGAGAAATAGAGAAGAGAAAAATATAAATAAAGAACACAAAATTAAGGAGGAGAGCATGGGTCATTGAGAAGATCCATACCTTCTCCTTTAAGCTAGTATAGCAGTATTTTATCGGTCCCTCAGCCAAATCTCTTGTTGATCTTTGGTGTTGAAGAATAAAAGAGAACTTAGTAGAACTAAGGTTGATGATCTGAAGCTTGTGAGAAGAAAGGTTAGCCTTCTAGTATGAAGAATTAGAGAATAACCTTCTTCTTTCTTTTTCTTTTTTTTTTTGATAAAGGAATAGCCTTCTTCTTTCTAAATGTCTAGGGCTTCGCCCCTACTAGATTCTTCATCTACCTATACTCTTTTGCCTAGAGTTTATCTATTCCTAAACTCTAGAAAACTCATAGAATTTTAATTTCTCTGCCTACTTTCTCTCTCTCTCTCTCTCTATGTTTTGGAGACTCTCTGGTGTCTTTTGAATGTGAGGTGAAAACATCTTTATATAATAGTAGGAGGCAATTAGGGTTTCTTGGAGAAGAGGTAAAGTTAGAGTTTCTTGGAGAAGAGGGTAAGTAGGGTTGCAGGAGGCAACCCTAACTGTAACTAGAACCTTTAAAAATTAGGGTTTCCTACGGCAGTGGAGTACGTCTGTATTTAACCGGTGCACGCCTGTATTAAAGTGGTGTGCACTACATAGGTCAAAATTTGGACTTTTTGGTTCATTAGGCTCTCAAAAATGGACTTATCTCATTGAGCTTTTGAAATAGGTTTGATTTCCGAATCCTTAGTCACTAAAGATTACTTTTTATCTTAACACAAGATTTTGATCATATAGATAGAGATTAGTATGTTCTTCATTGGGACCGGGGACTCAAGTTGTAGAGGGTACAAAATGCGGTGTCTACAATTGCAACAAACTTTTTTACATGTAGTGTTATATCCTTAAACTGAGTAAATTTCTTCAAGATTTAAAAGAGTACAAAATATCATCAATAAAAAATTTGGTTCCATTTGGTAACATGATAGTTTCTTTTCTAGAGCCTTCAATTAGGTTTTCTGAACTTGATGTTGTGAAATTTTATTCTATTCGCAAGTGCACGAATCAATTTGAAATATGCTTTAGCAAGAGCGAGGTTGAACCCATAGGGAATTGTATCAAATTAAGAAAACTACGTAGATCTAAAGCAACTAAATCTTAATCTAGTTAGAAAAAATAGCTGATTTTAATAACTGAATCAATATTAAAACATGCAACTAAAAAAATAAATTAAAATGATCAAAAGATGAAATTACCAAATGACAAATTACTAAGATTTAGGAATCCACACCTATGAGTTCACAACAAAATATATTTATGATCATTAATTTTCGTGAAACTTTCTTCATAACATGTTTGATTTTATTCACGTTGTCATAGATAATATACTCATTAAGGCTTTATTAAAAAAAATCTCATTCATGTTCTCTTTTGCTTACAATAATAAAATAAAATCATCTAATTATCCATTTAAAAACAAATCACACTAGATATCCAATTTTAATATTCTTAAAATAAAATTTCAAGCAATTAATTAATAAGGATTATCCTAAATCAGGAGAGAAACATGATTGAACTCATATCTAGTATTCATCTTATTTAATATGTTTTTAGTTTGATTTTATTCCCGATTAATCTCTCCCTCTCTCACCCGACTATTCCTTGATTTCTCCCTCCTATCTGTTGCCCTCCTCTCTTCTTCCTCTACACAGTCCCACCCACCAGATCCAAACAGCGGAACAATGCTCTCAACGACACAAAAAAATCTGTTCAACTTAAGACTATTTTGATTTCTCTAAAAATTGAAATTGAGGTTTCAGCAGTAATATCTTAAAGTTGATAAATGCACCGCCCACATATCAAAAGACGTTTTTATTTTGAACCTAAAGCCAAAGGGCAAAGGCCAGCTGTATCAAAAAATAAGTTTAAGAGGCAGGAGGTGTCGTATTGGCAAGATTAGGGAAGCCAAGGTTTAAGAGGTAGACCATAAACACAGATGTTCTATCTTTTTATTATTTTATTTTATTTTTTGAGTGATGTTTCATCTATTCAAAATGCACCATCAACTTACCCATTAATAAGAATTGTGTTATGATTTATGAAGCCTATTTGAATGCAAAATATTCGATGAAAGGTCTGAAAGAAAATTCAATAATTTATGTGCAAATAACATCAGATCGAGTTCACTTTTATAAGTACTACTTACAAATTCAATGGGCTGAGCCTTTTCCATCTTTCAATGTGTTTAATTTTGCTTTAGTTTTCAACATAATTTTCTCTCTTTTTTCTTTTAGCTTTTCTTGCTGGTAAAATCAGACTCTTATTGAAATTTAATGTCCTTTAAGTTCATTTACCATTTTGAATTTAAATTTTGGCAAATATGGTGAATAAATTTAAATTTTGCCTTACATGCCGCACGAGAATGTGGCTGGCCTTGTCCAAAAGAAAGTTCTTTATGTTTGCAAGAGCAATTGGCATTAATTGCCGTATAAGACAATTTTTGGCATTCAATAGTTACAACATCAAATGCAATATAGGTAGGCTGGTGGTGGAGCGATTATTCAGGTACAAATAAATGCGTACTTCCTCATTTCACATGAATGATGAGTCTCATTAATTGAATTCATGATGGAATCTACCACTTTGTGATAGGAGGGAGTATATAATAAATACTACTGTTATTTTTCATGTATTAAGGGCCAATTTGGCAAATAAGCATGGAAGCAAAAAGCATGATACAAAAACCGTGGAAGCAAAATGGAGCTTATGGTTCTAGTCCAAAAAAGCACATTTTGACTAAAAAAGCAAGGTAACAAACATGTTATCAAACACCTAAAACCCCATTCCAGCTGCAAAAAAACATGTTTTGCCTTTGCATGCAAATGGGTTACCAAAGGGGCACTAATTTAATTTGAATTTTAGTATATTTCGTTTTCTTAACTTATGATTTTTTTTTTTTCTTTTTTTACTTTGATTCGCCCAAAGATAAAATCTTAGTTGTGGTAGCTGAAATACTTAGGGCCTGTTTGGTACGTGTTTTCGTTTTCTGTTTTGGTTTTGTGATTTTTTTTAGTATTGAAGTTAGAACTTTAATCCTGATTTGAATTCAAGATTGTAAAAAAAATTCTATTTGGTACATAGTTTTGGTTTCACAACTGAAATCACAATTTAAAAAAAAAAAAAATTATGTTTGGTACATAGTTTTGGTTTTTTAACTTGGTTGCACTAATAATAATTGTAGAGGATTTGCACCCATTATATACTAAACAGAAAATGAAATAACAACAATTGCCCTCTGCCTCTCTCTCTTCACTGACGAACACAACGACGCAACTTAGTGAGTCTGAGACCCTCCCTCTCCCTCTTCACCCCTTTGGTTGACGCAGATAGAGGAGGTGGGAGGCCAACGGTGCAACTCAGACTGTACCGACAGCGCAACCCCCACTCGACCGGTGCAACCCCCACTGTACCGACACAACCCCCATTGTTCTCTATTTCAAGGTTTATGCTTTAATTTTCTTTTCTTTTCAAGATCTGACCATGCTATTGCTATTTTGATCATGCTTTAATTTTCTTTTCTTTTCTAAACTGTTATGAGCTTACATTTGGGTAATTTCTCTTCTAGTAATTGGGAGTAAAATTTGATGCGTTTTCAGTTTATTGTTTTTTTGTTTTATTAGTAGTGTGCTGCATGAATGTAGTGTCCAAGTTCTCTTATTGTGTTTGATGTCCACTGCTCAAAAAAAAGTATCATGTATGATATTGTTGTCTTTCTTGAATAAATAAATATATGTTGGTCATTTTTCCTTGGTGATGCTTATATAAAGCCAATCTTGTGAGGTTACTTGAATCATTTCCTTTTGGGTTCACCGAAGTGATCTAAATAAAAGCCATCTAATTTAATAAGATCCATTTGATTGTTTTTCTTTACTGATAAAGAAATGCTGACCACTTTTTGTTAGTGAGGTTACTGGAATGATTTCATCCAAGTGTCTTTGCTGTTGGTCAAGCCACCAAGGTGAAACATTTTCATGTTCTGTTTACCAAAGTGACCCAAGACTGGCGCATTATAGGCCTGGATAAAAGCCATATAATTTTGTAGTTCCGTTTGGCTGGTTGTCTTGACTGATAAAAGAATATGCTGAACACTTTTTTGTTGGTGCTACTGATATAACCAATCTGGTGAGGTTACTTGAACCATTAGATCTAAGTGCCTCTCTGCTGGTCAAGTTGCCAAGTTAAAAACACATTTTACTTTTGGTTTACCAAAGTGACCTAAGACTAGTGCATGCTATTAGAATTCCAAGATATTTTATTCCAAGATATTTCCTTTTTTCATATAGGTTGTAATTGTGAACTGTTAGTTTTGGAACAATTCTTGCATGACATTGTCTAAAGGTCTATTGTTTTAGCTTAAAACATGATGCCATCTTATTTATGCTATTAGAATTCCATTGTGTGTGTGTGTGTGTGCGCGCCTAAATGCAGTGAGACCCCTGTTACCCATCTGCTGCATCAGACTTGGTTGCCGCTTTGATATCCTGGTATACTTCATAACTGTAACAATGGTGCATGGTGGTCTGTGACCTGACATGCGTGATAACCATAACACAAAGGGCCCAGGGAAGGAGTTTTCTCCTGACCAATCTGATGGCTGTGCTGGCTTTTGATTGGATTTTTCTTGGGACCAAATTTCTGTTATGGTATATTAAGAATGTCCACATTTACATGATTTTCATGATGCACCTGTAGGGGTTGGAAGGGGGGGGGGTTTAAATTTTGGGTGCAAATGGGTTGGGTTGGATCTCCAGCTTATAATTATAGTGCTTGATACATAATACATAAAAATGGTCTACCAAAGTGACCTAAGACTAGTGCATGGCAAAGACATAGAAGTATAAGAACAATAATATAATAGTTGTTGATACTTTTGTGCTAGTTATTTGTGTGCTTCCAAATGATAGAAGAACGGTAGAGAGGGATAACAATGGTTGGTACTTTAGACACATCCATTAGCACAAATGAGAATAGGGCATTTTCCTTTGATGACTTTATGTATTTACTTGTTTTATCATCATGGTTTATCATGTATTTACTTTATTTTAATTATTACTTGTTTCATTCTTAATAGATGTCACACTCAAGTAATAATTACAGTACTGGTACTGGCCTGAAATATGTAAATAAAAGATGTTGTTATGGACAAAAAGCCATCATCAAAATATCTGAATCTGCGAATAACAAGAATAAGTTGTACTATGCTTGTGCTGATGGATGTTGTGGGTGGATTGGATGGTGTGTGCCAATCAATGAGCAATATGTGTTGTCATCAGCGGGTGAATCATCTGACTCAATCTTACTAGAATTGCATGAATTGCAGGCTAAGTTAAGGACATTCCAAATCATGTTCCAACCCATTGTAGACTATGTTGGATTGCTCAAGAGGTTGATTGCTCAAGAGGTTGATCCTTGTTGGACTTGTAGTCCTCTTGTGCATTGCATTGTTATTTTTATTTTTCCTTTAGATGTACATTTATAATTTAATTTCATGCATTTAAGAAGAACTTTTAGTCCTTGTAGTCCTCTTGTTGGACTTATATTCCTCTTGGTAAACATGGAACTTTTGTGCTTCAAATAGTTTCTATTGATCTTAGATATTGTATAAATTCATAAAGTTCACAAAATATAAGTTCCAATCAGTGCTACTACTTCCATTTATATCTCAGAAGCTTTCTATTAAATTAAAAAGTTCACAACATAAGCAAGCACAATAGGATGCCAAATATATTCTCTCCACAAAATATAAGTTCACAAAATAAGTTTGGGGATTTAGCAAGATGGTTAAGTTCAATGACCCGCCCACATAGCCATGGTGATTGCATCCTGCAAATTTCTCATTTCCCCTTGTGCAGTTTCACTCACAGCTTCTACTTGTCTTAGCCTCCAATCATTCAAATTTTGTGATCCATGAATACCACCATCATCGTTTGTTGGGATGTCTTTGTTTTCTCACTCTAAAAATAGTTGGTCATTCCGCTGATGTAAATATATGAAATTGTAAATTGTATAACATACGGTGACTATTATCTTTTGCCTAGCAACAGAATATTTAGGCATATGATAGAATATGGGAAACCTTGCTTTCAACACCCCAAATGTTCTTTCAACTACCATACGCAAAGAAGAATGCCGGTAGTTAAAAAATTCAACCGCACTTTTGGGTTGGCTGTGTCTTCCCCTATATTCTTGTGCGTGGTATTGAATTGATTTGTGTGGTGGCATAAAACATCCACCCAGGGGATATCTAGAGTTCACAAGGTAATATGATCCTGTATTCACAAATGAAATTTGGCCAAATTGAATTAATAAAGATATACTTGCTTTTGCTAAATAAACAAACAAAACATTAAAATTAAATTCAACCTTCAACAAGCCAAGGGAAAACCATATCATCACTCAAGATGGTGTTCTCAAATACTCTGGAATCATTCACACTTTCTTCCCATCCAGAATACACAAATGTGAAACGCATGTCAAAGTTCACAGCACACATCACATTTTCAGTTATGATATGTTTTCTCCCACAACATGAGGTCTTCTTCACAGCAGGAACAGTAGCACTAACATGGGTGCCATCAATGGCACCTATACATCTCTACAATATTTATCAATACGTAATACAAATAATCATTAGGCATATGTAGTAATAAGAAAGACACGTCATAAATTAAATGCGAGTAAAAACTCATTAGTTACCTCAAACCATGGAAAGTACTTGTTATTAGTACGTAACTCTGCAGGGAGGCTATTATAATTTTTGTCTGGCTTGATCAGTATTGCCCCTAATGCATGTATGGAGCGTAATACTATACGAAATTGACGATGGATCTTTTCCAATGAATGTTGGAAACGATCCCCAACAACCCTTTGTCTAGTATTATGACACACAATGTAAAGGAATATAACAACTGATTCCTCTAGAGATACATCCCCTTCATCCTCTACTATTAGCCTATGTAATCACAATGTATAACATAAATGACGAAATACAAGTATGTGAACACGGAACATTTCATAACACGTGGAATCGTTGCCGTTAAGTATCTCTTCAATATAGGCACGTCCCGATAATATGCTTGTGCGTTGTGGTTGTTTAAAATAATATTTATCAACATATTCTATTGAACTCCCAAAATATCTAGTAATCATTGCATAATCTTGGTCACTGTCATTGTCTTCTGAACTTGAAGAAGAAGATGAAGAAGTGAGGCTAGTGAGGCTTACTTGATAAGACATGATTTTCTCCGGAATTTTGATTATCCTCATCAGACATATCAGAATCCAACCCATTTTCTTCACCAGACATATCAGAGTCTAACTCATTTTCTTCACTAGACATATCAGATTCCAAAGAGTTTTCTTCATCAAACTCTTGACCTGTGATGTTCTTATCATCAGACATATCAGCAAACATAATTACAGTCACTCCTGCTTAAATATTTCAACCATGTTTATAAAAAATTATCATATAGTTTCATCCCGGGAAACCCAAATATATCATTCTTATTAAATTGTTCTAAAAAAGGCAAGCCAAATATTTCAACCAAACACAATGTTTGCACTAGCAACATTATATCATTATAAGAAATAAATGAAATGTCAAGCCAAATATATAAAGTTAATAAGCTTCTACTTGCATTAAAATAAAGAAATTAAAAGATGAGTATGAAATGTCATTCGTAAAAGTCTTAAACAAAAACAAATTGTCATACAAACCATGAAGAAACGAAATTAAAAATTGTCCACAATTAAACTAACAAAAAGAAAATAGTCTCAAAGTTCACATATTTCCCATGAACTCCATCCATATTGCCCTCCTCTCCTCAGACAAAGTAAGAAAGGCAACCCTGTGAGGACGTTTATATAGTGCCAGCAGAATCTTGCAAAACTTCTCAGGTGGTAGATCCTTATGTATCAAGTAATTCTATTGCTTTCTGGAGACCGTGATCATCAACTGGGGGAGTAGGTTTCATAGGAGGATGAGCACTACTAGCAGTGGTGTTAGTTGCCCTAGCTGTTTACTTTGCCGCATGCCTAGCATCCCTAGCCTCATTCCTTTTTTCAGTAATACGGGCAAAATTGTTGATTGCCTCAGTCATTTCACTAACCCTCTCTCCTTTCCTAGCACTCTTCTTTGACTTACTAGATGTCACACTCTTAGCCCGTTTGTTAGGACGAGTCTCCCTAACATCCCCTTGTACAGGCTCAGGATCTTCTCCAATATCAGGATCTACTTCCACATCCACATCCACATCTACATTAACATGCACTCTAGTAGAAATGAACCTTTCATCAAGTTCACGCTCCTCATCAGTATTAGTGGGATCTTGTGTAGATGCAAATGCCATGACACCAGTGGCAGTGGTCTTGTTAAAGAGTGTCCCCAATTGAATATAGTTCTCACATCCCTTTCTCCTAAATTCCTTTGCCTTTGGCATTGCCTATCAACAAACAACATGTATGTGAGACTCTAATAGAGAAATATACCGATTCTAACTTTAACAACCAAACACTTCACTTACCGCAAGTACATTCATTCACACTTCATCGCTACCAGAGACTGTGTTGGTCTCTACATCCCAACCAAACCCAGTATGTTGTAGGAGTTGTGAGAAGATACGATGCCTTTGCCTCAACCAATTGAATTTTGTTTTTACTTGTGGAAACTTATAATTCCGCTTGGTTTGTCAATTGAGTTCTTCCAATATCTTATCCCAAATTCTCTTGTGGAAAACACCTTCTTGCATGTTCCCCTTAAACATTTCCTCGACCATGAGTTGTATAAACAACTTCTCAATATTAGGAGGCCACAATTTCGCATCATCAGTATCATTCAATTCAGTCGTCATCTAACCACATCAGCAACATCAATCTTAATTTATATCCTAAAGAAGTGTAAGAACAAGAATATCTCAATATCAGAACTTTTAGCATCTCATTTAGACAGTTGCCAGAATCTTATTAAAAAAAAAAAACTTGCTATCTACTTGAATCACTCATCATTTTCACCTTGCTAAATTGTGGTTGTAGGACCAACAACCAAAGTGTCAAGACTTCCATCTAATCTATTTCATTCTTGCCATATTATGCTCACATTTCTTTCAACTGCCAATAATGATATGAATGTTTTGGCTAGTTGTGAAGATTCACAGTAATTCATGGCAGGAAGTAATCTCACTGAATAATCATCTTTTTCTATTCAGAATAAATAACACAATCCTAGCACATAGACCAATTGAATTGCTATGAAGATTACTAGCAAGCAGATTAATAAAAAGGTTTTGATATAAATGAAGATTAATAAACTATAGAGAAGGTATTAATCAGGGGCGGAACCACAGCCAAGGGTGGGGGGGCTGTAGCCCCTGCAAATTTTTTTAAAACCCCTTACTAATGTAGATTATTATTAATAATTTTAAATATTTAGCTTATAAAAATTGGACTTGCCCCCCCCAAAATAAAAAATTCTTGCATTTAGCCCCCCCAATCAAAACTTCCTAGTTCCGCCCCTGGTATTAATATCTAAGTAGTAATTATAGTGTGATAACAAAGTTGGTCATTGTAATTTTCTCTTCAACATGGATTATTTATTTATTTATAAATAATAAGCTTTATTGAGAGAAAAAATGCACCAAGTACACTAGAAGTCCTAGAAAATTGACCACATACTGTTTTCAATATCTTAAGGAAAAGTGAGCTTTTACTAATTACTAAAAATCTAATAAAATAACATAGCATCAATAAAAACCTATTGCAACATAAAACACTAACAACATTTGAACAAGAGTAACTCATAATTTTCGGCTTTGTTGGCTTGGAACGAAACTAGAAACTTAATACCTCACTGTCTCTTGCCCTTCAAGTGAGACAACTAGCCCAGCACTAAAGTTTGTACCATGTATACAGTTTTAACTCATAAAGGACAACAACACTAAAAAAAAAAGAACAGTTTACAATTTACATACAATAATGCATAAGCAGAAGAGAAAAGAGTTTGAGTTCTCATCACACGGAAAACAGAACTCTAAAGTTATTCCAAGCCATGTTAACTGAATAACTTATCGAAAGACATTTAACTTGTTACTGTGAACATAAATATATTCAACAAGAATCTACCACTCCCAAGCAAGCACACACGTCTCAAAACACTAAAATATATTCATCAAAATCAAACCAAGATAGAAATCTCCAAGTATCACAGAGCAGGCTCAAACACAATTTGACATATGAAGACCATTTCAGCAAGAATAGTACCAAGATTTCTCAATTCAGTTGACAGACAATGCTTGTTAACTCCGGTGTTTTTTCCTTCAGCTAGAATCTAAGTATCTACTTCATCTATGCAAAATACTAAAAATTTGTGGAAAGAAACTAATTGCATTTTTATATTCACTTAGAAAGGGCTTTTTTAGTGTTTGACAGGCAAATTTTTTTTTTTTTTTTTTTTTTTTTTTTTTTTTTTTTTTTTTTTTTTATTTTTTTTACAGGAAATAATGAAATCAGAGAGTGTTATACTGGAACAAATTCTCATACCTGTGCAGATGGTTGAGTTAAATGTATCCCTTGCATAATAAAACCAAAATACACAAATGTGTTACAAATAAAAATAAACCCATGACAGGAGATGCAAAACCAAAACCAAAATAGATGAAAAAAAATCAAATGATGCATGCAAATAAGCCAGTGAGTCCAAGAAACATACAGTGAGTCCAGATGGTTGAGTTAACTGTATCCCTTGCATAATAAAACCAAAATACACAAATGTGTTAGAAATAAAAATAAACCCATGACAGCAGATGCAAAACCAAAACCAAAACCAAGATAGATGAAAAAAAATCAAATGATGCATGCAATGAGTCTAAGATAAAAAAAACCAAAACCAATGACAGACCAAAAATCACGGAGAGCAGTGAGTCCGAAATCACCTCCAGTGACAGACAAAAAATACAGTATCAGAGTCCGAGATAAATAACTAACCTAGGAGTTGTCGTTGCCGTCGTGGAGGTTGTAGCCGCCTTGCTCTCCGTTCTGGCCACAAATTCTCATATCTGTGCAGATGGTTGAGTTAATTGTATCCCTTACATAATAAAACCAAAATACACAAATGTGTTACAAATAAAAATAAACCCATGATAGGAGATGCAAAACCAAAACCAAAATAGATGAAAAAAAATCAAATGATGCATGCAAATAAGCCAGTGAGTCCAAGAAAAATACAGTGAGTCCAGATGGTTGAGTTAACTGTATCTCTTGCATAATAAAACCAAAATACACAAACGTGTTAGAAATAAAAATAAACCCATGACAGCAGATGCAAAACCAAAACCAAAACCAAAACCAAAACCAAGATAGATGAAAAAAAATTAAATGATGCATGCAATGAGTCTAAGATAAAAAGAAAAAAAAAACCAAAACCAATGACAGGCCAAAAATCACGGAGAGCAGTGAGTCCGAAATCACCTCCAGTGACAGACAAAAAATACAGTATTAGAGTCCGAGATAAATAACTAACCTAGGAGTTGTTGTTGCCGTCGTGGAGGTTGTAGCCGCCTTGCTCTTCGTCTGGCCACAATAAGCCAACTCTCTCTCTAGATCCACCATTTTCGGAGAACCCATTCTAATAATAGAGTGGGTTGTTACAGAAATTAATTGAAAAAGAAGGTGGGAAGGTGAAGTAATAAGGAGCGGTGTGGGGGTTTGGCTGAGAGTAATGAAGAGAGAGAATCAGGGGCTCTGTAATGGCCGAGAGAAAAAATAGAGAGAGAAGCAGAGAAGCGTCTGGAGGAGAGAGAGAGAGAGAGAGAGAGGGAGAGAGAGAAAATGGAGAGAAAAAAAACGTGGGCCCAGTAACGGTAATAAAACTGGGACCCACATAAATTCAGTCTGGATTTGAATTCGGCTTGGATTCAAAAATGGGCTCATGGGTGTTCTCAAATTTGCCATGGGACCCACATAAAATTCAAGTTGGCATTTCAATCCTCACTTAAATTGTGTGTACCAAACATCTTTTTTTTTTTTTTTTCAATGGGACCTAGTGATTATGGATTGTAATCACAGAATCACAATCCAAAAATAGTGTACCAAATAGCCACTTAATCATACAAACTTCAAAATGTGCTTTTATGGAAACACCTGATGTACAAGGTCTTTGGGTAGGAAGTAGAAACTAAGGCTACCCTACTCGCTGTCGACATAAATATGTTATTTTTGATGGGAGGGACTCAAGTTTCTATTGAAGCTATTGGGCAAGGCTCTACTGCCTCACCACGGGAAATTCTCAATCTTGTAAAAGACATTAACTTTTTGCTTCACTCTTTCGTAGTCTGGGATTTTTGTTACTCTCCTAGGCAATCTAATTCTCTTACACACTTCTTTTTGGGCTGTTTCTTGTAAAGCTTGGGGGCCCACTCCCATCTATGTTATTCCCTCTTGGGCTCTTGTTCCAGAGTGAGATGGGCTAAGAGCACTCACATTAGAAGACTCAAACCGTATAAAAATCCCAAATATAGCAAAAAATTCAGCAAAACACCTCACAGCAACCTCCCCATTTTCTGAAATATTGAAGCTGATGAATAGTAGCTCGCCTAACTCAAGGAGCAACTGTTCATCTGCTAAGGAATTAAATAATCTTTTTTTCTCTCTCTTGCATTCTGTCTCCCGCGTTTTCTCCCTCGAGTTGGTGCCAAGAATAACGGTGCCTACTAGGGAGAGGAAAACCAGCAGCTCCAGCCGACCGATCTTGAGGAAATCAGGTGAGAAATAAGGAAAGAGAAAAGAGAGGTGAGAAAGAATGAAGAGAAAAGAAAAGGAGAAAAGAAAAAAGAAAAAAGAAAATGAGAGAAAGAAAGAGAAATACTAACAGAAGGAAATGAGAGAAAGAAATACTAACAGAGGTGAGAAAAAAGAAAATGAGAGAAAGAAAGAAAATGAGGGGGGATGTATGTCTGGTAGGGGAGAAGTAAAAAGAAAGGGAGGGGGGTACGTGGGTGGTGGGGAAAAAAAAGGAAAGAAAAAAGAAAAAAGAAAGAGAAAAAATGTGGTATGTAAGTGGTGGGGAAAAAAAGAAAAATAGGGAGGGGGGAGAATATTCAACGGGAACAGAGGGGGGGAGAGGAGGAAAATGGAAAAGGAAGGTATTTGGAAGTTGTGAAAAAAATAAATAATAAAAATATATTAAAAATTGGAATAGTAAAATTAAAATAGAGAGTCTGATGTAATTGTGTTTTAGCTAAACTAAAAAAAGTGGGTTTTTTAGAACAAATTTGGCTAAAATTTTGAGAAGGTTGATAATAATGCTCTAATATCTTTCAGTTTTTATATGTTTTTTTTTTTGTTAAATTATTGTTTTCGTTCCTAAATTATATATGAGTTTCGTTTTTCATTTTTAAACTTTCAAAAGTTTATTTTTCGTTCCTGAACTTTGAAAAAAATCATTTTTACACATGAATTTCGTCTATTTTTTTTTTTTATAAAAGGACGAAATTCATGTGTTTTCCAAGTTCATGGACGAAAAACGAACCTTTTCAAGTTCAGGAACGAAAAACGAAACTCAAGTATAATTTAGGGACGAAATCAATATTTTTTTATTTTATTTTATTTTAATAATATATTTATTCAACCAAAAAAAAAACTATAAACATGCGCTATTATTTAAGTTTTTTTTTTTTTTTTTTAAATAAATGGACACAATGTCAAATACAACAAAACTTTATTTATTTATTTTTTGTAAAAATGAGAATACAACAAAACAATAGATCTGAATATAGTAGGCCAAGATACAAATATGAATTTTTTTTTTTTTTTTGGTGAATAAACATAAAGGTATGTACAAGGTTTGGCAATATTTGTAACCAAACTCTGTCCTAAAGTATTATTGTTGACACATATATACATGCTAATAAAACAGATTTGTTTCTTACTAGCTTTTATTTTCTTGTGCATTATTCAAGTATCCAATATGTTTAGAAGGACGAGGCTTTCAAATTGAGGCCATTTTAACCGGCAACATCTAATTCATTGAACTGTCTGTGATGATCACGGTTGTGACACCAGCCAGGATTGGGCTAACCAAAATGGCAAAATTATTTGCATACTTAAAAGTAAAACTATCTGGGAGAAATAATTTTGTATTTTTTTCCATTTTCAAATGGGTGGCTTTTACAGTTTTACCCCAATGTGTAAACTGTAAAAAATTCCTTCCTTGGTCATGATGCAAAAATTGTTTTCCTTTACCAAACGAAGAAAGCATCAAACTCTTTCCAAGTTTCAACCTATGCTGATTTCATCATCCACGTAATGACACGAGTACCATAGGTCCATAACAGAAAGCTCAAGAAGCAAATACCTTTTCCAAGTATGGTTCTTATCCATTTTGTAAAACTCCGAGACTATTTGAAGATTTGCACTTGGTAGATGCCGAAACTAGAACGAAGAAGATAATCACAATGGGGGAAAATTAAAAGTCGTGGTCTAAATCATAGGCTATTTGTTGTCAGTATTGGAAAAAGTAGCGGTTTTATTTTTGCACATACATTGAAAGGTAGTGACATTTATCATATCATATATAAAAAAGTATCACAAAGAGTTGCACATACTCACAAAGTGTGAGTTACATATATTATTATTATTATTATTATAATAGGATTAAAACAACAGGAAACATAGGTACACACAATTATACTTAAACATTGCAACACCAACAACAGAAGCTTAATTTCACCATAAATCATATTGGAATTGCATTGGAGACGGAGGGGTAAACAACTGTGGCCGGATGAGCCATGATGCGGCGGCCCTTCATGTGGCGAAAGCAATAGACCAAAGCCCCCACGGGCCACTCCACAATAGCAGCCACGGCAAACGCCAAGAACCCAAGAGTGGGGCCAACAACCTTGCATCGGCATGGGTTGCTAGGTGTGCCACATTGAACACATACTGGAATTCCAATCCCACCAGTCATATTCTTTTGTTTGCAACAAAACACAATTAACAAAACCAAGAAGATGAAGAAACTGATTTCTTTTATCAAGTCTACAAAGTAAAATGGGCGTAACATGGTTTGGGGGTTGATGGACCTTGAGTTTTATAGAGTGATTGTTTAAATTTTAAATTTTATTGGTTCTACGTGTCAGCATTTGGAAGCAGTAAGTTGTACACGTGTTGGCAGACTATGAGGGGTTGGACAGATGTTGTGCTTTAAAATTTCCTTTATTTATTTATTTTTAGGTTGTGCTACATCACTACATGGAGGAATTTTGTGACTAGGCATTAGCTTAAGGAAACTCTATCGGGTGCACTTATCCAACTTGAACCAATGAGAACATGACAACGTAGCAAGATCATGGGCATCCTGTTCCCGCCCCACCTGTAACCTGAAACAATATAAAAAACATGAAAAAACTACACTTTGTCTATGTGATTTGGCCCAATTACATGTAGTTTTTACTTAACACTTTACTCATTCACACCGTTAGCAACTGAACTCATTCCAATATTTTTTCCGTTAAAAATTAGGGTGAATATGCCTTTTACAAATTCTTTTTCTCATTTCTTTGATCACACCTCGTCTCTAAACAGACTTGGAACATCACCAAGTCTCTTGATGTACGTGATTCATTTTCTCACGCCATTCATTTCAATGAATCCCATTCCCTCCAACCAAAGCTATCCAACCATCACTTTCTTCATTCATTTTAAATCAAACATTTCAAAAAGACAAAAATTGTCACAACCCATTACCAAATATGTAAAACCAAACAAAACCCATAACCCCATTTTCTCATCCCAATCCAAATACCTGATCACAAAATCAATGAAATCCTCCAACCAAAACTATCTAGATCGACCCACTCTTGAAACCCTTGTAGCAATTAATAAAAAAATTCCGGATCAACTCCCTGTTGAGCGCCGATATATACACCGACGATCGTGTAGAACGCGGAGAGGCAGACCCACCTTCAAAACCCAACAAATCCACCTTCAAAGAGAGACGAGAGAGAAAGAGAGAGAAAGAGAAAGAAAGAGATACAATATGATTTTGATTCTCAAATCCACTTCAAAACCCAACAATCCCAGATTATGTGTTTCTTACAAAATTTTCAAGAAAAAGAGACAGGAGATCCATTTGGATTCTAAATTTTTTTTTTTTTTTTTTTAAATTTTTATTGGAGCTTTTTCATTGGAGATCCATTTTCCCTTTTTTTTAACGAAAAAAACATTGAGGTGGGTTAAGTTGTTAACAAGTAAACACAAATGGGTAAAATGTTAGTTTTTAAATCACGGGTAGGTAATATGTAACTAGATCAAACCATAAGTGGATAAAATGTATTTTTTCAATAAAAAAATGTATATAAACTTTACAGAGCATGGCATAAGAAAGAAAATTACAAACTCTTATTAAAAGTAGCTAGCCTACGCTCAGCACGTGTTTAGAAACTGTTGGTGAGTAATACAAAAAATACAATAAAAATTACAAGGAACATAAAAATTAATTCAGTAGAAATTGAACTGAGGTGCGGATATCTCGTTTCTCTTTAAGAAGATTCAAGCCTTCTATGGTTGGTAAAGCTCAAGGACCGGTACAGTAGACATTCTCTTGACTTGTCCTCTCCAAGATACAACAACTCAATAGTAGTTATTTGGCTCAGACCTAACTTTGCACAAGTGGGTGAGCCAATGAGCCCAAAGCTCCACGCCCAACAATGGTTGTTTGGCTCAGACCCAACTCTACACAAGCGGGTGAGCCCAAAACTTCACTAGAATAATACTTTTACTTTGTCTGAAATTCTCTCAATATGTGCTCAAGTTTTTGTAGGTGTGTGTTATCTTTTTCTAATGCTTATGTGGTCTATTTATAGGCTCATTGAGCCTCTCGAATTTAATCCTAGATAATCTGATGTAGCCCGAAATTAATTAATATCCAATTAATCTAATGTTGGGTCAGTTACTAAAATCATTACTTGATATTCAAATATTATTAGTTGGCCTTTTAATTAAATGGGCTGGAATTATATGTATTAATGAGTTAGATGAGGAGTTATAGAGACAGTTAATGAGTCCAACAATTAACCCATTTAGTGGGTTAATGACTAAATATTATTTCCTTAAATACATGTATAAATATGCCAACTCACCAAATGTCAATGACAAATTTTTTTCCTTAACAATAACGTGACCATTAACTCAATAGTGGCTAGGTGAATATTTTTCATAATGTATTTGGACACATTAATACAATAGCTACATGGACTTATAAATATATAATTTTTCTATCCCCTTATCAATGTGGGATTCAGTTTTTTTCAAAACACTAACTCCTCACTTTAAACTCATTAACCACATGAAACTCTCATATCTTCACATTTAATTTTTTCAATTTAAATTAATATTATTTCAAATTAATATTAAAATGTTACAACATTCCCCCACTCATTTTAATATTAAAATTTAGACGTAAGAGAGATTACCAGGCAAAGACAGATCACTATGCATCATGAAGGTGTGCTCTGTATTGAAGCTCCACTTAGTAAAACATCAAGACTCAACTCAAGAGTCAATAGTTGTCTCTGACTTGAACTATTACTGCTTTAGGGAAATCAAATGTCACTACTTACACATAATAACCCAAGTATTGACATGAGCTTTATTAGCTAGCACATTACGGCCTTGTGTTGATCCCCGCTTTCATGAGCGTATTTGAGATTAAGCCCTAATCTCATAGGGAGTGGCCCCACTCCCACACTCACATAGGTGAAATCCATCAAGTGTGCTCCTGTAATTCTTACACCCCACTCATAAGAGATATAGATTTCATTAAGAGTTTTTACTATCTCAACCTCTTATAACATCATAGGATAAATGCACTTACCCCACAGGGATGGACAATCAATAAAGTAAATCAAAAAAATTAGATAGTGCATTTCTTATGACCACCATATGGTTCTTTTTTCCCATTGAACCTAGTTCTTAGGATCTCTAGTCCCTAGGTTGGGTGTCCTCATACGTGGCTCATGATTCTATGGGCTTTAGCCCCATCTCCCTCGATGTATTCCAAACCCTTTCTCTTGCCAAGACCTTGGTAAATGGATCTGCAAGATTATCACAAGATTTAATATAATCCACATTAATGATACCACTACTCAAATAGGATCTCACAATACTGTGTTTCCTTCTTATAGGTCTGGATTTTCCGTTATAATAACGGTTTCTCACTCTACCAATTGCAGCGGTGCTATCACAATGTATTAAGATAGGTGGAAATGGTTTTTTCCAAAGTGGGATTTCATATAATAAATCTCTTAACCAATTCGCTTCTTCACTTGTTGAAGCTAGAGCTATAAGCTCAGCTTCCATAGTTGAATTCACAATAATAGTTTGTTTTTAAGATTTCCAACATATAGCACCACTACCTAAAGTAAAAATAAACCCAGTAGTAGAGCGAGAATCACTTGACAAAGTGTTCCAATCGGCATCACTAAAACCTTTAAGCACAGTAGGGTACTTTTTATAACACAGGCCATAAGTTTTGGTACCAGATAAATATTTCATTACTCGCTCAATGGCATGACAATGATCTCTACTTGGCTTGCTAGTAAATCTATTAAGTACTCCTACTGCAAAAGCAATGTTAGGTCTAATACAATCAGTTGCATAACGCAAACTACCAATGATGCTAGCATATTCCTTTTGATTAATTATTTCATTATCATTTTTTTACAGGAAACAAATGAACACTAGAATCAAAAGGAGTAGCAACATGTTTACAATCAAGAAAATTATATTTTTTCAAAATTTTCTCAATATAATGCGACTGATCAAGATAAATTCCATCACATCTTTTTGTAATTTTCATTCCCAATATAAAATTAGCCTCACCAAGATCTTTCATATCAAAATGGCTTCTTAGCATATTTTTAGTTTCATTTTTAACATGCAAATTAGAGCCAAATATTAATAAATCATCCACATAGAGGCTAACAATAACATGTGAGTTTTCCCATGATTTAGAATATATGCACTTATCACATTCATATGACTTATAGCCATTCTCAATCATGCAAGAATCAAATTTTTCATGCCACTGTTTAAGGGCCTGTTTTAAGCCATATAGGGATCTAGTTAACTTACATACCTTGCTTTCTTGTCCAGACTCAACAAAACCTTCAGGTTGGTCCATATAAATTTCTTTTTCTAAGTCACCATTTAAAAATGCGATTTTTACATCCATTTGATGAATTTTTAAATCATGCATTGCAGCAATAGCAATTAACAACCTAATGGATGTAATTCTAGTAACTGGTAAAAAATATCAAAGAAATCAAGATCAAGCTTTTTGTTTAAAGCCTTTTGAAACAAGTCTAGCTTTAAACTTATCTATTGTACCATCCGGCTCAAGCTTTTTTCTAAGGACCCATTTAGAACCTATGGTTTTGCAATCTGGTGGTAATTCTACTAATTTCCAAGTTTTATTGGAAATTAAAGAATCCATCTCATCATTTACAGCCTCTTTCCAAAATATAGCGTCAGGTTCTTTTAAATTTGAAGGATTTTCTTCAAGATTAAAAACATAATAATTTGGCCCAAAATATTTTTCAACTCTAGCTCTTTTACTTCTCCTTGGTTCTAATTCAATATTTTCTTGAGTTTGTAAATGAGAAGTAGAAGAACTAGGTTGTGATAAAATATTTTTTTCACCCCCACTATTTTTTGATTTAAAAGGAAATTTTTCTTCATGAAAAATTGTATCACCTGATTCAAAAATAATATTATTTTGAATATCTAGAAATCTATAGGCTGTACTATTTTTTGCATAGCCAAGAAAAGCACAAGTAGTAGTTCTTACACCTATTTTAGGTCTTTTAGGGTCTGTGAGTCTCACAAAAGCTATTAAGCTAGACAACCCCATACTCTAAAGTATCCCAAATTTGGCTTATATCCCTTCCACAACTCAAAAGGTGTGATTTTAATTCTTTTATGTGGCACCCTATTTAAAACATGACAAGCAGTTAAAATTGCTTCACGTACCCCAAAGGGTTAAGGAAGCGCTTGATTCTATCAACATTGCATTTGTTAACTCAATTAGAGTTCTATTTTTTCTTTCAAATTAGAAGCTGACGAGTATGGTGGACTACTTTCATGGATAATTCCTAAAGATTGAACATATGAGTTAAATCCAATGAATTCATACTCTCGGCCTCTATCACTTCTAAATCTTTTTATTTTCCTACAGAATTGATTTTCAACATCTTTAAGAAATTCTTGGAATTTTTCAAAAGCATCACTTTTATTTTTTAACAAGTACACATGTGTATATTTTGAAAAATCATCGATAAAAGTGATAAAATATCTATTTCCTCCACGGGTTAAAATTCCCTCAAATTCACATAAATCAATGTGAATTAATTCTAACAATTCAGTATTTCTTTCTACACTTTTATGAGGCTTTTTTGTAATCTTTGCTTGACTACAAGTTTCACATTTTTCAAAAAAATTTGTTGGTCTTGGAATTAATCCTAAACTACACATGATTCCCACATATAAAAAAATTAATAGAAGAAAGCATATAAATAGAACTAGTAGATGGTTTATTACTTTTCAACATTCAACTTAAACATTCCATCACAAGCATATCCCTTGCCCACAAATAATCCTTTTGTGGTTATTGCATATTGATCAGATTCCATAGTTTGTTTGAAGCCAGCCTTGTTGAGCAAATAACTTGACATTAGGTTATTCCTCATGGACGGAGTGTGAAGTACATCTTTTAATGTTAACACATGTCCAGGGGTAAAATTCAATTCAACCTCACCACTCCCAAGCACCTTGGTTTGACTAGAGTCACCAAGCATAACAGTTTTTTCTTCTTCAAAGGGAGTGTATTTTTTTAACCAATTTTTATCATAGCAGACATGCCTATTAGCACCAAAGTCTGCCCACCACCCTTCAACAAATTGAACCATATTAACGTCTGTAATCATCTCCACTAATGGCTCCTCAATTACGTTAGACTGCGGTACAGACTCATGCTTCTGGAATTTGCAAATTCGAGCACAATATGCCCACTCTTGCCACAGACAAACCACACATAATTTTGTTGGTTTTGTGAAGAGGGTCCTGGGTTCTTATTCTTTTGATTAAGGTTTCCCCTACCTTGAGGTTTACCATAATTCTTTACTATTTTTTTCTTTGGCTTCAATTGACTATTTTTTTGGAGAATGACCTTTGGGCATATTATTATTGGAAGAAATAAAATTTACCTTAGTGGTGGAATGCCCATTTCCCTCTTGTGTCATTAGTGCATCTTGATCTCTTGCTTCCTTCTCTACACGGATTTGAGTGATCAATGTCTCTAGGGATGTCTCTTTTTGTTTATGGTGCAAAGACTTTTGGAACTCTCTCCATAGTAGCGAAAGCTTTTCTACAATACCAGCTACCACAAGATCGTCCCTAACAAGAATGCAGAGAAAGCAAAAGCAAAAGAACCTTAACAGTGTATGAAGAAGAAAAACTAAGAAATACTTGTGTATTGATTTGATGCTGAATTACAGAGTTTATTAGAGTATTTATACAGAAGGATCTCAAGCTTATCGTGTATAAACTAAGCTAAAACTCTAACTGATTAAGGCTAAGAACTAATAACAGAATTAACAACTTCTTAACAGCTATAACAGCTAATCAATGATAGCTGTTTAAAGACTCATGTCTGCTGCACGTGATTGTTCTTTTCTTGGGTTAAGCTGGTTGTAGTTTTCATTCTTCCTTCCACTTGCTTCTCTGTCGTTTAGCTAAGTATTTTCTTTCTTCTGTTTTAACACTCCCCCTCAAGATGGAGTGCACAGGTTGTGCATTCCCATCTTGACAATTAAATTGGAAAAGAGAGGAAACCTGAGTGCCTTAGTCATAATATCTGCAACTTGATGCTTGCTAGGTACATGTAGGCTTCGAATAACACCTTCTTAGATCTTATCTCTCACTAGATGACAATCTATTTCTATGTGTTTTGTTCTCTCATGAAACACTGGATTAGCTGCTATATGTATTGCAGCTTGGCTATTTGAGAAAAGTAAAGTTGCATTTGGATGAGAAATTTGAAGATCATGAAGCAAAGATCTTAACCAAATGACTTCACACACTGCTGAGGCCATGGCTCTATATTCTGCTTTAGCAGAGGATCTTGATACAGCAGTCTACTTCTTTGATCTCCATGACACCAGAGAATTCCCTAAGAAGATGCAATAGCCTGTAGTAGACCTACGTGTGTCTGGACATCCTGCCAGTTAGAATCTGAGAAAGCCTTGATGTGCAGCTCTGAATTGGATGGATAAAGCATCCCCTGACTAGGAGCTCCCTTGATGTATTGCAAGATGTGCTGTGCAGTTAGAATCTGAAAAAGCCTTGATGTGAAGCTCTGAATTGGATGGATAAAGCATCCCCTGACTAGGAGCTCCCTTGATGTATTGCAAGATGTGCTGTGCAACTTTGTAGTGTGGTTCTCTAGGATGTTCCATAAACTGACTGAGTTTATGTATTGCAAAAACTATATCTGGTCTTGTTAGAGTCAAGTACATTGAGTCTCTCAATTAGTCTTCAAGCTGTTGGATCAGGTAGCAAAGGACCTTCAAGCTTGGACAACTTCAGATTCTGATCCATGGGGCATTTGGTTGGTTTACAACCTAGTAATCCTGCATCTTCTAGGATCTCCAATGCATACTTCCTCTGAGACAGAAATTCCTTGAGAGGATCTTGCAATCTCAAGTCCCAAGAAATATCTTACTGGACCAAGATCTTTAAGTTTGAATTAGGCATCTAGAAACTGTTTCAACCTTTGTATTGCCACTGCATCACTGCTGGCAATTAGTATATCATCTACATATACTAGTAGAGCAATGAAACTTGATCCATCTTGCCTTGTAAACAATGAATAGTCAGCTTTGGATTGAATAAAGCCATGATTGAGGAGAGTGGTTGAGAACTTGGAGAACCACTGCCTTGAGGCAGCAAGCCCATATAGGGACTTAGTGAGTTTGCAGACAGTGTTAGAAGTCTCCCCCTTGCTATGAAAGCCTTAAGGTAGTGTCATGTAAACTTCTTCATCTAGTTCACCATGCAAGAATGCATTGTTAACATCAAGTTGGTACAATGACCAACTTTTCACAGCAGCAATGACTAACAAACTCCTGACAGTCACAAACTTAGCTACAGGGAAAAATATCTCAAAATAATCAAAGCCCTCATGTTAATTGTAGCCTTTAGCAACCAACCTAGCCTTATACCACTCAAGAGATCCATCAGATCTTAATTTGACTTTGAATACCCATTTAGAGCCAATTGGCACTTTTCCTGATGGAAGGGGCTGTAGGGTCCAAGTATTGTTTGCTTCAAGAGCTGCAAGTTCAATTTGCATAGCTTGACACCAATTTGGGTCTTTGCTAGCTTCATGAAAAGAGGTGGGCTCTCGGATTGCAGAGGCATTTAGTACAAAAGAATGATAACAAGGGGCTAAGTGAGAATAGAAAATATAATTGGACAATGGAAAAACAGTTGGAGTAATACCTTGGTTAGTAGCTGGAGAGCAATGACTGGGGGTAGGAACTGAAGAAGCATTGTTGCAATGGAATGCCTATAAGTAACTAGGAGGCTTATGTGTTCTGGTGGATTTTCTTAAAGTGGGAGATGGTGGATTAAATTGAGGTGCTGTATTTTCTGATACAATGTCAGGTGGCTGCAACAGTGTGCTATTGACAGGTAATGGAGATGAAGTTTGAGAATTGCTAGTAGATAAAGGACTATGCAATGGATTGTTGAGTAAAGGTGATGGTGTGTTGTTATTTGTGTCAAGAGTGATAGGTGATAGTGACATAGGCAGTTCAGTAAGTGGAGATGGCAGAACCATAGATGCAGTAGGGGTAGAAGGCTGGGATGTGTGAAAAGGGAATGAATTTTCATAGAAGATGACATCTCTAGACACAAATATTTGTTTGGTGTCAAGATCTAGCAACCTATAACCTTTAATGCCTTGGGGATAACCAAGCATGAGGCACTGTTTGGACCTAGGAGCAAATTTGTGTCTGTTGTGGGACAGGGTGGCAGCATAGCAGAGACATCCAAATACTCGAAGACAAGAGTAGTTTGGCAATTTGTTAAACAACAATTCAAAAGGAGATTTGTTGCCTAGAAGAGGAGTTGGAATTCTATTAATTAAATGGGTTGCAGTTAGAACACAATATCTCCAGAAAGGTAAAGGAAGGTTGGCTTGGAATCTTAAGGCTCTAGCAATCATTAAGAGATGTTGATGCTTTCTTTCTACAGTGGCATTTTATTGTGGTGTCCCTACACAACTTTTTTGATGTAGAGTGCCATGTTGAGCATAAAAGGAATGCATATTGAACTCAGGACCATTATCTGATCTAACTATTTTAATGGATGTAGAGAATTGAGTTTTGATGAGAGTAAAAAAGGATTGAATAAGAGGACTTGTTTCAGACTTTTGTTTCATTAAAAAAACCCAAGTGCATCTTGTACAATCATCAACAATTGTAAGAAAGTATCTTTGCTGGTCTATTGTAGGCACATGATATGGACCCTATATGTCACAATGTATTAAATCAAAAGGCAGATCAGCAATGTGGACAGCATTATGAAAGGGTAATCGTTTCTGCTTTGATATATGACACACTTTACAATGCTCATTGGCAGAAGGGATGACTAAGTCAATGATTACATTCTTTAACAAAAACAAACGATAAAAAGAGGGATGACCTAATCTATGATGCCATACATCAAAGACTGGAGTGTTATTGACTGCAGTGTGGGCTGCAACTAAAGGAGAATGAGAAATGGGTACTGCATCAGTTGAAACTTGCAGAAAATACAATCCATTCTTCTTCCTACCCAAGCCAATCCTCTTCCAAGCTACTAGGTCTTGTATGAAACAAAAATGTGAAAGAAAGAACACACAACAAGATGGAGTATTGGTTAGCTTTGATATAGAAATAAGATTGAATGATAAAGATGGAACACAAAGAACATCAGTAAGAAGTAATGATGTTGTAACTTGAACAGTGCCAATGTGTGTAGCTAAGACTTTTTCACCATTGGGAAGATGAACGTATGTACTGATTGAAGATGTTATAGAAGTGAATTTACTCAAGGAATGCACCATGTGATCTGTGGCACCAGTGTCCAAGATCCAAGTACTATGACTAAAACGAGTTCTGTTCACATGTTGGACAGAAAAGATAGAGTGTTTAGGTGTTGTATGAGAAAAAGATGAAATGCTTGACATGAAATGTGAAATGGCAGAAACAGCTTGATGAGGAGTGGAAGAAGTGCCAACTGATTCTTGAGACACAATCTGGTTGTTCACTGGAGGTTGTGAAGACTGCAAAGAAGCTTGAGATGAAAGCATGGATAGCAATTGTTGGCATTAGGCTTGAGTGAAGGGCAGATGTGGATCTTCAACAACTGTAGAGCTTTGATGTACAGAATGCATCTTAGCCTTGAATTTGTAACCAGGAGGATACCCATGTAGCTTGTAGCACTTGTCTACAGTGTGCCTAGTGATGCCACAATGGCTACAAATAGGTCTATCCTTCTTGTAAAACTGGCTCTTTCCACCATAGTTGTGCCTTGTAGCTTCACCTCTGGTAAAAAAAGCAACAGAATCTGCAGCAGGTGCAAGTGATGGAATACTGATATTCCTTTGCCTTTCCTCTTGAACTACCAAAGCAAATGCTTTAGTTATGGATGGAAGAGGATCTGTCATCAAGATTTGTGCCCTTACATGGGAAAAACTGTCATTCAATCCCATAAGGAATTGCATCACATACTCATGTTGTTTGTTATCTAAGAGGATTTTCATTGCTCCACAAGAACAGTCTGGAATAGGTCCGAAATTGCTAAGCTCATCCCAAAGACTCTTCAATCTTGTATAGAAAGAACTGAAATGGACTTCTGAATCTCAAAGATTCTGGGTCCATTTCCCTGAGCAAATCTCTCTCTGAGATCTTGCCAAATCTCCTTTGCTGTGTTAGCATAAATCACACTGGATGCTATTTCCTTGGAAAGAGAGTTCAATAGCCATGAGATAACCATGGTATTGCAACATACCTAAGCATTATATGCAGGTGAGGATTCATCTTGGGGTTGCTCTATTACTCCATTGACAAACCCAATCTTGTTCTTTGTAGTTAAAGCCATCACCATGGATCTCGACCAGGTATGGTAGTTGTCTCCAACCAAAGACTGAGATACTAGAATTGCACCAGGACTATCCCCATGATGCATGTAGTATTTGTTTGTTGGAACATCACCAAGATACTCAGAAGTATCAATTGGTGCAGAAGGAATTGAATTAGAATTCGCCATGGAAGCTTTGTTTAAAGCTCTAACACCATAACAAGAATGCAGAGAAAGCAAAAGCAAAAGAACATTGATAGTGTATGAAGAAGAAAAACTAAGAAATACTTGTGTATTGATTTGATGCTGGATTACAGAGTTTATTAGAGTATTTATACAGAAGGATCTCAAGCTTATCATGTATAAACTAAGCTAAAACTCTAACTGATTAAGGCTAAGAACTAATAACAGAATTAACAACTTTTTAACAGCTATAACAGCTAATCAATGACAACTGTTTAAAGACTCATGTGTGCTGCACGTGATTGTTCTTTCCTTGGGTTATGCTGCTTGTAGTTTTCATTCTTCCTTCCACTTGCTTCTCTGTCGTTTAGCTTAGTATTTTCTTTCTTCTGTTTTAACAGTCCCCAATCGTGATGCCTTCAGATCTAACTTCTGCCACAATCATATGGAAATCTTGAGCTTGTTCCACAACAGACTTTCCATCAACCATTTGATAATGGAAGAAGCGACTAGCTGCATATTTCTTTGCACCAGCTTTTTCGGTATCGTACTTACTCTGTAAGGCTTTTCCAAATTTTCTTTGTAGAAGTGTAAGTATTATCATAGTAATCATAAAAATGATTCGTAAGACAATTTAAAAGATAAAAACGACAATTATACTCATCCTTTTTATACATATCTATTTTTTCTTGATGGGAACGTAGTTCATCTCCACTCATTTCATTAGTGGGGAGCTTGACTGGATTCTTCTCAATGAGGACGTAAGAGACTTTGAGAACGCTCAAATAGAAAAGGATTTTTCCTTTTCATCTCTTGAAATTAGTTCCTTGAAACGAAAGGGCTTGCTGAGATCTCCAACGCTCTCAGTAGGCTTCTCAATAGTAGGTTTCATTCTATTGAATCTCCTTAAAATTGTTGGTGAGTAATACAAAAATTCAATAAAAATTACAAGGAATATAAAAATAATTTAATACAAATTGGACTGAGACGCAGATATCTCGCTCTCTTTTAAGGAGATTCAAGCCCTCTACGGTTGGCAAAGCTCAAGGACCGGTGCAGTGACCTTCTCTTGACTTGTCCCCTCTATGATACAATAGCCCAACAGTAGTTGTTTGGCTCAGACCCAACTCTGCACAAGTGGGTGAGCCCAAAGCTCCACTAGAATAACACTTTTACTTTGCCTGAAATTCTCTCAATATGTGCTCAAGTTTTTGTAGGTGTGTGTTACTTTTTTCTGATGCTTATGAGGTCTATTTATAGGCTCATTAGGCCTCCCGAATTTAATCTCAAATAATCTAATGTGGCCCAAAATTAATATCCAATTAATCTGATGCTGGGTCAGTTATTAAGATCATTATTTGAAATTCAAATATTATTAGTTGGCCTTTTAATTAGATGAGCTAGAGTTATATGTATTGATGAGTCAGATGAGGAGCTATAGAGAGAGTTAATGAGTCCAACAGCTAGCCAATTTAGTGAGTCAATGGTTGAATATTATTTCATTAAATACATGTATAAATATGCCTACTCACCAATGGTCAATGACAATTTTTTTTCCTAAATAAAAAGGTAACCATTAACTCACTAGTGGCTAGGTGAATATTTTTCATAATGTATTTGGACACATTAATACAATAGCTACATGGACTTATAAATATATAATTTTTTTTTCCCCTTATCAATGTGGGATTCAATTTTTTTCAAAACACTAACCCCTCACTTTAAACTCATTAACCACATGAAACTCCCATATCTTCACATTTCGTTTTTTCAATTTAAATTAATATTATTTCAAATTAATATTAAAATGTTACAACATAAGCTATTTCTACCTTCTTCTTTTTTTGTAAATTTTATTGACTTTTAAAAAAAATATATATATAATATATTTTTTCAATAATATATATATATATTTTTTTTGATAAAATTTAAAGAAAATTTTGGTTACTTTTCCACTAAGAAAATTTCGGTTTCTTTTCATATATGCCTACAAACCAAGATGGTATCTCCTATATCCGCTATATATAGTGTGACACTCACATACAAGTGTTGTGGGTCCCACTTGTATGTGAGCGTCGCACTATATATAGCGGACATTGAAGATCGTTTTTCGCACAAACCGGTGCTTGGAATTGGATCATGTACAAAAGAAAATTAACAAAAAAAAAAGAAAAACACGTGCTAGAATATAGTTAGAAAAAGGAAATTTAAAAAAACCACATCAATAAATTTTCAGTATTTACGTGTGATGCTATCATCCAAATTCTCTCTCAATCCTCACTTCTCCTCATTTTTCCCCCAAGAAGAATTTGATAATTCATAAACCTCTATTCATAAATCAAATTAAGATCTATTCCGATTATTTTTTAAGGGTAAAATTCAATTAGTGTAAAATAGAAATGTACTATTAAATTTTAAACTGACTAATGTTTAAAAACAGGGTAATATGCAAGATGTATTTAAAACTATAGTATTTCTAGTCTTAAATGTATTAAATTAAAAAAAAAAAAAATTTATGATTTTTATAGTATCTATTATTTGATTATCGTGAAATTTGAGGTACTTACTAATAAATAAAAATGATAAGTATTTCAATGTTCATAGCACTTATTTATCTATTGTACAACAATGCACAATATGAAGAACAACTAAGGTTAAAAGTATCCAAATATAGGGAAAAAAAATTATATAACAACATTTAAATATACATAAGTGTATTGTTCATTTTTTTTTAATTAAAATTTTATAGTACACCAATGCACACCAAAATTCAATGTTCATAGCACTTATTTATGTATTGTACAACAATGCACAATATGAAGAACAACTAAGGTTAAAAGTATCCAAATATAGGGAAAAAAAAATTATATAACAACATTTAAATATACATAAGTGTATTGTTCATTTTTTTTAATTAAAATTTTATAGTACACCAATGCACACCAAAATTAAAAAGTATCCAAACCCAATCCATGATCCATACGGGTTCTTGTTGGTGATTACCTTCTGATACATTCTAGTGTCTTTTTATGTTCTTGCTCTGCAATACGTATTTGATATCTTCTGATGTCTCCCTACTTTCAAACCAAAGAGAAAAACAAATGAAAAGGTTGTGGGTGAAAACATGTACACCCAAACTATTTAAATAAAGAAGATTTTTTTTTTTTTTCCCATTTTTTGTTTTCCTTTTTTTTTTTTTTTTTTTTTTTTTTTTTTTTTTTTTGTTGTGATACCTTCTAATGCGTTCCGGTGTCTCTTTATTTGATGTTGTTGATACCCCATTTTGCTACCTACATTCTAACCCTAACACAAACTAGGGTTTTCACAAATTAAGATTCCAAAAACGGAAAGTGTACAACTTACCTAAATTAGGGTTTTAAACCAAAGAATGTTTTTGATCGTCTGATTGACAATTAAAAGCAATCAAACAAATTTTTGAGTTGAGATGATTGAAATGATGTATCATGTGTTTAAATCGGATCACATATGTGAAAAATATAGTCAGTTGAAGTTTTAATGGATAAAGTGCATAATAATTAAATGGCATTGAACACATTAGATTAATCTAATTAATTATGATTGGTCTATTAATTTGATTAAATTTAATTAATAAGGTGTAAATATCCATTGACATGAACCTAAATTTCTATTCCAATACGCTACATCGTATTTATAAGCAAATGTGTTCGCTTCCACTCAGCGAATCATGGCGGTAAGTATCCTCTGGATGGTATCATTGGTCTTCTATTTTAACTCTCATGAGCAACTCAAAAAGAAATTGAACACTATTTATGGTGTACATAGTCTTGCACACAAAAGATTTAATTATAGTACATGAGCCTAAGGATGGCAATAAACCCGCGACCTGCGGGTACCCGCCCTGCCCCGTCCCAAAAAACCCGCCCCGCCCCGCCCCGTTTATGTAATAGGGTATCGGGTCGGGTTTTTTTTTTTACCGAAACGGGTTTTTAACGGGTCGGGTTTTATTGAAAACCCAAATCTGACCCGAAGTATTTAAAAAAAAACCTTTCCTTCTACAATCTGACCCGAACCTCTCAGTCTCTCTCTTCTCTGATCTGACCCGCCCCGCCCCGCCCCGTCGAGCCTTTCTCTGCGTCTCTGAGTCTCTCCGATCATACCCTACCGTCGAGACTTCTCCTATCGTTCACCTCATCGGACGATTTCTCGGTGCATTGAGGCTGGTTCGGTGGTCACACTTCACAGATCTACAACTCTCCTCTGCTCCTCTCCGATCGTTCACTGGAAGATCTGGTATATTTCTTCACAGACCCAATTTCTTTTAATTTTTATATCATGATTCGGTTATTGTTATTGTTTGGTATCTGGGTTTTTGTTAGTTTTGAAAAAAAGATTGTGTGAAGGAAAAAATGACTATATCTCCTAGGTGTTCGACCAAAGTCCTCTAAGAGGATCTTAGATTTCCTCTGTTTTTAATTTCCTCTGTTTTTAATTACTACTGTGATGTGAGTAAACCTCATGGTTTGTACCTCATTGTATCATTCAACATAATTTCCTCTGTTTTTAATTACTAGCTTACTAGTTTACATCAAATGAAATGTATAGATGAAATTTATGGATGTATGCGTCTGTTCATGTTTTCCCTTGAGCTGCAGTTGCAAATTTTGAATGTATTCATGAATGAATTTGATCTGTAATGTAGAGTTCTTGCAGATTGTCTAAAGTTTTGCATTGCTTTTACTTCCAGCTATTTATTGGAAAAATAGTATTGTCTAATACATTTGGATTTCTTTCTTTTTCTTTATATATTTTAGTTTTTCAAAGTAGAATGATTTGAATATAGCTTGCAATAATTTATTTGGTTCTATTTATGTAACTGCAACTCATGTTTATGGTTTGTAGATTGTAGATTGCTTTCTTGCTTTTAGATTTGGTAGTATATCTGTGGTTGACATAATTTCTTGTGATATCTATGTGGATTAAATCATAACTTGTTCAATATAATTTGATGTCATCGCCTCTAGTGTCTAGATACCGTACCAATGATGCATGTTCGATTCCCCCCTATGGCTAATGGCTAATGGCTATGAAGCTTTGGCTTCCCTTGTGAACATAGCGAGAAGAAAGAGGCTAACCAATTGTCACCTTTAAAATTATGAGATCCCCAAGTTCTTTTGTTTTTGCTAAAAAAACATCAGCAGTATGGAATCACTTTAAGTTAAAAACTGTTGAGGGGAAGATGAAGGCCCAATGCAACTATTGTAAGAAGCATTTGTTGGGAGAAAGTAAACAAGGGACAAATCATTTACGTACTCATCTTAAGAGATGTCCATCGTTGAAGCTTAGAGGGGATCTTAGGAGACAAGTCATGATAAAAGAGCAAGGAAAGGCGAATAAGAAAGTGAGTGCGAGCCCGTATAATTATGACCAAGAGGGTTCGAGGGAGGATCTTGCCCACATGGTCATTATGCATGAGTACCCTCTTGCAATGGTTGATCATGTTGGGTTTAGAAGATTTGTGAGTGGTCTTCAACCAAATTTTAAGTTGGTTTCAAGAAATACTTTGAAACGAGACATATTGAAGATATATGATTATGAGAGGCAGAAGTCCATGGCAAAGATTGACAATAATGGAAGTAGAGTTGCCATCACAACGGATTTGTGGACTTCGAGTAATAAGAAGAGAGGGTTCATGGTAGTCACGAGGCACTACATCAATGACTCTTGGATTTTGGAAAGCCAGATTATGAGGTAAATTTTTATTAAACTATATTATTTTTTTTAAAATTTGTCACTGATTGTAGTAGTTTTTGTTAAAGCATGTTGTAATTATTTAATTGATTTGTTTTAGGTTTATCTATGTACCATCTCCACATACAAAAGAAGTCCTTTCTACTGTTCTTTTAGAGTGTCTTTTAGAGTGGAATGTTGATAGGAAGTTATCAACAGTGACTGTAGATAATTGTACCACAAATGATGCTATGATGAGAATTTTGTTAGAAAAGCTTGAAGTTAGTTCACTTGCTTTAGGTGGATCATTATTACACATGCGTTGTTCTGCTCATATATTGAATTTGGTGGTTCAAGATGGTTTAGCTGTAATTGGTGATGGCATTGAGAGAATTAGGGATAGTGTACTTTTTTGGACAGCATCACCAAAGAGAAGGCAAAAATTTGATGAATCAAGTCGACACTTGCGTATTTCAAATACCAAGGAATTAGTACTTGATTGTAAGACTCGTTGGAACTCTACTTATTTGATGCTTTCAAGTGCATTAATTTATAAAGATGTATTTTCCCGTTTGAGGCATTTTGATGCTTTATACACTTGCATGCCAAATGAGAGAGATTGGGAGGTAGCAAAAGACATTTGTGAGAAACTAGAGGTTTTTTATAGTGTTACGAAATTGTTTTCTGGCACTACCTACCCTACAGCTAATGAATATTTTCCAATGTTGTGTGAATTAAAGATGGAATTAAATGAGTGGATTGTAAGTCCAAATGAATTGATCAAGCTTATGGCATCAAAAATGTTAGAGAAATTTAATGGTTATTGGAGTGTTGTCAATGGGATAATGTGTATTGCAGCTATCTTAGATCCTAGGTATAAAATGAAGATAATGGAATATTATTACCAACAGGTCTATGGTCGTATTAGGGGTTCTGAAGAAATTGAAAAAATTAAGAAAATCTTTTTTGACTTGCTTGCGGAGTATGGTAGTGAAAACCTCGGATGAAGAAGCAAGTTGTTCTCAACCTCCATCTTCTATGGAAATTGTTTCACATGATTTTGTGCAGAACCGATTAAGGAAATTTGATTCTTTTGTTAGTAATACTACTAATAAAAGAAACAAAAAAAGTGAGAGTGTTGTAGAAGAGTTTGATACATATATTAAGGAAGGAGTATTGAAAAGAAGTGAAATATTTGATATTTTGGGTTGGTGGAATCACAATGGATTGAAGTATCCTACTTTGCAACGCCTTGCAAGAGATATTTTAGCTATTCCTGTGACAACCGTTGCATTCAGAGTCTGCTTTTAGTACTAGTGGGAGATTGTTGAGTCCACACCGTAGCCGTCTTCATCCAAGAACCTTAGAAGCATTGATGTGTGCACAAAGTTGGTTATGGAGTGAACTTAAAGGTAAGCAATTTTATTTGTTTCATGAAATCATGATTGTATTATTGATTCTTTTGTGAATATGTAATGAGGTTTATTTTGTGTTGTGTTATTATTTTTTATTGTAGGTTCTTCATCCATGCCAGAAGATGCCACAATTCAAAACATTCTTGAGGACTTTGATGATCATGAAGAGGAGGAAAGTGGTTCCATGGAGCTTGCGGACTAATTGAAATGAGTTGTTGCTTTTTGAAAGTTTTTGTGTAGGTACCACTCTTATGATTTTACTACTAATTGCACCTAGAATGGTTGTTATAATTTATATTTTTAATTCAAAGTTATTGCGTATGTTTTATCTATTAGGTTGTTGAGAGCGGAGGAAAGAACATAGAAATTGATGTGATGATGATAGAGCATGGACTACTCCAACTTGAGGAAGCTGAAATTGATGCCATTGTTTGATTCTTTTATGTGTATATATACACACTGGTTATAGATTATGTAAAAGTAGTTCCATTGGCTATTGTATTGTGCTACAGAGGTTATGATAGTGTTATCTGTTATCTTAGTTATGGACTTCAAAGATGCTTAGTAATTCTTCTCTTTGTATTGCTAGTAGCAACCTGGTGAGTTAGTAAGAACAAAACTAGTGTCTGTGTGTCTGTTACACGTTTTCACTGCCTTTACTGTTGAAATGCTGAGTATTTGACAACCATGAGTCTAAAGACCTTCCTTGGAATTTGATCCATTTAGTTGGACAGTTATGTTTGCATATATGGCTGAATGTGCCTTGCATCAAATTTGTATTTCTACAGCATGGATCTGGGATCTCACATGACCTTGCTTTTAATTTTGAAAGCACTTGCTTGGTTAATTTAATAATAATAAAGAACTGTTGTCATTCTGATTTATTCTTAGGTGCGAGTTTCATATAACATAGAGAAAGTTGCTGCCAATTTCAGCAGCCTTAATGGTTGTTTCTGTATCTGAGTAAAATGTGCAGCATGTTTCTGTATCTGAGGCAATATTATAAGAAATTCAATTAACCAACACTACAACTACTTGGAATCTTCTAAAAAAGCCTTTCTTACCTCTTGCTTTAACCATTCTTTTAGCACTCTCTCCTTACCAATGCAGACTTGAATCTCTATTGCACATGACCAAACCATTTTGATTGACTAACTTCATAACCACCCATTAATGTTGCCTCTTTTACTTCTCACCAACTTTTATAGTAAAAACTTCAACTTAATCCGTAATTCATATCCAATTATTCCCATTAAATTCAAATGCAACATGGTTAATATAAAAGCTATTCAGTCAGTCTAGATACCCCTAGATACCCCTAAAATAAAAAAAAAAAATCGGGTCGGGTCGGGTACCCGTCGGGTACCATCGGGTCGGGTTAAACGGGTACCCGTTGAAACAAACGGGGCGGGGCAGTAAACGGGTTTTTTTGGGGCGGGTCTCTAAACGGGGCGGGGAGGGTCGTAGCGGGTCGGGGCAAAACCCGACCCATTGCCATCCTTACATGAGCCATCTTTCTACCATTAATCATAGAGCAATGCTAGATGCTCTTTCTCAATAAGAATGTCAATGGATTCTAAAGTTACGCATCTGAAACTGTAAATTGTCATCTCAAGGTAAGCTCACAAAAAAATTCAAAAGCACCCTTTTAACAGTTTCTTAGGACCCAAACTCTAAGCAAAAACTATTTTCAACCCATTCTAAAAACTATAATGGTGACATTCTATCCTAAAATTACTCCAGCTACCAATTGATAACATCAATCATTCAAGAATGATGTGGACCATTTTCGAGGACCAAGGACTAAGTCAAAACACCCATTGTTCCACTCAAAACTCCATATCTTGTTTCTTGCACCATGGCTCGTAGCTTGCTCTGATACCAAATGATTGTTTGTAAGTGTTTAGATAGGTTGTTATCAATTGGTATCTGAGCAGGCATCACGTCAAGTATGTGCTCAAACGCAGTATGGGCTACGGCTTTGAGGTTGCCGTCTTGGAAAGCACGAGGGCTACGAGCCCCGCCTCGAAGTGAGAGTTACTGCGGACGTCGGCTATGAAGAGTGGTGGTTTGTTACGATCTAAGTGTCCCACATTGGTTAAGTATGAGCTTGACCATGTGTTTATTAGTTCATAGGCACCCTCCCCTTCTAAACTGGTTTTCAAGGATGAGTTCTATCACAATACAATGCATTTTGGCCATGAAAGAATGGTGTCTGCTTTGATGAAAAAGATGAAAGCAAATGCCTTTTTGATCTTTTGCCAGAGTATATGATTCCTCTAAGTACTATTAAAGTGTAACCTGAACAAAATTTGCTACAATAGATTTCCCTCTTCGACCCATTATTTAATTTTCACCATTGAATTGCTGCCTTTAACTTTAGGTCGTTGGATCAACAAATTTCACTTACCAATCACGACAAACTTCCGACATAATGGAATATTAAAGAAGAATACCCCAACACTATTGATGGTGCATTCTCTGTCCTTTCAATCGTTCCAGTTGGTACTGATAAGAAAGTGATAGCAAGAAAACCTCTTTTGAACTTAAAACATTGTGAATTATATACTATTAGCCATTTAACTTATGTTTTGCTTAACATTTATTTAACTCACGTAGTCATGTTACATATCAAAAGTAAACTTCAAAATTAAAACTCTATAGCTTCATCTACAACCACTTGTTCATCACAAAACCGAGTCAATTCCTATGATGAAGAATTAAATGATTCCTTTGAAAAACACATTAATTAGAGAAGAAAAGTGTGTTGGGGAGAGATAGAGAGAGAGAGGGTGATCCACAAAAAGACTACAAACAAAAAGTGTCCAACTCCTATAGTGCTTTTTACTTGATCATGAAATATTATGAAGCAGGGGAGCCCTTATATGTATAATTAAAAGATTATAGTAAATGGTTCAAGCCCTTATAAATTAATTTAAAAGATTATAATATTGGGCATTTTTTAATTGGAAGCCCAAGTGGAAGAATAATGCCAGCCTTACACTTTATGTAAAGCGCAGATGCATTCTCTAGTTGGAGAGACACAAGGCAATCTTATGTAGTACGCCCAAGTCTTTTAAATCTTTGAACTAAGCAATAAAAAACAACTTTATAGATCCTACAAATTTGATTAAAATTCTTACGGCTTCTTTACAGTTTACAGGGCATAAAGTTGTTTGATTTTAATATTTTAATTCAATAAAGAATTTGATGAATAAATCGTTGATCTTGTAACAAGGGAATGACATGATTATTGGGAGTTATAATTTTCTTTGCCTATAACATAGGTTAAATTGCAATTAGCTCTTTCATTGTGTTTTAGCAATACCTAAAAAATTTCTATAAGTGAAAAGTGGTCCCGAATAATAAACAGGAAAATATTGCTACAAGATGTATGGCGAAGGGATCTTATACCTATTGTCTTTAGATAATTATGCTCATTAAAGGTAACTCTCTTAACCAACGCTAGAAATCAAGAGGGAAAAGATTCTAAGCTAATTTTCTGATAATATTGCTCTACACTTTTTATGGAAGGAGTACCACATAATTTCTAAGCCTAAGCTCAACAAATGTAGCACGCCTACCCTAACGACCCAATTAAAAAGTCAGATACCCTAACATATGGTCGGAAGGTCCCCTACACAACATTTACAAGGTCAGCCACATGACACAACATTTATTCGCCTTTCAAAACCACCTATTGAAAGAGCCTCATTATAACAAGTCCCTCTCAACAAGCAACTGTGTATTTTCCAGAATGGGTTACATATTAAAATAAAAGTTTTGGTCCCTCCAAAAGTTTAAATTTGTTGTAAGTTGTAAGTTAAGTTCCTAATTAAAAATTTGATTTTAATCCCTTAAGCTTTTATTTATTGTTAATGTAACTTTCTGTCCAAATTAATTAAAATTCCTTGCATTAAATGTCATATGACATGCATGTGAGTCGAAAATTACTTAATTTTAGTTTTAAAAAAAAATCACTAGAAACAAAAAATTGAGAAAATGACATTTTGTTCTCAACTTACTTTTTATTTCTCATGAGATTTTTTTTATTAAAATATTTAATTCACATGCATATCAAGTTACAATAATAAGGTTGTCACATTTAGATGAAAGGGCTAGATGAATAAAAACACAAACTTCAAGGGATCTAATTGAGCACCAACCTCAGAATCAATTTTAATTGGACAATTACAATAATGAAAGGAATTGGCATTTTAACCTTTTTTTCTGTCCATGTAAAGAAAATCAGTTAATTAATAGCATTGAATTATACTCAAGAACCAAATTGATAGTAGTGAGAAGGTTGAAGCAGTGACAGTGTTAGCCAAACTTAAATTACCTAATACTATAATAGCATGACTTTTGGTATTGTACATTCCTCATGCACCCAATGTAAGCCATATACACCGAAAGAATCCTCACTTCTCACATCTCCCTTTCCTCTTCATGACTTTCATGTAATCAATAAACCTTTTCTCTCTATCTCACTCTCATACACAAATTAACAAAAAATCAGTCACACTTACGCCTCTCTCATCAGAAAATGATATCGCCAACATATTATTGGAGCCCTCAAAAACTTCTTATGATGCTTCTTTTTCTGCTAATTTCATTTTTATTTCCAATGACCATGAGTGCCACCGTTTCTAAGAAGTTGGACCAAACTAATTCGCTGCCTGATCATGAGGAAGCAAATACAGAACTGAAGTGTGGAACATGCCCTTGCGTGAACCCATGTGAGCAGCAGCAGCCTCCACCACCTCCACCTCCGCCGCCACCGCCACTGCCACCGCCACCTCCACCACAAACTCCAAAGAATCCATCCTCACAGTATTTCACTCCACAGGCACCACCACCACCACCAAGATTCATTTACTTCACAGGTGTGCCAGGGAATTTGTACAATACTGATCCATACAATACTTGGGTTTATTACTCAGGTGCTGATCGGAATGTGATTGTGGGGTCGCCGCTTTTGGTTGGTTGTGGAGTATTGGAATTGATAGTGATTTGGCTGACTCTGGTATAGACCATAACTGCTCGATCGGTCTTGTTTAAATAATTGGTCACGATTGAAGGTCTGGGAATTAAAGGATACAATTATATAGGTCTGTTCACTGTTCTTATAGTTATTATCTAAATGTTTTAACATGAATACTGGTTTTAATTATTTATGATCCTATTTTATTATACTTGTGTTCCCTCTAACATATAATTGGTGGTCCATGAATGTGGAGATCAAAATATATCTTCAATCTCTTATTTTGCATGCAGAAATAAATGAACTTTCACTTCACCAAAATAAAATATTTTCCATGTAAGTGGAACACATTAAAAGAAGTATGTGTTGGAATTTGGATAATTGTTAATAAGAAGAAGGAAACTACTAATCAGATTATTTGAACGATAGCTTGAATTCCACGTTCATGAGGATTGGGTGAAAAAGAAATTACGCAAATAGGAGGTTTCAATGATATGCAAGTGTTGGTTATTATTGCTGTTGTTGTTGTTTAGCCATAGATAAATTTTAAATTTTCTTTATTTGGGTTTTCATTCAATCCAATGTCCAAATCAAATTTCTAAACCCCAGCCATGGGTTTGGGTCGTGTTACAAATTTGATCAAATGGATCCAGATTTTGCTAACTTAAAATGAATATTGAAAAATGAAGGCTAGGAGGTTTCGAACAAAAGAAGAAGAAAAAAAACTAAATCAGCCTGAATAACAGAGAGAAAATCATGTGGCATATGAAATAGCCACAGGTAACGAGAGTCTAAAGAGTTCGCCTTGCGTGCCAAAACATGAGCGGCAGCATTGGCTTTGCGGAAAATATGGTAAAAATTACATCTAGTAAAACCAAGACATTCCTTTTGAGGGAATGAATAAAATGACCGTACTGGATGAAATTAGGAGCACTTTGTTTTTTTGGTTGAATAAATATTATATTGAAAGCAAAGACTAGAAACCAGGGGCTAAGGAACCTCCCCCATCATCAAGTCTCTCAAGTACAGATGCAGGGACGGAAAAGATGGGGATGGTTCCAAAGCTATTACACAAAACGGCCCATTTTGCAACAGCATGGGCAGTAACATTGAACTCTCTAACAACATTAGAGACATTCCAAAAGCAGAAAGAAGGAAATAAAGCTGTAATATCTTTGATTATACAATCAATAGACCAGTAAAGGGCTTCCGGAACACCTTGGATTGCTTTAACAACCACCAAAGAGTCTCCTTCAAAAGACACCGATTGAGTCCTTTTGAGCTCGCTGCATTGAAGGCTGTACATGCCCATTTTTTGATTAAATAATTGTTGGGCCCCCAATAAAATATTTGGGTTTTAATAAGTTAGCCCAATAAGCCCAACCCATTTAAATATCCCAAAAAATGTCAATTTACTTGGGCCTATTTTAAAGTGCCTTGACACTATTCTAAAAAGCCCACAACCTAAAATATATATGGCCCAATCCACTAAAATGCCATAAACAGTACCTAATGAGCCACCTGGGCCCACTAAAAGGGAATCTCGGCACTGTTCACAAGCCCAAAGAAAACTCATGTGAAGCCCATAATCCAAGGTGTGCTTATTATACAATTAAGAGGCCCAAATACTATTAAATGAATGGAGGGAAGCAGCTGGAGCCCAAATGGCAGTCAGCCCCAAAATTCAAATGGTTGAATACAGCCAACCCGTGGGTCCCATGAGGCCTGAAAAGAAACTGACAGAGGATGGGCTGCATATCTGCTGTGGAGCCCACGCCATGTCCTATTATACTAAGAAGAGAAGAAGTGCAACAGCTCCCATCTTCTCCAACGTGACAAGAGCTATTGAAATACTATTTTTGAATTATTCAAACACCACCAGCTCAGTCCAGCTCTACACTCCACCGGAAACCATGAATTCTGGTACTATTCACGCAGCAGACTTGTGTACAACAGCTCAAGGACTACTGGCAGCAACCAAAACATGCTGGAGATAAAGAAGTATGGTGGAAAAGCTAATGGCCATGTCCGTTCCAGTCCCAAAAGGACTCAAGGAGTAGCTCCCACGGCCCAGACCCGTGAGGAAGCTACTCTCCTTATGTTGAATTGACTTGAGGAGTGTGGTTTGGTGGAGGGGAGTTAGCTCCAAGACTTAGGTAACCATGGACTATTGTCATTAGGTCTGCTGGGGGGCACAGTGACGAGTTTATGGAAACCAAGTCACAAAAGACATGCATAAACCCAACTTTACACTAAAAACCCACTAACTAAACAGTGGATACCTCTGACAAAACCATTTCAGAGGGAAAGAAGGCCTTACCCTGCCAATAGGGAAGGACCATGATCATTTTTAGCTAATCAAACACTCTCTTTGACCAACACATGTCATAGAGGGTTAATCTTGGAAATAAACAAGATTAAAGGAAGCCAAAATCTCGTTTTTAGGCAACCCTAATTACTTATATATAAAAGACTGATTGCATTCTTAATGCATCAGATCCACCAGCCCCAAACAGACTAACCCAAGAAACCAGAACAGGAAGAACACTTCCAAAAACTCAAGAAATTACCACAACAAAGATCCAAGGAGAAAAGGCCCCCTGAAATGGGTTTCCTGAGATCTTTCCCAACTTAGAAACACCAATCAAAACTCCAAAGATACATTCCCGTCTGAAAAGATCGGAATTCACAACTTAATATATTTCTCCCCAGAAAAAGCTCTCCTGGCAGATGTCTGGGTAGAAGTCTTGAAATATCTTTATAAGGGCCACAATGGTTCTTTATCATTGATTTTAGCTCCATAAAAAGCCCAAACACAATTCTCTCTTACCCTTATGCATGTCTTATTGGGACTGACTCTCTCCCAACAAGTCAACACTCTTTTAGTCTCAACAAGTGCATTATTTATTCAGAGGTCTCGCAACAGATGTCAATGACAGTATGCAGAACATGTGTTTTCATCATTTTTGACTGAAGATATTCTGTTTCAAGTCTGATCCAGCCCAGGAACAGTGAGAGGCTCGGCCCAACAACTGATTCCTAGGCTCCTCATTAACAACATTGCTTTGATAAGTTCTCTTGTCCTTGTTCTAATTTTATTTGGGTTCTTAAAGCATAGGAAGCATATGATCTGGTACCTTTCGTGTTAAAGTCATTATGTTTCAAGCTTGGATTCAGTTAAGGAACAGCAAGTGGCTCGGCCCAATGACTGTTCTTTAAATTTCTTGTCGGTTACAATACTTCTACAAGCTTTCTTAGCCCTTCTCCATATTTATTTGGGCTTTATTATCTTGGCTCTTTAAAATACTTTTTGGAAGTATCCCATTAGCCCTTGGGCTGAGTTTATGGCCCTCGGTTGAGTCTTGGGTTCGACTACCCCCTTTTCTAAAGTTCAAGTCCACGTAGTGATCGCCCTCGGCACGCCACGTGGCACTGTTACAAAAACACCCCTCACATTTCTGGCGACTCTACTGGGGAGTCGAGATCAATACTTCCAAGAAGAAAGCTAGAGCTCAGAAACCATGCCTCCTAAAACCCGACAAAGAAGAAATCAAGGAGAAGTTTCAGTTCATACAGAACATTCCCATGCTGAATCTGCTGTCAATGTGCAAGGACAAGATCAACAGCAACCACCTCCAAGTAATCAAAACCAGGAGGTACCACCAACAAGCTTGCTATTACAACTGATACAGAGTTTGCAGCAGAACCAAAGTGAGCTGGCAGAAGCCATCAAACAGCTCAAAGAAAAGGATGCTGCTACAAAGACTCCTCCTCAGAATGAGGAAGAAAACCAAGAGAAGCCCCATCAAGACTCAGGTTCACAAGATAAGGAAGCTACCTTTGTGACAATGTCTGATGTGGCAAACTTACTTAAACAAGAAAGGGAGAAAAATCCAAAAGAGCCTCGACTCTTTGTGAGGAAACCTCCCTATCCCATTGAACTATTGAAGCAGCCTTACCCCGAGAAATATGTTGTTCCAACTTTCTCACGCTTCGATGGCCGAAAAGGGAGTGCTCTTGTACACATCAGCAAATTTATAGACTCAATGGGGGCTTACGCCGGCGACGGTGATTTATGCCTTCGCGAATTTTCAAAGTCCCTTGATGATAGAGCCTATACATGGTACACCACTCTGCCTCCTGGGTCTGTGAAGACGTGGGAAGATATGGTTGAGCTGTTTTGCGGGAAATATTTCCAAGCGGAGGAGAAAGTCACCCTCGTCAACCTCCACACTACTAAGCAAACAAATGGGGAAGACTTGCTTCGTTATATACATCGCTTCCGCGATATATCTTTGGACTGTTATGCCAATTATGAAGAAGGCGAACTCGTGGGAGTTTGTATAGATAACATGCTGCCAGAATTCCGGGCCCACCTTGAAAACCTTGACATCTCAAGATTTGGGCAGCTGCTCCAAAAGGCCCGGAAGACAGCACTTTCAGTCAAGCCCCATGTAGAAAAGCCTAAAGAAAAGAAAACCCAGCCACAAGTTCTCACGGTATCTACCGTAAACAATAAGCGCAAGAAACCGAATGAAAAATCTTTTGAGGAGCCACCACCTCCGGTTCCTTGCACTTTGGAAGAGATAATGGCTATTCTTGAAAAATGGGTAGCATATGGTATTATCAAGCTCCCAGAAGTTTCAAAGAAAGCAACTGAAGAAGACAAGAAGAATCCAAAATTCTGCTATTTTCATCAATATGTCCATCACTCTACAGCAGATTGTTGGACACTCAGAAGAAAATTTCACGAGAAAATCCAAGACGGAACCTTGGAGCTCCCACAGGCACGGCAAAAGGTATACATCGATCCTTTTCTCAACCATAAAGAGAAAGGTACAGTTTCTGTTGTTATTCATGGTAATGCTAGCGATGTGGACATGGACGAGCCCGTTGCTGCAAATTCTGCCATGACACCTACAGCCATCAAGGCCTTGCAAAGGAATCCCAGGTTTCGATCTCTCTTTAATCAGCTAGGATTGAATCCAGAAGCTCGCACAGCAGCTACTGAGGCCATCATGGCCATAGCAGCAGATTCCGGAGCTCACTGCTTTACAGCAGAAACCCATGCCAGCCGAGCTTTTTTGGAAACAACCAATGCAATCACATTTACAGATGAAGACATGGAAGTCCAGTATCCAGATCACCGACGCCCTCTATACCTCTCAGCCACAATCAATGAGGTTCAAGTGAGACGTGCTTTGGTAGATACCGGCTCTTGCATCAATCTTATTCCTTTAAGCACAATCCAAGCAGCAGAAATCTCTCAAAGGAAGATCCAAGGAGCACCTATGGAAATAAAAGGATTTGGTGGTGTTGGTGAATACACTAAGGGGCATATTCAACTGGTTCTAAAGGTTGGTCCCATTGTATCTTTGACGCGGTTTCACGTTGTGGACTCCGTTGTTCCTTACCACATATTATTGGGAAGACCTTGGCTGCACAAGCACCAGCTTATCCCCTCCACCTACCACCAATGCGTGAAAGGAAGGCTTAATGGAAAGCCTATCCGGATAGCCACCAATTCCACACCTTTTGATCAATCCGAATCCCACTTTGTTGAGGCAGCCCTATATGATGAAATTACTCCAGCAGGGGAAGCATCACTTGCTAAACCTATTGGAATCCCGCTGCCCAAGTGGGAGGAAATAAAGGATGCTCCTGAGGCAGACCTGAGAGACCTGTTGGAGCGGAAAAAGAAGCGCAAAGCAGAAGCTAGCGCCAGCAAAAGTCAACCACAATGTGAGCGTGTCCGTTTACCGGACGGGCGCACTATTTACCGCTTGTGAAGGTGCGCGGGGGCCAATTGTCCCCAACAAGAGGCCCCCGAACCAGAAGAGGGGATCTCACATCCCTCGTGTCTCACAGTCAATGCAACAGATATCCCAGAATCTGCAGAAGCAGTAGAAGTTGTTGTAGCAGATCCCAAAATTTCTGCAAAAGAGGAACTTGAGGTAATTGATTTGAGTTCCGATTCCAATGTACATAGACCTATTTCTATTAGTGCATCATTATCAGTTGAAGAAAGAACGCATCTAATAGAATTGTTAAAAGAATATCAAGATGTTTTTGCTTGGCAAAATGATGAAATGCCCGGGATAGACCCAAAACTGGTTGCACATTCTTTAAATGTTGAACCGGGTACTAGACCAGTGGTACAATCTATGAGGACCTTCCATCCGGAGGTCGAAGTTCAAATTACCCAAGAAGTTAAGAAGCTACTTTCAGCTGGTTTTATCAAGCCAATACAGCATCCACGGTGGCTGTCCAATATAGTCCCTGTGAAGAAAAAGAATGGTCAGATTCGGTGTTGTGTGGACTTCCGTAATCTCAACAAAGCATGTCCCAAGGATGAATTCCCGCTGCCCAACATGGACCTTCTGATTGATTCAGCTGCTGGTCATGCAATGTTCTCCTTTATGGATGGTTTTAGCGGTTATAATCAAATCTTTATGTCTCCAAGGGACGCTGAGAAGACTGCATTCCGCACACCTATTGGGAATTTTTATTACACCGTCATGCCATTCGGACTCAAGAATGCCGGAGCCACGTATCAAAGAACCATGACAGCCATATTTCATGATATGATGCATCGTGAGATTGAAGATTATGTCGACGATATTGTGGTGAAATCTAAGACAAGGGGGGATCATTTTAGTATCTTGAAGAAGGTATTCGAAAGATGCCGATTATATAAGCTCAAGATGAATCCTCTCAAATGTGCATTCGGAGTTTCAGCTGGCAAATTTCTGGGCTTCTTAGTGCACCAGCGCGGTATTGATGTTGATCTAGCAAGATCATCTGCCATAGCCACTATGAAGCCACCAACTACACACAAGGAGCTGAAGAGCTTCTTGGGCAAGCTATCATACATAAGAAGATTTATTCCTGGCCTTGCTGCTGTGACTTCTACTTTCGCACCACTCTTGAAGAAAGGAGCGTCATTCCATTGGTCTACCGAATGCCAAGAAGCCTTTGAAAAGGTACAAAACATCATGACCAAACTCCCTACTGTTTGTGCACCTATTCCTGGAAAATCTCTTCGACTTTATTTAGCTTCAAATAGTCAAGCGATTGGGGCTTTGATAGCCCAAGAAAATGACAAAGGGGTCGAACAACCCATCTACTATGTGAGCCGTACTCTTAAGGATGCAGAAAGCCGATACTCGGGGGCTGAGCGATCTTGCTTAGCTCTGATTTACGCTTCCCAAAGACTCCGACACTATTTTTTAGCTCACAAGGTCCAGTTAATGACAAAATCTCATCCCATCAGAAGTCTGCTGCAACGGCCTGTATTGTCTGGCAGGCTAGCACAGTGGCTTCTACAGCTTTCACAGTATGAGATTACTGCTGAGACACCAACTGCTATTAAAAGCCAAGCCATTGCAGATCTATTAGCTCAGTTTCCTAGGGAAGACAACTCATTCATTACAGATGAAGTACCCGGAGAAATCAATGAAATATTTATGGCAGGCTTAGCAGATTCTGTTTGGACCTTGAAATTTGATGGCTCATCAACTGCTACATCAGCAGGAGCCGGTATTGTTCTTTACAAGGAGGGTGCGGAAGCTGTAACTAAGTCTTTCAAATTTGATTTCCCTTGTTCTAATAATGCGGCTGAGTATGAGGCTTACCTAGCCGGATTAGCAATAGCATATGAAATGGGAATCAAGCACTTACGAGTTATTGGCGATTCCAACCTTGTGGTATGTCAAGCCCGAGGAGAATTCTCACTTAAAGAACCATCTTTGGCACCTTATAGAGCTCTGGCACAGAAATTCGAAGCAAAATTCAGCACCTTCGAGATAGAGCATGCCCAAAGGAATGAAAACCGATATGCAGATGCTTTGGCCACTTTGGGATCTCAAATAACCTTTGAAGGTGAAGAAATGGATGTCACCATCTGTAAGAGGGTAGAACCTATCACTGAATCCTTGAAGAAAGAATTTGAAGAGTCATCTTCAAATCAAGAAGACTGGCGAGCACCAATCAAAGCCAAGCTCATTTCCCCTACTGTTACAGCAGACTTAAGGGAAA
>OU015762.1:33874946-33897231 GCA_907173295.1 Fagus sylvatica | reverse complement strand
CCCGTCGAGCCTCTCTCTGCGTCTCTGAGTCTCTCCGATCATACCCTACCGTCGAGACTTCTCCTATCGTTCACCTCATCGGACGATTTCTCGGTGCATTGAGGCTGGTTCGGTGGTCACACTTCACAGATCTACAACTCTCCTCTGCTCCTCTCCGATCGTTCACTGGAAGATCTGGTATATTTCTTCACAGACCCAATTTCTTTTAATTTTTATATCATGATTCGGTTATTGTTATTGTTTGGTATCTGGGTTTTTGTTAGTTTTGAAAAAAAGATTGTGTGAAGGAAAAAATGACTATATCTCCTAGGTGTTCGACCAAAGTCCTCTAAGAGGATCTTAGATTTCCTCTGTTTTTAATTTCCTCTGTTTTTAATTACTACTGTGATGTGAGTAAACCTCATGGTTTGTACCTCATTGTATCATTCAACATAATTTCCTCTGTTTTTAATTACTAGCTTACTAGTTTACATCAAATGAAATGTATAGATGAAATTTATGGATGTATGCGTCTGTTCATGTTTTCCCTTGAGCTGCAGTTGCAAATTTTGAATGTATTCATGAATGAATTTGATCTGTAATGTAGAGTTCTTGCAGATTGTCTAAAGTTTTGCATTGCTTTTACTTCCAGCTATTTATTGGAAAAATAGTATTGTCTAATACATTTGGATTTCTTTCTTTTTCTTTATATATTTTAGTTTTTCAAAGTAGAATGATTTGAATATAGCTTGCAATAATTTATTTGGTTCTATTTATGTAACTGCAACTCATGTTTATGGTTTGTAGATTGTAGATTGCTTTCTTGCTTTTAGATTTGGTAGTATATCTGTGGTTGACATAATTTCTTGTGATATCTATGTGGATTAAATCATAACTTGTTCAATATAATTTGATGTCATCGCCTCTAGTGTCTAGATACCGTACCAATGATGCATGTTCGATTCCCCCCTATGGCTAATGGCTAATGGCTATGAAGCTTTGGCTTCCCTTGTGAACATAGCGAGAAGAAAGAGGCTAACCAATTGTCACCTTTAAAATTATGAGATCCCCAAGTTCTTTTGTTTTTGCTAAAAAAACATCAGCAGTATGGAATCACTTTAAGTTAAAAACTGTTGAGGGGAAGATGAAGGCCCAATGCAACTATTGTAAGAAGCATTTGTTGGGAGAAAGTAAACAAGGGACAAATCATTTACGTACTCATCTTGAAGAGATGTCCATCGTTGAAGCTTAGAGGGGATCTTAGGAGACAAGTCATGATAAAAGAGCAAGGAAAGGCGAATAAGAAAGTGAGTGCGAGCCCGTATAATTTTGACCAAGAGGGTTCGAGGGAGGATCTTGCCCACATGGTCATTATGCATGAGTACCCTCTTGCAATGGTTGATCATGTTGGGTTTAGAAGATTTGTGAGTGGTCTTCAACCAAATTTTAAGTTGGTTTCAAGAAATACTTTGAAACGAGACATATTGAAGATATATGATTATGAGAGGCAGAAGTCCATGGCAAAGATTGACAATAATGGAAGTAGAGTTGCCATCACAACGGATTTGTGGACTTCGAGTAATAAGAAGAGAGGGTTCATGGTAGTCACGAGGCACTACATCAATGACTCTTGGATTTTGGAAAGCCAGATTATGAGGTAAATTTTTATTAAACTATATTATTTTTTTTAAAATTTGTCACTGATTGTAGTAGTTTTTGTTAAAGCATGTTGTAATTATTTAATTGATTTGTTTTAGGTTTATCTATGTACCATCTCCACATACAAAAGAAGTCCTTTCTACTGTTCTTTTAGAGTGTCTTTTAGAGTGGAATGTTGATAGGAAGTTATCAACAGTGACTGTAGATAATTGTACCACAAATGATGCTATGATGAGAATTTTGTTAGAAAAGCTTGAAGTTAGTTCACTTGCTTTAGGTGGATCATTATTACACATGCGTTGTTCTGCTCATATATTGAATTTGGTGGTTCAAGATGGTTTAGCTGTAATTGGTGATGGCATTGAGAGAATTAGGGATAGTGTACTTTTTTGGACAGCATCACCAAAGAGAAGGCAAAAATTTGATGAATCAAGTCGACACTTGCGTATTTCAAATACCAAGGAATTAGTACTTGATTGTAAGACTCGTTGGAACTCTACTTATTTGATGCTTTCAAGTGCATTAATTTATAAAGATGTATTTTCCCGTTTGAGGCATTTTGATGCTTTATACACTTGCATGCCAAATGAGAGAGATTGGGAGGTAGCAAAAGACATTTGTGAGAAACTAGAGGTTTTTTATAGTGTTACGAAATTGTTTTCTGGCACTACCTACCCTACAGCTAATGAATATTTTCCAATGTTGTGTGAATTAAAGATGGAATTAAATGAGTGGATTGTAAGTCCAAATGAATTGATCAAGCTTATGGCATCAAAAATGTTAGAGAAATTTAATGGTTATTGGAGTGTTGTCAATGGGATAATGTGTATTGCAGCTATCTTAGATCCTAGGTATAAAATGAAGATAATGGAATATTATTACCAACAGGTCTATGGTCGTATTAGGGGTTCTGAAGAAATTGAAAAAATTAAGAAAATCTTTTTTGACTTGCTTGCGGAGTATGGTAGTGAAAACCTGGATGAAGAAGCAAGTTGTTCTCAACCTCCATCTTCTATGGAAATTGTTTCACATGATTTTGTGCAGAACCGATTAAGGAAATTTGATTCTTTTGTTAGTAATACTACTAATAAAAGAAACAAAAAAAGTGAGAGTGTTGTAGAAGAGTTTGATACATATATTAAGGAAGGAGTATTGAAAAGAAGTGAAATATTTGATATTTTGGGTTGGTGGAATCACAATGGATTGAAGTATCCTACTTTGCAACGCCTTGCAAGAGATATTTTAGCTATTCCTGTGACAACCGTTGCATTAGAGTCTGCTTTTAGTACTAGTGGGAGATTGTTGAGTCCACACCGTAGCCGTCTTCATCCAAGAACCTTAGAAGCATTGATGTGTGCACAAAGTTGGTTATGGAGTGAACTTAAAGGTAAGCAATTTTATTTGTTTCATGAAATCATGATTGTATTATTGATTCTTTTGTGAATATGTAATGAGGTTTATTTTGTGTTGTGTTATTATTTTTTATTGTAGGTTCTTCATCCATGCCAGAAGATGCCACAATTCAAAACATTCTTGAGGACTTTGATGATCATGAAGAGGAGGAAAGTGGTTCCATGGAGCTTGCGGACTAATTGAAATGAGTTGTTGCTTTTTGAAAGTTTTTGTGTAGGTACCACTCTTATGATTTTACTACTAATTGCACCTAGAATGGTTGTTATAATTTATATTTTTAATTCAAAGTTATTGCGTATGTTTTATCTATTAGGTTGTTGAGAGCGGAGGAAAGAACATAGAAATTGATGTGATGATGATAGAGCATGGACTACTCCAACTTGAGGAAGCTGAAATTGATGCCATTGTTTGATTCTTTTATGTGTATATATAAACACTGGTTATAGATTATGTAAAAGTAGTTCCATTGGCTATTGTATTGTGCTACAGAGGTTATGATAGTGTTATCTGTTATCTTAGTTATGGACTTCAAAGATGCTTAGTAATTCTTCTCTTTGTTTTGCTAGTAGCAACCTGGTGAGTTAGTAAGAACAAAACTAGTGTCTGTGTGTCTGTTACACGTTTTCACTGCCTTTACTGTTGAAAGGCTGAGTATTTGACAACCATGAGTCTAAAGACCTTCCTTGGAATTTGATCCATTTAGTTGGACAGTTATGTTTGCATATATGGCTGAATGTGCCTTGCATCAAATTTGTATTTCTACAGCATGGATCTGGGATCTCACATGACCTTGCTTTTAATTTTGAAAGCACTTGCTTGGTTAATTTAATAATAATAAAGAACTGTTGTCATTCTGATTTATTCTTAGGTGCGAGTTTCATATAACATAGAGAAAGTTGCTGCCAATTTCAGCAGCCTTAATGGTTGTTTCTGTATCTGAGTAAAATGTGCAGCATGTTTCTGTATCTGAGGCAATATTATAAGAAATTCAATTAACCAACACTACAACTACTTGGAATCTTCTAAAAAAGCCTTTCTTACCTCTTGCTTTAACCATTCTTTTAGCACTCTCTCCTTACCAATGCAGACTTGAATCTCTATTGCACATGACCAAACCATTTTGATTGACTAACTTCATAACCACCCATTAATGTTGCCTCTTTTACTTCTCACCAACTTTTATAGTAAAAACTTCAACTTAATCCGTAATTCATATCCAATTATTCCCATTAAATTCAAATGCAACATGGTTAATATAAAAGCTATTTCAGTCTAGTCTAGATACCCCTAACATATATATATATATATAAATCGGGTCGGGTCGGGTACCCGTCGGGTACCATCGGGTTTGGTTAAACGGGTACCCGTTGAAACAAACGGGGCGGGGCAGTAAACGGGTTTTTTTGGGGCGGGTCTCTAAACGGGGCGGGGAGGGTCGTAGCGGGTCGGGGCAAAACCCGACCCATTGCCATCCTTACATGAGCCATCTTTCTACCATTAATCATAGAGCAATGCTAGATGCTCTTTCTCAATAAGAATGTCAATGGATTCTAAAGTTACGCATCTGAAACTGTAAATTGTCATCTCAAGGTAAGCTCACAAAAAAATTCAAAAGCACCCTTTTAACAGTTTCTTAGGACCCAAACTCTAAGCAAAAACTATTTTCAACCCATTCTAAAAACTATAATGGTGACATTCTATCCTAAAATTACTCCAGCTACCAATTGATAACATCAATCATTCAAGAATGATGTGGACCATTTTCGAGGACCAAGGACTAAGTCAAAACACCCATTGTTCCACTCAAAACTCCATATCTTGTTTCTTGCACCATGGCTCGTAGCTTGCTCTGATACCAAATGATTGTTTGTAAGTGTTTAGATAGGTTGTTATCAATTGGTATCTGAGCAGGCATCACGTCAAGTATGTGCTCAAACGCAGTATGGGCTACGGCTTTGAGGTTGCCGTCTTGGAAAGCACGAGGGCTACGAGCCCCGCCTCGAAGTGAGAGTTACTGCGGACGTCGGCTATGAAGAGTGGTGGTTTGTTACGATCTAAGTGTCCCACATTGGTTAAGTATGAGCTTGACCATGTGTTTATTAGTTCATAGGCACCCTCCCCTTCTAAACTGGTTTTCAAGGATGAGTTCTATCACAATACAATGCATTTTGGCCATGAAAGAATGGTGTCTGCTTTGATGAAAAAGATGAAAGCAAATGCCTTTTTGATCTTTTGCCAGAGTATATGATTCCTCTAAGTACTATTAAAGTGTAACCTGAACAAAATTTGCTACAATAGATTTCCCTCTTCGACCCATTATTTAATTTTCACCATTGAATTGCTGCCTTTAACTTTAGGTCGTTGGATCAACAAATTTCACTTACCAATCACGACAAACTTCCGACATAATGGAATATTAAAGAAGAATACCCCAACACTATTGATGGTGCATTCTCTGTCCTTTCAATCGTTCCAGTTGGTACTGATAAGAAAGTGATAGCAAGAAAACCTCTTTTGAACTTAAAACATTGTGAATTATATACTATTAGCCATTTAACTTATGTTTTGCTTAACATTTATTTAACTCACGTAGTCATGTTACATATCAAAAGTAAACTTCAAAATTAAAACTCTATAGCTTCATCTACAACCACTTGTTCATCACAAAACCGAGTCAATTCCTATGATGAAGAATTAAATGATTCCTTTGAAAAACACATTAATTAGAGAAGAAAAGTGTGTTGGGGAGAGATAGAGAGAGAGAGGGTGATCCACAAAAAGACTACAAACAAAAAGTGTCCAACTCCTATAGTGCTTTTTACTTGATCATGAAATATTATGAAGCAGGGGAGCCCTTATATGTATAATTAAAAGATTATAGTAAATGGTTCAAGCCCTTATAAATTAATTTAAAAGATTATAATATTGGGCATTTTTTAATTGGAAGCCCAAGTGGAAGAATAATGCCAGCCTTACACTTTATGTAAAGCGCAGATGCATTCTCTAGTTGGAGAGACACAAGGCAATCTTATGTAGTACGCCCAAGTCTTTTAAATCTTTGAACTAAGCAATAAAAAACAACTTTATAGATCCTACAAATTTGATTAAAATTCTTACGGCTTCTTTACAGTTTACAGGGCATAAAGTTGTTTGATTTTAATATTTTAATTCAATAAAGAATTTGATGAATAAATCGTTGATCTTGTAACAAGGGAATGACATGATTATTGGGAGTTATAATTTTCTTTGCCTATAACATAGGTTAAATTGCAATTAGCTCTTTCATTGTGTTTTAGCAATACCTAAAAAATTTCTATAAGTGAAAAGTGGTCCCGAATAATAAACAGGAAAATATTGCTACAAGATGTATGGCGAAGGGATCTTATACCTATTGTCTTTAGATAATTATGCTCATTAAAGGTAACTCTCTTAACCAACGCTAGAAATCAAGAGGGAAAAGATTCTAAGCTAATTTTCTGATAATATTGCTCTACACTTTTTATGGAAGGAGTACCACATAATTTCTAAGCCTAAGCTCAACAAATGTAGCACGCCTACCCTAACGACCCAATTAAAAAGTCAGACATATGGTCGGAAGGTCCCCTACACAACATTTACAACAGCCACATGCAATTCGCTTTCAAAACCACCTATTGAAAGAGCCTCATTATAACAAGTCCCTCTCAACAAGCAACTGTGTATTTTCCAGAATGGGTTACATATTAAAATAAAAGTTTTGGTCCCTCCAAAAGTTTAAATTTGTTGTAAGTTGTAAGTTAAGTTCCTAATTAAAAATTTGATTTTAATCCCTTAAGCTTTTATTTATTGTTAATGTAACTTTCTGTCCAAATTAATTAAAATTCCTTGCATTAAATGTCATATGACATGCATGTGAGTCGAAAATTACTTAATTTTAGTTTTAAAAAAAAATCACTAGAAACAAAAAATTGAGAAAATGACATTTTGTTCTCAACTTACTTTTTATTTCTCATGAGATTTTTTTTATTAAAATATTTAATTCACATGCATATCAAGTTACAATAATAAGGTTGTCACATTTAGATGAAAGGGCTAGATGAATAAAAACACAAACTTCAAGGGATCTAATTGAGCACCAACCTCAGAATCAATTTTAATTGGACAATTACAATAATGAAAGGAATTGGCATTTTAACCTTTTTTTCTGTCCATGTAAAGAAAATCAGTTAATTAATAGCATTGAATTATACTCAAGAACCAAATTGATAGTAGTGAGAAGGTTGAAGCAGTGACAGTGTTAGCCAAACTTAAATTACCTAATACTATAATAGCATGACTTTTGGTATTGTACATTCCTCATGCACCCAATGTAAGCCATATACACCGAAAGAATCCTCACTTCTCACATCTCCCTTTCCTCTTCATGACTTTCATGTAATCAATAAACCTTTTCTCTCTATCTCACTCTCATACACAAATTAACAAAAAATCAGTCACACTTACGCCTCTCTCATCAGAAAATGATATCGCCAACATATTATTGGAGCCCTCAAAAACTTCTTATGATGCTTCTTTTTCTGCTAATTTCATTTTTATTTCCAATGACCATGAGTGCCACCGTTTCTAAGAAGTTGGACCAAACTAATTCGCTGCCTGATCATGAGGAAGCAAATACAGAACTGAAGTGTGGAACATGCCCTTGCGTGAACCCATGTGAGCAGCAGCAGCCTCCACCACCTCCACCTCCGCCGCCACCGCCACTGCCACCGCCACCTCCACCACAAACTCCAAAGAATCCATCCTCACAGTATTTCACTCCACAGGCACCACCACCACCACCAAGATTCATTTACTTCACAGGTGTGCCAGGGAATTTGTACAATACTGATCCATACAATACTTGGGTTTATTACTCAGGTGCTGATCGGAATGTGATTGTGGGGTCGCCGCTTTTGGTTGGTTGTGGAGTATTGGAATTGATAGTGATTTGGCTGACTCTGGTATAGACCATAACTGCTCGATCGGTCTTGTTTAAATAATTGGTCACGATTGAAGGTCTGGGAATTAAAGGATACAATTATATAGGTCTGTTCACTGTTCTTATAGTTATTATCTAAATGTTTTAACATGAATACTGGTTTTAATTATTTATGATCCTATTTTATTATACTTGTGTTCCCTCTAACATATAATTGGTGGTCCATGAATGTGGAGATCAAAATATATCTTCAATCTCTTATTTTGCATGCAGAAATAAATGAACTTTCACTTCACCAAAATAAAATATTTTCCATGTAAGTGGAACACATTAAAAGAAGTATGTGTTGGAATTTGGATAATTGTTAATAAGAAGAAGGAAACTACTAATCAGATTATTTGAACGATAGCTTGAATTCCACGTTCATGAGGATTGGGTGAAAAAGAAATTACGCAAATAGGAGGTTTCAATGATATGCAAGTGTTGGTTATTATTGCTGTTGTTGTTGTTTAGCCATAGATAAATTTTAAATTTTCTTTATTTGGGTTTTCATTCAATCCAATGTCCAAATCAAATTTCTAAACCCCAGCCATGGGTTTGGGTCGTGTTACAAATTTGATCAAATGGATCCAGATTTTGCTAACTTAAAATGAATATTGAAAAATGAAGGCTAGGAGGTTTCGAACAAAAGAAGAAGAAAAAAAACTAAATCAGCCTGAATAACAGAGAGAAAATCATGTGGCATATGAAATAGCCACAGGTAACGAGAGTCTAAAGAGTTCGCCTTGCGTGCCAAAACATGAGCGGCAGCATTGGCTTTGCGGAAAATATGGTAAAAATTACATCTAGTAAAACCAAGACATTCCTTTTGAGGGAATGAATAAAATGACCGTACTGGATGAAATTAGGAGCACTTTGTTTTTTTGGTTGAATAAATATTATATTGAAAGCAAAGACTAGAAACCAGGGGCTAAGGAACCTCCCCCATCATCAAGTCTCTCAAGTACAGATGCAGGGACGGAAAAGATGGGGATGGTTCCAAAGCTATTACACAAAACGGCCCATTTTGCAACAGCATGGGCAGTAACATTGAACTCTCTAACAACATTAGAGACATTCCAAAAGCAGAAAGAAGGAAATAAAGCTGTAATATCTTTGATTATACAATCAATAGACCAGTAAAGGGCTTCCGGAACACCTTGGATTGCTTTAACAACCACCAAAGAGTCTCCTTCAAAAGACACCGATTGAGTCCTTTTGAGCTCGCTGCATTGAAGGCTGTACATGCCCATTTTTTGATTAAATAATTGTTGGGCCCCCAATAAAATATTTGGGCTTTTAATAAGTTAGCCCAATAAGCCCAACCCATTTAAATATCCCAAAAAATGTCAATTTACTTGGGCCTATTTTAAAGTGCCTTGACACTATTCTAAAAAGCCCACAACCTAAAATATATATGGCCCAATCCACTAAAATGCCATAAACAGTACCTAATGAGCCACCTGGGCCCACTAAAAGGGAATCTCGGCACTGTTCACAAGCCCAAAGAAAACTCATGTGAAGCCCATAATCCAAGGTGTGCTTATTATACAATTAAGAGGCCCAAATACTATTAAATGAATGGAGGGAAGCAGCTGGAGCCCAAATGGCAGTCAGCCCCAAAATTCAAATGGTTGAATACAGCCAACCCGTGGGTCCCATGAGGCCTGAAAAGAAACTGACAGAGGATGGGCTGCATATCTGCTGTGGAGCCCACGCCATGTCCTATTATACTAAGAAGAGAAGAAGTGCAACAGCTCCCATCTTCTCCAACGTGACAAGAGCTATTGAAATACTATTTTTGAATTATTCAAACACCACCAGCTCAGTCCAGCTCTACACTCCACCGGAAACCATGAATTCTGGTACTATTCACGCAGCAGACTTGTGCACAACAGCTCAAGGACTACTGGCAGCAACCAAAACATGCTGGAGATAAAGAAGTATGGTGGAAAAGCTAATGGCCATGTCCGTTCCAGTCCCAAAAGGACTCAGGGAGTAGCTCCCACGGCCCAGACCCGTGAGGAAGCTACTCTCCTTATGTTGAATCTGACTTGAGGAGTGTGGTTTGGTGGAGGGGAGTTAGTTCCAAGACTTAGGTAACCATGGACTATTGTCATTAGGTCTGCTGGGGGGCACAGTGACGAGTTTATGGAAACCAAGTCACAAAAGACATGCATAAACCCAACTTTACACTAAAAACCCACTAACTAAACAGTGGATACCTCTGACAAAACCATTTCAGAGGGAAAGACAGGCCTTACCCTGCCAATAGGGAAGGACCATGAATCATTTTTAGCTAATCAAACACTCTCTTTGACCAACACATGTCATAGAGGGTTAATCTTGGAAATAAACAAGATTAAGGGAAGCCAAAATCTCGTTTTTAGGCAACCCTAATTACTTATATATAAAGGACTGATTGCATTCTTAATGCATCAGATCCACCAGCCCCAAACAGACTAACCCAAGAAACCAGAACAGGAAGAACACTTCCAAAAACTCAAGAAATTACCACAACAAAGATCCAAGGAGAAAAGGCCCCCTGAAATGGGTTTCCTGAGATCTTTCCCAACTTAGAAACACCAATCAAAACTCCAAAGATACATTCCCGTCTGAAAAGATCGGAATTCACAACTTAATATCTTTCTCCCCAGAAAAAGCTCTCCTGGCAGATGTCTGGGCAGAAGTCCTTGAAATATCTTTATAAGAGGCCACAATGGTTCTTTATCATTGATTTTAGCTCCATAAAAAGCCCAAACACAATTCTCTCTTACCCTTATGCATGTCTTATTGGGACTGACTCTCTCCCAACAAGTCAACACTCTTTTAGTCTCAACAAGTGCATTATTTATTCAGAGGTCTCGCAGCAGATGTCAATGACAGTATGCAGAACATGTGTTTTCATCATTTTTGACTGAAGATATTCTGTTTCAAGTCTGATCCAGCCCAGGAACAGTGAGAGGCTCGGCCCAACAACTGATTCCTAGGCTCCTCATTAACAACATTGCTTTGATAAGTTCTCTTGTCCTTGTTCTAATTTTATTTGGGTTCTTAAAGCATAGGAAGCATATGATCTGGTACCTTTCGTGTTAAAGTCATTATGTTTCAAGCTTGGATTCAGTTAAGGAACAGCAAGTGGCTCGGCCCAATGACTGTCCTTTAAAATCTCTTGTCGGTTACAATATTTCTACAAGCTTTTAGCCCTTCTCCATATTTATTTGGGCTTTATTATCTTGGCTCTTTAAAATACTTTTTGGAAGTATCCCATTAGCCCTTGGGCTGAGTTTATGGCCCTCGGTTGAGTCTTGGGTTCGACTACCCCCTTTTCTAAAGTTCAAGTCCACGTAGTGATCGCCCTCGGCACGCCACGTGGCACTGTTACAAAAACACCCCTCACATTTCTGGCGACTCTACTGGGGAGTCGAGATCAATACTTCCAAGAAGAAAGCTAGAGCTCAGAAACCATGCCTCCTAAAACCCGACAAAGAAGAAATCAAGGAGAAGTTTCAGTTCATACAGAACATTCCCATGCTGAATCTGCTGTCAATGTGCAAGGACAAGATCAACAGCAACCACCTCCAAGTAATCAAAACCAGGAGGTACCACCAACAAGCTTGCTATTACAACTGATACAGAGTTTGCAGCAGAACCAAAGTGAGCTGGCAGAAGCCATCAAACAGCTCAAAGAAAAGGATGCTGCTACAAAGACTCCTCCTCAGAATGAGGAAGAAAACCAAGAGAAGCCCCATCAAGACTCAGGTTCACAAGATAAGGAAGCTACCTTTGTGACAATGTCTGATGTGGCAAACTTACTTAAACAAGAAAGGGAGAAAAATCCAAAAGAGCCTCGACTCTTTGTGAGGAAACCTCCCTATCCCATTGAACTATTGAAGCAGCCTTACCCCGAGAAATATGTTGTTCCAACTTTCTCACGCTTCGATGGCCGAAAAGGGAGTGCTCTTGTACACATCAGCAAATTTATAGACTCAATGGGGGCTTACGCCGGCGACGGTGATTTATGCCTTCGCGAATTTTCAAAGTCCCTTGATGATAGAGCCTATACATGGTACACCACTCTGCCTCCTGGGTCTGTGAAGACGTGGGAAGATATGGTTGAGCTGTTTTGCGGGAAATATTTCCAAGCGGAGGAGAAAGTCACCCTCGTCAACCTCCACACTACTAAGCAAACAAATGGGGAAGACTTGCTTCGTTATATACATCGCTTCCGCGATATATCTTTGGACTGTTATGCCAATTATGAAGAAGGCGAACTCGTGGGAGTTTGTATAGATAACATGCTGCCAGAATTCCGGGCCCACCTTGAAAACCTTGACATCTCAAGATTTGGGCAGCTGCTCCAAAAGGCCCGGAAGACAGCACTTTCAGTCAAGCCCCATGTAGAAAAGCCTAAAGAAAAGAAAACCCAGCCACAAGTTCTCACGGTATCTACCGTAAACAATAAGCGCAAGAAACCGAATGAAAAATCTTTTGAGGAGCCACCACCTCCGGTTCCTTGCACTTTGGAAGAGATAATGGCTATTCTTGAAAAATGGGTAGCATATGGTATTATCAAGCTCCCAGAAGTTTCAAAGAAAGCAACTGAAGAAGACAAGAAGAATCCAAAATTCTGCTATTTTCATCAATATGTCCATCACTCTACAGCAGATTGTTGGACACTCAGAAGAAAATTTCACGAGAAAATCCAAGACGGAACCTTGGAGCTCCCACAGGCACGGCAAAAGGTATACATCGATCCTTTTCTCAACCATAAAGAGAAAGGTACAGTTTCTGTTGTTATTCATGGTAATGCTAGCGATGTGGACATGGACGAGCCCGTTGCTGCAAATTCTGCCATGACACCTACAGCCATCAAGGCCTTGCAAAGGAATCCCAGGTTTCGATCTCTCTTTAATCAGCTAGGATTGAATCCAGAAGCTCGCACAGCAGCTACTGAGGCCATCATGGCCATAGCAGCAGATTCCGGAGCTCACTGCTTTACAGCAGAAACCCATGCCAGCCGAGCTTTTTTGGAAACAACCAATGCAATCACATTTACAGATGAAGACATGGAAGTCCAGTATCCAGATCACCGACGCCCTCTATACCTCTCAGCCACAATCAATGAGGTTCAAGTGAGACGTGCTTTGGTAGATACCGGCTCTTGCATCAATCTTATTCCTTTAAGCACAATCCAAGCAGCAGAAATCTCTCAAAGGAAGATCCAAGGAGCACCTATGGAAATAAAAGGATTTGGTGGTGTTGGTGAATACACTAAGGGGCATATTCAACTGGTTCTAAAGGTTGGTCCCATTGTATCTTTGACGCGGTTTCACGTTGTGGACTCCGTTGTTCCTTACCACATATTATTGGGAAGACCTTGGCTGCACAAGCACCAGCTTATCCCCTCCACCTACCACCAATGCGTGAAAGGAAGGCTTAATGGAAAGCCTATCCGGATAGCCACCAATTCCACACCTTTTGATCAATCCGAATCCCACTTTGTTGAGGCAGCCCTATATGATGAAATTACTCCAGCAGGGGAAGCATCACTTGCTAAACCTATTGGAATCCCGCTGCCCAAGTGGGAGGAAATAAAGGATGCTCCTGAGGCAGACCTGAGAGACCTGTTGGAGCGGAAAAAGAAGCGTAAAGCAGAAGCTAGCGCCAGCAAAAGTCAACCACAATGTGAGCGTGTCCGTTTACCGGACGGGCGCACTATTTACCGCTTGTGAAGGTGCGCGGGGGCCAATTGTCCCCAACAAGAGGCCCCCGAACCAGAAGAGGGGATCTCACATCCCTCGTGTCTCACAGTCAATGCAACAGATATCCCAGAATCTGCAGAAGCAGTAGAAGTTGTTGTAGCAGATCCCAAAATTTCTGCAAAAGAGGAACTTGAGGTAATTGATTTGAGTTCCGATTCCAATGTACATAGACCTATTTCTATTAGTGCATCATTATCAGTTGAAGAAAGAACGCATCTAATAGAATTGTTAAAAGAATATCAAGATGTTTTTGCTTGGCAAAATGATGAAATGCCCGGGATAGACCCAAAACTGGTTGCACATTCTTTAAATGTTGAACCGGGTACTAGACCAGTGGTACAATCTATGAGGACCTTCCATCCGGAGGTCGAAGTTCAAATTACCCAAGAAGTTAAGAAGCTACTTTCAGCTGGTTTTATCAAGCCAATACAGCATCCACGGTGGCTGTCCAATATAGTCCCTGTGAAGAAAAAGAATGGTCAGATTCGGTGTTGTGTGGACTTCCGTAATCTCAACAAAGCATGTCCCAAGGATGAATTCCCGCTGCCCAACATGGACCTTCTGATTGATTCAGCTGCTGGTCATGCAATGTTCTCCTTTATGGATGGTTTTAGCGGTTATAATCAAATCTTTATGTCTCCAAGGGACGCTGAGAAGACTGCATTCCGCACACCTATTGGGAATTTTTATTACACCGTCATGCCATTCGGACTCAAGAATGCCGGAGCCACGTATCAAAGAACCATGACAGCCATATTTCATGATATGATGCATCGTGAGATTGAAGATTATGTCGACGATATTGTGGTGAAATCTAAGACAAGGGGGGATCATTTTAGTATCTTGAAGAAGGTATTCGAAAGATGCCGATTATATAAGCTCAAGATGAATCCTCTCAAATGTGCATTCGGAGTTTCAGCTGGCAAATTTCTGGGCTTCTTAGTGCACCAGCGCGGTATTGATGTTGATCTAGCAAGATCATCTGCCATAGCCACTATGAAGCCACCAACTACACACAAGGAGCTGAAGAGCTTCTTGGGCAAGCTATCATACATAAGAAGATTTATTCCTGGCCTTGCTGCTGTGACTTCTACTTTCGCACCACTCTTGAAGAAAGGAGCGTCATTCCATTGGTCTACCGAATGCCAAGAAGCCTTTGAAAAGGTACAAAACATCATGACCAAACTCCCTACTGTTTGTGCACCTATTCCTGGAAAATCTCTTCGACTTTATTTAGCTTCAAATAGTCAAGCGATTGGGGCTTTGATAGCCCAAGAAAATGACAAAGGGGTCGAACAACCCATCTACTATGTGAGCCGTACTCTTAAGGATGCAGAAAGCCGATACTCGGGGGCTGAGCGATCTTGCTTAGCTCTGATTTACGCTTCCCAAAGACTCCGACACTATTTTTTAGCTCACAAGGTCCAGTTAATGACAAAATCTCATCCCATCAGAAGTCTGCTGCAACGGCCTGTATTGTCTGGCAGGCTAGCACAGTGGCTTCTACAGCTTTCACAGTATGAGATTACTGCTGAGACACCAACTGCTATTAAAAGCCAAGCCATTGCAGATCTATTAGCTCAGTTTCCTAGGGAAGACAACTCATTCATTACAGATGAAGTACCCGGAGAAATCAATGAAATATTTATGGCAGGCTTAGCAGATTCTGTTTGGACCTTGAAATTTGATGGCTCATCAACTGCTACATCAGCAGGAGCCGGTATTGTTCTTTACAAGGAGGGTGCGGAAGCTGTAACTAAGTCTTTCAAATTTGATTTCCCTTGTTCTAATAATGCGGCTGAGTATGAGGCTTACCTAGCCGGATTAGCAATAGCATATGAAATGGGAATCAAGCACTTACGAGTTATTGGCGATTCCAACCTTGTGGTATGTCAAGCCCGAGGAGAATTCTCACTTAAAGAACCATCTTTGGCACCTTATAGAGCTCTGGCACAGAAATTCGAAGCAAAATTCAGCACCTTCGAGATAGAGCATGCCCAAAGGAATGAAAACCGATATGCAGATGCTTTGGCCACTTTGGGATCTCAAATAACCTTTGAAGGTGAAGAAATGGATGTCACCATCTGTAAGAGGGTAGAACCTATCACTGAATCCTTGAAGAAAGAATTTGAAGAGTCATCTTCAAATCAAGAAGACTGGCGAGCACCAATCAAAGCCAAGCTCATTTCCCCTACTGTTACAGCAGACTTAAGGGAAATCAAGGACTACACCTTGATATCTGGAGATCTTTATAGAAGACTGCCTGGAGGAGTTTTGGCACGCTGCATTAGCCTCGAAGAAGCAAAGGAAAGGCTGCCTGAAGTCCATGAGAAAACTTGTGGAGATGGAGGAACTATCAGCCTTTACCGCAGACTTCAGCGGCTGGGATACTTCTGGCCAAACATGAGTGCAGAAGCAGCAGAGATACAAAGCCAGTGTCCAACTTGCCAGTTCCATTACAACAACGAAGAGGTATGTGCCACTTTTGTTTCTACTGATTGGCGCACACCCTTCTTGGAATACTTGCTCGAAAGAATTTTGCCATCAAACCCCAAGGATGCTTATCGCCTTAAAAGGCTGGCCTTGAGGTATTTTGTGGAAGGAGGAACCCTCTTTCGAAAAGGCTTTCATGGAGAGCCACTTAGATGCCTTAGCTTATCGGAATCCCAAATGGTCATGAAAGAAACTCATGCGGGAGAATGCGGGGAACATCAAGGAAAAAAGAGGCTCTACCAATGCTTACTTACACTCGGATACTATTGGCCTACAATGAAAAAGGATGCGGCAGATTTTGTGAAAACATGTCATACTTGCCAAGTCCAAGCCAATTTGATCCACACTCACCCAACTAGTTTCCAAAATATGGCTACACCTTGGCCATTTCACACTTGGGGGCTAGATTTCATTGGCCCTATCAACCCGGCCTCCGGTGGTTACATTTGGATTCTTGTAGCTACCGAGTATTTTACAAAATGGGTAGAAGCCATCCCCCTCCGAAAAGCAACAGGTGTTGCAGTGGTGAACTTCATTCGAGAGCACATAATCACTCGTTTTGGCATACCGTACAAGCTCATTACTGACAATGGAACTCCTTTCATTAACAAGGATGTGCGAGAAATGCTAGAACATTACCGGGTCAAGCATCGACGCTCCACACCTTATTACCCTCAAGGTAATGGGCAAGCTGAGGCCACAAACAGAATGTTGCTGCGAATCCTGAGCAAAATGGTTTTCGACTATGGGAACGACTGGAAAGCCCATCTGGTAGATGTCCTCTAGGCATACCGAAGTTCACCAAAGACAGCAACAGGTTTTACGCCCTTCTCACTTGTCTACGGCACTGACGCTATTTCTCCTACTGAATTGGTTGTGCCTAGCCCAAGGATAATGCAAGGGAGTGAATTGGAAGTTGATGCTAACCTATGTGCTGAAGCACGTATAGCAGATTTAGAAGGACTTGATGAGGCAAGGGACTTAGCCAAGGCAAAGAGCCAAAGAAACTACCAAAAAATGGCTAATGTGTACAGCAAAGCCCTTCGAGTCCGAATCTTTGCGGAAGGACAAATGGTCTTGAAAGCCGCGGAATTTGTAAGAAGAAACTTACCATCTCCATCCAAGTTCTCCCCTAATTGGGACGGACCATACATTATCCGAGAAGCGCATGGAAGTGGTTATTACAGGCTATCTAAGTCTGATGGGACTGCCTTAGCAGATCCTATTAATGGAAAATGGCTGAAACACTATTACTCGTAGGATGCATTCCGGCAAATCTGCATTATGTATCTTGCTTCTTTTGAAATAGCTTGTAAGCATTTTATGCTAGGCTAAGAGTAATAGGAGTTAAAAATGCCTTTCTTTTGTATTGCAAAATATGTCAACCTTTTGTACAATGCAATTTAAGCAAGTCAAGTTGACAAAAATCAAATTCCATTGTTCATAAACAAATGTACTTAACAAAATATGTACCCAAAAACAAAATGGGACCAAATACCATTGTCAAAGCCTACACATGGCTAACATATTACAAGAAAAAGGGAGAGTAACAAAAAGAAAAGGAGAGCAGTGGCTGATATGCTCAAGCCAGCAAGTCGTGGAGAGCTGATCCACCACTAGATTCTGCAGAAGCTCCCCTGGCAGCTGCTAAATCCCATGGGTTTGGCGCAACTATGTTCAGGGCATCCCTCAATGCAGCAACACGAGCCTCAGCCTCCCTCAACTCCGCCAAAACCCTCCTACTGAACATACCATGAGCTAACTTCCTCAAGTAATCAAGGATGAAGCCAAATTTGAAGCCTCCTTCAATTGCCTCTTGGACTACGGCTTTCCACTCCAGGATGTGAACTTCAGTGATGTCCTCAAGCCTAGTATACTCCATATGAGCAAGCACACAGCAAAGGAGAGTCAGCAAAGAGCTTCCTACATGCACACCACGTCTAAAATACAACGAACACCTGCCATACTTGTCCCACAAGGCCTTCAAGAACCGAATTCCCCCTTGCGGCACCCGAAAGATTTCAAAATCAGCCTTCATGTCATCAAAGGTCCAAAAGTGCTCGGCATGACGGGAACTAAATGATGTGCGATCAAACTCCCTAAAGAAAGCATCCATGTCAGCAAGGACGGAGGTTCTTGGTATTACAGGCCTGGCAGCAGGCACCAACTCTGGAGGACCCCTGATGGTAGACTCCACTGCTGCAGACTGGTGTATTCTTTCCTCTTCTGCAACAACTTCATTGCCGCTCCCAGCTGCGAAAAGAAATGAAGGAAAAGAAGAAGGAAATCAGCTAAACAAAGTACAATAATACTAGTAAAGGCAAAGAGAGTAAACAAGTAAGTAGAATGCTTGATTAACATTTCTTTACTAAAAGCCACACTAGTTGTGAAATTATGTTAAGATGGTCAACTCCTATGGGGACAACAAATGGGAATTAACCCATGTCCACCTAGCTCACACAACAAACAAGATGGGGGAACGACAACTGAGCATCAACTCAGGTTCACCCAATGGGGAACAGCAACTAGGCATTAACCTAGGTTCACCCAACGGCGGACCACAAATGGGCATTAACCCATGTCCACCGGTTTACCTAATGAACCTAATGGCGAACAACAACTGGGCATCAACCCAGGTTCACCAAATAAGGGACGACAAATGGGAATTAACCCATGTCCACATACAGCAAAGGACAACAACTGGGAATCAACCCAGGTCCACCAAAAGACGGACAACAAATGGGCATTAACCCATGTTCGTACATAAAAGAAACAAGGACAACAAATGGGCATTAACCCATGTCCGTACACAAACATGGGCAACAAGTGGGCAATAACCCATGTCCATGCACAAAAAGGGACGACAAATGGGAATCAACCCATGTCCACCAAACTCATTTTCATCAAGAGTATGCAGCCGTAAAACAGTAGGCAAAAGATGGGACAAGACTCATAAAACCTATTGGTGCTGGGCTCACACAGTCACAAAAGGGTGTAGCCACAACATGATAGACAACAAGTGGGAATCAACCCACGTCTATTAGGCTCACTTAATTGAAAAAGGGTGTGAAAACAGCAAACAATAGGTAGGAAGTCATTCTATCTCTACTGGGCTCATGCCTCTATAACAACAAATTTGAAGCTAACAAAAGGCAAACAACAAATGGGCATTAACCCATGTCTGCCAAACTCACACAGCAAACAACAACAACAAAAGACAGCAAGCAGGGATCAACCTATGTCTATTACACCTATCAAGATCAGATACTATGGCTATAGGCAATAAGTGAGCATTAACTCATGCCTAAACAGTCTATAATCAAGGAACAAGAAATATGTATGTACAAATTCGATACATAGCAAGCAAATGATTAAGTCATGTCTATATATCTCAAGAAATCTCTGCCATCAAGCAACAACAATGACAATATGTTGTTTAGAAGCAAATACCTGTTTGAGTTGGGCTCCCATGGGCTGCAACAGAAGCAGTAGCTCCTGTATCTGCTGCCTGAGCACCAGCTACATCACCTTCTGCTTCAGCCAAGACCTCATCATAGCTATCATGAGCATCTGCCATATCTATATCATCAGCAGGGTCTTGAGCCAACTCCTCTCCTATGACTGGAACATCACTGCCAGGAATGACTTCTGCCTGGACAGGATCTTCACTGGCAGCAACTTCTATATGCTCAATTCGGGCTATGCCTGCATCAAAATCAGCATCAATCATAAAATTATCGTAAATCGATATATTTTCAACAAAAATATATAAATACTACCTTCAGGGATCTCAGAAATATGTGTAGGACCCTCTTCACTGCCAGGAACTTCCCCAACAGCTGCTGTTGCAGTCTCACTTTCTTGAATAATTGTTGCAGCAGACACAGCAGCAGTTATGATTATGGGTGTGGAAGCGATGCCACCGGATTCAGGGAGAGAGGACTTGGAGGTGTTGATACCCTTACTGTGGCTGAACCAGTCCTCTCAGAATCTGTAGACACAATGCTTCCCCTTCGAGCCCTTCGGACATATTGGCGGGTGGAAGGACTTGAATCGAGCAAGGAGGGATCCACGCGACTGCTACTCCCAGAAGGGCCAGCTTGTGCAGTACCACCACTACTAGTCACAACTACTGGTGTGGTCTCCACAACTCTTTCTCAGCTTCTGGTAACGACTCCAACAGTCGCATGTTCTTCAACAGCTTCTTCCGCAGATATGGCCTTACTGCTGGCAGATGGCAGGGGCGCTATCAGGTGAAGCTTCTGCAGCTTCTAACTCATCCATAGATACCTCGTCATCTCCAGTATCGACCCCTGCTCTCGCATCCTTTTCCCCAGAAGAAGCACTTAAAAAGGCATCTGTATCAACGGAGTCAATATCTACTGAACTAATGTCTGCTGCAAAATCATCTGCACCAGAGACAGTTTCTGCTACACCAGTTCCAATATTTTCTCTCTCAGCCTCTTCTTCAGCAGCTCCAGAAGGATCACTACTGGACGATTCACTGTCCAAATCATCCTACAACAGGAAGAAGAAGAAGAAAATCCATGAGGGCACCATTTTACTAAAAGTAAAGCCCTAATAATTAAATGCATACCGGTATCTCAATCGGGACGCGACTAGATGTGTCAGCTCTTTGCTTTAGACTGCCACAAAACAAGAAACCACATCAACATCATAAAGAAAGCATATTAATTGACAAAATGGAGAGGCAAGAACAAAAACACTTACTCTCTTTTCAGAATAAACAACGCCTCGCGATGACTTGCGCGCGGCGACACGTGCAGCAATAGATGATGGTGCACCTGGAAATGCTGGAGGGACAAAAGTCTTCTTTCCAGCTCTGGTCTTCTTCACTGGTCTCTTACTTATAGGGGCAGAAACCCCCTGTGGAACATCTTCCCCAGCCAGTGGAGGACTTGCAGCAGCAGCAGCTTCTAAAACCAATGTTCCTTTACTGCCCTTCATGGCACTTGCTTTTTGTCTCTTGGAAGCTCGAGTAGGAGAATCTTTGCTCGGAGTCTCTCCTTTACTGGACCTTTCAGGCTGTTTCCTCTTTGCAGCAGAAGCACCAGCAGGAACATTCCTCTTTCCTCTGCTAGATGGTGCTTTTCCGGACGCAGCAACATGTGGATGGTCCCTTAACCATAAAGGAGGGTGAGGACTGCCATGTGTCACCCATCGTGAATCCTCATGATGCCATACGACATAGCCCAAGCTTTGGCGATTTGCATAGGTAGTCATGGTGTTGGTGGCAACAAACAAGCGGGGATGAGGCAATGGAGAAGTATACGACTCCAGCAAATGGGAAATGTCTCCCCTCCCACTATTTCTGAACTCTACCATGGCAGCCATCAGTCCCCTCCAATAATTACTCATACCCGTGGTATAGACACCAACTCTATCACCACTAGGAATAATAACTCGAGCAGCAGCACTGCTCCAGTAAGCAAAAGCTCTATCTCTCAGAAACGGATTAAGGGTAGGAATTTCACCTGCAGCAACCCCCATAACAGCAGGAACCTCTTGGTCAAACCCAAATTGCTTCCTCACTCTATGAGCACTGTAAACCGTGAATCTAAGTCCATCAGAAGACAGTACTGGCAACCAGCCAGCGTTGGTGGCAGAAAGATAAGTCAAGGATGCAGTATCTCCAGCAACAATACTATAATCTTGAGCTTCTATGTTGGAGAATCCTGACATCACTGACTCATACATGAAACCGCGATGGGATACTCCGTATGGTCTCCAGCAGACTTTACTCTCATTGTCCAGGGAAGGAATCAGACTGTGATCATAAAACTTACTGCCTACCCAGCGGTACACAGCAGGCACATCACCTTGGAAATCCCCAACATTGGCTACAATTCCATCTGGCATCGATGCAAACTTGTTTCGACCTTCGTAAGGTTTTCTACCCTTCTTTATATACTCAAGAGCATGCTCCCAAAGGAATGTGTGCACTATGGATGAGTTGAAG
>OU015762.1:33794327-33874846 GCA_907173295.1 Fagus sylvatica | reverse complement strand
GAGGAGAAAGTCACCCTCGTCAACCTCCACACTACTAAGCAAACAAATGGGGAAGACTTGCTTCGTTATATACATCGCTTCCGCGATATATCTTTGGACTGTTATGCCAATTATGAAGAAGGCGAACTCGTGGGAGTTTGTATAGATAACATGCTGCCAGAATTCCGGGCCCACCTTGAAAACCTTGACATCTCAAGATTTGGGCAGCTGCTCCAAAAGGCCCGGAAGACAGCACTTTCAGTCAAGCCCCATGTAGAAAAGCCTAAAGAAAAGAAAACCCAGCCACAAGTTCTCACGGTATCTACCGTAAACAATAAGCGCAAGAAACCGAATGAAAAATCTTTTGAGGAGCCACCACCTCCGGTTCCTTGCACTTTGGAAGAGATAATGGCTATTCTTGACAAATGGGTAGCAGATGGTATTATCAAGCTCCCAGAAGTTTCAAAGAAAGCAACTGAAGAAGACAAGAAGAATCCAAAATTCTGCTATTTTCATCAATATGTCCATCACTCTACAGCAGATTGTTGGACACTCAGAAGAAAATTTCATGAAAAAATCCAAGACGGAACCTTGGAGCTCCCACAGGCACGGCAGAAGGTATACATCGATCCTTTTCTCAACCATAAAGAGAAAGGTACAGTTTCTGTTGTTATTCATGGTAATGCTAGCGATGTGGACATGGACGAGCCCGTTGCTGCAAATTCTGCCATGACACCTACAGCCATCAAGGCCTTGCAAAGGAATCCCAGGTTTCGATCTCTCTTTAATCAGCTAGGATTGAATCCAGAAGCTCGCACAGCAGCTACTGAGGCCATCATGGCCATAGCAGCAGATTCCGGAGCTCACTGCTTTACAGCAGAAACCCATGCCAGCCGAGCTTTTTTGGAAACAACCAATGCAATCACATTTACAGATGAAGATATGGAAGTCCAGTATCCAGATCACCGACGCCCTCTCTACCTCTCAGCCACAATCAATGAGGTTCAAGTGAGACGTGCTTTGGTAGATACCGGCTCTTGCATCAATCTTATTCCTTTAAGCACAATCCAAGCAGCAGAAATCTCTCAAAGGAAGATCCAAGGAGCACCTATGGAAATAAAAGGATTTGGTGGTGTTGGTGAATACACTAAGGGGCATATTCAACTGGTTCTAAAGGTTGGTCCCATTGTATCTTTGACGCGGTTTCACGTTGTGGACTCCGTTGTTCCTTACCACATATTATTGGGAAGACCTTGGCTGCACAAGCACCAGCTTATCCCCTCCACCTACCACCAATGCGTGAAAGGAAGGCTTAACGGAAAACCTATCCGGATAGCCGCCAACTCCACACCTTTTGATCAATCCGAATCTCACTTTGTTGAGGCAGCCCTATATGATGAAATTACTCCAGCAGGGGAAGCATCACTTGCTAAACCTATTGGAATCCCGCTGCCCAAGTGGGAGGAAATAAAGGATGCTCCTGAGGCAGACCTGAGAGACCTGTTGGAGCGGAAAAAGAAGCGCAAAGCAGAAGCTAGCGCCAGCAAAAGTCAACCACAATGTGAGCGTGTCCGTTTACCGGACGGGCGCACTATTTACCGCTTGTGAAGGTGCGCGGGGGCCAATTGTCCCCAACAAGAGGCCCCCGAACCAGAAGAGGGGATCTCACAGCCCTCGTGTCTCGCAGTCAATGCAACAGATATCCCAGAATCTGCAGAAGCAGTAGAAGTTGTTGCAGCAGATCCCAAAATTTCTGCAAAAGAGGAACTTGAGGTAATTGATTTGAGTTCCGATTCCAATGTACATAGACCTGTTTCTATTAGTGCATCATTATCAGTTGAAGAAAGAACGCATCTAATAGAATTGTTAAAAGAATATCAAGATGTTTTTGCTTGGCAATATGATGAAATGCCCGGGATAGACCCGAAACTTGGTTGCACATTCTTTAAATGTTGAACCGGGTACTAGACCAGTGGTACAATCTATGAGGACCTTCCATCCGGAGGTCGAAGTTCAAATTACCCAAGAAGTCAAGAAGCTACTTTCAGCTGGTTTTATCAAGCCAATACAGCATCCACGGTGGCTGTCCAATATAGTCCCCGTGAAGAAAAAGAATGGTCAGATTCCGGTGTTGTGTGGACTTTCCGTAATCTCAACAAAGCATGTCCCAAGGATGAATTCCCGCTGCCCAACATGGACCTTCTGATTGATTCAGCTGCTGGTCATGCAATGTTCTCCTTTATGGATGGTTTTAGCGGTTATAATCAAATCTTTATGTCTCCAAAGGACGCTGAGAAGACTGCATTCCGCACACCTATTGGGAACTTCTATTACACCGTCATGCCATTCGGACTCAAGAATGCCGGAGCCACGTATCAAAGAACCATGACAGCCATATTTCATGATATGATGCATCGTGAGAATTGAAGATTATGTCGACGATATTGTGGTGAAATCCAAGACAAGGGGGGATCATTTTAGTATCTTGAAGAAGGTATTCGAAAGATGCCGATTATATAAGCTCAAGATGAATCCTCTCAAATGTGCATTCGGAGTTTCAGCTGGCAAATTTCTGGGCTTTCTTAGTGCACCAGCGTGGTATTGATGTTGATCCAGCAAGATCATCTGCCATAGCCACTATGAAGCCACCAACTACACACAAGGAGCTGAAGAGCTTCTTGGGCAAGCTATCATACATAAGAAGATTTATTCCTGGCCTTGCTGCTGTGACTTCTACTTTCGCACCACTCTTGAAGAAAGGGAGCGTCATTCCATTGGTCTACCGAATGCCAAGAAGCCTTTGAAAAGGTACAAAACATCATGACCAAACTCCCTACTGTTTGTGCACCTATTTCTGGAAAATCTCTTCGACTCTATTTAGCTTCAAATAGTCAAGCGATTGGGGCTTTGATAGCCCAAGAAAATGACAATGGGGTTGAACAACCCATCTACTATGTGAGCCGTACTCTTAAGGATGCAGAAAGCCGATACTCGGGGGCTGAGCGATCTTGCTTAGCTCTGATTTATGCTTCCCAAAGACTCCGACACTATTTTCTAGCTCACAAGGTCCAGTTAATGACAAAATCTCATCCCATCAGAAGTCTGCTGCAACGGCCTGTATTATCTGGCAGGCTAGCACAGTGGCTTCTACAGCTTTCACAGTATGAGATTACTGCTGAGACACCAACTGCTATTAAAAGCCAAGCCATTGCTGATCTATTAGCTCAGTTTCCTAGGGAAGACAACTCATTCATTACAGATGAAGTACCCGGAGAAATCAATGAAATATTTATGGCAGGCTTAGCAGATTCTGTTTGGACCTTGAAATTTGATGGCTCATCAACTGCTACATCAGCAGGAGCCGGTATTGTTCTTTACAAGGAGGGTGCAGAAGCTGTAACTAAGTCTTTCAAGTTTGATTTCCCTTGTTCTAATAATGCAGCTGAGTATGAGGCTTACCTAGCCGGATTAGCAATAGCATATGAAATGGGAATCAAGCACTTACGAGTTATTGGCGATTCCAACCTTGTGGTATGTCAAGCCCGAGGAGAATTCTCACTTAAAGAACCATCTTTGGCACCTTATAGAGCTCTGGCACAGAAATTCGAAAGCAAAATTCAGCACCTTCGAGATAGAGCATGCCCAAAGGAATGAAAACCGATATGCAGGATGCTTTGGCCACTTTGGGATCTCAAATAACCTTTGAAGGTGAAGAAATGGATGTCACCATCTGTAAGAGGGTAGAACCTATCACTGAATCCTTGAAGAAAGAATTTGAAGAGTCATCTTCAAATCAAGAAGACTGGCGAGCACCAATCAAAGCCAAGCTCATTTCTCCTACTGTTACAGGCAGACTTAAGGGAAATCAAGGACTACACCTTGATATCTGGAGATCTTTATAGAAGACTGCCTGGAGGAGTTTTGGCACGCTGCATTAGCCTCAGAGAAGCAAAGTAAAGGCTGCCTGAAGTCCATGAGAAAACTTGTGGAGATGGAGGAGCTATCAGCCTTTACCGCAGACTTCAGCGGCTGGGATACTTCTGGCCAAACATGAGTGCAGAAGCAGCAGAGATACAAAGCCAGTGTCCAACTTGCCAGTTCCATTACAACAACGAAGAGGTATGTGCCACTTTTGTTTCTGCTGATTGGCGCACACCCTTCTTAGAATACTTGCTTGAAAGAATTTTGCCATCAAGCCCCAAGGATGCTTATCGCCTTAAAAGGCTGGCCTTGAGGTATTTTGTGGAAGGAGGAACTCTCTTTCGAAAAGGTTTTCATGGAGAGCCACTTAGATGCCTTAGCTTATCGGAATCCCAAATGGTCATGAAAGAAACTCATGCGGGAGAATGTGGGGAACATCAAGGAAAAAAGAGGCTCTACCAATGCTTACTTACACTCGGATACTATTGGCCTACAATGAAAAAGGATGCGGCAGATTTTGTGAAAACATGTCATACTTGCCAAGTCCAAGCCAATTTGATCCACACTCACCCAACTAGTCTCCAAAATATGGCTACACCTTGGCCATTTCACACTTGGGGGCTAGATCTCATCGGCCCTATCAATCCGGCCTCCGGTGGTTACATTTGGATTCTTGTAGCTACCGAGTATTTTACAAAATGGGTAGAAGCCATCCCCCTCCGAAAAGGCAACAGGTGCTGCAGTGGTGAACTTCATTCGAGAGCACATAATCACTCGTTTTGGCATACCGTACAAGCTCATTACTGACAATGGTACTCCTTTCATTAAACAAGGATGTGCGAGGAAATGCTAGAACATTACCGGGTCAAGCATCGACGCTTCCACACCTTATTATCCTCAAGGTAATGGGCAAGCTGAGGCCACAAACAGAATGTTGCTGCGAATCCTGAGCAAAATGGTGTTTCGATTATGGGAACGACTGGAAAGCCCATCTGGCAGATGTCCTCTAGGGCATACCGAAGTTCACCAAAGACAGCAACAGGTTTTACGCCCTTCTCACTTGTCTATGGCACTGACACTATTTCTCCTACTGAATTGGTTGTGCCTAGCCCAAGGGTAATGCAAGGGAGTGAGTTGGAAGTTGATGCTAACATATGTGCTGAAGCACGTATGGCAGATCTAGGAAGGACTTGATGAGGCAAGGGACTTAGCCAAGGCAAAGAGCCAAAGAAACTACCAAAAAATGGCTAATGTGTACAGCAAAGCCCTTCGAGTCCGAATCTTTGCGGAAGGACAAATGGTCTTGAAAGCCGCGGAATTCGTAAGAAGAAACTTACCATCTCCATCCAAGTTCTCCCCTAATTGGGACGGACCATACATTATCCGAGAAGCGCATGGAAGTGGTTATTACAGGCTATCTAAGTCTGATGGGACTGCCTTAGCAGATCCTATTAATGGAAAATGGCTGAAACACTATTACTCGTAGGATGCATTCCGGCAAATCTGCATTATGTATCTTGCTTCTTTTGAAATAGCTTGTAAGCATTTTATGCTAGGCTAAGAGTAATAGGAGTTAAAAATGCCTTTCTTTTGTATTGCAAAATATGTCAACCTTTTGTACAATGCAATTTAAGCAAGTCAAGTTGACAAAAATCAAATTCCATTGTTCATAAACAAATGTACTTAACAAAATATGTACCCAAAAACAAAATGGGACCAAATACCATTGTCAAAGCCTACACATGGCTAACATATTACAAGAAAAAGGGAGAGTAACAAAAAGAAAAGGAGAGCAGTGGCTGATATGCTCAAGCCAGCAAGTCGTGGAGAGCTGATCCACCACTAGATTCTGCAGAAGCTCCCCTGGCAGCTGCTAAATCCCATGGGTTTGGCGCAACTATGTTCAGGGCATCCCTCAATGCAGCAACACGAGCCTCAGCCTCCCTCAACTCCGCCAAAACCCTCCTACTGAACATACCATGAGCTAACCTCCTCAAGTAATCAAGGAATGAAGCCAAATTTGAAGCCTCCTTCAATTGCCTCTTGGACTACGGCTTTCCACTCCAAGGATGTGAACTTCAGTGATGTCCTCAAGCCTAGTATACTCCATATGAGCAAGCACACAGCAAAGGAGAGTCAGCAAAGAGCTTCCCACATGCACACCACGTCTGAAATACAACGAACACCTGCCATACTTGTCCCACAAGGCCTTCAAGAACCGAATTCCCCCTTGCGGCACCCGAAAGATTTCAAAATCAGGCCTTCATGTCATCAAAGGTCCAAAAGTGCTCGGCATGACGGGAACTAAATGATGTGCGATCAAACTCCCTAAAGAAAGCATCCATGTCAGCAAGGACGGAGGTTCTTGGTATTACAGGCCTGGCAGCAGGCACCAACTCTGGAGGACCCCTGATGGTAGACTCCACTGCTGCAGACTGGTGTATTCTTTCCTCTTCTGCAACAACTTCATTGCCGCTCCCAGCTGCGAAAAGAAATGAAGGAAAAGAAGAAGGAAATCAGCTAAACAAAGTACAATAATACTAGTAAAGGCAAAGAGAGTAAACAAGTAAGTAGAATGCTTGATTAACATTTCTTTACTAAAAGCCACACTAGTTGTGAAATTATGTTAAGATGGTCAACTCCTATGGGGACAACAAATGGGAATTAACCCATGTCCACCTAGCTCACACAACAAACAAGATGGGGGAACGACAACTGAGCATCAACTCAGGTTCACCCAATGGGGAACAGCAACTAGGCATTAACCTAGGTTCACCCAACGGCGGACCACAAATGGGCATTAACCCATGTCCACCGGTTTACCTAATGAACCTAATGGCGAACAACAACTGGGCATCAACCCAGGTTCACCAAATAAGGGACGACAAATGGGAATTAACCCATGTCCACATACAGCAAAGGACAACAACTGGGAATCAACCCAGGTCCACCAAAAGACGGACAACAAATGGGCATTAACCCATGTTCGTACATAAAAGAAACAAGGACAACAAATGGGCATTAACCCATGTCCGTACACAAACATGGGCAACAAGTGGGCAATAACCCATGTCCATGCACAAAAAGGGACGACAAATGGGAATCAACCCATGTCCACCAAACTCATTTTCATCAAGAGTATGCAGCCGTAAAACAGTAGGCAAAAGATGGGACAAGACTCATAAAACCTATTGGTGCTGGGCTCACACAGTCACAAAAGGGTGTAGCCACAACATGATAGACAACAAGTGGGAATCAACCCACGTCTATTAGGCTCACTTAATTGAAAAAGGGTGTGAAAACAGCAAACAATAGGTAGGAAGTCATTCTATCTCTACTAGGCTCATGCCTCTATAACAACAAATTTGAAGCTAACAAAAGGCAAACAACAAATGGGCATTAACCCATGTCTGCCAAACTCACACAGCAAACAACAACAACAAAAGACAGCAAGCAGGGATCAACCTATGTCTATTACACCTATCAAGATCAGGTACTATGGCTATGGGCAATAAGTGAGCATTAACTCATGCCTAAACAGTCTATAATCAAGGAACAAGAAATATGTATGTACAAATTCTATACATAGCAAGCAAATGATTAAGTCATGTCTATATATCTCAAGAAATCTCTGCCATCAAGCAACAACAATGACAATATGTTGTTTAGAAGCAAATACCTGTTTGAGTTGGGCTCCCATGGGCTGCAACAGAAGCAGTAGCTCCTGTATCTGCTGCCTGAGCACCAGCTACATCACCTTCTGCTTCAGCCAAGACCTCATCATAGCTATCATGAGCATCTGCCATATCTATATCATCAGCAGGGTCTTGAGCCAACTCCTCTCCTATGACTGGAACATCACTGCCAGGAATGACTTCTGCCTGGACAGGATCTTCACTGGCAGCAACTTCTATATGCTCAATTCGGGCTATGCCTGCATCAAAATCAGCATCAATCATAAAATTATCGTAAATCGATATATTTTCAACAAAAATATATAAATACTACCTTCAGGGATCTCAGAAATATGTGTAGGACCCTCTTCACTGCCAGGAACTTCCCCAACAGCTGCTGTTGCAGTCTCACTTTCTTGAATAATTGTTGCAGCAGACACAGCAGCAGTTATGATTATGGGTGTGGAAGCGATGCCACCGGATTCAGGGAGAGGACTTGGAGGTGTTGATACCCTTACTGTGGCTGAACCAGTCCTCTCAGAATCTGTAGACACAATGCTTCCCCTTCGAGCCCTTCGGACATATTGGCGGGTGGAAGGACTTGAATCGAGCAAGGAGGGATCCACGCGACTGCTACTCCCAGAAGGGCCAGCTTGTGCAGTACCACCACTACTAGTCACAACTACTGGTGTGGTCTCCACAACTCTTTCAGCTTCGGTAACGACTCCAACAGTCGCATGTTCTTCAACAGCTTCTTCCGCAGATATGGCCTTACTGGCAGGAGTGGCAGGGGCGCTATCAGGTGAAGCTTCTGCAGCTTCTAACTCATCCATAGATACCTCGTCATCTCCAGTATCGACCCCTGCTCTCGCATCCTTTTCCCCAGAAGAAGCACTTAAAAAGGCATCTGTATCAACGGAGTCAATATCTACTGAACTAATGTCTGCTACAAAATCATCTGCACCAGAGACAGTTTCTGCTACACCAGCTCCAATACTTTCTCTCTCAGCCTCTTCTTCAGCAGCTCCAGAAGGATCACTGCTGGACGATTCACTGTCCAAATCATCCTACAAAAGGAAGAAGAAGAAGAAAACCATGAGGGCACCATTTTACTAAAAGTAAAGCCCAATAATTAAATGCATACCGGTATCTCAATCGGGACGCGACTAGATGTGTCAGCTCTTTGTTTAGACTGCCACAAAATAAGAAACCACATCAACATCATAAAGAAAGCATATTAATTGACAAAATGGAGAGGCAAGAACAAAAACACTTACTCTCTTTTCAGAATAAACAACGCCTCGCGATGACTTGCGCGCGGCGACACGTGCAGCAATAGATGATGGTGCACCTGGAAATGCTGGAGGGACAAAAGTCTTCTTTCCAGCTCTGGTCTTCTTCACTGGTCTCTTACTTATAGGGGCAGAAACCCCCTGTGGAACATCTTCCCCAGCCAGTGGAGGACTTGCAGCAGCAGCAGCTTCTAAAACCAATGTTCCTTTACTACCCTTCATGGCACTTGCTTTTTGTCTCTTGGAAGCTCGAGCAGGAGAATCTTTGCTCGGAGTCTCTCCTTTACTGGACCTTTCAGGCTGTTTCCTCTTTGCAGCAGAAGCACCAGCAGGAACATTCCTCTTTCCTCTGCTAGATGGTGCTTTTCCGGACGCAGCAACATGCGGATGGTCCCTTAACCATAAAGGAGGGTGAGGACTGCCATGTGTCACCCATCGTGAATCCTCATGATGCCATACGACATAGCCCAAGCTTTGGCGATTTGCATAGGTAGTCATGGTGTTGGTGGCAACAAACAAGCGGGGATGAGGCAATGGAGAAGTATACGACTCCAGCAAATGGGAAATGTCTCCCCTCCCACTATTTCTGAACTCTACCATGGCAGCCATCAGTCCCCTCCAATAATTACTCATACCCATGGTATAGACACCAACTCTATCACCACTAGGAATAATAACTCGAGCAGCAGCACTGCTCCAGTAAGCAAAAGCTCTATCTCTCAGAAACGGATTAAGGGTAGGAATTTCACCTGCAGCAACCCCCATAACAGCAGGAACCTCTTGGTCAAACCCAAATTGCTTCCTCACTCTATGAGCACTGTAAACCGTGAATCTAAGTCCATCAGAAGACAGTACTGGCAACCAGCCAGCGTTGGTGGCAGAAAGATAAGTCAAGGATGCAGTATCTCCAGCAACAATACTATAATCTTGAGCTTCTATGTTGGAGAATCCTGACATCACTGACTCATACATGAACCCGCGATGGGATACTCCATATGGTCTCCAGCAGACTTTACTCTCATTGTCCAGGGAAGGAATCAGACTGTGATCATAAAACTTACTGCCTACCCAGCGGTACACAGCAGGCACATTACCTTGGAAATCCCCAACATTGGCTACAACTCCATCTGGCATCGATGCAAACTTGTTTCAACCTTCATAAGGTTTTCTACCCTTCTTTATATACTCAAGAGCATGCTCCCAAAGGAATGTGTGCACTATGGATGAGTTGAAGGCCGTGGAGACAATGTGACAAGATGCCCCAGCCAACTCCTCAGCGTGTAACAAATCCAGCTGAGTGTAAATCTGCCCCAGCAGCAGAGGAGCAAGGGGAAAACAAACCCCTGCAGCAATCTTAACAGCTAATGGAAAATATAAAGGCTTGATAGAATAGGCAGGGTGCTCACCGAAAACACACTTGCTGAGCCAGTAGGCTACAAAAGCAGCCCTTCGAATTGAAGGTTTGGTCTCCCTGTTGAAATGCTCCATCCAAGCCTTAAATCTTGCTGCTTGGGTCCCCAAAGCAATGTTCTTTCTCCCAATATAATCTGCCAGAGCAGATTCAATCTCCAACTCCTCAGGGGAAAGTATCAGATCTGCTGGACCCTGATCACCCACGATTGGCAGCAGCCAATGATTTTCTACATCCTCCAATGTAACAGTCATCTCACCGTGAGCAAAAAAGAATGTGTGCGTGGATGGGCACCACCTCCGCACCAGTTGCCGCAGCGCTTCGATATCACGGTACATATTTGAACCTCTTGAAATGAGAACAGAACGGAGCACACCAGCCCGTTCCAAACAGTCACAGAACCCCCTATCAATCAACTCAGAATCAATCCAATCTGCCCACTCAGCGGCTCTCGAGCATTGGAAATCAAAGACTAGAGGTACGGCAAGCATTTCGTTCCTCTGAATCTGAAGATCTCGAATCTCCCGGAAATTTGGAGTCCAGGCTACATCTGCCCCAGCATCTTCCCTTATAACCAGCCACTCCCAATCTGCCGGTGGTGGTTGGAGACTTGCTGAGACGGAAGGGAATCTTTCGCTACTTCTGTACCACGGGTCTAAGATGGGCCGGCCTAATATGTCTCCATGAGGCTCCGGTGATCCCAAAACAGACTCAGAGCTACTGCCCTCGTCCTCTGGACCCCTCGGCGTTCTCACGCCTCCTTTGCCGGCGGAACTGCCACCACGCCCCTTCACTGGTTTCTTCGAAGAAGACGCCATCAACAGCAAACAAAGAATACAAGAACAAGAAAGAGAAGAAGAAGAAAAAGAGAACAAGAAGAGAAAGGAAAAAGGAGAAGAGGAGAAGAGTTTCGGGTCTTTTCCTTTCTGTCAAGCTCGTCCTTAGCTCCTTGGAAATGTGAGAAACGGTTGAATAATGGGGAGTCAACTGAGTGGTTGAGCCATTAAGGTGGGGAATGGCAGCCATTAATTCAGGCTGCTCCTTGAAAATAGGGGCCATTACCACCAGGTATGTCCTTCCCACTCCTCCACTATTTCCCCAGAAAAATGAGCCACCACCTTTCTTTCTTTTTTGAAAAATACCCGCCAAGAAGAAAACTGAACAGTTATTTTTGGCTCGCACGTGACTCACCATGAGTAAGTCACGGGCTCGGGGGGCTAAATGTACATGCCCATTTTTTGATTAAATAATTGTTGGGCCCCCAATAAAATATTTGGGCTTTAATAAGTTAGCCCAATAAGCCCAACCCATTTAAATATCCCAAAAAATGTCAATTTACTTGGGCCTATTTTAAAGTGCCTTGACACTATTCTAAAAAGCCCACAACCTAAAATATATATGGCCCAATCCACTAAAATGCCATAAACAGTACCTAATGAGCCACCTGGGCCCACTAAAAGGGAATCTCGGCACTGTTCACAAGCCCAAAGAAAACTCATGTGAAGCCCATAATCCAAGGTGTGCTTATTATACAATTAAGAGGCTCCAAATACTATTAAAATGAAATGGAGGGAAGCAGCTGGAGCCCAAATGGCAGTCCAGCCCCAAAATTCCAAATGGTTGAATACAGCCAACCCGTGGGTCCCATGAGGCCTGAAAAGAAACTGACAGAGGATGGGCTGCATATCTGCTGTGGAGCCCACGCCATGTCCTATTATACTAAGAAGAGAAGAAGTGCAACAGCTCCCATCTTCTCCAACGTGACAAGAGCTATTGAAATACTATTTTTGAAATTATTCAAACACCACCAGCTCAGTCCAGCTCTACACTCCATCGGAAACCATGAATTCTGGTACTATTCACGCAGCAGACTTGTGCACAACAGCTCAAGGACTACTGGCAGCAACCAAAACATGCTGGAGATAAAGAAGTATGGTGGAAAAGCTAATGGCCATGTCCGTTCCAGTCCCAAAAGGACTCAGGGAGTAGCTCCCACGGCCCAGACCCGTGAGGAAGCTACTCTCCTTATGTTGAATTGACTTGAGGAGTGTGGTTTGGTGGAGGAGAGTTAGTTCCAAGACTTAGGTAACCATGGACTATTGTCATTAGGTCTGTTGAGGGGCACAGTGACGAGTTTATGGAAACCAAGTCACAAAAGACATGCATAAACCCAACTTTACACTAAAAACCCACTAACTAAACAGTGGATACCTCTGACAAAACCATTTCAGAGGGAAAGAAGGCTTTACCCTGCCAATAGGGAAGGACCATGATCATTTTTAGTTAATCAAACACTCTCTTTGACCAACACATGTCATAGAGGGTTAATCTTGGAAATAAACAAGATTAAGGGAAGCCAAAATCTCGTTTTTAGGCAACCCTAATTACTTATATATAAAGGACTGATTGCATTCTTAATGCATCAGATCCACCAGCCCCAAACAGACTAACCCAAGAAACCAGAACAGGAAGAACACTTCCAAAAACTCAAGAAATTACCACAACAAAGATCCAAGGAAAAAAGGCCCCCTGAAATGGGTTTCCTGAGATCTTTCCCAACTTAGAAACACCAATCAAAACTCCAAAGATACATTCCCGTCTGAAAAGATCGGAATTCACAACTTAATATATTTCTCCCCAGAAAAAGCTCTCCTGGCAGATGTCTGGGTAGAAGTCTTGAAATATCTTTATAAGGGCCACAATGGTTCTTTATCATTGATTTTAGCTCCATAAAAAGCCCAAACACAATTCTCTCTTACCCTTATGCATGTCTTATTGGGACTGACTCTCTCCCAACAAGTCAACACTCTTTTAGTCTCAACAAGTGCATTATTTATTCAGAGGTCTCGCAGCAGATGTCAATGACAGTATGCAGAACATGTGTTTTCATCATTTTTGACTGAAGATATTCTGTTTCAAGTCCTGATCCAGCCCAGGAACAGTGAGAGGCTCGGCCCAACAACTGATTCCTAGGCTCCTCATTAACAACATTGCTTTGATAAGTTCTCTTGTCCTTGTTCTAATTTTATTTGGGTTCTTAAAGCATAGGAAGCATATGATCTGGTACCTTTCGTGTTAAAGTCATTATGTTTCAAGCTTGGATTCAGTTAAGGAACAGCAAGTGGCTCGGCCCAATGACTGTTCTTTAAATTTCTTGTCGGTTACAATACTTCTACAAGCTTTCTTAGCCCTTCTCCATATTTATTTGGGCTTTATTATCTTGGCTCTTTAAAATACTTTTTGGAAGTATCCCATTAGCCCTTGGGCTGAGTTTATGGCCCTCGGTTGAGTCTTGGGTTCGACTACCCCCTTTTCTAAAGTTCAAGTCCACGTAGTGATCGCCCTCGGCACGCCACGTGGCACTGTTACAAAAACACCCCTCACAAAGGCTAATAAGGCTGCCCTTGCTTAAGCAATCAAGTGATCAGTATTCTCAATCTTCTCTGTCCAAACATGCACAACCTGAGCAGAAGAATCCTTGCACACAGTCGTGGCGAACGCCCAATTATTCCCAATGGCAGCATCAAAGTTAATTTTAATACTTGAGTGAATAGCCAAAATGACGTTTAAATGTACTACAACCACAACCAATTTGAAAAGTTTTAAACCGCGCACATTACTATAATTCAGCTTTTTATAATATGTTTTTCATATATATATATATATATATGCAATGGCGGCTCCACATAGAAGCCAGGGGTTCAAATGAATCCCTTCACTTCTTAAATAAAATATTATTTCCTTAATAAAATATTTTTTTTAAAAAAAATTATAGGTCAAATTATAAATTACACCCTTTAAGTTTGGTCAAAGTTCAATTCAGTTTTCTAAGTTTTGACCGTTTCAATTCAGTCCTCTAAGTTTCAATTTAGTTTCAATTAACAATTTATGTTAAAATCTGTTAAAACTCACCGTTAGTTTTACATTAAATTTGATTTTCCTGATATTAAATTAGATTCAACCCGGTTAAAAAAAAAAATTAATAATTAACCATTGACAGTAAACCCATAAACAAAACTACACCAGATTGAACAAAAGTGCCCAGACAAACTCAAATTTATATTGAAATTCACTCTCAAATGCTCTTCTTCTTGATCTTCGCTTGAGAGTTCCACTGCTCAACGCTGGGTTGGTTCAACAATTGCACCACTTGATTCTTCCACTGCTACAATTGATACTTCCATTGGCTTCTTCAATAATTACACAAATAATTAAATATTCAACACTTGCCCTTTGGGGATCTGAGGAACAATAACCAAATAAATGTTTTTGTCCCACACGACCGTTGAGAGAGTTAGAATCGAGGAAAGGAATGGAACTCACCAGAAAATGTTGCAGAGAAGCAATGAAACAAAAAGATCCTCGAAAGCCCTAAAATAACGATTCTTTAATTTTCTTTTCTCAGGCCAAGATAGCAGAATAGCTGATACACATAATTTGGATTCGACAATTCAGAATTTCAGATCCCCATGGCTCGGCTTGAGGACGAGTTTCGAAACATACTTTTCAACCGCACCACTCCTTTGGAAACCGATTCTCTCTCTCTCACTCTCAAAGCGACGATTATGAAAAAGAGCATTTGAGTGTGAATTTTGATATGAATTTGAGTTTGTCTGGGCACTTTGTTCAATCTGGTGTAGTTTTTGTCTATGGGTTTATACTTTATTTTTTTTTAACAGGATTGAATCTAATTTAATATCAAGAAAATAAAATTTAATGTAAAACTAACGGTGAGTTTTAACAGATTTTAACAGAAAATGTTAATTGAAACAGAACGAAACTTAGAGGACTAGATTGAATTTTGACCAAATTTAAAGGGTGTAATTTGTAATTTGGCCAAAATTATATAGGTATTTAACTCACTGAACCCCCTTAAATATTTTTTTGAACCCCCTGATTTGAGATTCCAATTTACACAACCTACTAAATCCCTACAAAAAAGTTAATTAACAATAACAATAACAAAAATTGCTTAAATAACTACAACTGATTATCAATGGTTCATCTCTTTAACTAACTCAATCAAATTTCCTTTAAAATAACCTAAATTTACTTATCTTATAGTATTCACATTGTCATAGCAAAAACCCAATTTCAACTAAAATATGCTTAATATACCTAAAAAAAAAAAAACCTATATTGGATTATTAATAGTCAATTTAGTTGTTTATTATTTTTCTCGAACCACGCTCTTTGCTTTCTGTCCTTTTCTTTGTTTTCTTCAAAACTTTTCCAGGTTGCTCTCTTTGTGAGTGAAAGCATCTTCCTCTATGACTTCTCCCACGAAGCAAATGCAGTTCCAACGAGATGTAAGAAGCGTTGATCGAAGCAAAAATTTCTGAAAAAATCTCATAGTTTTTTCTCAATCTTTGAACTCTTTAATTTTTATGAGGAAAATTTCAAATTTTTTTTATGGGATAGACATTGGTCACTTTCTTTTTATGAGATAAGTGTTTTTTTTTTTTTAATAATAAAAGGTAACATGCTTCTTTTCTTAAGAGCATTCTTTAAATTCATTTTATGAGAAAAATTCCAGATTTTTGACCCATTGAAGTTCTACCCTTAGTATGTCCTAGAGGATTTTTTTTTTTTTATTTATGTAATGTCCATGGTGATTCTTTGATGTATGAAAGAACTAGTAGATGATATGTTTATTTTTATTTTTTTGTATTTGCATTTGCATTTTTTTATTTTTATGATGTTGATATATTTAAATTTTTTAATGAACCGCTAAAACCGTCATTGTATATATGGGTAAATATATACCCAAAAAAAGGTACACACATTGCATGATAGCGGTGGGATAGTCCTCCACTCCTCTTGGATCGTGGCTTTTGTTTAACAGTTGCCTCTTCTAATTTATCAAATTGGATCAAATATTTTGATTATCAGGAAATTAAGCTACAAAAACAATGTGTAGGAATTGATGACAATTATTGAGCATTTATAACTTCAACAACATTGTTGCACTTTCTAGCTGTCAGCGATTCGATGCTCACTAGCTACCACAATAAGAGCTTTAAATGAAGCTCTGTCCCAACATACTTTAGGCTCAGCGTATCACAAAAAAGCCTTTTACAAAGTCCTCTAACACCAACGAATGGTGTACTCAAATGGGAAAAAAGTTTTGCAAAATTTAGCAATTGAGTCAAACATTAAGCAAAGAAACGATAAAAGTAAAGCAATTTTAGTAAAAGAAAACAGAATAAAAATCTTCTATTCCAACTTTTGTGTTTCATTTTATACAGCACTAATCACAATTTAGCATGTATTCTTTTCATTTTTATTACAAAATGATTAAAGTTTTAAATGAAAAAAAAAAAAAAAAACATATACACGTGACAAGTTGTAATTAGTAGAACATAAAGTGGGACATAAAAAGTGGGATAGAAAATTTATATTCAAGAAAACGAAAGATAATATTTTGTACCAGCTTATATGCTGTTGAAGTCGGTGCCTTGTTGGTCAACCGAATCCTATTATTTCTAGGACTTATATTAGTAATACTAGTAATAGTAGTAAACCTATTACCTAGTGTTACGGCAATATTCTAGGTCATTAAACCCACCGACTATATTGCTATATATATAAAAGTTCTTGCCTCTCATTAGTGTGTCGAATAGAATAATTAGAGAAGGGTTTTCTCTAGGTTTATTCTTGGTGAGAGAGAGGTTAGGGTGTATTTGGGGTTGGGTTCTTTGAAAGAGTCCTGGTACCACTATTGTAATCTCCCTATTTTCTTAGTGAAGTTTTCTCCCTGTCGCCGCCCGTGGATGTAGGCATATTGCCGAACCACGTAAATTCTTGTGTTTTTTATTTGTATATTTGATATTTTTTTTCTTTTCTTTAATCTTGCGCAAACAGTTAATTTTCACAATAATTGGTATCAGAGCTGTTGGTTGAAACAATGGCGATTAATGCTTCTATTGCAACGATAGGCCTAGTTAAGTTCGACGAAACTAATAATTTTGGGTTATGGCAAAGAATAGTGAAGGATCTGTTAGTGAAGCAAGGTTTGGTGAAGGCTTTGTATGGGAAGACAAAGAAACTAGAGAAGATGACATAAGATAAATGGGAAGAACTAGACATGAAGGCGGTGAGTACAATTCGGCTATTACTAGCAGACAAAGTCATGTACAATGTCATGGAGGAGAGATCAGTCGTGGGGATTTGGTTGAATCTGAAGAAAAGATATATGTCCAAGTCCCTCACGAATAAACTGCATCTAAAGCAAAAGTTGTAAGGGCTTAAGATGACAGAAGGCACGGATCTGAGGTAGCACATTAATACCTTCAAACAAATCATTAGTGATATGATACGAATTGATATAAAATTCGAGGATGAAGATAAGGCGATGATGCTCCTAACCTCTCTCCTGGCTTCCTACGAACACCTGGTGATGACCCTACTTTACAATAAAGAAACTTTGGAATTAGAAGAAGTTTCATGAGCCCTTTTGGATCACTACCAACGGAAACATAAGAATTCAACTCAGAGTTCTAGTGAAGGGCTAGTCATAAAGGGTTATCAAGAACGTGGAAGGAAGAAAGACAAGGATGACAAATCTTCTAGGGGAAGATCTAAATCCAAGAGCAAGACAGTAAAGTGCTACAAATGCCAAAAGAAGGGGCATATCAAGCGAGACTGTCTAGAATGGAATAAGGGGAAGGAAGAGTCCTCTACATATGTCAAGGTAGTAACAGACTTCGAATCTGGTGGTGACATGCTTTCTGTTTCATCAAACACTAACGATTTGAACAATTTTTGGCTCTGTATGTTCTTTTCATGTGACTCCCCACAGGAACTGGTTCGACACTTATAGGTCAATTAATTGTGGTTATGTTCGAATGGGTAATGATGCTACATGCACAATTATTGGAATGAGAACAATTAAAACTAAGATATCTGATGGTGTGGTGAAAACATTAGAAGAGGTTAGACATATCCCAGATATGAGAAAGAATTTGATTTCATTAGAAACCCTAGACTCAAAAAATTATAGCTATAAGTCTGAGAATGGGATAGTGAAAATTTCAAAGAGTGTTATGGTTGTGATGATAGGTTAGAAAATAAGTAGCAATATTTATAAATTGCTAGGCAATACCATTGTAGGTGGAGTTGCTGCAGTAGCTGAGTCTAAGGATGATGATACACTCTTGTTGCATATGCGGCTAGGGCATATGAGTGAGCGTGCTATGAGGGAATTGCACAAAAGAAATTTGTTGGCTGGGATTAAGTAATGTAAATTAGATTTCTACAAATACTGTATTACGAGAAAGTAGTGTAGGGTGCGATTTAAAATTGCCACACACAAGACAAAGGGTATATTGGACTACGTGCATTCAGATATTTGGGGGCTAGTGAGAACTCCTTCAAAAGGAGGAGCTCAATATTTTATAAGCTTCAATGATGATTATTCTAGAAAATTTTGGGTTTATTTCTTGAAGAAAAAGTCTGAGGCTTTTGCTAAATTTAAGATTTGGAAAGCAGAAGTGGAAAATCAGACTAGAAGGAAGATAAAGTGCCTTAGGACTGATAATGGCACTGAGTACAGGGATGGTGATTTCTTGAAGTTTTGCGAAGAGTATGGTATCAAGAGACACTTCACAGTACGAAAAACTCTTCAACAAAATGGGGTGGGCGAGAGACTTAATAGGACCATTATAGAGACAGTTAGATGTCTAAGGTTCAATGCTGAGCTTCCTAAAATCTTTTGGGCGAAAGTAGTGGATATGGCTTGCTATATCATCAATCAATCACCTAGAGTTGCACTTGATAGGAAAGTCGCTGAGGAAGTATGGATAGGACAAGAAGTTGATTACTCTTTCATGAGAATATTCGAGTGTCCCGCGTATGTTCATATCACAAGTGAAGACAAGTCAAAACTCGATCCAAAATCAAAGAAGTGCATCTATCTTGGTTTTAAGAAATGGGTAAAAGGGTACAAGCTTTAGGATCCAGTTGCACAGAAGGTGGTGATTAACAGGGATGTAGTGTTTGATGAGAAGTCAATGACAAAAGCATTCAAGGAAGAGAAGTTTCAAGTAGTGGAAAGCAGTAATAACATTGGTAGATCAACAGAGGTGGAGCTTGATGAATTCGAGTCTCAAACAGATGAGAAACGTCACAGTAATGATCAAGCACATGATAGCACCAGATCAAATAGGCCTAAACGCAATAAAAGACCACCGGTCAGGTTTGGTTTCGAGAATCTTGTCTTATGCTCTACTTACTAGTAGCGAGGATCCTTCTACATTTCAGGCAGCAATTGAAAGCTCTGAAAAGGATAAATGGATGGAAGCTATGGTGGAGGAGAATGAGTCTTTAAGTAAGAAAAAAACTTGGGAGTTAACAGAATTTCCAAAAGGGAAGAAACCTATAGGTTGCAAATAGGTATTCAAGAGGAAGGAAGGTAAGCAAAAAAAAAAAAAAAAAAAAGAAAGGGAAAGAGTCAAGGCACGATTAGTAGCAAAGGGATATTCACAGAGACAAGGGATTGACTACGATGAGGTATTTTCGTCTGTAATCAGGCATACATCTATTAGAGCGGTATTGACTTTGGTAGCAAATCAAGATCTAAAATTGGAACAACTGGATGTGAAGACGGCTTTCCTTCATGGGAATTTGGAGGAATAGATTTTCATGGTACAACCAGAGGGGTTCAAGCAACCTAGTATAGAGAACCTTGTCTACAGATTTAAGAAGTCTCTTTATGGGCTCAAGCAGTCTCCTAGACAGTGGTACAAAAGGTTTGATTCGTATATGATCCAGATTGGTTATACCCATTGTGAATATGATTGTCGCGTATATGTTCGTATACTTGAAGATGGTTCTTATATTTTTCTACTACTGTATGTGGACAATATGTTAATTGCTGCTAAAAGCATGTGTGAGGTTAACAGGTTAACATCTTTGTTACACAAAGAGTTTGAAATGAAAGACCTGGGTGCTGCTAAGAAAATTCTGGGTATGGAGATTCACAGGGACAAAGAGGTAAGAAAGCTGTGGTTGTCTAAAAAAAAACTACATCAGGAAGGTGCTTGAAAAATTTAGCTTGTTGAATGCTAAGCTTGTGAGCACACCATTGGCAAATCACTTCAGATTATCTAGTAGTCAGTGCCCAAAGAATGATGAAGAAATTGAAAGTATGTCAAAGGTTTCGTATGCTAATGCAGTGGGGTGCTTAATGTATGTAATGGTCTACACCAGGCTAAATTTGACTCATGCAGTGAGTACTGTTAGTAGGTACATGGCGAACCCAGGGAGAGAGCACTGTAATGCAATGAAATGGATTTTTAGATACTTGAAAGGCATTGCGGAATATGAGATCGTATGTTCAAGACAGTCAGAGACTAATTCAATTGTAGGATATGTGGATGCAAACTACGCAGGTGAGGTGGATGACAGGGGGTCTACTACAAGTTATGTGTTTACACTATCAAGATGACCTATTTGTTAGAAATCCACATTACTATCCATAGTAGTCATGTCTACTACATAAGCTGAATACATGGCTGTAACTGAAGCTGCGAAGGAAGCATTGTGGTTAAAGGGGCTAGTCAAAGAGCTTGGTTTGAATCAAGGTGGAGTTCAGATGCATTGTGACAGTCAGAGTGTCATTTACTTGGCAAAGAATCAGGTTTATCATGCTAGGACGAAACACAACGATGTTAGGTTCCACAAGATAAGAGAGCTGATTGTTACAAGAGATATTGTTCCCGAGAAGGTGCACACTTCAGAGAATGTAGCTGATATGTTGACGAAGCTGGGTACCGCAGCCATGTTCAAGCATTGCTTGGACTTGGTCAATGTTAGCAACTTGTGATAGCCCTTAGGGGCTAAGGTGATGGAAGAGGAGTTTGTGAGGCTTGACCAATTCAAGTTAAGGTGAAGATTTGTTGAAGTTGGTGCCTTGTTGGTCAATCAAATCCTATTATTTCTAGGACTTATATTAGTAATACTAGTAATAGTAGTAAACCTATTACCTAGTGTTGCAGCAATATTCTAGGTCATTAAACCCACCGACTATATTGCTATATATATAGAAGTTCTTGCCTCTCATTAGTGTGTCGAATAGAATAATTAGAGAAGGGTTTTCTTTAGGTTTATTCTTGGTGAGAGAGAGATTAAGGTGTATTTGGGGTTTGAGTTCTTTGAGAGAGTCCTAGTACCATTTTTATAATCTCCCTATTTTCTTAGTGAAGCTTTCTCTCTGTCGCCACCCGTGGATGTAGGCATATTGTCAAACCACGTAAATTCTTATGTTCTTTACTTGTGTGTTTGATCTCTTTCTCTCTTCTTTAATCTTGTGCAAACAGTTAATTTTCACTACATATGTCCTACTTTATGTTCCACCAATAATAATAAGTCACATTGATATTATTTTTTAAATGCTAACAGGACAATTAATGGTGTTAATTTTTCCCAATTTTCATTCTCTACCATCAACACCTAAACTTGTTCACTTTCTCTTTCCTCTGTAACTATTCTCTCTCTCTACCAGTCCTTAACAAAATTGAAAGAAAGCAAAACAGAGTAGCAAAGCTTGAGGGTTTGAGAAAAGCAAAGACAATACTCAAGAGCTTTGTTGAGAATGTTTATTGTATTATCTTTGATTAGATATTATAGAGCACCTTCAATATATATAGCCTAAGCCATTGAAGTTAACAAAATAGAAAATCAACTAACTACTTTGGTGGGAAAGAAAAGAATCTAACAAACTTTTATTAATCAGTTAAAACTGATTTAGTTACAGCTGTAATGTTATCAATACATTAGCACGTGATTATCACATGGTTATTAACTAAACCTATCCAATATGTAGATAAATGACATGTGTTTAACTCCTTTGTTTACTGAATTGCAAACTGCTTGTCGTTCAGCTCCTTCTCTTCTCTTGAACTTCAACAGTCCCCCCCATGGCACAACAGTTGCAGCAAAAGAAGATCTGGCTTATAATGAAAACGGAAATGAGGCGAATCACTTTGCTTGTTTAAGAATCAAATTTTCGCATCATGATTCATGGGCAAGTTTCATGAAGTGTCGATGACGAACTCTTAAAGTTAACACTCACTATTTCATCTCTACTAGGCTCTGGATCCAGTAGTGCTCTACTTTAAATATTTTGTCCTAGCTTATATATCCTCTGTTTTGGCAACTGAAATTTATGGTTGTGTCTACATGCTAGGGCAAAAGTACCTACTCCTAGTCTTACTGCAATGCTTTGTAACAAGAACTGGTTGGGAACGGAGGAGAGAGAAAACTCTCTTGGGCCTCGAGTAGAAAAAGAAAATGAGGAGAAATTAAGAGCATGTTTGGTTTCTATACTCAAATACAGTTTTCTGTATTCAAATCCAAAAATTCGCGGGTCCCACCACTGAATATTTTGTTTGGCTATTGTTTTCTGTATTTGTTTTCAAATACAAACACTGTTCTTTTGATACTCAAATCCATTTTATTGAGAACAACTTTTTGTTGTTTTCTGAAATTGTATTTGTTTTCATTTAATAAAATAATAATTTTTTTTCTTGTTTATTTCTTCAGCCCTTCTCACCATCATCGGAATTCTCTCTCTTTCTTTGCCCTTCCTCTTTCTTGGTGGGTTCTCTGATGCTCGCGGTGGTCGCGGTGGTCGCAGTAGAGTCACGTCAAGCGTGAGCCGTTGGGTCGCCAAAGCTTGGGCTTGTGGTTTGGAGATCTGGACGGCAGATCTGGAGACCTTCAACAGCAACATCTTCAACGGCAGATCTGGAGATCTTCTTGATGGGTGTGGGGTATTTGGTGTTGATGGGTACGGACTTGTTGTGAATTTGTTGTGGTTTTGTTGGGGGTTTGGCTCATGGTGGGTCGCGGTGGCTTGCGGTGGGTTTATTTCGTGGTGGTAGTGGTTGGTTTTTGGTCCACCGGTGGTGTTGGGTGGTGGGGTTTGGCTCCCCGATGGGTCGGGATGGCTTGCCGGGTGGCTTGTGGTGGTTTTTTGGGTGGGTGATGGGAACCAAGGTAGGTCTAGCCTTAAAGATCCTTTGCAAATTCCAAATGGGCCAATTACAAGATCAAGAGCCAAGAAGGTCAAGGAAGCAATGCAAGGATTGGTGCAATCCACTTAGGATGAAGCTAGCAAGAACCCAACAATCAAAGTGGGTTTGAAAGAATGAGAACCAATTTTGATCCACTTGATACAAGCTGTGGAAGACATGACTTAGGGAAGTTTAGGCCTATTGCTATTCAAGGCTTTCAATTTATTAAAAGATTTATTTTATTAGTTTAGAATAAGTGGGCTTGAGGAAGGCCTTGTATTATGGCCAAGGGCTTATTTAGAAAGTTACTTTTTAGGAACTAGGGTTTCAAGAAGTTACTGTAGCCGAATTACTGTAGCGCGGCACTGTTCACGCAGGGGTATTTTCGGAAGAAAGGGCTTTATTTTTGTTAGGGTTTTAATTAGGTTTTAGTTTAAATACTCTTTGTAACCTCATTTGAAGGGAGATAATAATATTGAATTTTCATTGTGAGTTGAGTTTACTCCTCTTGTTCTTGATTGAACTTTTGAACTTATCAAAGGTAAATCACAACCTTTGTGGCGTTCCCCCTTGTAATCTGGGTTCTTGAGATAGGTTTTTCAACGGGTCTTGATTTTAATATAATCTAGATTCTTGAAACGAGTTCTCAGCAGGTCTAGATTCTCCATTCATTGACGTGATCTTGGCTTTCTTAGGTGAGTTTTCGAACTGATTGTGGGTTCAAAGGATTCCATTCCCGCGGGTTCATATCATTTGGTATCAGAGCAAGGTTTCCAATCAGGTCTGATTCTATCTTTTGTTTCTTGCGTATTTGATTCTAGGGCTTCATTGTTCTAGGGTTACAAAAAAAAAAAAAAAAAAAAAAAAAAAGGTGGCTGCCGAATTTCATTGTTCTAGTGTTTGTGTTGGCTGAAACCTCTTGTTCAAGAGTTTGTGTTGGCTGAAACACTTGTTCTAGAGTTTGTGTTGGCTTAAATCTCTTATTCTAGGGGCTGCCGTATATCACTTATTCTAGGGTTTTTGTCAAATTCTTATTCTTTTGATTGTGATCAAATCAGTTGGTGAAAAAAAAAAAAATTCGAAATTTTTCTTGAGCCTTATCATCAAAGGGGCTGCATACATCATTACAGTTACTCTTTCATTCATATAGTTTCCTTGATTCTTGTTCTGGTTCTTGTTCTTGTTCTGGTTCTTGTTCTGATTCTTGTTCTTGTTCTTGTTTCTTGGACCTAATTACTAGTTGGGATAAAACAAGGTTGCACTGTCTTGATTGAGTTCAATTAGTTCTTAAAGAACTTGAGTGGGAAAACTCTTGAGGTAAAAGGCAAGAGAGTGTGAGACTATTATCAAAAAAAAAAAAAAAGCCAATTAAGAGTGAAATACGAGTGGAGTGTCATTATTCGAGTGTAAACACATAAGGGAGTGTGTGAGGTTTTCCACTAATTTTTTTTTTTGTGCAGCACATTATGATGTCTCATAGGAGTGACTCATCACCAAAGGGGAAGGCAGATAACTTATCATTTGTGTTGCAAGCCATGCAACAACAGTTTGAGCGGTTCAACTTTGTATTGGGTGAAGTGAAGGATAGGATGGATCATCAAGAAGCAGCAATTAGAAATCTGCAAGGTGGGAGAGATAGGAGGCAACGTGAGGCTAGGGTTGAAAATGAGTATGAGAATGAAGGAGATGGTGAGAATGAGGAAGACTTAGCATCTGAAGTTGGGTCGGGTAGACATAGATGAGTTAGGCGTGAAAGAGGACTTGAGCACCTAGGGGGTCGGGATGGTGTAGATAGAAACCTTGGGAGCATCAAAATGAAAATACCATCTTTCCAAGGTAGAACTGACCCTGAGGTTTATCTAGAGTGGGAGAAAAAAATAGACTTGGTTTTTTATTGTCATAATTACTCTGAAGAGAAGAAAGTGAAGTTGACGGTAATTGAGTTCACTGATTATGCTATTATTTGGTGGGATCGATTAGTGACCAATAGGAGGAGGAATAATGAGAGGCCTGTAGAGACGTGGGGAGAGTTGAAAGCTCTCATGAGGCGGAGATTTGTACCTAGCCACTTCTATAGGGACCTTTATCAAAAGCTCCAAAATCTTACACAGGGTTCTAGGAGTGTGGAGGATTACCATAAGGAGATGGAGGTGGCGATGATTCAGGCTAATGTAGAGGAGGATCGGGAGGCCACCATGGCTAGATTTTTGAGTGGTTTGAATAGGGACATAGCCAATGTAATTGAATTGCAGCATTATGTGGAGATAGAGGACATGGTGCACATGGCTATGAAGGTGGAGAGGCAGTTAAAGAGAAAAGGGACAGCAAGGTACACTTCGGTTTCTAACACTACTTGGAAATCAAAGTGGGATAGGAATGATCTAGCAGAAGCAAAGAGAAAGACCGAATCACCTAAGGGAAAAGATGAGGGAACTAGCAACAAACCCAAGGTAAAATCTCAACCTTCATGGAATAGAGATATTAAATGCTTTAAGTGTTTGGGTTCAGGGCACATCACTTCTCAATGTCCAAACAGACGGGTGATGATTATGCACGACAATGAGGAGGTGATGACTGAGAGTGAGGATGATAGTGATGAGATGCCCGAGTTGGTTGATGCTAGTGATGATGATGGAGTGGTATACCCTGTGACAAGTGAGTCTCTTATTGCCAAGTGTGCTCTCAATACACACATTAAGGTGGATGATGCAGAGTAACAGAGAGAGAACATTTTCCATACTAGATGCCACGTCAACAATAAGGTATGTAGTATGATCATTGATGGGGGGAGTTGTACTTATGCGGCTAGCACTGTTTTGGTTGAAAAATTGAATTTACCAACCTTAAAACTCTCTAGACCATACAAATTGCAGTGGTTGAATGATTATGGAGAGGTTAAGGTGGATAGGCAAGTGTTAGTTATTTTTTCAATTGGGAAGTATCTGGATGAGGTGCTTTGTGATGTTGTGCCTATGCATGCTGGCCATATTTTGTTGGGGAGGCCGTGGCAGTATGATAGAAGGGTGACACATGATGGATTCAAGAATATGTACAGCTTTGTAAAGGGGGGCAAAACAATCAAGCTTGCTCCTTTAACTCCAAGCTAGGTCTATGAGGACCAACTGAAACTAAAAAGTGAGGTTGCTCATAAAAGAAAGAGTGACAATGAGAGTGATCAAAAAAGAAAGAGTGAAAAAGAGATTGAACAAAAAAGAAAGAGTGAGAGTGAAAATGAGCAAAAAAGAAAGAGTGAAAAAGAGATTGAGCAAAAAAGAAAGAGTGAGAGTGAAAATGAGAAAAAAGAAAGAGAGTCTGTAGAGAGAAAAGGAAAGACAAAAGTGAGTTTCTATGCAAGAGAGAGTGATGTTAAGAGGGCTTTCTTCGCAGATCGCCCTATGATTTTTCTTGTCTATAAAGAGTCTTATCTTAATCTTGATGAAACTAACCAGTCTCTTCCTAGTTTGGCTGTTTTTTTTGTTGCAAGAATTTAAGGATGTATTCCCAGAGAAGATGCCTAATGAGTTGCCACCCATTAGAGGCATTGAGCACCAGATTGATTTTATACCCAGAGCTGCTATTCCAAACCGACCAACCTATAGGAGTAATCCAGAGGAGACAAAGGAGCTTCAGAGGCAAGTTGAGGATTTGATGAGCAAGGGATATGTGAGGGAGAGCATGTGCAGCCCATGTGTAGTACCAATGCTACTAGTGCCAAAGAAGGATGGGACGTGGAGAATGTGCGTTGATTGCAGGGCGATCAACAATATCACGGTAAAGTATCGACATCCCATTCCTAGATTAGATGATATGCTTGATGAATTGCATGGCTCGTGTATTTTCAGTAAAATTGATCTTAAAAGTGGGTATCATCAAATTAGAATAAAAGAGGGTGATGAATGAAAAACTGCTTTTAAGACTAAGTATGGGCTTTATGAATGGTTGGTTATGCCATTTGGCCTTACTAATGCACCTAGTACTTTCATGAGATTAATGAACCATGTCCTACGTGCGTTCATAGGCAAGTTTGTGGTTGTGTACTTTGATGACATCCTAGTATACAGCAAGAACTTAAATGAACATATTGAGCATTTGAGATATGTGTTTGATGTGTTGAAATGTGAAAAGTTGTATGCTAATTTCAAGAAATGTAACTTTTGCATGAAAAAAGTTGTTTTTCTTGGTTATGTTGTTAGTACAACAGGTATTGAGGTGGATGAAGAGAAAGTCAAGGCCATCAAGGAGTGGCCAACGCCAAAGAGCATCACTGAGGTAAGAAGCTTTCATGGCTTAGCTAGCTTTTATCGACGTTTTGTTAAAGATTTTAGCACTCTAGCTGCACCACTCACTGAGGTAATTAAAAAGAATGTTGGGTTTCATTGGGGAGCTGATCAAGAGAATGCTTTTGCCACTATTAAAGAAAGGTTGTGCTATGCACCTATGTTAGCAGTACCTAATTTTAATAAAACTTTTGAGATTGAATGTGATGTCTCAGGAATAGAGATTGGAGCTGTTTTGATGAAGGATAGGCAGCCCATAGCCTTCTTCAGTGAGAAGCTAAGTGGGGCATCCCTGAAGTACCCTACTTACGACAAAGAGCTTTATGCATTTGTTCGTGCATTAGAGACTTGGCAGCATTACCTGTAGCCTAGGGAATTTGTGATCCACACCGATCATGAATCATTGAAGCATCTCAAGGGTCAAGGTAAGTTGAATCAAAGGCATGCTAGATGACTGGAATACATTGAGACCTTTCCATATGTCATCTGTTACAAGCAAGGTCAGGAGAACATTAATGCTGACGCTTTATCCCGGAGGTATGTACTTCTTACTTCTATGAGGCTCCATGTATTGATGAGAGATGTGTATAAGGCATGCGATATGGCATTTGGTAAGATCAAAGTTGTTCTATGCCACTTGATGGAGATCAAGGCACCACTTCAAAGGACCTCGTTCAAGTACCAATTGGGCCAGTTACGAGAGCACGAGCAAAGAAGTTCAAGGATGTACTCAACGGGCTCATTCAAGAGTTATGGGCTCAAGCAAATTCGTGGAGGCCCATTGGGCATGATCCACCTGGGCAACAAAGAATCATCACTTTGATTCAAGTTCTAGAAGGATCCGGTCAAGGCCAATAAATTGGCTGGCTTACTTTCCTTTTCCAAGTCAATTAATTTGGCTGATTGACAACCATTTCAGACTTTCCATAATTTTAGGCACCCTCCATTTTAGACTTTTCCATTTCAGACTTTCAATCTATTTCAGTCTGGCACCTTCCATTCTAGACTTTTCCATTTCAGACTTTCAATCTATTTCAGTCTATTTTGGCTGCTAATGTCAGACATTATTAGCCTTAATTTTAGGCCCTTAATTTTAGTCTTTTAGAACCAAATTCGTTTCTCTTTATTGTATGAAGCATCTAGGGTTGAAAACAGGTTATAAATAGCCTGCACTCATTGTAATAGAACATCATTGATCATTAATAAAAACTGGTGAGGTTTATTCTCTTTGGTTCTTTGAAGAACTACTTGAACTTATCGGGATTTCCCGTGGCGTTCATCTCGACTTATCAAACGGAAACTCCATCACCGTTTGTGGCGTCTTCCTTATACCGAGGTTCTTGTTTGTCATAAACAAAGGGTCGAGGTCTTCCATTCGAATCTGTCCATAGAACGATCTTGGGTTCCCTTTCGTTGTTGGGTCTCGTTATTCTTGACGGGGTTCACATCATCTGGTATCAGAGCACGGTTTCTAGTTCAGGTTTGCCTATCCTTTAACATTTTTCATTCCTTTGTTTCTTCTTTAGCCGTCCATATCATTTATCTCTTCTTAGCAGAATTTCCTTTACCCTATCTGTTCAACCTTTGTTTGTTCTTGTTGATGTCTAAACTATTGTTCTGGTCTCCCATCTCTTAGTTATTTCGAAAATCTTATTTTTATTATTCACAAAAGCTAGTTGCTGATCAAAAAAAAAAAAAAAAAAAAAAAAAAAAAAAAAAAAAAAAAAAAAAAAAAAAAAAAAAAAAAAAAAAGAAGAAAAAAGAGAGAGAGAGACTCGAAGAAGAAGACAAAAAGAAAAAAGGAGTTCAAAAAAAAAAAAAAAAAAAATTCACTATTCTGTGCTTCCAAAATTTCAAACTGCCATATTCCTTCTAATTCTAATCTGAAAAAAAAAAAAAATTCCATATTCCTTGTGTCCAAATCTGAAATTCCTTGATTAATTCTTGGTGAATTGTTGCGGGAAATTTTGAGTTGTTTGTTTAGTTTCAAAAGAACTGAAAGAGAATTATCGAGTGAAAGAGTGGTGAGAACATCGGAGGGTAAAAGCCATATTATTTTGAGTGAAACACGAGTGGAGAGTGATCCACATTCTTGAGTGTAAACACGTAAGGGAGTGATTCGTGAGGTCCTTTCTTTTTTTTGTTTCTTTTCTCTCTAACCTTTGTTTTGCAGCAATCATGACTTACGATAGTGGTAAGAGCATTGCCGAAGATGAAACAAAATTGGCTGATCCGAAATTGTTTATGGAGGCCATGATGAGTGAGATGAGGCGTGTGATGAAGATAGAGATGGAGCAGGTTCACGAACGGATAGATCAAATGGAGAATAGACGTGAGGAGCAAAAACAAAACGGTCGTAATTTGCGTAGAAGGGAAAGAGTTCCAGCGAGGGAGGAGGAAGAAGAGCGTTATGGGTCTGGTTTTGATGAAGAAGAAGATCGGGATTCCATTGTTAACAATAGGAGACCCGGAGGAAGATTTGGAGGAGCTAGGAATCGCGAAGATAACAACTTGAGTGGTATTAAGATGAAGATTCCGTCCTTTCAAGGTAGATCTGATCCTGAGGCATATCTTGAGTGGGAGAAGAAGATGGAGTTCGTGTTCGATTGCCACAACTACTCGGAGACAAAGAAGGTAAAATTAGCTGTGATTGAATTTTCTGAATATGCTGTTACTTGGTGGGATCAGCTTGTGATAAACAGGAGGCGGAATAGAGAACGACCAATAGACACATGGGAGGAGATGAAAGTAGTGATGAGAAAGCGGTTCATTCCAAGTTACTACTACAGAGAGTTGTACAAGAAGCTACAAGGTCTTAGACAAGGGAGTCGAAGCGTAGAAGATTACTACAAGGAGATGGAGATTGCTATGATCCGCGCTAATGTAGAGGAGGATCGGGAGGCCACAATGGCTAGATTTTTACTTGGCTTAAACCGGGAGATCCATGATAAGGTAGAGATGCAGCATTATGTGGAATTGGAAGATATGGTGCATATGGCTATCAAAGTGGAACAACAACTCAAGAGAGGGAGTGGGAACACGTGCAGGCCATAACTCTAGTTCTACCTCTTGGAAATCGAGTCATGCCAAGCCGCTGGACAAGTCACAAACTCCCAAACCCGAGCCCAAGTCCGTGACCACCAGCCACGTTCCTCAAGGTAAAACCGAAGCCTCTACCTCTAGGAATCGTGATATTAAATGTTTTAGATGTCAAGGCAGGGGCCACATTGCAAGTCAATGTCCAAACAAGCAAGTCATGGTGTTGCAAGCCAATGGTGAGATTGTGACCGATTGTGAAGATTCTGACACCGACGACATGCCGCCATTGGAGGACGTTTTCGAGGAGGAGTATTTAGCCCCTGACGCATTGACATTGGTGGCAAGAAGAGCATTGAGCTTGCAAGCAAAAGGAGTCGATGAAATACAGCGGGAGAACATCTTTCACACTAGGTGCTACGTTAAAGACAAGGTATGTAGTGTGATTATTGATGGTGGTAGTTGTACTAATGTTGCAAGCACAATTATGGTGGAGAAATTGGGATTGCCCATGGCAAAGCACCCTAGACCGTACAAGTTGCAATGGCTAAATGATAGTGGTGAGATAAGGGTGAACAAGCAAGTGCTAGTTGCATTTCGAATCGGTAAATACGAAGATGAAGTGATGTGTGATGTAGTACCGATGCAAGCAGGACATTTATTGCTAGGGCGTCCATGGCAGTTCGATAGGCAAGTGAAGCATGATGGCTTTACGAACAAGTACTCTTTTGTACTTAATCAACGATTAATCACTCTTGTACCATTGACACCGCAGCAAGTATACGAGGATCAAGTGAGATTACAAAAGGAGAGTGATCAAAAGAAAGAGAGTGAGCAAAAGAAAAAGAGTGAAAATCAGAGAGGGGCCGAGAAAAATGAGAGAGAAAAAGAAAATCAAAGTTCGGCCCTTGAGAGAAAATCAGAGAGAACACAAAAGAATTTCTATGCAAAAGTGAGTGAGATCAAGCGAGCAATGTTTTCAAATCAGCCGATGATTGTACTTTTGTACAAAGAGGCACTTTTAAACACTAACGAACTAGACCTTGCTTTGCCTAGTTCTATTGTTTCTCTTTTGCAGGAGTACGAGGATGTCTTCCCCGAGGAAACACCACATGGGTTACCTCCAATCCGAGGGATTGAACATCAAATTGATTTTGTGCCCGGTGCAACCATTCCAAACCGACCAGCTTATAGGAGCAATCCCGAGGAGACAAAGGAGCTTCAACGGCAGGTAAGTGAATTGCTGGAGAAAGGGCATGTGAGGGAGAGCATGAGCCCATGTGCGGTTCCGGTCTTACTTGTACCTAAGAAGGATGGGACGTGGAGAATGTGCGTTGATTGCCGAGCCATCAACAACATAACGGTAAAGTATCGTCATCCTATCCCACGCTTAGATGATATGTTAGATGAGCTGCATGGTTCTTGCATATTTTCTAAAATTGATTTAAAGAGTGGTTATCATCAAATTAGGATAAAAGAAGGAGATGAATGGAAAACCGCCTTTAAAACAAAATATGGTTTGTATGAATGGTTAGTTATGCCTTTTGGTTTGACTAATGCTCCGAGCACCTTTATGAGACTTATGAACCATGTTTTGCGCACATTTATAGGCAGATTTGTTGTTGTCTATTTTGATGATATACTCATTTATAGCAAAAACCTAGATGACCATGTAGTACATGTGAAATCCGTTTTAGATGTGCTGAGGAAAGAAAGGTTGTTTGCTAATTTAAAGAAGTGCACTTTTTACACCGATAAGCTTGTATTTTTGGGATTTGTTGTTAGTGCACAAGGTATACAGGTTGATGAAGAGAAGGTACGTGCAATCCAAGATTGGCCGAGCCCCACAAGTGTAGGTAATGTTCGTAGTTTTCATGGACTTGCTAGTTTCTACCGGCGGTTCGTGAAGGACTTCAGTAGCTTAGCCGCACCGCTTACTGAAGTGATCAAGAAGAACGTTGGATTTCGGTGGGGAGAAGAACAAGAGAAGGCATTTCAATTGATCAAAGAGAAGCTGACTAATGCACCTTTGTTGTCTTTACCTAACTTTTCTAAAACGTTTGAAATTGAATGTGATGCTTCAGGTGTTGGTATAGGCGCCGTTCTTATGCAAGAAGGACGACCGAATTGCTTACTTCAGCGAGAAACTCAGCGGGGCAGCCTTAAACTACCCAACTTATGACAAGGAGTTGTATGCATTGGTTCGGGCTTTAGAAACATGGCAGCACTACCTATGGCCTAAGGAGTTCGTGATTCACACCGATCATGAGTCCTTGAAACACTTGAAGGGCCAACACAAGCTAAACAAAAGGCATGCGCGATGGGTGGAGTTCATAGAGACATTTCCATACGTCATTCGGTACAAGCAAGGTAAGGAGAATGTAGTCGCCGATGCACTTTCTCGCAGGTATGCCTTACTCTCCACACTTGATGCAAAATTGCTTGGTTTTGAACACATTAAAGAATTATATGCTGAAGACCACGAATTTTGTGAGGAATATCGAGCTTGTGAGAAAATCGCCTCTGGTAAGTTCTTTAGGCTTGATGGATTTCTATTTCGAGAAAATAAGCTATGCGTGCCTAACTGTTCTATGAGGGAGTTATTAGTGCAGGAATCACATGGTGGGGGATTAATGGGACATTTTGGGGTTGCAAAGACTTTAGCTATTTTGCAGGACCACTTCTATTGGCCTCGCATGAAACGAGATGTCGAACGGATTTGTGGTAGATGTGTCACATGCAGGCAAGCTAAATCCAAAGTGCAGCCCAACGGTTTGTATACTCCTTTACCAATTCCTAGTGAGCCTTGGATTGATATTTCAATGGATTTTGTGTTAGGTTTGCCTAGGACTAAACGTGGAAGAGATTCCATTTTTGTGGTCGTGGATAGATTTTCTAAAATGGCACATTTTATTCCATGTCACAAAACGGATGATGCTTCGCATGTTGCTGATTTGTTCTTTAGAGAGATTGTGAGATTACATGGCATGCCTAGGACAATTGTTTCGGATAGAGATGCTAAGTTCTTGAGCTATTTTTGGAAGACTTTGTGGTGTAAGCTAGGTACTAAGCTATTGTTTTCCACTACTTGTCATCCACAAACTGATGGTCAAACTGAAGTAGTAAATAGGACTTTGTCTACTCTATTGAGGGCAATCATTAGAAAGAACATCAAAACATGGGAGGAATGTTTACCACATGTTGAGTTTGCATATAATAGAGCTGTTCATTCTGCTACCAAATTTTCGCCATTTGAAATTGTATATGGGTTTAATCCTTTAACTCCATTGGATTTATCTCCTTTACCTTTGACGGAGCACGTTAATTTAGATGGCAAAAAGAAAGCTGACTTTGTGAAGCAGATTCATGAGAAAGCAAGACTCAACATTGAGCGAAGAACGGAGCAATATGCCACCCAAGCCAACAAGGGACGTCGCCAGCTGGTTTTTGAACCCGGAGATTGGGTTTGGCTGCATATGAGAAAAGAAAGATTCCCGGCGAAAAGACGTTCCAAATTGCTCCCAAGAGGAGATGGTCCTTTCCAAGTCCTCGAGCGTATCAATGACAACGCTTACAAGCTAGATTTACCTGGTGAGTACAATGTAAGTGCCACTTTTAATGTTACTGATTTGAGTCCTTTTGATGTAGGTGATGATTTGAGGGCAAATCCTTTTCAAGAGGAGGGGAATGATGGAGATCAAGGCACCACTTCAAAGGACCTCGTTCAAGTACCAATTGGGCCAGTTACGAGAGCACGAGCAAAGAAGTTCAAGGATGTACTCAACGGGCTCATTCAAGAGTTATGGGCTCAAGCAAATTCGTGGAGGCCCATTGGGCATGATCCACCTGGGCAACAAAGAATCATCACTTTGATTCAAGTTCTAGAAGGATCCGGTCAAGGCCAATAAATTGGCTGGCTTACTTTCCTTTTCCAAGTCAATTAATTTGGCTGATTGACAACCATTTCAGACTTTCCATAATTTTAGGCACCCTCCATTTTAGACTTTTCCATTTCAGACTTTCAATCTATTTCAGTCTGGCACCTTCCATTCTAGACTTTTCCATTTCAGACTTTCAATCTATTTCAGTCTATTTTGGCTGCTAATGTCAGACATTATTAGCCTTAATTTTAGGCCCTTAATTTTAGTCTTTTAGAACCAAATTCGTTTCTCTTTATTGTATGAAGCATCTAGGGTTGAAAACAGGTTATAAATAGCCTGCACTCATTGTAATAGAAGATCATTGATCATTAATAAAAACTGGTGAGGTTTATTCTCTTTGGTTCTTTGAAGAACTACTTGAACTTATCGGGATTTCCCGTGGCGTTCATCTCGACTTATCAAACGGAAACTCCATCACCGTTTGTGGCGTCTTCCTTATACCGAGGTTCTTGTTTGTCATAAACAAAGGGTCGAGGTCTTCCATTCGAATCTGTCCATAGAACGATCTTGGGTTCCCTTTCGTTGTTGGGTCTCGTTATTCTTGACGGGGTTCACATCACACATGGTGGGGGATTAATGGGACACTTTGGTGTCAAGAAAACTTTAGACATTTTGCATGAACATTTCTTTTGGCCTAAGATGAAGAGAGATGTCAATCGCATTTGTGGCAGGTGCATTACATGTAGAAAGACCAAATCTAAGGTTTTGCCACATGGGTTGTATACACCCTTACCCGTTCCTAGTGAGCCATGGGTAGACATATCTATGGACTTTGTTTTGGGGCTACCTAGAACAAAAACGGGTAGAGATTCTATTTTTGTGGTAGTGGATAGATTTAGTAAGATGGCACATTTCATTCCATGCCATAAAACAGATGATGCCACAAACATAGTTGACTTGTTTTTCAGGGAGATAGTGCGACTCCATGGTGTACCTCGGAGTATTGTTTCTGATAGGGATGTTAAATTCCTTAACTACTTTTGGAAGGTGTTGTGGGGGAAATTGGGTACTAAGCTCTTATTTTCCACTACTTGTCATCCGCAAACTGATGGTCAAACTGAAGTAGTTAATGGGACTTTAACTCAGCTTTTACGCACTGTTGTTCATAAGAATTTAAAAACTTAGGAGGATTGTTTGCCATTTATAGAGTTTGCATATAATAGGGCCATGCATACTACTACTTCTTATTCCCCTTTTGAAATTATTTATGGTTTTAATCCACTTACTCCTTTAGATTTGATGCCTTTTCCTGATGATGGCAGGAGTGGCTTGGATGGACAAAAGAAAGCGGACTTGGTGAAGTCACTTCATGAGAGGGTACGGCTTCAAATTGCCCAAAAGAATAAAAGGGTTGCTTCCCAAGCCAATAAAGGGCGAAGGCGTGTCATCTTTAAACCAGGAGATTGAGTTTGGGTTCACATGCGCAAAGAAAGATTCCCAGCCCATCGAAAGACTAAGTTGCATCCTCGAGGAGATGGACCTTTCCAAATTCTTGAGAAAATTAATGACAATGCTTATAAAGTGGACCTTCCAGGTGAGTATAAAGTTTCTGCTACTTTCAATATTTCTGATCTTTCTCCATTTGATGTAGGTGAAGATTCATGGTCGAATCCTTTTGAGGAGAGGGGGAATGATGGGAACCAAGGTGGGCCTAGCCTTAAAGATCTTTTGCAAGTTCCAGATGGGCCAATTACAAGATCAAGAGCCAAGAAGATCAAGGAAGCAATGCAAGGATTGGTGCAATCCACTTGGGATGAAGCTAGCAAGAGCCCAACAATCAAAGTGGGTTTGAAAGAAGGAGAACCAATTTTGATCCACTTGATACAAGTTGTGGAAGACATGACATAGGGAAGTTTGGGCCTATTGCTATTCAAGGCTTTCAATTTATTAAAAGATTTATTTTATTAGTTTAGAATAAGTGGGCTTGAGGAAGGCATTGTATTATGGCCAAGGGCTTATTTGGAAAGTTACTTTTTAGGAACTAGGGTTTCAAGAAGTTACTTTAGCCAAATTACTGTAGCGCGGCACTATTCACGCAGGGGTATTTTCGGAAGAAAGGGATTTATTTTTGTTAGGGTTTTAATTAGGTTTTAGTTTAAATACTCTTTGTAGCCTCATTTGAAGGGAGATAATAATATTGAATTTTCATTGTGAGTTGAGTTTACTCCACTTGTTCTTGATTGAACTTTTGAACTTATCAAAGGTAAATCACAAACTTTGTGGCGTTCCCCCTTGTAATCTGGGTTCTTGAGATAGGTTCTTCAACGGGTCTTGATTTTAATATAATCTAGGTTCTTGAAACGAGTTCTCAGCGGGTCTAGATTCTCCATTCATTAACGTGATCTTGGCTTTCTTGGGTGAGTTTTCGAACTGATTGTGGGTTCAAGGGATTCCATTGTCGTGGGTTCATATCAGTGGGTCACGGTGGTAATGGTTGGCCGGCGATGTTGGGTGGTGGGTTACGGGTTTGTTTATTGCAAACAAATAATAATAATAATAATAATAAAATAAATAAAAACATTAGTCCAAATAGTGAAAACACTTGCCAAACACATTTTTTGATCTCAAACCTATTAAAATATTATATTTAACATCAATTTCTAAAACATCTTAAATACAAGTTTGAAGAACAGAAAACAAAAAACAATCACCAAACATACCCTAACTTTGTTTATTGTTTAGTTAGTGTTAAAAAATCAGTGTTCATGTAGCTTATTAGTATTGGTGGAACATAGAATAGAGGATATAAGTTGGGACATGAGATTTTCATTCAAATAAAACAAGCAAAAATTTGTTCTTATGTGGTCAATCGGAAAAGTAAAACTTTGTGCTTATGTGGTCGATCGGAAAGAAATGACAATCATTCTTCTAGGATCTATTCACTAAATTAGGTGACCATGATTTAATAGTTTTCTGAATACCAAGGGCAGCTAGTTGGTCATATCCAAAATTAGGTGAGCAAACTAAATAATTTGAAACTTGGCTTCAAAGAAATTTAGCTATATAATATATTGACTGGGATATATAGGATATGCCAGCTCAGTATAGCTTGTATTATTTTGGTTAGCAACATGAACTCTGACAGGTAAAGTATCTAGTTTTTTGCGTTGTAAGACTTGAATTTGGTGATTTGGTCGCATAACTAGGATGTAATAATTTTCTGAATTGTTACATTACATTATTGACTTGTTGGGTATAATACATAACTTAATTTACTTTTGTGATGATATTTTAAACAAGAACAACAAATAAAGAATAAACAGTTTAATAAATAAATAAACAAGATCATTAAATGAACTCACAAACTGGATGAATACATGATCAAGGCTAGTGTATCATACTATTTCCTTAAGACAAATAATTCACCCCTCACACTATTATCTTAGTGGTGCTTTAAGACCCTTGGACGTCTATCTCCCAAGATACAATGATCAACACTACGCGAATAAGTATAAGCAATCTTTGTGCCCAGCGAACGTAACTGGTGTCTCTTTCTCTCTCTTGACTTATGCAAATGAGACTCTAAATCGTAGAAAATAACTAACTCAAAAGCTACCACAAATGAAAGAGGGGACATTCTATTTATAGATAGAGTCACACATATTCGAAAAAGATGCAAGATGAATAGTTACAATTATTCAGGAAAAGACAACACTTTATAGAAAAGGCATAACTCTTCATGAAGATACATATTGTTTAAGAAAAGACAATTCTTTGTGAGAATAAATATGTAGACACTCCAATTTGTACCGGTCAATACTTATGGTCCCCGATCTTCGTAATAATTACCCAAGACTCTCATAAGACAATGTGTGTTCAAAATCACCAAGAATCTTCCAAAATTTCAAGCCAAAACCCTTTTCTTGACCTTAGAGACCCGAAAGAAACACTAAAAATACCGAGAAGTATTGGTATAGTAGAGTTAGGAAGAGTCGATATAGAGAGGCAAAGCCCTGCTGAGTTAGAAGGAAGAAGGTAGTGAGGAAGAGCTCTTGAACAAGTAGCTATTCTCTAATTCTTCAACTAGAATACTATCCTCTTTCTCACGAAGCTCCAATCATTAACCTAGGCATCCAAGCCTTTCTTTTGGTATTCAACACATAACTCTGTTAAGAGATCAATCTGAGAGGCTGGTGACATATTGTTACTTGCTACGCCTAAAAGATTAGGTATGGATCTTCTCAATAGTCCATACCAACATCCTTGAATTGTTGCTTTATTATGTGGTTAATTAGTTTAGTTTGCATGTTTTAATCTTTGTTTTAAATCTATTTTTGTTTAATTGGTGTTTTTATGCCTAGTTTTATTTTCCTCCATGAATTCTAAGCCTATATTAACAAAATCATTGTTTTCATGTTAGGTTTACCATCCAAAAGCTCATAATTTTATTGTATTTGTTTTCAAGAGCATGTTCTTTAATGAGATATACCATGATTCTCGCTTTCAAAATATGTCTTTTGTTCTTTAATGAATTATATCATGATATTTTCTTTCTAAAGCATGTCTTTTTTTTCTTCAATGCTTATGCCATGACTATTTGTTTGTTAAAGCATATTCTATGATTTACAATATACCTTCATTGAATTTGTAATTGTTGTGCGGACTTTCCTTACAATTTGGTGATAAGTTTGGATTCAAGTGAGATTCTTCCATTTACTTCTTATGAATATTATGTGTTAATTCTCATGCTTTGAGTGCTCCTTGATTGTCATAGTTTTAGGTTTAATTTTTTTTTTTTTGTGTTTAGAGATTTTTTCTGTAAACTCGTTTCAAGAATATCAAGTAATTTAGAGGAAGGCTAGCTATTAGGCTAGGCGTTGTTGGATGGCTAACATCTTTCCAATACGTACCTTAGCTCTGGACCTAGTAAGGACTAGTCTTTTATGCATGAAGTCATATTTATGGTTCAGGAACCTATAAACCAAGTGGTTACTTCTTGTTCCTCTCCTAATAACCTTAAAAAGGTTCAATAGCACGAACGACCCCCTGAGGTGCCCTGACGGTATCTCATACTAAATAATAATAAATATATTGGACGAACTGGATCTAACCCACATGGACCAACTTGGCACACTTTTAGGAGGCAATTTCTCATTCACTCCTAACCATTTTTCAACATGACTAACATTATGTACCACTAGAAGTTTAATTTAGAGTGGACACCTTTCAACAGGGGAAGAACCAAAAATTTAATCATGAGAGCACCATAATTGTAAAACTATATGTGTGTTTTTCATCCATATATATAATTTATAATTCATAGGTTTTTATCAAAAGAAATGAATTTTTTTGGGGGAAAGGAAGGTTCGTAGGCCACGCATGCATAAATAGGGGAATGAATCTTAGCAAAAAAAAAAAAAAGAGGGGATCGAAATAGCTTTTTGGTTTTGATAAAGTAACAGATGTGTTAGGTAACTTAATCTATATAAAAAATAAAAAATTAATAGAGAGAATTGGCTTGTTACGTAACTGTATATATGATGGTGAATTATTGTTTCGTTTCAAAATTATTTTATATAAACTAAAGGGAGGGTGTTTCTAGTTGGAAAGAAAAAAAATGGAAAAACTTAAAATAAAAAAATGGTACAATTGGAACAACTGAAACAGAAAAAGAAACAGAATCTAAATTCAAAGTGTCAGTGAGAGACAAGAATCCTTCACCAATAATCAGAACCGAGGTACCATTGGCACTAGAAACAAATTTTTGTGAGGAAGGTTTAAAGGTTGAGACCTGTCTAGAATCAAATGTCATATGATTTGTAGCATCAAAATCAATTATCCATGCACTATTAGAAACAGGTGCAGACATATTTAAAACCTTACCACCATTACTTGTCGCTACTACCAATATCGAGACCTTTCCAACAACATCGTTCTCTGTCTTTGTTTCAACAACCGCAGTAGGGGAGGTCTTCTTGGAATTCCTCTTCTATGGATCACGGCTAGGATCCCACCATTCTGGATACCCCACAAGTTCAAAACATCGATTTTTGGTATGACCAGTTTGATCACAGTGAGTACATTTGTAGGAAGATTTGTCAGCACCATTAACGATCTTAGGATGGCTGGACCTTGTTCGGTCCTACTAGTGTTAAGGAGGCCAATTCTGATTAGATCAATTTCAAGTCACCATGGCTGAAGTTTCAAAATTTTCAGGTTCTCTCTTCATCGTTGTGTGTCGAACATATTCACAGCAGACCAATGCATAAAATTCTTCTTATTCAGGAATAGGATCCTTTCTCAAAATTTCGCCACGGATTTGTTTCATGGAGCTAATACTAACTTAAAAATCAGACTTTGAGAAGAATATTTTTATTCATATGTTCAATCATCATTACAAGTACATATATATAGTGATTAGTATAGGCCCTATAATCTATATAATCAAATTCATTGTACAACTAATAACAATGAATCTGTTAATTTAATGTATAATGAATTGATGACCATTAACCCATACTATGAATCTCAACTCATACAATGAATATGAATTTTAACAATGAATCTCAAAAAAAGGAACCCCTAACAAATCATATCCAATTGAGAAAATGGACGGAAAGTCCGAAACCATGTAAATCCGACCGAGGTGATGCCAAAACAGGTTACTCGAGAAGAATCGGGTCAGGGTCGGGTCAAAGAGCCCGCTTCAAAATGATTAGGGTCGCACCCGAGGCGGGTCAAATAGTAACAAGTCGAATTTTGCACAAAATTAGAATAAAGATATCTTTGGTCCAGAATAAGGAAATCCTTATCCCAGTACAAGGATAGCGTACATTCGTAACCGAACGACCCTTGACTTCTTTGCTGGAACACCAGAAAACTTAGAATCGCGGCCCGATCTAGACGATAAACTAACTAGTGGCATTTGCGAGATGTCAGTGAGGACTAAATAAGGCCAAATGAGCAAGAACCACCTCTCCATTGGAGCGAGAACCACCAAGAAGAACCGAGAGGTATAAAAACCTAAGAGAGCCAATAGAAAAACTTCGAGAAACAGTTGAGACCCACCAAGAACCACAAAGGAACTATCGAGACGTGAGACAACTTCAAGAACACCGAGAAACCTACACAATACTGAGCCAAGGTAACACCATACATAAGACTGAAAAAAATCAAAGGCGCGGGATTTTATGGCTCTAATGCCATTTTATAAAATAGAAATCAATAATAATGTAAAGAGGAGAGAGAAGAGAATGTGGATTTAAAGAGTTTTAACGTGGTTCAATCACGAAGACCTACGTCAACAGGGGGAAAGCTTTTTTACAGCTATATCTTTACTATATTTCTCATGTGTTACAATATTCTCAATGTAAGGTTTATATGCCAGAGAAACCTAGACTAGGTTTACATACAAGTACATGAGCCTTCACTAGAGTTGGGTCTCATAGGCCATAATATCTCTAACACCTTCAAAATGTATGGTATAAATTTCTTTTTTTACAATTCATTACTAGTAAGAGATATTGGTACCTCCCACATCATCAAATTTTGTAAATTTAACAGAATTGCATCACATAGCTAACCCCATGGGAGGAAAGTGTTCGAAAAAAAAAAGCATAGAATTTCTCTATATTTTAAGGATATTGATTTCTCCTAATATTGAAAAGAGATTCCCCCAATACCAATTCATCCCAAGTTCCAAATCTGTTTGAAAACTACTCATCAAGTCTTTGATAGTTTGAAAATCAAAGAGAAGAAATAAAATAAGGGTAAACTAGAGGGAAAGCAAAATTTCAGTGTTGCAGTTTCAGTGCATGAAATTTGAAATAGAGAAATATAGAAATATAGAAATTTCAGTGTTGCAGTTTCAGTGCATGTAAAGAAAGTATAGAAGTAGAGACATAGTGAGAGAAGTTGGTGGTAATGGATTGAAGGGATAAGGTTAAAAGGGATGTTGAGCATAGTTCAATCAATTTCAGTTTGTTTTGACATGTGAAATCTCATCATTGAAAGAAAATTCAATGTGAGGGTTTCAATGCATGAAATTTGAATTTTGAATTAGAGGAATTACGAGATATGTGAAGAAAGTAAAGAAGTAAAGACATAATCATCAAATCATCCCTAGTCCCAACTTTGTTTGAAATCCACCCATCAAGTCTTTGATGGTTCGAAAATCAAAGAGAATAAATAGAGGAAGGGTAAGCCAGAGGGAAAGAAAATTTTCAATGAAGGGGTTTCGATGCATGAAATTTGAATTAGAGAAATTTAGAGATACGTAAAGAAAGTAAAGACATAATGAGAGAAGTTGGTGAAATTAGAAAAAGGATTGAAGGAACAAGGTTAAAAGGGATGTTGACAAATTAATCCTAAAAAAAAAATTTGTTCAATTTGAGAGTATTTTGGAGTCGAAATCTTGTCACTAACACCATCCCTAAAAAGATAATTTTTCTTTTCGAGTGACCAATTCTAACCATCAGTAGAATGAAAACAACTTAAACCACGAGTTCTAGCCAGTTCCAATCGATCGGATCAATTTTTTTTATTTTTTTTTCTCTCTTCAAGCCAAAAGCCTCATAACTTAATGAACATTAACTATTCTCCTTTATGAGAAAAACTAAAGTTCAATTTCCCCCACCCCAAACCACAGAGAGAGAGAAAAAAAAATCTTTCAACCAAACATAATATCTTTTTGCTAATCTTGCTTTGTATCAAGCCTAGTGTAATTATTTTTTTTTTTTTGGGGTTAAATTTATTAAAAGGAGAAAGTGGATAAAGCACATTAAATATAAACCTAAAGCCAATCCAAAAGAGAATTAAATAATAAATACCAAGCACACTCGGGAATTAAAAAAAAAAAAAAAGTAGTCCCTAGGATAAATATGGGTAAAGTGGGTACGTAAAATACGACTACTCATTATAGGGGAAGGACAAGGGCCAGTTTGCTACAACCTACTATATAACAATTTATAAAACCATCCATATGTATTATTTAAAGAAATCACATAATTCATTAAATAGGTCATGTGATTAAAGTACACGTAGATAACCTTATTATTTGACACATAGTGGGTTGTAGTAAACTGGTTACAAACCAATTTGTAGCCAAACTCTGTCCACAGGGGAATAGAATGAGGCAATCCAAAAAAAAAAAAAAATTTACTTTCTTTGATCCAGCAATTCACTTATATACTTTATGAATATAACTGTGCCCGCCTAAGAAAATGTGGCTTTGACGGTCCTCCGTTTGTAGAATAACCATATGTAGCCTAGCTTAATTCCATAATAACCGTGTCCAACCAGAAGGCCACAGCATCTGTTTGTAGCGTCTTAACTATCGAGTCCAAGTCGGTACACTTTAGTCTTTACACACTCATGATCTTATGGTGCTTCCGGAGCAAGTTTAGCCAGGTGATAATGTTTCTTTCAGGAATTACTTCAGGCTAATGACTTGATTATCTTACGCTGCCAGATTGCATTGTCAGGATCAAATCTCAACTCCCATGTAGGCCAGTAGTGCAAGTCCTGCTTCAACGTTAGTACTCGAGGCTTCCCATTCAGGTGAACTGTTCTTACACGGACAAACTCCCCATGTTCTAATTCCTGAATTTATGTAAAGAGGATCATCATAAATAAGCATATGACATAGTATAACATACATACCAATCTGATAGGAAAAGAAACACACACTGTTATGCCCTTACATTCCAGCTGGTGGTTCTAAGATAGCAATAAAGAATATCTGAGGTAGAATTACCAAAATACTAATAATCTGACCAATAGTACATTGTGAATATATTACGCCCTTGTTTGACTATGCATACACAGTGTAAAAACCTCTGGCATATAACAAATATAATCCATATGGAAATATACGAGTAACAATGAAGTGATGCTAAAATGATGAAGATTTTCATTTTTTTTTTTTTTTTTCCCGTAAGGTATTTTATTTAAAGAAGACTCATCTGTGTACATAAAAAATCATAAAGATTTTAATATAACCACTTGAATAATAACCATGATAGCTCCCACTAATATTACAAAAGTTAACAACATGCAAGCTTAGGTCAGTAAAACTAGCACTAATAACGCTTAGTATCTTGTTGATCAAACATACAATTAGCTTAGCTTATATAGCCACAATATGTCAATCACTGCCCTTAAGTCAAAGGGAGGCTTAAGAGAGTGATTTAAATGCAGTTTTGCCCAAATCCCAAAAATTGTATATATATTGCAAGCCCAACTTACATACAAGATCTGTGCACCAAGACTCCGCTTATGTTGAAAGCCTCTCTACCCCATATAAAGGGCTTAAAATTAGTGATCTCTTAAAAAAATTGAAACTACATGTTGGTATTTAATGCTCACGTCACTTCCCGTGAAATAAAAACCATGCATCTAGAATAAAATGTATTTTAGTTTCAAAGCGGCTATCAACATCAAATATTTAAATCAAATGAAAAGAAAAGAGAAGGAAAAAAAAAGGTGGGTTAAGGGGGGCATTGTCAAATTTTCAAGCCACGCAAACACAGGCACGTGGATGCAACCACACACAGAGACAATATATATGGAGAGAGAGAGAGAGAGAAATGTTGCAGATATACCTTTGTCACATTAACAAAAGCCTCTAAATCAGGAGTCAGTTTCCCATTAACTTCAACTATCCACTGAAGAGCATACAGACCATACCTATGCACTGGACTACCATGGCACCACCTGATAAATTTTAGAAATTGTCAAGCATACTCAAGTAGTTGAAGCTTTAAACGGTCAATAAAGAAATTGTATTAAAAATGTAAAGGAGTCGTGTGGGGTGATTTTAATATTCAGTAAGTAACTATCCCTATCTTCAAAGAGTAGGGGAGGAATTAACTAGGGATGGCCTGCACTCAAGGTAAGCAGTGGGTAAAGACTAAAGAGAATAACAGTCAATGTCCTCGGAGGGTAAAGGATCCCTTCCAATTGAAATCTTCCAATTCCCTCCAATTTTTAGCGAGATGAAATACATTTGGTATTTAAAAAACCCAATTGTCTTAGAAAAGCTATGTAAACATCACAAAATCAAATAAATGTCACGTGTAATTTAGATAAAAATAGGAGGGAATTCGAGGATTTCAATGAGAGGGTATCCTTTCCAAATGAATTTCCATACAACACGCAGAGATGAGCATTTGTAAAAACTTGGGTTGAGCTAGTTAGTGAGAATGATTTTTTTGATAAGTAGTTAGTGAGAATGCTAACAGAACATATATTATGCAATGCCTTAAAATTATATACCCCTTCATCTCACAGCCAACTTTCTAAGTAGTTGCTGTTATATCCATATCAGGAAAAGAATGGGATATTCTTAACTGCAAGCAAATTTCATACCTTGCCACATACACACCATGACCTTCTTCAGGAAGAAATCCAAGAGCACGAACTGCTGGATGAGGGTCCTGAACAATACACCCACACCAATTTATCACACGAGTTGTGCCAATCCCATCCCTAACATCTGTCCCCACAAGAATATCGATTTCACGTCCCTGGAACCATATAGATCAATGCATGAATAAAGACTCAATGCACAACAATATGAAGGAGACAAATATACCTAGGCAATACTTTCTTGAATCCCTGCAACAAAAATGTAAAAGTAAAAACCGAACATGGTACATATTATTCACTTACCTGGCGAAAAATGGTCATGTTAAGCTTCCCGTCATTGTTGTCACATTTGTCTAATGCTTGGCAAGCATTTTCTATGTCAAGGAAGCAGGTAACTGGCTCTTTGTTGATTGCCAAGACCATGTCTCCTTGTTCTAATAAATTTTCAGCTTTTGATCCAGCGAAACAACCTTTCACACGTAAAACCTGTCGTCTGATTGGATCTTTCTTGACAAGAGCCTTCAAGGAACATTCACCAATGATTAATTACAAAAAATAATGATATTGGTATTCCTAAAAGACTCATCCAATATAAAGAGACCAAAACAACATGATAAAAATTAACTTATCACACCTAATGGAGAACCAATCCAACATCTAAAACTCGAAAAATCAATGACGTTTAGCCATAGCAATACATCAAGTGAAACGTCAGTTAGTCAGTAGGTAAGATTGAAACAGATTAGATACATGCACTTATAAGGCTTTGGCATTGATAGGCCAAGAAAGAGCTATTTATTTTGCATTCTCAGCTCTGTTTCCTTTCTTTCATCTATGTACTTATGTCCTCATTCCAATTCTGCCAGGCCTCCACTTACAACACAAAGTCATTTATTTAGTAGTCTAACCGTTTTTAAGTAAAGCAGCCAGCTATATCCAAGGGTAAGAAAAAAATTTGCCACAAACCTAAAGCAAGGCTATGAAAAGTAAAAACAATTTTGTGAGCTGTGACTAAGGAAAATAAAAAACACTCAAGGATGGTTCATTTCTCCTTTTAAGAAGAAAATCATTTCTAGGATACAAGCAGAGCATCCATGACATCTGAGCTAGGATTAGAAATGCATCAAACAATCCTTCATAAGCCTCAGTAGCAGGAAAAAAAAAAATTCTCTGCAACTCTGTAGACTAAGATTGCATGTCCATGAAATGAGTCTATTTTGAAAAGTGACTATAATTAGTCTCCTAAATTTCATGTTTTAATTACTCATGAACTAAAGATTAATTAAAAACTGTACCATTCAAACATTGACCAGTTAAATCAAGTTTGAAGCAGTTAAAAGCCACACTCTTGTAGACAATGCCACTTATTTTATAGTTGATAAAACAATACTATTTCTATTGAGAACCCCCAAAATTATTGAAAGTTCGATGTTCTATTACTAAAATCTGTCATTTAGGCTATTTCATCCATATCTACATGTTTCAGGAACCACAATATTATGATCAACGTTAATTTTTTCTTCCCACTAAAATAGTAAGCCAATATGGATTCAGAATAAAACATGAAACAAAGAAACAAACCATTTTCTTTATCAAAAAATAAATAAAGTGCATTCTAAAGCAGGAGATAAATGCATTCATATTGCACACTAAACGAAGGGGAAAGAAGGATAAGATAGTTTCTCAGGAAGAATATGTACTTGGACCCAATCATCGCTCAGTCCAAAACTCCGGGCCTTTGATAGCAATGTAGGATAAAGTTCAACCTCTAAAATTCTAACAAGTGGCATTGGCTGTTTGACACCATTTATGAGTAGAGGTGGGCCGTTTGCACCAGATAAGATTTTGTCAAGGACTTGGCTGATTGTATATATCGGGATACCTCTGACAAATTGATGATCCTCAGATGAACTGCCACCAAATTTCAGCTGCAATCAGGAATTTATGTGTCAGAGTCATGCTCTGATGAAGCACATCAGAGGAATCAATTTAACAATGGAAAACCTTAGTTTTTTTCCTTTTCTTTTTCTTTTTCTTTTTGTTTTTTTTGGTCTGAATGGAAACCTGGGTTGAAAAGCTTCCCCAGATAGCTTGGACCCTTCCACGCTCATCAGTTAACACCCCCGAAAATGTACTACCAAAATCTGAGATACAGTGTAACAAAGACATCATATATGCATCAAAGTCAACATCTGGACAAATAAGATCTACTTTGGTAATGAAAGTACAGTTACCAGTATCAAGCTCGATGACTTCCATATTTGTTGCTCTGTACCGTGGACAATCAGCTGAGCCAATATTCAATGCAGCACATGGATTAGTCACAATGGATTTTCTGGATGTTGCTTGTAGGCTTCTACTCAACCCCACGAGATAAACTGAGTCACCACGACGTAATGTAGGCTCTGTCTCAGAAAGTACAAAAATCTTTCAATATGCATATTTTAGGTAAAACAACTGTCAACGTATTTGGAAATTGATAAGAAAAAAATAATATTTGCATATGTGGAAGAAGACCAGTTGTATGAGTGATTCAAAAGTGTGACATGACATAAAAGTTATTTCAGAATATGGAATCTGACAAAGTCGAACAAAAAAATTAACAAAGACAAAATTAAATAATTAATATAGTCAATCCTACCAGGAAGCAGTTCAGCAGCACGCACAACTGAGGCACCAACAGTTCCCAGAGCAGAGGGATCATATGCAATGAGAGCGTAATTATGAACAGGATGGAGAAAAACCACCTATATAGAAAGTGAACAACTTAAGCAGAGTAGAAGAAAATGTTTTTTTAACATTTTCTGACATCTAAAAGATTTACCTCCCCAGGAATTTCAATTGGAAAAGCAGCAAAGGACAGCATTACGTCAGATGCAGATATTGCAACTGTGTTCTTGTCAACCGCAACAAGTCCCATGCTTTGAGAATGATATATAATGACACCAGTCCCAAAAAAATGTTGTGAATGCACACCATCAAGCATACATGATGGTGGCACATGGACCTGCAAGAATAAAGACCATCTTACTAATAAAATGTAAGCCCTGGAAAGAAACACTTCCAGCCATGCATGCTTACATATTATCGTCACACACACTTTAACCTCAACAATTGAATAGGTTATTATGATTTCAAACAAGTCGCTAAGGAGAAATCAGTATAAGTGGATCACAAACAATAAAATCAAGGAAGAATGACTCTATGAACCAAATATAGCAGCAAAAAGATAAAAGATGGAAAAGGGGCCTCAAAACCCAAAAACTAAAGAAAAACAAGCCTCATGTCCCTATAGGCTTTCATCAGATATGAATAAAAAAATTAAAAAAAAAAAGGACAAATGTGCCTAACTCCACTCAAATTGAAAGTGGAGGATTGCCCATGACTAATAAAGTGCACAACCCAGGGGCACCCCGACGATGTGGGACTTGACAACATGATCCAAATATGAACACCCTAATGTTTTCCTGATATAGCCAATTAAATAAACCAGACCAAAAAAATTCATATGAATAGATTGACTGAGTGAGTGTCTAGTGTCATATTCTTTGTTCACAACCAGTCTCAAACCCAGGCAAAGAAGGGTTGTGATAGGTTGATAGCCAACATAAGATTTAGTCACTTTTCATGAATGAATTTACTATTATATCTTGATGGAAACCACATACTCGCTAAATTTATCTCCAGTAATCGCACACCTCATGGAATTGGAACCCATGACCTCACCCACCACCCCACTCATGTGTGTGTGAATGTGTTTTGTTTTGTTCTTGTTTCTTTTTTGTTGTGTGTGTGTGTGTATGTGGGGGGGGGGGGGGGGGGGGGGGGGTTTGTTAGGCCCAAAGGCATAGGCTCCAAGTTTTCAACAGTGTTTCAATTTAGCCATTCTAGTGATGAATTTCATGAACTTCTAATGGAGGGGACTCATTTGTGAGATATGAAAAAGCAAGTATGACTTGCAAGCAAATTATTAAATGCAAAACATGTTTTTTATTATTTCAGGATAGTAGGAGTTAGAGATTTCATTTTAAATATTAAAGGGAATTATCAAGGATTAAATCACCAAGTACTATTTTTAATGATGATCTTAAACTCAGTTTACAGAAGATAATAACATTCATATAACAAGGTTTCTCATTTCTAGGCAAGGTGATCTCCTTCCAAGATAATTCCAGATAATTAATAATAGAAAGGGCCAAATTGACACACTATTCTAAAAAGAAAAAAAAAATTCAATTGAAAGTTAAAGTTAAAGGGGTAATTGACACAACTCGCAAGCAAGGTTCAAAAAGCCAAAGTCTAAAACCCCTTATTATTTAACTTAATAAGAATAGAGCAAAAGGTATCACAAACTAGTTGGGTAAAAATCAACTAGCCCAGTCCACAAAATTAGGCAGGTGATTGAAGACATATGATCTAATATTTCTAAGATGATTACCTCAAACAAGCAAATTATTAAATGCAAAACATGTTTTTTATTATTTCAGGATAGTAGGAGTTAGAGATTTTATTTTAAATATTAAAGGGAATTATCAAGGATTAAATCACCAAGTACTATTTTTAATGATGATCTTAAACTCAGTTTACAGAAGATAATAACATTCATATAACATGGTTTCTCACTTCTAGGCAAGGTGATCTCCTTCCTAGATAATTCCAGATAATTAATAATAGGAAGGGCCAAATTGACACACTATTCTAAAAAGAAAAAAAAAATTCAATTGAAAGTTAAAGTTAAAGGGGTAATTGACACAACTCGCAAGCAAGGTCCAAAAAGCCAAAGTCTAAAACCCCTTATTATTTAACTTAATAAGAATAGAGCAAAAGGTATCACAAACTAGTTGGGTAAAAATCAACTAGCCCAGTCCACAAAATTAGGCAGGCGATTGAAGACATACGATCTAATATTTCTAAGATAATTACCTCAAACATTACAAGAGTGGGCTCTATCACACGTTCAGGAAATGAAGCATTAGCTGCTGTTACCGTTGCACCCTGAAAATCTCTTAAGATATCATTTTGCATAGTATTGGGATCCTCCAACTTCACTTCTCTGGTTTCAGGCAAGGAACAATCAGCAACAACATTGCCATCAGCAGACAAATCCTCTTCCACTCGTCGTTTCTTAGTTCCAACAGGGTCATCCTGAGGGCGTGCTTCGTCAGAAGCGTCTTCACAATTTGTTTCCATACTAGTAACACCATCAGTCAACTCCTGGTTGTTACTCTGATGTATATGTTCCATACAATTAGCCTCACCACTCACTGAAATTGTCTGGCTTGCCAGACCCTCAACATTGTTGATACCAGAGGATAGTAGAAAGGAATCAGGTTGAAAAGCAGGCTTTGTAGTCCATAGACCAGTACTATCATCACGAGTGTATATCTGTGGAGGGGCATACCATTCATGGCGATCAACTGTGACAAGTACAGACTGAACCCACCAGAAGAGTCAGAATAGTAAGAAACGAGAGACAAAAGGGTGTTGTGAAACAAAGAAAATGTTCATAATCAAATTAGAACCCAAAAGAGGGGGGAAGGGGGGGAGATCTAAGAATAAATGTCAATGCAACAATAAATACAAGTACATAGCATAAAGCATACAACAGAAGGCCACAGAAGGACAATTAGTGCCTCTCATGCTTATAAATGTGATCGTGCAAACCAAGGCTTGTATAGGTCCAAAAATAACACATCTATGGACTAAAATTCAGTGGCAATGCTTCTCTTTGACTATCAACTATAATGATAGGAGGATAACAAATGCCACTAGAACCCTAGAGGTTCATTCACTTGAGGCTCAGTTTTACATGATAAATTACCAATTCCCCAAAAGCTTAAGCTTATAAGAAATGGTGAATTTAATTCATTGAACCATTATTCTAACATTACACAAGTAAACCACCAAAGCAAGACAGACCCACACATTGAAAGAACCATTAGAGCTTGATAGGTCCATAAACCTAAAAGAAAGCCTTGACTAAGTTAAACAAATACAACCCATTGGGCCTTCACACAAATACAATTACAGTGATATTTTTTTTTTTATATATGATAGAAATTCTAATCTAAACTCAAACACACGTATATTTGAAGACCCCGGGAATTGAACCCACACCCTCATAGAGGAGTGGGGTTTTTTGGGAAGGGGGATTGCCACTGCGCCGAATACCCAAGTGGCTACAATTACAGTGATATTCGGGTTGAAATCAAATTGGAAATAAAGAAAGCCAGAATAAATCAAATAATTTGAGTGCTTCTCCTACCAACACTATTAAATAGTGTTATCTATTAATCAAATCATTTAATTATTGAATTAAACCAAAAAAAAAAGAATTGATAATAAGTACCAGTTCATTGTGCTGTTAAATTATCTATTTGATCAACAGAAGTGTAATAACTAATCATCATATACCTTCCTCCGGTGACGATCCGTGTAGCTTATATACTCCAATGGCACTCGGACACCCCTAGAAAGCTTGGACAGAATTGAAATTAGTTCCTCAAGACATGATATTTCTTCACCCGCAAATTTCTTAATGATGGCATGGCGAGGAACTCCTGCCCTAAAGAGCATATATCTGCAATAGGTAAATCAATAGCCACACTACATCAAAAAGGCATATAGTGGCAAAGTACAGAAAGCAAACACAAATTGGTTCAATTTTCCAAATAATTGAATTGCATGCCATTTTGTTATACAAACTCAGGAGTCTTGACATGAAAAGTTAGTGCAGTGAAAAAGTTCTATACAGGAACAGAACAACAAGCCAAGCCAAGAGTTTAAAATTCCATAAAGATTCTCAAAAGCTCAGGCACACTTTTGCTGGTCACTTTTTCACCTCATATTCCACACTAGTATGTGAATGGATGGAAAGAGTTTGCTATGAAGATCATCAAAACAGGGGATAATTAAGTTTGAGGGGACTCCAGATAATTATAATCATGAACCTCAAGATATCAGAGCTTCTAAAGAAATGACTGGAAGGGTTTTACAAAAAAGTTAAATAGTATAAAAACCAACATTAGAGATGCCGAAGAACAGAATTTTTCTATCAACATCAAAGGAACTGTTGGAAGTGCTTGCAGAACAGTCCCCAAGCACTTGGTGGAGCTTCTAAAATATCACTCAGCAATCCTCTTTGGCAGCTACTAACTAGTTAGGCTAGCTCACAAATTAAAAACCCAAAATAAACTTGTTTCTTTTTTCTTTTCGTTTTTTGGAAAGATATAAATAAGCTTGTTTCTTACAGTGAACCACTCTAGGGAACCATTGAATATTATATCAGGTAATCAATTCTCTAGATACTTAGGCTCCATTTGTTTCACCGTAAAACGTTTTTTGTAAAATGTTTTACACGTTTTCCGGTGTTTGGTAGCACCATAAAATGTGGTCAATGGAAACCATCTTTTGGTCAATGGAAAACACATTAAAAAATAACCTAGTTTTCTAAAGATTGTTTTACGGCATCATTTTCCGTAAAACACTCTAAACAGTCTCTCTCACTCTCATTCGCTCGTGCGCCTCTCAGTCTCTTAGAGACCATCTTCAGTTAGCTCTCTCTCTTCTCTCACGCTATCTCTCTCTCTTTCTCTGTAGCTCTCTCTCTTCTCAAGCCCTCTCTCTTTTCTCAAGCTCTCTCTCTCTTCCGTTGCTCTAACTCTCTCAAGCATTTTTTTTTTTTCACAGATTGACACCAGATTCAACAGATCAACACCAGATCCGCCATTGGTGAAGTAGTCGAAGCAATCCTTGGTATAATTTCTGATTTGGGTCAAAAAATTGCTACAATGCCTTATTTTATATATTTATTTTTAATTTTTTTTATGCATAACACAGGGCTATTTGGGGTTTGTGTTAGCTAGGTGGTTGTGTCTATCTTTGTTTTTTATTTTTGGTATCTGATTTTGTTTGAGTTGGGTTTTCATATTCTTGTTTGCTTGCTTTGTTGGAATTTTTTTATGCTTCTTTTTATGTGTGGTGAAATGATTGATCTTGCCCACCACTTGTTTGATGAAAAACCAATATGGGTTCACGCCTCAGTATTTTTTTGGACCTACTGAAGACCTTGTTTACCAGCCTGAACATGGAAATTTCAAAAATGAGAAAAAAAGGACAGTGCTTGCTTAGAACAGTTTTTCGCCACCCGGGGGTGTTTAAATCGTTCCAATTTTCAAGGTTTTAGTTTTCTTTGGTTACTTTCATATTGGTGTTTAAGAATGTCCCCATTTATAGATGGAAATATTTTATGGTAGTTCTTGGCTCTGCACAACAACTAGATTATTGGTATTGTAATTTTTGAAGAGGGAAAAATCTGGATTGTCACAATGGTTTAGAGTCCTCAAGCTGATTTTTTAGGACTGCAGGGCTGAATTGATTAATACTTTGTTGGGAAGAATTCCTTGCTTGCTCAAGTATAAAGAGCATCCTTTATATCAGGAAAGTTACTGGCTTCCTTTTGTAAGAGAAAAGAAAACCTGAGAGCTGGAATTTTCTAGGTCTAGTCCCTAGATCTATGTTTCAGTAGTACCAAATGCAGCTTTGGCGCAGTCTTCATTGATAATTAATGCAATTTGAGGTCTGTTTTTGGTGGTATGTTGTTTCTACAAGTGCTTACTATTTGAGTTAAAGGAGGGGTGATTTCCAGCCTGCATTTTGGAAATGACTTTTTGAGATATTGGATTATTGTTATTTATTAGGGATTATCATAACATTTTCTTAACTTATATTTCACTTGTAACTTGGTAATAATGATGGTTTTTGTAACTGTGTTTTGGAGTGATGAAATGATTTGCTTGTTTTAAGATATTAGGCATTTTGTTTCTGTTGGTGCAATGAAGTGATGTGCTTCTAGGACTAGAAAGTGATTTTCTTTTTATTATGGATAGTAATGTTCGAAGTGATTTTTATTTTTATTTTTTCCCTTCTTCATTGTAGGTCATTTCTGTTGAAAAGTGTAAGGCTTCGCAAGCAATGGTTGGACAACTTCTTCTACCGTTGAAGTTGTTTTGAAAATTGCATTTAAAGACATTTTTAACTATGTACGTGCTTTTTGAACAATGTATTTTGAATGTATGAAAGACAATTTGAACTTTTTGGATAATGTAGGTGCCTATTTATGATTGTCTATTTTAAGTATATTTGGAATTTTGAGAAGTATGGCTATTTTGAATTATGAAAAATATGGTTGATTTTTTAATTTTTTGAATTATGAGAAGTATGATTGATTTTTTGAATTATGAGAAGCATGAAATTATAATGTTTGTGGATTATAAAAATAACGTATATACCAAACACCATAAAACGTTTTCTAAAAAATGTGTTTTGGAAAATGATTTTTTTGTGCATAACAAACACTTGAAAACGTTTTCCAACTATTTTCAAGGTCGCTATCAAACACAGGAAAATGAGTTAGTTTTCCAAAAAATGTTATTTGGAAATGAGTTGTTTTCCAAATAACGTTTTACGGTGAAACAAACGGAACCTAATTAGTGAGAACAGTCAACCTAGTCTTAAAATATATAATTAATGAAAATAGTGTACAAACTACAAAACATCAAAATATGATTGCAGACTATAAATGACAATAGATGAATAAGCCAAGCCAATTAGTAATTAAATCTTCATACTATATCCGATTTAACTTACCCCGGTTCTGCAACATATACAAGACCACAATGGAAACGGAAATTTCTAGCCTGCATTGAATAAACTTAAATGCGTTACAATGTCTGCTATAATTATTAAGAGTTGTATATGAAAATTAGCTAGCAAAAAGCAACATTGACTACTCTACAATTTAACAAAGCTAAGTCAACAAGTTCTATTTCACATTAATTGAAGGTCAGATTCAAAAAATGAAATTAAAAAAAAAAAAAAAAAAAAAAAAAAAACTAATTTTTTTTTATAAAGTAATGGTAATTTATTGAAAAAGGTTATATCGTGTTCACGATGATAAACACAACATAACTTGAAAGTATTACAAAAGAGTTATACACAAGTATAAAGAGAATGAATAAAATCCAAAACTGAAGTGCTATGGGTAAAACCCCACACTCTAGACCAGGAGTGTTCAGAAAAAAACAGTTTCAAACTCAGCCAAAGATCGCTCCTAATCTTCATAGGTGCGACGATTATGCTCCTGCCACAAAGTCCACATAAGACACAAAGGAACAATATTCCAGATGTCAGAAGAATGCTTGCCCAACCAATTCCACGTGAAGCCTCAAATGGAAAGTTTGAACTAACAGCATTCCAAAATGTTGTAACAACCTCCAACCAATCTTGTCACACACAACAAATATTAATGATTATCCCATAGACAGTGATATGATTAAGGCACCACATAACTAAAGAGAATGCCAATCAGGATGAAGGCCAAGGCACAATAGCATAAGCAGATATGGCTTTAGAAAAGCATGTCAACAAAACAGGCGGGCTCTATATGGTTGAAATTAGACTTTGCTACGTAGGCTTTACATCATTTTATTTAAGATTCATGCAATATGTTTCTGGCTTTTGTAGCAACACAGTACCTCTCCCAATTTTTAAGGAGGATGTCTTGAGCTCAACCTTCATGGTATGCATATGTTGGGCTCAAGTTTATTCTATCAGTTGGCCCAAAAATCATTGAAAGAGAAAATGGATGGGGGGGCACTTGGCAACAGAATTCCATGTATGTAATGCACATCCAATCACAGACAAACTGATGAATCAATTAATAGGACAGGATCAGCAAAAATAAAGTTGGACAGTAAAAAGTTACCAATCTAAAGAATCAAGCAAAAACTGCTAATCCCAACCTACCTGTTGATATGATAGAGGGTGTATCACCGCGCCACTTATTTCTAGGAAGTAATCAGGAGTTATTGAATGTAAATCCTGGACCTAAAATATATAAAGAAAACATTAAATTTTGCAATAATAAGATAAAGCAACATGGAAACTAATACACCAAGTAGCTAGTACATATAAAACAAATTGTATAAGAAAAATCTGATATGCCATTGAAGGTGAGAGCTAGCACATACTGAGGATTTAGAGAAATCCGTGACCTAGATGATCCATTGGGCAAGCCCAAACCAACCAAAAAAATTTATGTCTCAGATGTAGGGTTGATATTAGATCTAGTCGCATATCACATATTCATATTGATGTGATAGAGAATTTAGATTAGAGTTTTGAAAGGATAAAATAGTTTTCTTCTCTTTTCAGTTTTTAAGTTTTGCACTCTTTCTTGCTTATTTGAATCTGCCGAGCTTCACTTTTCACCCATTTCTCAGGGATCCAAACCCACTTCTGAACATCACAAAGGACCTTTGCAAATTTGGGGCACAGTCCAAAAATCTTGGGTCCATAATTTTTAGCTATCAACCTCCATTTGAATTACATCACTTCTTCATGCCACCAGCTGTTGACCGTTGACCGTTATATTATAAACAAGCATAATTTGTCACTTGATAAAGCTACTGCTAGGTGTTCACTGTAAGAGCAACCATCCTAGACCATGCGTAGAATGGTTCTCGCAAAGTTTGTAAAATCAATCCCAGCATGCAGACATAGGTTTCCATGCGGGTCTCACCAGGATCAAGTTGGGTTGCACAGATACCCCATTTTGGGGCCCATACTTGTATCCGATACGGGTACGCGTAGGATACGAGTACAAACGTACCCCATCCGTATCGGAGGGAAAAAAAAAAGTAATTTTTTATTCCAGATACAGTCGCGATACGACAGGTATGTACCTAGATACGGGAGAGGGTAAAAAAGTGAAAAAACAAAAAAATGTCTTTCTCACTCTCAAAACTCTCACTATCGTCTCTTTGTTCTCTCAGGCTCTCACTCTCGTCTCCTTGTTCTTCTCTGTCTCCCAATCTCGGTCTCTCACTCTCACGCCTCTCGATCTCGTCTCTGAAGCCCTGTCAGTAAGCAGTAACGTTAGTAAGCTAGTCGATCTCGCACTCTCACTCTCGATCTCATTGATGATGATGACTCAAGTGAAAAGGATGATATTGTTCTGTGATCATCTTGAAGGCTTGTCTTTTCCTTTTTTGTTTTTTGTTTGATGTTGAATGTAGTTTATTCGAACTCTTTGTTTGTACTTTAAACAACATTTTATGAGTGTTTAGTTTACCTTAACTCTTGGTTTGTACTTGAGACAACATTTTATGGATGTCATTGTACTTGTTTGCTATTTATTATTGCCTTTAATTTTTTTGATATGTTTTCAAGCTTTTTATTGTTATTACTTAATTTTAAAATCTAAAATGTCCAAAAACATTTAAAATATACCTAAAATAAATATTCATTAATTAATTAACAGTCATATCCCCAACATATCGTAACATAGGTTTTTTAAGAAATGCTGTATCCCCGTACCCGTGCCCGTATTTGTATCTGTGCAACTTAGGGATCAAGTTTATTATTTCTCACAGCAAGCTATCTACCAAAAGACCTATGTAAACTTCTTCTCTAGAGAAATTGAAGGCAGTAACCAATGGTTACTTGAACATTAGAGAAACATAATACCAAGCAAAGGCAACCCTTACCACCAAGTTGACAGTCAATGGTGTGCCACCCCTTTCAATTTGTAATTCAATGTTCTGGTTGACACTGTCATCAAGTAAAGTCTCCAGCTTCAGGAATTGAGTAATTACCTGCATTAGGATTTCCATGCGTTAAAGCAACTAATGCAGGTTATAGCTCCACAGTGGTACAAAAAATTTCCTAGATTATTTTTCTTTTTCTTTTTTCTTTTTTTTCTTTTTTCCTTTTTTTTATAAGCAGCCTAAATTATTTTTCTACAAACTAAGACATGATTATTCAAGATTATTTCACTTTGTTGGGTAAATATAATTTGTTTATGAGGAGAGATCATTTTATTCAATAAAAACAAAGACAATATACAAGAACTTAGAGGGAGAAACTTAAGTATACAGGTCGTATACTAAAATATCTCCCCAAAAAAATAATTAATTATACGTGAGTCCAAAAATTCCAGTAATTCAAAGGTAAATGTCGATCTAACGACATTCAAAAGAATATAATGAGTTCAAATGATATTGCACAACTCCACAGTCAAATTTTATGCCAAATTGCCTATGGTCTAATTCCACATGTGCAAACAAAGTAGTCACAGGATATTGATAATGAAACTAGATGTCAAACAAAGGTATGGGAGCAATACAGAAAAAGGAGAACATTGGAGCCTGTTAGAATTTGCTCCCTGGAAACAGTTGGAGCCTTCTCCAAGGGCTACTTCTAGAAGCTTTTCTATGAGAACAAAACTGGTGATGCTTTTTAGTAAATGAGTTTCATTTTGATAATAACAACACAGCTAGCAAAACCGTCCAGCAATTACAATACATAATTAAAGTCATACAAAAAAATCTCATTAAATAAATCAATAAAATCAGGAGTAATTCGAAGCATTACTTACTTCCCCATTCACACGAACAAGCACATCACCTGGCTCCAAATTCTTATGAGCCGGGCCACCTGGCACCTGAAACAAGTCCACGATCATGAGTCATAAAAAAGTTGCATAACAACAACAAAGCCTTTGTTCAAAAAAATTGGGGTTAGCTATTGATCCTCGACAGACTAATTAGGGTTGGCAAAAACATTTCCGCTGTCAGGATTGAACCCGAATCCCAAAATTATTTTATTTTTTAGTTAAAATTTACATAACATTACCTTTAAGATAATATGAAGATAAGCATGCAATTAAGCATTATAAACATAAAATATGAAGGAAAAAAAAAAAAAAAAAAGTGTACTTACCACGGAGTCAACAACAGGCATACCAGTTTCCCCTTGTGGAGATGCATGCCTCACAATCTAAACAAGTCAAAATCACAACCACAATAACGCATTGAGGAAACCCAATTTTATCCAAAACAAAAAACAAAATCATCACTAGAAACATGTAAAAGCACAGAACTAAAGACCTGCTCTGTTTCACTTTGTAGACCAAGTCGACGTGTCTCATCAAATCCTTTATGAAGAAATGTTACCTATACCATGGATTAAAGAAGCCAAATCAAACAAAAATGAATCTTCAGATCTTGTATACAAACATTTTTTGTATATACGTAAAAGCACTTATATTTATATATATATATATATATATATATATATATATATATATAATAAAAATTGGCATAACTATTTCAGCATTTTTTAACACAACTCCATAATGATGTCAATGGCATATACAGATTTTTGGATGAAAAGCATCATTAACAACCATTGTAGAGATTATGAGGAAACCTCCACTTCGAAGGCTACACAGACGAAAACTGTCATAACCATTTTTTTTTTTCCTTTTAAATTTTAGGTAGAAGTTTTCATCTCCTTATGACTCTCAGTTTTCACCACAAGAAGTCAGTTGTACGTGTGTGTCTGTTCCATTTACTTATTTCTCAAATAAGTAAATTAAGTCAGTGATCAAAATCAAGAGATTGCACAGATAATCCACTCCCCCCCAGCCACACCAAAAAAAGCCACAAAACCTCCCAAATATAATAAAAATATATGACAAGGTAAAGAAGAATCTTTCTTTTTTCTTCTTTTTTTTTTTGGGGGGGGGGGGGGGGGGGGGGGAGGGAAGAAGTATAACAAGGGGAAAAACGCTTCAACATTGAAGTACTGCAAGCACCTGATATAATGTCATATGTCGCAGTTAGTGTATATTTGGAAATATACCATTTATACTACAAAAAAAAAAAAAAAAAAAAGGATCTGGGTATTTTCTATATATTCCACACCAACCACCAATAAATGTCCTCAAATTTTATCTGATAAGACAAGCAATAACACCATGATTTATCAAGACAGTCATGTGAAAAATATATTCTGGCCTACTCAACAAAACATTTTCAATCTTCTGTCTAAAGCAGTTCCGCTGTACGAGTAAACAATAAAGAAAATAAAATCAATGGTAGGAAAACTCTGAAAGGATAACATCAACAACAAACCTGAAGCGTACCCCGGGGTATGGAAACCGGCCCCCATTTATTTACATAAGAATCACTGCCCGTCTGGAAAAACTTCAATGCCCTCACAACCTAACAATTAAGTCCTGCTCTGTTTAGTTGCCTAAAATGAATTACACACTCCCCACTAGAAGAATTGTGCTCAATCTCAGTTTATACTGGAAGCATGGCATAAAGGTTCAGGAAATATACAAAAAGTGCTTACTCGTTCTAAAGGCAAAAAAAATGCTGATGCACTTGAGGACTTGCTCCCAGCATTCAAGGCTACCGCCCTGCCTTGCCAATCAATAACTGGGGAACCACTAGAACCACCTTTAGTCCCAGATGCAGCCTGTAAGCAAACCAATCAAGAATTAAGAAACAAGAACATTTTGGCTCAAACTGCAACAAAGAAGATTAACAATTTGACAACAGACAACCAATAAGGACTGTTAATATCAGTTAACAACAGAATCAAGAAAAGGACTCCATGACACCAATGTTCTATGAATTTAACACCAATCTTGATGCACCATTGAGCATCATAAGATGCAGGACCTTTATACAGACACACCAAAAGACCAACTCTTAAAAAACTGAATTTAAAGGCACTTAGGCGCACATATAAAAATATATAGCATTAGCAGCATGCTTAATCAAACAATTTTATTCATAAATACGCACCAAATTCATTAAATATTTTCCAAAGTCCACCTTAACAAGACTTATTTTTCTTCCAAGGGAATGAATAATTAAGTGAAATTCTTCAAATCGATATTAGCTCAGAATGGCTTGCCTAACTTTAAATAAAAGAAAAAACTGATACAGTTGCCAATGTACCAAGATTCAAGAACTGGAACATAAAAAGAATAAGATCAGAAGGAAAAATGAAATATGAAATATAAATTTCAAATCAAAATATAGGAGGCCAATCACCGCTAAGTTCCATTCAACAGAAACAAACAAAGGTCCCAAACTTTTGCTAACTTTGAGAGAGAGAGAGAGAGAGATCAAAATATATTAGGCGAATCCCCCCTAAGATCCATTCAACAGAAATAAACAAAGATCCCAAACTTTGCTAACTTTAAGAGAAAGAAGAAAAACTAGAACTATAGAGGGAACAGGATAAGATATTACTTACCATCCGATTTAACCATTTGAAACAAGAAAAACTTAGAGATTACAGATAACAAAAGAAAACGAAAATAGCAGGTAAGGCTGCAAATGAAAGTGGACCCACTACTAATACCATCGGTTTGAATTTCAAATGTGCACAGCACAATAAATGTGGACATGGATCTGACTTTATGTTTAACCAGTCTTTAAAAACCCTTGGGAGAATTCAACCTACTCGTGGGCCTGGCCGAGCCAGATCAAGCCAAGCTCAAGGCTCAATTACTCAAATCATGTGAACACAAGGTGGGTCATAATTCAACAAGCACCCTACTACACAGGCTGCAAACAAAAATAGAGCCCCCAAAAGGAATACACAAAAGAGACCCCTATAGAGCAGAGAAGGATATAAATATTATAACCTAAGTAATTATATTTTGGGTAAATTAGACTGACACCCCATTCTTTTGGGGAAACTAGACTCGTTACATCCTAGTTTGGAAAAATGACACTCCACTCCCAAATTTGCAAAATAATTAACATTCAGCCCCCTTTTCCCTCATTTTTAAAAGCAATATTCCCCACTTAAATTTAAAATAATTGGAATATAATTTTTCTTTTTAACTTTGGTTGGTTAGGCATTGATTAAAAAAATTAATAAAAAATAAACAAAAAAAATATATATCGAAAAGGGGGTGGAGTGTTAATTATTTTACAAATTTGGAAACGGAGTGTTATTTCTCCAAACTAGGGTATAACAAGTCTAGTTTCTCTAAAAGAAGGGGGTGTCAGTCTAATTTACCCTTATATTTTACAAATCCTTAAAATCATACAAAGAAGAAAAAAGAAAATGGTTTGACTCCAGCATCCAATAAAAGAGTGATCAAATAAATGAGAGCATCAACTTAGAAACAGGAAGCTTAACTTTCAAAGGTCCAAGCAATTCTTTTTTTTATAAGTAATGGGAATTTATTGCAAGAGCTTATATTGTGTTCACGATGGTAAACACAACATAACCTAAAAGAATTACAAGAGAGTTATACACGAGTATAAAGAGAGGGAATAATATCCAAAATTGAAGTGCTAAGCGTAAAACCCCACTCTAGACCAATCAATAAGTGTTCGAAAAAAAATTGTTTCCAACTCAGCCATAGATCACTCCTCGTCTTCAAACGTGCGAAAATTAGGTTCCCGCCACAAAGTCCACATAGACACAAAGGAACAATATTCCAGATGTCAGAAGAATGCTTCCCCAACCAACTCCACCACCCAAAGAAGAGATCAGCTACTGTCACAGGTGCCTAGCCATATGCCTTTTCCAATATACCAGTTTGTTTGCAACCATCCTAGGCATTACTCATAAATCCCAATAAGAAGAAAACAAGTACCAAAGCTCCCAATCAATAAAACAATGTGTTTCACCACTAACCTTACTAAAGTTCTCACCGGCATGTGTTAATGTATGTATGAATGAACATATACTTGTTAATATCAACAATGAGCCTTCTCTCTAGTTCTACACTAAGAAATAAAGTACATCACATGAGAAGCCTCATCAGTTCTAAAACTGCCAAAACTAACAAAAGATTCACATATGCTGCAAGCAGCATCCCAACGATTTTCAAAAGTTTGTTCCATTGTTGACAGTCAATTACAGGTACAGCAAAAGGAACAATGATTTTCCTTAGTAACAACCATAGTCATCATTTAGCAAAAAAAAAAAAAAAGACAACCATAGTCATCAGAAGCATACCAGGTGTTAACCTGGAAAATTGTTGGGTCATTGTGTCATTGGTTGAACCATCGGAATGATAGCTGAACTGTTGGTTTAATTATATAATATTTTCTCATTAAATTAAATAATCATGTATGAAATTTGAAAGAAAATAGAAAATGTACGATTTATGAATGTCATTTTGGAGATTTATTTATCACTATACTTTTTTCCTTTTTTTTTTACTTATCTTTTTCAAATTTAGTTATATATGTATTTGTTTGTAATTTAAAATAGATCATTTTACGCACAAAAAGAATAAAAATGGGTAAGAGAAAATTATATATTTTAGAAAAATAAATAATACCATGGATGTCAGCTAGCTTAGCTGGTAAAATATCTCCATCATACAATGATACAAGACCTACGATAGAACACAACCTTATACCATGGAAATGGTATTTCAATTACCAGTGTTCAGGTATCACATTGCTCATTAGGCACACAGTCCCTCTTTTGACCATATCTCTAGCTAATTTATTTATTTCATCATTGTCAGGTTTTTGCAATGAGATCTCCCTCCTCTTATGCATCTTATGTTTTTATTCTCACCCATTAAGGTTTTCATTACAATCAAGAAAGAGAATGCCAATTATGACCAAAGTAGAAAATTACATCGTAAAACTTTAAGCCAATTCAAAAACAACCTACAGAAGAAATTACACTACGCAAAATTTAATTGGACAAGTGCAGATGTAGTACTAAATCATAACTCCCCAAAAAAATCAATTTACTTGATAATTTAGTTTCCATTGACAACATTAAGAAATAAGAAACAAAGTATCAATGATTGAGATACTTACTTGCATGTAGAATGTATTGAAGTCATTGTAGCCATCCCTGCACCAAAGAAAAATCATTATCAACTACTATCAGTACTGAACACAACTTTTTTTTTCGTTTCTGATAAATAGAAGGCACATAGACAAATGTCTGCTGAACCAAAGGTCAATAGGAAGAAAGTCTTAGTGTGCATTGCAGCTCTGGTTTCTATTATAGTTCCCGCATATATCATATGGCTGACAAGAAACCATGACCAGACCCTAGCAAATTGCATCCACATCCTTAAGAATTTTAGGAGAAAAGATGGAAAATAAAATGTCATGCCTCAGTTTTAATGAACTAATCCCATCCCACCATCAATAGATGTACAGAAATTATACACAAATATATTAGAAGAAAAAAAAAAAAAAAAACCCTGAAAGACAAGAATTTCTATTTGATCAAGTCGGTGTCAATGAAATGTCATTGAAATTTTTTTTTTTTCCAAATGTGTGTTTCTTTATAGATTAAAGGAATCAAAATAGATATTAAGTAAAACTACCACATACTTTTTATAATGAGGAGCATCTCTATCTAATCGAGCAAGAGTACCAGCCAAAATGGAAACCTGTAAATTCAGAGTTAAATCAATGAAGGAACATTCACTTAAAAAAAAAAAAAAAAAAGCAGTACTGTAATAAATTAAAGTCATATAATAAAATGATAGGAACGACCAGAGGCAAAATATATGTAACATCAAGAAAGAAGGAAGCTATCACAATATTCCATTTTTAGTTTTTAGCTTTGTAAGCAGAAAATATCCACCATAAACATAGACTACACGACAATCAAGTTCAAGCAATAGTTTTATCAGAAAAGTTATGATAACATCAGCAGTTGCACAAATCACCAAAATGTTCAACATCAAACACAAACATAGACTAATACCTATATAGATACATAAACTTATTTTTCATAAGTAAAACACATAAACAAGTAAACATATACAAAAGAGGTCGTGTACATGCATGTGTGCCTTCTTTCGTGCATGCCAGTTTCAATCTTTAAGCGCAGACAACAGCCAGAGCAATTATCATTTTAACTCCACATTCCAATGGGGGTTAACTTGATATTCATACCTTGGTAAAACAGATGAATCCATGTCCCAATAAAAATAAATAGGCTATAAATGCACTTTACAACCTATAAGTTTGGGGTCGCTTCTAAAATTGGTTCCTCAACTTTTAAAACTTGCAATTTACACCCTTGAGTATTAGAGCGATGTCAATGTGACCCTTCCACCAGGGTCCATCAAATTTTTACCATTAATCCACACACGAAAAGATCGTTTTCACAAGAAAAATAGGAAAAGAAATAAAAAATTATAAACAAAGAAAATAAATACAGAAAACTTATAATAAAAAATAATAAAGACACATAAAACATAGGCTAAAATGCAACTTACACCTCTAAATTTGGGGTCACTTCTAAATTGGTCCCTTAACTATGAAATCTTGTAATTTACACCTTCAAATATTACAACAATATCAACGGTGGAGACAGAAGAGGCAGTGGGTCAACCCTCCTTCTTCACGTGTCTCGAATCAGTCTTCGAGACTGGGGAATCATCTAGAAAGGCTTGCGTGGCTCTGGCGAGCTCACTGGCGACAACCCATGGGGTTTCCGAACCGATTGACCGCTGGAAGTATGATTATCGGGCCTCGGAATCGCCAGCGTTGCCGATCGAGGTTAGCGAGAACTTCGACTCTATCTCGACACCGGCGCCAGCAAACCACAAGCTCCCCCTGGTTCTTTTCAGTGAGAATACAGCCACCGATGTGGTGCCAGTCACCGAGGAGCCCATCCAAGCTTTGTCGCCAGCTCAAGGAGGGTGTTTTGACTCGGAAGCCGAGAGATCCAAATGGTTGGACTGGCATTATCGTCGATTTAGTAAGCAGGTGGGGGTTTCTATTGTGGTATTTGAGGATGAGTGCTACTCATTGCTTCGACGTATTGATGAAGAGAGGAAGAAAAAGATTACGGATTCAGGGCCTCGGCAATCATCAACGTCAAGGAAAAAATGTATCAGAGAACTGAAAAGCCTTCCGTCAGCCGTGAATTATGAAGGGAAGCAACTCTGCTTCTAAGGTTGGTTTTTTCTGGTTTCTGGTCTTTTCTGGGTTGTCGATTTTTTTAATGAAGCTACGACTACTTTCATGGAATGTTAGGGGTCTGAACAACCCCCAAAAGCGTGAAATTGTAAAGAATTTATTAAGGGACTAGAGGTGTGATGTTGTGTGCCTCCAGGAAACAAAGTTAGACCATACGGACTTGCTGTTAGTTCGGAGTCTCTAGAGCAATCCGTATATTGGGTGGGAGGTGGTTAATGCTGTAAATACTGCTGGTGGAATTCTTCTTATGTGGGATCAACGGGTTGTAGACAAGATTGATTCCTTTCTTGGTGTTTTCTCTGTTTCTTGTAAATGGAAAGGGGTGGCTGATGGGTTTGAGTGGACTTGTACTGGGGTCTATGGACCCACTGGAGAGGCTCAAAGGGGGGCTTTCTGGGATGAACTTAGGGGTGTGCGACAGCGCTGGACTGCTCCATGGTGTCTCCTGGGGGATTTTAATGTGGTTCGCTTTCTTAGCGAACGCTTGGAATGTCGTTGATTCTCCCCTAGCATGCTGGCCTTTTCAGACTTCATAGGAACCTCTCATCTAGTGGATTTACTGTTGGAAGGAGGCTCTTATACTTGGAGTAGTGGATCATAACACCCTTCTATGTCTCGTATTGATCGTGTTCTGGTCTCTCCGGATTGGGAGGAACACTTTCCGGATGTTTTGCAAAAGCTGCTTCCTCGCCCAATTTCTGATCATCATCCTATACTACTGGAAGCTGGGGGTATGGCTCGAGGTAAGAGTTCTTTTAAATTTGAAAATATGTGACTTGAACATGAGGGTTTTGTTGACAAGGTGCAGGAGTGGTGGAATGGTTGTCTTTCATGGCACTCCGAGCTATGTTCTTGCTCGCAAGCTTAAAGCTTTGAAATGGGATTTGAAGGCATGGAATAGGCGGGAATTTGGGGATCTAAACTTTAACAAGAATCGACTAATGACTGAGCTTCTAGCATTGGACATCAAAGAGGGAGTTCAAGGCTTAACTCATGAAGAGCAGAATTCTAGGGAATCTCTTAAAGCTGAACTAATTCGGCTGGCCCACTTGTCGGAGATCTCATGGCGACAGAAATCTCGTGTGCTCTGGTTGAAGGAGGGTGATAATAACACCAAGTTTTTCCATAAAATGGCAAACTCTCATAGACGCCGCAATTATATGGAGAACTTGGAAGTGGATGGTATTGTGTATGAGGAGCCTCAAGATATCCGTGACCAAGCAGTCCACTTTTATGAACTGTTGTATCAGGAGAACGAAGGTTGGAGGCCGAAGTTTGATGAACTTCCTCTTGACAATATTAGGGAGGTGGACCGGGCTCTGCTCGAACGGAAGTTTGAAAAGGACGAGATTTTACATGTCCTTCAAGAGGCTAATGGAGACAAAGCCCCCGGCCCTGACGGCTTCACCATGGCTTTTTTTCAGCATTGTTGGAGAGTGGTAGAGGCAGATGCGTTGGCTGTTTTTGATGAGTTTTATGAGTTTTGCTCCTTTGAGAAGTCTCTCAATGCTACTTTTCTTGCTTTGATCCCTAAAAAGCAGAATGCCTCTAACATCCGAGACTTTCGCCCCATTAGTTTGATTGGTTGTATATACAAAATGGTGGCAAAAGTTCTGACGAATAGATTGAAGATTATTTTGGAGAATTTGGTCTCTGAAACTCAGAATGCCTTTGTTGGAGGTCGCTAGATCCTGGATTCGGTTCTAGTTGCCAAAGAATGCCTTGATAGTCGTCTTAAGAGCGGTAATCCGGGAATCATATGTAAGCTGGACATCGAAAAGGCCTATGACCACGTTAATTGGGAATGCTTGTTATATATCTTGGAGAGAATGGGCTTTGGGAGTCGCTGGTGTAGTTGGATCAAAGCTTGCATCTCATCTGTTCAATTCTCAGTTCTAGTTAATGGCTCTCCTTCCGATTTCTTTAGTAGCTCTCGGGGTTTGAGACAAGGAGACCCCCTTTCCCCTCTTCTCTTTCTCCTTGTTATGGAAGTTCTAAGCAGGATGTTGAGGAAGATGGCAGAAGATGGGTTCTTAACTGGTTTCTCTGTTGGGAGGGATGTTAGCATTTCCCATCTCCTTTTTGCGGATGATTCCATTCTCTTTTGTGATGCTAATCCGCAACACTTGATTTATATCCAACTAGTCTTGACCTTCTTTGAAGCGGTGACTGGTCTTCGAGTCAATCTGAGAAAGAGTGAGATGGTGCCGGTGGGTGATGTTCCTAACCTAAGGGTTTTGGCTGATATTATGGGCTGCCGTATTGGATCCCTTCCTGTCTTTTCTTGGGATGCCATTAGGGGCTAACTTTAAATCAAAGACTGTTTGGAATTCTATTCTAGAGAAGATGAAATGTAAACTGGCAGGGTGGAAAAGTCTTTACCTATCCAAGGGGGGTAGATTGACGTTGCTCAAGAGCACCCTTTCCAGCTTGCCAACTTACTACCTTTCTCTCTTTACAATCCTCGTTAGTGTTACCAATAGGATTGAGAGGATCCAACGTAATTTCCTATGGGGCAGCTATGGAGATGGTGTTAACCATCATTTGGTGAATTGGGATATTGTTTGCTCTCCCATTCGGTATGGTGGATTGGGTATTAGGAAGATTGTTGTCTTTAACAAAGCATTACTTGGGAAATGGATGTGGCGTTTCGGTATTGAGGATTCAAAACTATGGCGTAGGGTGATTGCCACTAAATATGGGATTAATTCAGGTGGGTGGTCTACTAAAAACCCACGGGGCAGCCACGGGTGTGGGCTGTGGCGGAGCATTAATTCGGTTTGGGTGGATTTTGTTGATTATGTGGCCTTTGAAGTTGGTGTTGGGGACCGCATCCGCTTCTGGATTGATAGATGGTGTGGAGACCGTCCCTTAAAGGATATTTTTCCGGATTTGTATGCCTGTGCGTCTCATCATCAAGCCACTATTGATTCAATCCTGATAAGATCCACTTCAGGCTCTAGATCTGATTGGAATGTTCAGTTTGTCCGTAATTTTAATGATTGGGAGGTGGAAGGGGTAGCTTCCTTTTTTGAGCTTTTGCATTCCCAGTCCTCTTTTCGTGAGTGGGGGGATGGCTAACGGTGGAGGTTGAAAGGCAATGGGATTTTTGATGTCAGATCATTCTACTCCGCTTTGAGGCATGCACAACCAGTGACTTTCCCTTGGAAAGCTATCTGGGGTGTTCATGCTCCAAAGAGGGTCTCTTTCTTTGCTTGGTCAGCAGCATGGGGTAGAATCCTAACTGTAGATAATCTTATGCGGAGAGGTTATCAGCTGGCAGGGTCGTGTTGCATGTGCCGTCAGGATGGGAAAACCGTCAATCACCCTCTGATTCATTGTGACAAGGCTGTTGGGCTATGGAGTTTTGTGTTTCAGAAATTTGGCATAATATGGGTGCTGCCAGGTTGTGTTCTTGATCTTTTCTTGGGTTGGTACAACGGTTTGGGGAAGGTTCATTCCAAGATTTGGAACATGGTTCCTCTTTGTCTTCTCTAGACCTTATGGCGTGAGCGAAATGGTCGTACTTTTGAGAATTTGGAGCGTACGGATTCACAAGTGCAAGAACTTTTTTCTAATACCTTATACGATTGGGCTATAGCTTGGGGATATTCTAGATGTGATTCAGTTCTTTCTTTTCTAGATTCTTTACACTCCTCTGCATACATATCTCCTTTGTAATTCTTCACTACTATTGTGTACATACTTTATGTACACAAAGTGGTTTTTTCATCAATAAAGTGCATTATTACTTATCAAAAAAAAAAATGTGCCCATTCCATCAACATCCATTAGAATCTTGTCATGAACTCACTCAAAAGCATCGAGAGTGTAAATTGCAAGTTTCAAAAGTTGAGGGACCGATTTGGAAGCGACCCCAATTTTAGAGGGTCTAAACAGCAAGAAGACGATCCTCCTCTGTATGATCCAATCGAAATCTCGAATGCCTCGGTCACTAAAACGAGCCTCCAAACACCCAAATTGGTCAAAGAGTTAACCGAAGCGACAGGTTCGAGATTAGGGACTCGTTGAAGGGGGCATATTGCACAGTATTGAGACAACACCTATTCCAATGATTACAACAGCTGGTCATAACCAAAATCTCCTCATCTCAAAGGATAAACATCCAGCCAGCCAAGAATAGTTGATAGCGTGATAGGACTCTATTCTTCAATGTATATCTCAGTGCATATCTCCATCTTCTATGTATATCCAAATACCAAAGTGTATCATGTAATTTGTCAATATACAGTACAAGCAATAACTCCTGTATCACATTGAACAGGATGAAACCAAAATATCATTTCATAAATTTATAACCTTTACATGGTATCAGAGCCATTCGACTAACGTCACCAATATGTCATTTTCTTCTTCTTCTTCCTCCACCAATACCACCACTGAAACAGTTCAAATGGCTCGCCCCTCCTTCACTCTCACCCCTTCAAATCATCTTCAACTTAAACTCACAAAAGACAACCTCTCTTGGAAAACCAACATTATTCCCTACATAAATGGCAACAAAATCCTTCACCATGTTGATAGTGATTCGGCTGCTCCCCCAAAATACTTTGCTTCTCCCTCCTCACCCACTATTTTAGTCCCTAATCCCAAATATGCCTCTTGGTTCAAGATTGATCAACTACTCTTGAGTGTCCTTGTCTCCACCATATCCGAATCCCTTGTTCCATCCTTAGTTGGTTTGACATCTTCCCGTGAAGTTTGGCTCGCATTGGAGAAGATGATCTCTTCCCAATCTAGTGCACGAGTCATGCAAACTCATTACACCCTTGCCACCTTAAAGAAGGGCAACCTCAACATCACTGATTATTTCTAGAAAGCCAAAGCTTGCACCAATCCTCTTGCCTCCATCGGTGATTCCGCCACTATCTCACATTCTTGTCGGCCTTCCGCATGACTACAATTCCCTCACTACCACGGTTAACACCCAATTAGAATCTTTTCATTTGGATGAACTCTATGGCCACCTCCTCACGCATAATTGCATCTTGAACAGCGGGCTCTCTCTGCTCCAAATCTCCCTACTCCAGCCGCCAACTTTGCTGCCAAGTCGCCACAACCTCAATTTTGTGGCCACCAATCTCATCCACCACAAAATCGTGGACAAAATAACTCTTCCAGAGGTCGAGGATCTCCTCAATTTTTGTTTACCCCTAATCACTCAGGTTCATCTCGTCCCTTTTGCCAGATCTGTTTTAAGGCTGATCACACCACACAGGGCTGCTGGCACCGTTTTGATCAGGACTTTCAAGTCTCCACCAACCAATCTCCACAGGCTTTTGCTGCTTCTACATCTTCCAATGTGGACCCGGCTTGGCACCCATACACTAGTGCCAACAATTCTCTCTATCTATCAATTCGCCAAAGATAACAATATTTCTTCGAGTTTCACCCCTCATATTTTTGTGTAAAGGATCTATTCTCGAGAGTCGCCCTTCTAAGCGGCAAGAGTAAAAACGGTCTCTACCCTCTCCATTCACTTCTCGGCTCATCAAACCTACTGCTCTCTTGGGGGAACATGTTTCTGTTGAACAATGGCATTCAAGACTTAGTCACCCTACTCTCCACATTGTTCGTCAAGTTGTCTCCTCTCATCACCTTCCTATTAGCAATAATAAGGCTCCCAAAGTTTTCCATGCCTGTTAACTTGGCAAGAGTCATCGCTTTCCTTTTAATTCATCTTCTTGATCTAGTTTTCCTTTAGAACTCAATTTTACAGATGTATGGGGCCCCACTCCAAAACATTCAAAAAATGGAAATCGTTTATAACATTTTCTCAAATTTCAATTATTTGTTGAACGTCAGTTTGAAAGAAAAATTAAATGCGTTCAATCTGACCGGGGTGGAGAATTTTGAAAACTTAAACTTTCTTACAATCTCTTGGCATCTTACATCGTCTACCCTGTCCTCACACCCATCACCAAAATAATTATGTTAAAAGAAAACATCGCCACATAGCTATGAAGCACAGGTACGGCAATTTGGGCGCCGTGCCCATACCGGGTATTGCTGAGGTACGGGTACAGCCGGGGTACCGCTGCATGCGTACCCCAGGCGTACCCGATTTGTTCCCCAAAAAAAATTTCCAGGTACAGGTCGAGGCTGAAAGTAGCAAAAAAACTATGTCGTTTTCCGGCAAAAATTAAAACCCACGGCAAAATTATTCAACTCTCAGTCTCTCTCTCTACCATCCTCCCTCTACCGCCACTCTCACTCGATTCTCTCTCTCACATCCTTAGCTTACCAGCAACGATGCACAATGAGCTCCAATTTGGACTTGCGGTGACAGAAAATCAGTGGGGTGCTCCGATTTGGACTTGCGGGTTCCTTCTTTCTCTCCGGCTTCCTTTTCTTTTCACTGGGCATCTTTCTCTCTCTCCGTTGGGCTTGAAGGCTGAAGCTCCCTTCTCTCTCTACCTTCCTTTTCAAACTCACGTTGCATATTTCTCTCTCTCTTCACATTTCACAACCAGCAACCTTTTTAATATGTGGTCATGATTTTCCTTTAGACTTCGTTTGGGAGTTTAAAGGAGAATTGAATGGAATGGAATGAATTTAATTAATGGAATAAAATGGAATGAAATGAAACTAAGTAATCTTGTTTGAATGTTTTAAAATAGAGAAATGGAATGGAATGTAAGTAACCTTGTTTGGGAATAATATTAGAAGGAATGGAAAGGAATCATTTTATAACAACATTACTATAATACTCTTTATTTTTATAAAATGTAGGATTAATCTATAGAATAATACTATAAAATTACTACACCATATATGACACCTTGTGGTGTCACAATAATATTATAGAAATATTATGGGAGCTTATTTTTATTTTTCTAGCCCTGGCTAACAGAGAAAAAAACCAGTACAGGACAACAGGTGATATAAAATCTGCTTAATTATAAACAAGAACAAAATCTAAGCTATATAAACTAAAATATAATCTCAATAAATGGAAATTCAAAATTCATTGTCAACAAAATAAATTTTTAAGAGAAAATTGACATTATTAAAGGTCTATGCATGGTCATTTAAAAATACAATATTATAGAAATACCATAGGAACTGAGAAAAATAAAAGGTCAAATCTATAAGGGTAATTTAGGATTTTACAAAAATACTAAGGGCATTTTGGGACGTTTGGTGAAAAAATCATTAAACCTAAATCCATTCCTTCCTATTCCTCCCAATTTTGGGGGGAATGAAAATTTGGGGTTTGGAGGGAATACGGAGGAATGAGTGTTCCATTCCATTCCCTTCACTTAAACTCCCAAACAAGGGAATGGTCTTTCCATTCCCTCCTACTTAAACTTCCAAACAGAGGAAATGAGAGAATATTCTTAAAATATTCTTTTTTTTCCATTCCTTTTCCCCTTCCCAAACGGAGTGTAAGTCTTTCACAGCCACCCACTTCCAAGAAAGTACTAGGCTTTAGTAAAGTACTATTAAAAAAATAAAGAAGCGTGGGACTTCTAAAAGAAAAAACCGCAAGTCAATGTTTTGCTAGTGTGCTGTGTTTGTATTATTATTATTATTATTACAAGGATTGTATTGAGAAAATGATAAAATATATATGAGTTACTCTTTTGATTCTTGGTTTGTAATATATAAGGACCACAATGGATGCACTTTATTTTTCATAATTGATCTTAAAGTCACATATGTTTAAAAATTATATGCATAACAATATATAAAAATATATAATAAAAAATACCCCGTCGTATCCGTACCCTAATTTTTTAGGAATTGCCGTACCGCCATATCATACCCGTACCCGTGCTTCCTTGCCACATAGTAGAAACAGGCCTCACCCTTCCCTGAGAAAAGTTTTTTTTTTTTTTTAAATTAGGTTATAGCCTTGTAGGTTAAGGAAAAGGTGTAAGGTCAACGTTTTAGGCAAGCTTTAGAAGTAAAAGTATTCCCCATTTGCCTTTAATTAGAGATTTTTGGATATTCAATTATTCATTCTTTCACTTCAATTGAGATGGCCTTAGCTCCTCAAATGGTTGTATCAATAGGGTTCCTTCTAGAGACATCTTCCTTCAATACTACCTCTTCTATTGGTTAGGAGGCATTAGAGGAAGACTGCAAGGTCCTTAAACCCCGCTAATATTGGGCTTATTTGGAAAGGTCAAATAAAACATTTTTTGAGATAGTTGGAGCATATCAAGGAACAAATTTTAGGTCTCTAATAGGATACAGATGGATGTGATGAAAGGCAACACAAACAACATGCAAATCACAAAGTGATTGTTCCTCCACTCCTAAACAACATAATCCTTTTAGTCGTCAGCCAAATACTTTGCGATAAATAAATTTTGGTTGTTGTCCAGTTTGCAATCCACCTCATTAAGAGATCAGTAGTATCATAAGACGACAGTCAGACTATCCTCATTTTTTTTAAATTGCTTTCGCATTTGATCTTGCTAATACAGCAAAGGTCATTGTTGCTGGTCTACAGCAAGCCAACGAATTACTCCAAAATTCTTTAATCAATGAAAATAACCAATCAGATCAGAAAGGTTTCTGAAGGTCTGTGCATTTACTCGATTTAACCAAAGAAAGTAAGGAGTTCTCCGCTTTAATAGCCTTGGACCTTTAAATACACTAATAAAAAACAGGTGGTGTTTAAAGTAAACAGGCTTCTTCAATGCTAAAGGAGTACTTCAGTGACTGTATGCCACTTACAGCCCTTACAATTTCTCTTCTTTTGCTATGTGTGATTTAGATATTTTATCTTCCTGCCGTTCATTAATTGTTTTCCTTTTCTAAGACATCAACTTGGTATTTGTAAGTAAGTGTGCATCTTAAAGTTAACTAAAGCTGAACTCTCATGTACAAGAGAAGACTACAGCAAGCTATAATCTATCGACTATCCTACAAAATATACCTTTTTGGGGAGTTCTTAATATATTTTCTGACATCTACAACAGAGCCTTGTATGCGGATATGATTATACAAGTCTTCGTTATGAGAGAACATTAAAACTTAGGTTTGATTTAAATAGAACCAAGTAAGATATACATCCATCTGATAAACTTTCATGAGTTTATCACCTCCTATGGTAACAAACAATCAGTATACATAATCAAACAATGTTTACATGCACATAAGCACAAATATAGCAATAATTCAGACCAGCCTTTTTGTACACAAAACAAAATAATTAATTAAATCCACGATTTAGTGTTATCGTTCAATTAGAACCATTGAAGGGAGGGGGGGTTGTGAATCACTAATTACTACACGCCTAATTTCTGCATTCTCAGGTTTTTTATAAGCACTGAAGTTATTCACCTATACAAAATTATAAACAGATTGGCATAACATATCTCTCAAGAGTAAAACTTAGATACAGTTCCTTAGGTCAAGTACATTAGGTTCCTAGTTGAATTCAAATACATTAAATTTAAATATTCTTGGAAAAGATAACATTGTTTGTGTTTCATTGGTTAATGCAACCATGTGTTTGAATTCAATTGGAGAACCTAATACACTTTACCTAAGGAACTATACCTAAGTTTTACCATCTCTCAAAAGATAATTATGTATTACAAGTGATTTCCAAACCAAATTTGAAATGAATACCTTCTCACCACTATCATTACCAACAACCCTGATTTCCAGTCCAACACAAGCAGCCTCGGGGGCAAGAGGAATCTCCTCGTAATTCAGAAACTGGATTGCACCAGGATCATAACGAAAGAAGCCAAAATCATGGACCTAGAAAAATGTTCACATAAAGTTATCACCACTAACATATACACAAAGAGAAAAATATTGAAACTATCTATTAGTCATGTCAGCATGAGGAAGATCAGTCATACACATTAACAGAAACACTGTACAGGCTAGATACAGCAATTCTACATTTACAAACAGTAACTACAGTATTTAATGTTGAGACCAAACAAACTTAATTCACTATGTGAATAGCTTTTAAACCCTCGCAACATTCTGAAAGTTGTACGAAATGTAAATAGATATGTGGAAAGAACGTAGTATTTGGGGGGCTGGGGGTTCGGCAACTCATCACTTTCAACCGTGCCTTGTTGGGTAAATGGCTTTAGAGATTTGGGATTGAGGAGAATCATCTTGGGAGGTGGGTGTTGGTTGCTAAATACGGGGTTGAGAGCGGGGGTTGGACCACTAATAAACCTCGAGGTACTAATGGTTGTAGTGTTTGGAAACAAATCAGGATGGGTTGGGATGGCTTTGCTACTCATGTTGATTTTGATATTGGTTTGGGCAATCAGGTCCTTTTCTGGCATGATAGCTGGTGTTTAGAACGTCCCTTGAAAGAGGACTTTCCTGAACTTTTTGGGTGCTCCCTCAATCAGAATGCCACTATAGAGTCGGTTCTTGTTCCTCGAGGCCTAGGTCATCTTCAAGATTGGAATGTAATCTTTAGGAGGGGCTTTAATGATTGGCAGTTGGATCAGGTGCTGTCCTTTTTCTCCCTTCTTCATTCTCATATTCCTAGGAGAAAGGATGCAGTTAAGTTGATATGGAAACCGAATCATGAAGGTTTTGATTCCCACTCCTTCTAACATGCTCTTCATACTCCTCCAGAAGCGCGCTTCCCTTGGAAGAGTATATGGAGAGTCAAGGCTCCTCGAAGGGATGCTTTCTTTGTTTGGACTACGGCCTAGGGTCGGATCCTTAGTTGTGACAACTTGATGAGATGCGGTTATGTGATGGTTGGCTGGTATTGTATATGTAAGGATGATGAGGAGTGTGGACCATTTGTTTCTTCATTGTGGGGTAGCAAGGGCGGTTTGGAATTTTGTTCTTCGATCCTTTAGGATAGAGTGGGTGTTTCCGAATAGAGTCATGGAGCTCCTCTTTGGGTGGTGGAATTGGTTTGGGAAGAATTCTTCGGGTGTGTGGAACTTGGTTGCCTCTTGCCTGATGTGGACAATATGGCGAGAGAGGAACAACCGCACTTTCGAGAATACTGAGTCATTTGGGTAAAATTATAGAAATCTTCTCTGGGTCCTTGTATGATTGGTCTCAGGCATGGGGCCTCACTTCATCTTCTTCCGTAGGCGATTTTTTAGATTCTTTACTTATTGATAATTCTGCTCATTCATTGTAATTTCTCTCTTTGAGTGCATGCTTTATGCACTTAGAGATTTTCATCAATAAATTAATTTCACCTATCAAAACAAATGTGTGAAAAGAAACACAGAACTATATGGACCAAATATTGTGGCAGCATTTTTAAAATATAATGAAATTTTATTAAAGAAGAGGAACTACCTTATATACACAATGATACATATGAAATAGTCCTAAAGAGATATGATCAATGAAAGCTACAGTTTACAAGAAAGAGAAGCAATTAAGTCCACAACCGAACGTATCTTACTATGGCCCAAAACACAGGACCAATCCAACAATATTCTTAGGAAATACAATTTCAACTGAAAAACCAAGGCATCCACACCCTCGAAAGTATGTTGGTTTCTCTCCCTCCACAAAGTCCATAGTAGGCATAACAGAGCTACGTTCCAAAGAAATGAAGAATGTTTATGAAAGCAATTCCTACAACCAGAAAGTAGCTGAACAACACTTTTGGACATTACTCATTGAACCCCAAATACAGAAAAGGTATAAGTCCACAATTCATAGGCAATGTCACAATGCAACGACAAAAGATGTATGGTTTCACCACTGCTTCTGCACATACAACATTGATTTCCCAAAGTTATCCCTCTCTTATTAAGATGTCACCTATTAGTATCTTCCCCCATGTTGTTGTCCACACGAAAAAAGCTATCCTTTTTGTAGCCTTTGTGCACCAAATACATCACTTCCCTTGCACCTCTTAAACATCAAATTTACTACTATTTCATTAATAATACGTACCTTTTTAGAATCATCAATTTGAGCAAACGTCAAATTGACTTCTATGTTCAAAATTAAATCTCCATACTTTTCTTTTCTTTTCTTTTTTGAAACAGGGTATACTGTACAACAATCCTCATTGTTATCAAACTCTTATGGGCAACTGACCCCACCCGGCAGAACCAGTTACCAGGTAATCCAATAGACTAAGCAATTTATCCTCAAGCCCAGGAGGCCTTTCTTTTCATTATTTGAAACAAGTATGATATCATGGATAGGGATATTAAGCATACAAGTTTGATTGTTTTATCGAGAGGAGATTGCAAGAATCAAGATATGATAAAATAAAATAAATAAAAAATAAAAAGGCAATATAAAGAAAGAGTGGACTTACAGGGTCTCTATATATAGGATGGACCGGAACTTCTTCACGGTTCACAAACATAGCCTCTGCAACTACAGGTCCTACAAAACCAGCAAATACCCAGCAATTTGATGAAATGAATATATAGCATAGAAAATTCAGTGAAAAAGTCAGTTACCGGGCTTGACAACATGTCGGTTAGTGAGGATGATGCCGCGGCGCTTGTCGACGACAAAGCCGGTGGCGTAGCTAGCTCCAGCGGACTCGGTGTCGAAGGCACGGCAAGCGTTGGTGCGGAGGACAATGACGGCAGGGACGACCTTGTTGAGAGCTCTCCTCCAGTCTTCGGCGGTGGCCGTGTTCTCGCGGAACGGTGGAGGATCGATCTCCATGCTGAGTTCGTTGTCGACCTTGATCGCCTCCGATTCGGAACCAAGGCTGTCCAAGGGATCCCCCATTTCTTTGTCAGGGAAAGAGAGAGAGAGAGAGAGAGAGAGAGAGAGAGAAATGAGTTTTAGGGTTGAATTCAATGAATGAGGAGTGTGTGAGTTCAAATGAGTCCTTATTGGTTGAGAGAGTGGAGACTTGAGAGAGCTTTTTAGTTTTAAACAACTTTATAGATGATAGGAGGAGGTAATTATTTTGATTTTGTCCTTTTCCTTTTTTGTTTCTTTCTTTGCTTTGCTTGCTTTTTTGCTGCTGTTGAAGTAAGGGCCGCCTGACTCCGAGGTTGGGGAAGCCTCTTGCCTCACACACCACCAAAAGGACCCAATCATTTTTGCTTTTTTTAAATTTAAACACAAAAAGTTAGCTTGTGGGAAAAATTAACTTCTTTTTTAATTTTTCAATGGAGAGAGTTAAATAAAATTTATTGAGTGTTTAATCGTAAGTTTATTGATCAATACATTTTTCTTTTTTGTGTAATCTATAACTCCAAGAGAAAAAAATCAAAATTCTAACAGTCCCTAACTTTTCTCATCGTGAGGGGAGATCTGTTTTTTCTCTTTCAAAGTAACACACACCATCGTCTAAATTCAAAATAAAATTGCTCCTATAGTGCAAGTAATTATGGGGAAAAATCATCTCCCATTTAAATCATCTAACTCCCTATAATTTATAATTAGATTTGCAGCACGTAACATTTGTTTGATTTTATATGGTTTATGTGGGTGTTTTAAGACAATTAAATTCTTTAAATGTCACATGTCTCTTATTTGATTAAAAACTAGAGAGAAGTAAAAGATTTTAAATGAGAGGGGATCCTTTCAAGTACTACAACCCTGAATGAGCAACACTCTATAGGATTCATTGTAACAAGAAAAGTTTATATAGTAAAGTTGTAACTCTTTAGAGGTTTTTGCCTATAAATGTAACTTTGTAAGTTATTAGGTTAAAATACATTAATTCTTATTCTCACTTTTGTCTCTTCTATTTTTATCGCTCCCAACTTCCAACAACAATTCTCAACTTATAAATAAGTGGAAAATTTGAAGTCTATTTACGAATAGGTAATGGGTGTCATTCTACTCAATCAAATGCTTTATGCTTATTTTTGAAAAACACAGACCGCCCACTCCACTCATGTGCACTTTTACGAGATTCAATGTCCAATCAAGAGATGGTCATATATTAAAA
>OU015762.1:33581025-33794227 GCA_907173295.1 Fagus sylvatica | reverse complement strand
ATGATAAGACCCTACCTTAAGCATGATTTACTTAGCTTGGGTCTAGCTACTTTAATCTACCTTAATACTTGTTATTTTCATGCATTGCTTATTGTATTAAACTAGTATAGGCTGGTGTGAGCTGTACACAGCTTATGGAATGAGTCATAGGGTCTGTTACCAGGTGGTTACATCCGGGGCTGCTCATACTTGTGCACAGGCAGTTAGTGCTTTAGCATGTGGGTATCTAGTTGGTTATTATCCAAGGGAACCAATGGAAAGCCTGATCTATAACAGCCAATGACAGGCTGTCATGTAAGCTGGCCATGCACCTCAAGCTACTTAGGCTCATTTTCTTCTTTTTTGAATACTTATCAATGAGAATGAATTAGTTTTACTTAGCCTTTCTTTTCTTAGTCTTCTATAATTCTTGGAGAGTGATCATCTCTAATTGATCGATTAAACACTTATTTGGTGAGAGCATTAGAGTGAATTGAGTGAAATAGGTAGGAATTATTAAGAACCTATCAATTGGTATCAGAGCTGGTTCGATCATGGTGCAAGAGACAAGGAATGGAGTTCCTGCTGGAGTGCTCAGTGACAATTTGCAGGAAATTCAACAACAGCTGGGGGATCACTCTATTATCATTGGATCTATTGGGGCTCGAATTGAAAGGATAGAGAGTTCTTTTGCTGCTCTTCAGGTTCTGTTGGAAGAGAGACTGCCTGCTAGACCAGCAGTACCAACTATACCAGAAGCAGAAGCAGTGCCAATTCAGGAAGAAATCTTGCCAGAAATGGTGGAGCAACCTCCCTTGGTGCAACCAGGAGGTATTAGAATGCCAATTAGAAATGAGAGAAGAGATGCCATTCCCCAAAGACCACCACACCAGGAAATGGAATTTCATCCCAATCTGCCATTCTATGGAATGCCAATGGGGGAACCTTATGAGCCTAGACAAGCCAGACCAATGGGGGAGCCGTTTGGGTTGTTAAATGGCAGAGAATTTGCAAGACCTTTTCAAAACAATGGGCCTTTCAACCCTGCTGTTCAACCCCAACCACCCTATGTCCCTGCTGGAGAATTTGGAAACCACATGGATCAACAATGGCCATATGAAGATTATGAGGGGCTTGGGTATGATCAAGGTGGAGGAAGAAGAGTTTATGGAAGGGCCAGAGAGCATGAGGGACATCTACAGAGAAATCCTCACTGGCAGAATCCCAGAGAACCACCATGGCAGCAAGGAAGAGTGCCTATGGGACCTAGACTAGTTAAGCTGGAGTTTCCAAGATTCAGAGGAAGTGATCCTACCCCTTGGGTGTATAGAGCCAATCAATTCTTCCATTACTACCAAATTCCAGAAGAAGAAAAGGTACTCCATGCATCTTATCATTTAGATGAAGAAGCTTTAATTTGGTTTCAAGATTGTGAACATGAAATTAGGAATTGGAATGATTTTGTGAGGGCTGTGCAAATGAGGTTTGGACCAGCAACTTATGATGATCCCATGGAAACTTTGACTAAACTAAGGCATACTCATTCTGTGGTAGCCTATAAGGGACAGTTTGAAGCTTTGAGCAACAGAATCAGAAATCTGTCTGAGGCTCATAAGCTTAGCTGTTTTATGAGTGGCTTGAGGGATGATGTGAGACTAGCTGTGAAGATGCAAGGGCCTAGGACCTTAGGAGAGGCTTATGCATTAGCAAAAATTCAGGAAGAGTATCTACTTACATGTAGGAAGAGCTATAAACCTCAATATGATAATAACAAGAGCAGTTGGCAACCATCACAGCAACAACAAATGGGAAGGAGTGATGTTAGAATTCCTGAAACCAGGCCAAGTCCTAAGCCTGGTATTTCAGTGCAGAAACTAACTCCAATGCAGATGTCTGAGAGAAGAAAACAAGGATTATGTTACCATTGTGATGAAAAATGGAATCCTAATCATAAATGTATGAAGAGAAGAGTCTATGTGATAGAAGAAGTTGAAGAAGGAGATGTTGAGGTTGGGTCTGACTCAGAAGAGTATGATGAGGTGATAGAAGTAGAGGAGGCAGAACCGGGAATTACACTAAATGCCTTACTAGGCAGCCCTGCACCTAAAACCATGAGGGTAATATGCAAGGTTAATAATGACAGGGCAGTGATACTATTAGATACAGGGAGTACTCATAATTTCTTGGATTGGAATTTAGCTAAGTCATTGAAGTTGGCAATTGACACCACTAAGACTTTTAAGGTAAAGGTGGCTAATGGAGCAATAATCAGTACTAAGGGTGAGGTGAAGAACCTGCTGGTTGAGACACAGGGCCATAAATTCCATATAGACTTCAGTTTGCTGGAATTAGGTGGAGGTGGAGTGGTTTTGGGTACTCAGTGGCTGAGGACACTTGGAGTGATCAGTTGGGACTTTGAGAAGTTAAGTATGGGGTTCAAACATCAAGGCAAACAGGTCTGGTTACAAGGGATTAAAACTGGTCAGTCAAGGATACAGGACAGCAAGGAATTTGCAAGGAAACCTATCAACCAAGGGCTACTACTTCAAGTCATACAGCAGCCTGCTGAGTCACTTGATCTACAACAGATACCATCAGAAATACAGCAAGTATTAGAACAGTTTGCAAGCATTTTCAAGGAACCCAAAGGACTACCACCCTTGAGGGGACATGAGCATCAAATTCTACTCAAAGAAGGAACTCAACCCATTTGCCAAAGACCTTATAGGTACCCCTACTATCAAAAGACTGAAATTGAAAAAATTGTGAAAGAGTTACTTAATTCGGGTTCTATCAGACCTAGCCAATCCCCATTCTCCTCCCCTGTGTTGTTAGTAAGAAAATCAGATGGCAGCTGGAGAATGTGTATTGATTATAGAGGGTTGAATAAGGAGACAATCAAAGATAAATTCCCTATTCCTGTAGTAGATGAGTTACTAGATGAATTACATGGTGCTTGGGTGTTTTCTAAATTGGACCTAAGGTCTGGTTATCATCAGATTAGAATGAAGAAGGGGGATATTGAAAAGACTGCTTTTAGAACTCATGAAGGGCACTATGAGTACTTAGTGATGCCATTTGGGCTTACTAATGCACCATCCACTTTCCAAGCTCTCATGAATGAGATTTTCAAACCCCATTTGAGGAAATTTGTGCTGGTGTTCTTTGATGATATCTTGATCTATAGTAAGACTTTGGAGGATCATGTGAACCATTTAGAGGTGGTGTTGCAGATACTGCTCAAACAGCACTTATTTGCTAAGAGAAGCAAATGTGTTTTTGCTGCCAAGGAGGTTGAATATTTGGGGCACATCATTTCTGGCCTAGGAGTTCAAACTGACCCAAAAAAGACAGCTGCTATGATGGCCTGGCCAGTCCCTAAAACTCTCAAGGCTCTTAGGGGTTTCTTAGGACTAACTGGGTATTATAGAAAATTCATCAAGGCATATGGACAGATTGCAGCTCCTCTCACAGCACTACTAAAGAAGGATGCCTTTTGGGTGGAATGAAGATGCTGGCAAGGCATTTGAGAAGCTCAAGTTGGCAGTCTCTAATCCACCAGTGTTAGCACTTCCAGACTTTAACAAGTCCTTTGTGGTGGAGTGTGATGCTTCGGGTTATGGAATTGGGGCAGTGTTGATGCAAGAGGGTAGGCCTATAGCTTACTACAGTCAAGGCCTTAAGGGTAAAAACCTCTTCCTTTCTACTTATGAGAAAGAACTCTTAGCCTTGGTGTTGTCAATAAAAAAATGGAGACCTTATTTGCTTGACAAGGCCTTTGTGATCAAAACAGATCAACAAAGCCTTAAGCACTTACTTGAGCAGAGAGTTGGTACCCCAATGCAGCAAAAGTGGATCACCAAACTCTTGGGTTATCCTTTTGTAGTTGAATATAAGAAGGGAAAGGAAAATGTAGTTGCTGATGCTTTATCTAGACAAGCTGACAGTGAGCTTATGTTGGAAATTGACAAAGCTGGCAGAATGCAGGAAAATGAGGGTGCTATTCTATGGAGCATATCTTTTCCTTCCCCAACATGGTTAATTGAACTAAAGCAAGGGTATGAAGAGAATGAGAGCACTAAGGAGCTGTTACAAGCTCTACTGACAGGCCAAAACCAGGACCAGAATTTTTCTATACAGAATGGTTTAATTCTGTTCAAGAACAGAATTTACTTACACCCCCAGTGCAGTTTGAAGCAGAAGGTGCTGTCCCTGACTCATGACAGTCCCTTAGGGGGTCATTCTGGGTATCTTAAGACTCTCCAAAGGGCCAAGAGAGACTGGTATTGGCAAGGAATGAAACAAGACATTAAGGAGCATATCAAGCAGTGTGATATCTGTCAGAGGATAAAAAATGAAACTGTCAAACCAGCTGGTCTATTACAACCTCTTCCTATTCCTCATAGACCTTGGTACTCTATTAGCATGGATTTCATAGAGGGTCTACCCCATTCCAATAAACAAAATGTCATCCTAGTGATAGTGGACAGACTCACCAAGTATGTTCACTTCCTTCCTCTGGCTCATCCATATACTGCAGCCAAAGTAGCTTCTCTGTTTATGCAGAATTTCTTTAAGTTGCATGGACTACCTTCCTCTATTGTCAGTGATAGAGACACTGCATTCACATCCACATTTTGGCAAGAGTTGTTCACAAGGCAAGGGACAGACTTAGCTATGAGTACTGCATATCATCCTCAGACTGATGGACAGACTGAGGTGGTCAATAGGAGTTTGGAGCAATATTTGAGAGCCTTTGCAGCAGACAAACCCAGTCAGTGGGTCAATTGGTTACCTCTAGCAGAGTATTGGTTTAACACCAATTACCACACCTCTACCAAGACCACTCCATTTGAAGCTCTCTATGGTTACCCACCTCCAAGACTTCTTGAGTACATCCCTGGCACTACTCGAGTGGAGGCAGTGGATGACTATCTATACAATAGACAACAGGCCTTGACTTTACTTAAGACTAACCTAGTGGCTGCTCAAGAGAGAATGAAACTTCAAGCTGACAAAAACAGGACAGAAAGAGAGTTCCTAGTTGGGGATTGGGTGTATTTAAGGCTACAACCCTTCAAGCAAAGATCAATGCATCAAAAGATGGGAAAACTGGCTCCTAAATTCTATGGACCCTATCAGATTTTAGAGAAGGTGGGAGCTGTAGCTTACAAACTGGAATTACCCAATGATGCTCTTATTCACCCTGTGTTTCATGTCTCATGCCTCAAGGCCAAGCTGGGACAGTCCATTCTTCCTTTAAATAAGCTACCTCCAGTGAATTCCTTGGGCCACATCACACCTGAACCAGTCCAAATTCTGCAGCAAAGGCACATTACCACTAGAAGACAGCAGAAAGGCACAGAGGTCTTGGTACAGTGGGAAGGAGCTTCCAAGGCAGATGCCACATGGGAAGTGCTTCTAAAGCTTCAACAACAATTTCCCCACCTTGTGGGCAAGGTGCTTTGAAGGGGAGGGCAATGATAAGACCCTACCTTAAGCATGATTTACTTAGCTTGGGTCTAGCTACTTTAATCTACCTTAATACTTGTTATTTTCATGCATTGCTTATTGTATTAAACTAGTATAGGCTGGTGTGAGCTGTACACAGCTTATGGAATGAGTCATAGGGTCTGTTACCAGGTGGTTACATCCGGGGCTGCTCATACTTGTGCACAGGCAGTTAGTGCTTTAGCATGTGGGTATCTAGTTGGTTATTATCCAAGGGAACCAATGGAAAGCCTGATCTATAACAGTCAATGACAGGCTGTCATGTAAGCTGGCCATGCACCTCAAGCTACTTAGGCTCATTTTCTTCTTTTTTGAATACTTATCAATGAGAATGAATTAGTTTTACTTAGCCTTTCTTTTCTTAGTCTTCTATAATTCTTGGAGAGTGATCATCTCTAATTGATCGATTAAACACTTATTTGGTGAGAGCGTTAGAGTGAATTGAGTGAAATAGGTAGGAATTATTAAGAACCTATCAGAGTATCATGTTTCATTCTTTGCTTGCTTGCAGATTTGCTTCCAACAAGTGGTTTGGTGCTATTATTTTCAGTGGGATCTTAAGACTTTCATCATAGTGGTATATAAACTTCAAATCTAAGTATTCCTTGCTCATGTCACCTTGATTTATGATGACTGCATTAATCATAATTGAATTTTTCATTTTGTTTCCAGAAAACCTTAGCTATATTTTCAGGAAAAAAACAAAGATACGAAGTAACTGCTGGAACTATCCAGCAGAAAAATAAAAAAAGTAACTGCTGGAACTTTGTGATGTTTTTATTGGTTTGTTTGTTCAATTTTCCACTGCATTTCTTTAGTTTGAATTCTTCCTTTCTTTATGGTGTCACATACAACTGTTGAAGAAATCTTGAAAATTGATATCAAACCTGTTTGGAAGAAGGGCACTAAAATCACTTTCCCTGAGAAAGGCAACCAAGAACCTGGCATTACTGCAGCTGATTTAATATTTGTGGTGGATGAGAAACCTCATCCTATTTTCAAGAGAGATGGAAATGATCTCTCATAGGGTTGTGACCCTCAATAAAAACAAAATTACTTATTTGATACAAGTAATATTTGTGAAGTATCCAACACTCTTTATCGAGGGTTATGACCCTTTTTATCGAGGGTTATGACCCTCGATAAAGATAAAATACTTTATTCGAGCTTTGTTTAGGCCATCGAAACATCTTTTTCGACGGTGTTTCTTCTAACGCCTTTCGAAGGTCATCTTAACAGTCAAAATAACCCTCGTAAAGAGTCTTTTTTTTTTTTTTTTTTTTTTTTTTTTTTTTTTTTTTTTTTTTTTTTTTTTTTTTTTTTTTTTTTGTGAGAGGAAGTCTTTCACAGAATAAGTTGGGAGAAAATCGAAAAAGAAATTAAGCCTTTTAGATCAAAGGACTTGAAGCGAGACAACCTGGAAATTTGATGACGTTACAGAGGAGGCAACCTGTAGGTGAGTTTGAGAATGAAGGAGGCAGCTTACGGTGGTTTTGAGGATCGGGGGTGATTTTAACGAAAATATACAAATAAAAAGAAAATAAATAAATAAGCAATGATGTGAAAATACTTGAATTTATTACTTAGTCTTGGCTATGAGATATTGTATAGATTAGTAATTTTACATCTCAATACCTCAAATTTATTCAAAAAATATAAATTATTCTTCATTCCAATTTTTCTTTAGCTATGTATTCTCATCATTCTCATGGCCATTTACACAACCTTGACTAACTTGGTGGTAAGAGAGACTCAGTTGGTGGACCTGAGTTGAATCAGAATAGCCAAAAATCATCAAATTTTTATAGCAATATTACTTGGTGGTAATTGTGGGAGGAAACCTTTCCTATATAGATGCACATAAATTATAGCATCATTATATCAGTCAGATACAAATTCCTCCAAATATTTCACCTTTAAGATAGAACGTTAAATTAGAAATTCAAGTTAAATATATAAGGAAGAAAACTAAATGAACTGAGTTGAAGACACCAATTCTAAATATTTGAGTCTGGCCATAACATAACATAAATGGTCAAATGCTGAAAATCAAGCATACTACTGTGTACATGGGTCTAGCCAAAAGTATCCATTAAGTGCTAACCGATGGAATATCAAGCATATTGATCTTCGACCGATGGAATATCAAGGATATTGATCTTCGACATTGTTCACCACATTCAAGCTAGAAATTCATAATGACCATCAAAATTAATCAAATACCGATTCCCTTGCTGCTTATCTTGCCTTCCTTTGTCTCCTTTCTTCTTGCCTTGCTGCCATCTCTCTTTGCCTTCTTGTTTCCTTGCCATTGCACAACCACAGTTGTCCTTAAAAGGTTTATCATGCATTGAATCTGCTAGAAATTCATGAGCACGTCATCAATGATCTAAGTAAAAAGCTTATGGGGGAAGCTTCAAGAACAAAGCTTATGGGGGAAGCTTCAAGAACCTTTTAGAAAAAGGTTAGGGGGAATGGGGAATTATTGGATTTTATTTTTATCTTTATTATGAAGTTACTGTGTTGGCTTTTTTTTTAGTGGAAAAAATGAATAACTTGGTTATAATTATAATAATAATAATAATAAATTTCTTTTTTTCAATTTTAAACATTGACTACATTCTACCGTTAAAACAATGATAAGAGAATCTTTATAACACAATTTAGTCCTTTTATATATATATATCGAACTGTTTAGGTGTTATTCAGAGAGAGATATAGTAGTATTGTTAAATTGAAATTGTTATTAGAAGTTTTAAAAAAATTATAATGATGTGTAAAATTGTGAGGTTTGAAAAGATAATATGGTCAATTTTTATGAAGTCAAACAAAAGAAATAAAAGTCAACAAATATAGATGATGTGGCATATTTTAAGACAGTTGTCGTATTGTTATCGGGAGCATATCAGCTGCAATGTAGTAACTTACAATCCCTGCATTGTGACTTACTTGGTCCAACCAAAATTGGACATCTCAATTAAAAATCCATGTCAAACCCACCTCATCTAAAAACTAACAGAGCTATTTCTTTGCCTTCGTTAACTCACAGTCTTTCATCTTTCCTCTACATCCTCAGTCTCACCCTTCCCCACCACCAAAAACTTCTCATCTATTTCCCAACCTCAAAGGCTCAAACAACCCCATATTCTCAGAGAGAGTTCCGGATAACCCAAAGAATGAAGAAACAACATAGAGATTTCGGTGTATATTGATCAACAAGAAATTCCATAAAAATAATTTACATTATTTTCTGAAAATTTAACAAAATAAATCCAAAAGAAGACCACAAAGCAAATTCATCAAAACTGAAAATTTTAATAACATAAACAGTAGATCCCGACCAGTGGAAGAAAAAGTTGGGATTGACAATTGAATAAGGTAGTTTTGGTCATGGGAGCTTTTGGCTGATGGGTATGGTGGTTTTGTGTGGAATCTCGCAAATCAATGCCTGGACTCAACGATTTAACTCGATTTACTCTCTTTTCTCTTAGATTTCTCTCCGCCATACAGCCCCGTTAGAAGCCCCAATCAACGTGAGTAACAAGAAGCCCTCCAAAGGTCAAAAATCCGACCACAACAAACCTTATATATGTCGCTGATGTCTTTCTTGCTGCCGACCACGAGAGTTGGCAGGGGGTAATGTTGATGAGACGAGTGGATCTGGAAGGGGCTAACGGCGGAGGTTGGGGAGATAACGAGAGAGCTTAAGTTAACGAAGGCAAGGAAACAACTCTATTAGTTTTAGCTGAGGTGGGTTTGACATGGATTTTTAATTGAAGTGTCTAATTTTGGTTGGACCAAGTAAGTCACAATGCAGGGATTGTATGTTATTACATTGCAGCTGATATGCTCCCATTGTTATCATATAGAAATTGGTGAGGTGGTATTTCCGAAATATATTTTCTCCCAAATATATAAACTCTCATCTCATTGTTTTCTCAACGAAACTAGAATTGCGGATAGGCGTGAATGGCTGCTGCTTCGAGCGATTATGCCCCTAGGGCTAAGGATGCCCATATCCTGGACGAGAAGCAAGTGCACGGCCCGCCAGAGAAGAAGCAGAAGATAGAAGAAACCAACATTGACCCTATGACTATGAACGACGAGGACGACGAACTTCCTGACATGACCGATGAAGAAATGGCTTTGTATGGGAGACAGGTTAAAGAGAGCGGGGTAAGCACCACAAAACAAAACTCATACTTTCCCTTCCCTAGCTCCAATGACAATGTCTCATCTCATTGCAGGGCTTTGATGTGGACAATTTTACCCACTCTTTCTCAATTGGTAGAATTGAGCCGATAAGTGAACCATGGAGTGACTCAAGGAAGAAACGATTTGGTGATTATTCTAAGGAAGCAATCGAAAAGTACAACACTGAACAGGTCTGTCTTTTCAAATTAAAATTAAAATTAAATTGACCTTACCTTATTATTTATTTATTTTCTTTTTTGGACAATTGGTTTGTGTAGAAGAAGAACTTTAAGTTCAAGGAGGTGGTGAAGGTAAACACACAGGTCGTTCAAGGTATCGACTATTATATTACCTTCAAGGCTGAGGATGCTTCTACTGGTGTTATTCAAACCTTTCAAACTTTGGTGTATGACGGAATTGGAGAGCGAGAGATCATATTGATTAGGATAAAGCCAATCTCTAAACAAGGTAAACCCATCATTATTCTGCTCTCAATTTTCGTAAATTGTGTTTCTTTTTGTTAGATGCGCAATTGATTAGCTTTTGTTTTCTTTATTAGAATAATTCTTATTTGCTATGGATTTCATAATCCTAAGATATTGACACGGTCAAAGTTCACCAGTCTAGGTGTTTATTTGGCCCAAGATCAAAGTTCATGTATTAAATTGGTTACAATAAAAGATGAGGGGTCTAAGTGCAACCATCACATTAAGGGATGTTGATGCATTTTACCCAAAAAAAAAGAAAAAAAGATGTCTTCAAGGTGTATTGTTTAAGATGGCTTTGTCAATCCATAATCGAGGCATTTCAATTTTAATCATCGATTTCTATTAATAAAATTATAACTTATAAAAAAAATCACCTTTCTGCATTCTGTACACTTTGCTAGGGACTTCAAAGATGATTTTATTTTGTCATAGTAGATCTTACTTTATTTATTTATTTATTTTTTTGCGTTATACAAGACAAGCAAAGTCTAAATAGATTAAGAAACCATCTGTTGCCCTTGTTGAGGTTTACGGGGAAGAAATTGTGAGATAGTTGGAGTATCAAAATTGTAGATGTTATGACATAGGACAAATAGGAACGAAGCAAAATCAAATTTAGGATTCTTGGGTCAGATCTGGTAGTGCTTGGAAAGCTTGGATTTTGAGGAATTAGAGTTAGGTTTCTCTTGACTTTACATTTGATAGTAATGTTTGATGGGGAAAAGAGTAGAGGGTTTTTTTGTACTTTTTAAAATTCTTACAATTTAAGTTATTAGGAGTTCGTCTTGGTGGACTGGTGATGATTTTCTTTTCCAGAATCTGCAGGCCTATTATAATTCAATTTGGTGTAGCCATTAGTCCTTAGGTAGGGTATCAGAAAGATCGTAGATTGATGCTTGTTATTGGCTATCGTGAAGGGAGGATGCCTGTAATGAAATTGTTATTCATGGTCTCCAGGACCTAGAGTTTACTAGTTTCAGAAAATACCTAGTTAAATGGATAAATAGAAGTAGCTATTTATTCATTTGGACAACAACTTGGTATGGTAGAATTTCTGTTGGGTTGAATGGAAAGTGGAAAGTGATTTAGTGGGTTACAATGCAACATGATTTGGTAGGCTTTTAGTAACATCATAGGCTAAAAGTGCTCTTAATCATGTTGTTGACTCAGATGCCTTGTAATTCAGGCACCTAGGCAAGAATACTATGAGACTTTTTTCAAGGCACATAGCAAATGAAAAGCATGTTGATCTTGTAATGTTTGATATTTGCAATTTTTGTTTTAATTTGCTTGATGGGTTCATGAGAGGTTAGAATACTGATAACTTAGTTGGAGAGGATTTTTTGAGAAGGCTTTACTCTCTCTCTATCAAAATGCCAACACCTTTTTTTGTTGTTTTTCTTTTTTATTTTCATTATGGCTTTGTATTTCATCATTAGAAACTGTAATTACTTCATGAAAAAAAAAAAAAAGCTTTTGTTTTCATTTTTAGAATACTTTTTATCTTTTCTATCTTTCCTTTTTCTCTTTCTTATGCTACTGTTCACGTTAGTCATGCTTTGCCTAAAGAAAAAAAGGGCGGAAGTTAGGACCTAAGAAGTAGCACCTTCATTATAAGATAGGAGAGAGCGTTTCATGAATGTCACCTATCTGCATTTTGTACATTGTGCTAGTGACTTGAAAGATTATTTTATTTTATCAAGTGGATCTTATTCTATTCCTACATTATGCAAGACATACAAAGTCTAACTAGATTAAGAAACAGGCTGTCGCCCTAGCTCAGGTTTACGTTTTGTAATTTTGAGGGAAGAAATGGTAAGATCGTTGGAGTATCAAAATTGCTGATGTGATTAGTTTGTGGTGTATACTTGAGATTTGGCTTCATTTAGTTTTAGGTCATTGACCTAACATGAGATTGTATCTTAAGCGGATTGATATTGCTTTTGGTCTTTGCCCTAAAGATTTGGCTTCCAAAGCTATTTTTGGTCAACTATTTTTTTTTTTATAACGTAGGGAACCTTTTTAAAGAAGAGTCATTCGGACTTGCAGTTTTTGGTCAACTTTTTAAATATCTTTCGAATATAGAATTATTATACTAATTTCTTTCGTACTACATTTTGGAGAGATGGGGAGGATTCAAGGGTTCAATATGGGTGGGATTGGAAGGTTAAAATGGATATTTGGGGAGTATAGGGGAGATGTGAGGACCCAAAAGAAAATCTCTTCTAACTTACAAGGAATGGTTACCAAGCAGTGGAGATGTGTTGCAGGAAAAACCAAAGGGGAAGATTTATGGAGATATTGGAGTACCATAGTGGATCACGAAGAGGCTCCATTACGGTACCAGAAGGGAAGGTGGGTGGTTGGGCCTTATTCAAATAATAACTGCGGCAATGTTTTATGGGGGGGAATGTTGAGAAAGCGGGGATCTCAGGTTGGCAACCCACAACTGTAGGTGGATGCAGTGACGGCTTCAACAGATTTTTGCTGCTGATTGGAAGGGGAAGAAGGGGAATGGAAAGTTTTTTAATCACTATCTGCAGCAATTTCAGAGACTTATTAAGGAAATTGGGAGGTCAACGTTTTTAAATGGGAAGGATTTTTATAAATCAGATCCCAAGGAAAGATGCCATGACAGGTATAGCTATGTCCACGGGTACCACACGACCAACAAGACAGTTTGCTCTCCTATTGTTAGTGGTGTATTGGGTGTAAGGAAGAGAAGCACTTTTAATCAAAGCTTTATTGGGGATATGGTTTTGGCGCTTTGGGTTGGAAGATACGCATTTATGGAGATGAATAATTCCTATGATGTATGAGGTGGAATGGGATGGGAGGATTTGAAACCTGCTTATGGACTAATGGATGTAGCCCTTGGAAAAGCATTTAGAAGGGCTGGGATGGGTTTCTACACCATGTGCGCTTTGATGTAGGAGATGGTCATTGTGTACGGTTTTGGCATGATACCTAGTGTAGGGATCACTCTTTGAAGGTGTTGTTTCCCGATCTGTATACATGTTCCACAGATAGAGATGCCTCAGTATGTGATATGTTGATTGGCCAGATGGATGGAGAGATGTGAAGCTGGAATGTTAGATTTCAAAGAGAAGGTTATGATGGATTGAGTTGGAGGTTGAAAGGGAGTTGTTGTTAGATTTCATAGAGAAGGTTGTGATAGATTGAGTTGGAGGTTGAAAGGGAGTGGTGATTTTAATGTTCATTCTTACCACAATGCATTATGAGGTAATTGTGCCATGCCTTTCCCTTAGAAGAATATCTGGATTGTTAAGGCTCCCAGGTGGGTCTCCTTCTAGGTATGGACAGCAGCATGGGGAAAGATCCTCCCTTGTGACAATCTCATTAAGAGAGGTTACATGTTGGTAGGATGGTGTTTCGTGGGATTTGTAGAGTTTTTTCTTTAGCTCTTTTGGGATTAATTGGGTACTAGTGGAGAAGTTCATTTATTTTATTTTTATTTTTTTACGGGAGGAATTGGGTTGGTAATGTTTCATCAGATATATGGAACCTCGTCGCTTATGTTTGATGTGACATTGTAGAAGGAACAAAATTGTCATACTTTTGAGAATATGGAGAGTTTGGTGAGTCAATTGATAACATTGTTGAGTAGATCCTTGCTTGATTGGTCTCATGTGTGGAGTTTTACTAATTGCAATTCCCTCTTTAAATTTAAAGAGTTGCTACACATAATTTTGCTTTTTTGTAACTCTTTTGGCGCCTTTGTGTTCATCTGTAGGCATATGAAGTAGTTTTTTTTTTTTAATTATTATTATCATTATTATTATTATTATTTTTATATATTTCTCTAGCCAGATTGGTGTTCTCGAGTGGATTCGATATTGCCTCAATTAAGAGGATTTTGGCAATAAATATTCAAAATACGTTATACTGTAATTGATCATATGCAGCATAGGTATAACTGATTGTGCAAGTGAGGAGTAGGTTTCATTTGAAGATGCAGTAGGACTAGGCCAAGGCGGAATCATGATGCGAGTTAAGCTTTTACATGTTTGTGTTGGCTTATGAGCTACTAGATAGATCATAGATGGTCATATATAAAATTGATTATGTAGGATTATGGACCAGCAAGTCTAATAGTTCAAAAAGGCAAATAAGGCCCTTGACATAGTGTTATTATTTGATATTGTTGACATTATTTTTATTATTTGCAGGAAACGAAGACCCGACAATCTGACGTCATTAAAGTTCATGATTCACAAAAGTTGCTAACAATAGTTTATATTTTTGTCAAATGGAGGGAAAACACTTTTAATTCTGAATTTAGTGTTTTTATGGTAATTTTGGGATGAAGTTATGTTTGTTAAGACTCTTGCTAAAATTATCCATGGCCTTTTTCATCAAATGTCTAGCAACAACAATGCTCTTTCCGTTCCATTACTATAGGGTTAACATGACAATATTTTGAGGGGGTGGGGACTTGGAAGTGGGAACTACCCTTTGCCATCCCGCGTAGGAAGTTGCGTAGTGAGTGTTTAATTCATTGTTGTGCAACTTGAATGTCATACTAAACCCCAAACGAGTAATTTTTAATATGGGTCGTTGGTGACTTTTTGTGCGACTTTAATGTCAAAGCACCACAATAGTTTTTCAAGTTGGAGACTCTTCTTCCTTTTTTTATTTTGCTTGTCAGGATGGTGGCTTTGAAGTTGGAAGAAAGAAGGAATCCATCCTGGGATGGGATATCCAGTTTTCAACACTTCTATTGACCAACTTCACTAAAATTTTGCATATATACAAAAAAGCGACTGAACTAATAGAAAGAAAACCAAATAAAGTAAATACCGATATATCACGTCAGATAGAAGATATCATTCATCAGTTGTAAGAGGAATGTAATGCAAAATCCTCAAATGGGTATTCCTTAAATGCAACGGTGGCAACCATAACTCCCTAATTCTACAGTCCCCGGCACTCCCACCATCCCTATTTACCCGTTTTGCTTGGTCTTGAAAAAGGTCCGACCATTGTTACCAAAGTTCGAAAAATGCTATCCATGGTGTCTCTTTGATTACTGGTGAGCTTGGAAAACAGAGGGACTAAACTGCGAGAGGGGAACGCCGTCCTAAGAAGAAAGATGAGGACTTACCGAGGCCTTTTGGAATTTTTTGATAGATTTGTCAATTTTTCTTTTTTAATTTGACATGACATCATTTTATCATTATTTTAATAGATCCATCACTGTTAGAAGTGACACTGTGACGAGTAATTCCGATGGAATTGTACTGGCGGAGGCTGTTACCCAGCCCCATCGAGCGCCATGAATCTCGTAAGCTGGAACTGCCAGGGGCTTGGGAACCCCAAAGCAGTTCGCGCTCTTCACAGTATGGTGAAGTCAAAAGGTCCCAAAGTTTTGTTTTTAATGGAAACAAAACTGAGTAGTAGAAGGATGGTAGACATTCGCACAAAAGTTGGTTTTGATTATGCAATTACAGAACCAAGTGTGGGCCAAAGTGGCGGTTTGGCTTTATTATGGAAACAAAAAGTTGACGTGCGCATTCAAAATTTTTCTCAGCATCACATTGATGCTCATATGGATTCCATTCAATTGCAGTGTTGGCGTTTCATTGGCTTCTATGGCCGGCTGGAGCAGCATCGGCGTAGGGAATCATGGGCTCTCCTTAAACACCTTAACAGCCTAGACTCTTTGCCTTGGCTATGCATAGGTGACTTTAATGAGATTCTAGCAACATCTGAAAAAAGTGGGGGCCAAGATCAATCCATTCGCCAAATCTTGGATTTTCAGGAAACAGTGAATTCTTGTGCCTTCATTGATCTGGGTTATCAGGTAGCCAGGTACACTTGGAACAATAACATAGATGACGAGGCAAATATTCAAAGGCGTCTCGACAGAGCATTGGCCACCTTATCTTGGTTGGATTTCATTCCCATGTACACCGTGACCCACTGCCCGAGTTCTATTTCAGATCATTTAGCTTTAGTGATTGACACTGCCCCTACAGCTAGACCCAGACGAAGACAGAAAGCCGTGAGAAGATTTGAGGAAAAGTGGGCCACACTCTCGGCTTGTGAAGAGGTTATAAGGAGTTCATGGCAAAAGCATACCAGTGAAGGAAGCCCGATGTACAGATTATGTCAAAAACTGTCTAGATGCCGTATGGCTCTTATGGATTGGAGTCGTGAGGATTTCGGGGACCTATCAACTCGGATCCAGCATAAGTTGACAGCTATTGAAGCACTACATACAGACAACTACCGTGGGCAACATAACCCTCAACTACGGCTTCTACGGGAGGAACTTAATCTCCTCTTACACCAAGATGAACTCCATTGGCGTCAGCGGTCTCGAGAAGTCTGGCTTGCAGCAGGAGACAAAAATACGAAGTTTTTTCATCAACGGGCTAAACAGAGAAGGGGTAAGAATACCATCAAAATGTATTTTCGATAGTAATGGTACATGGTGTGTTGAAGAAGGCCGAATGGGTGAGGTTGCTGTCTAGTATTTTGAGGAGATGTTTTCCATGTCTAGTGGGTTGGATTGGGAAGATACAGTAAGTGTTATTGATGGGGTGGTGACCCCTGACATGAACTGCATGCTCACATCTCCTTTCACTGCTATGGAGGTCCAACAAGTTGCGTTCCAAATGCACCCATCTAAAGCTCCAGGCCCTGATGGTATGTCAAGTTTTTTCTTTCAAAAATATTGGCATATTGTAGGCCAGGATGTGGGCACTGCTGTTTTATCTGTTCTAAACTCAGGTTTTTTGCTTCGAAAAGTTAATCATTCTCATATAGTTCTGGTTCCTAAGAGAAAGAACCCTCAACGTATGTCAGACTATCGGCCTATTAGACTCTCTAATGTGGTATATAAAATCTTATCCAAAGTTCTTGCCAATAGAATGAAGAGGGTGTTGCCATGGATTACTTCGGAATCTCAAAGTGCGTTTGTTCCGAGGAGGCAAATCACAGATAATATTAATGTGGCCTTCGAGTTGATGCATGGGTTGAGAAATCGGCAAAGGGGAAAGCTTTGCCAAATGGCGATTAAGCTTGACATGAGTAAGGTGTACGACCGAGTGGAGTGGGGTTTTCTTGAAAGAGTTATGGTTCGTATGGGCTTTGAGAGGCGATGGATCAACCTCATGATGATGTGTGTTCGCACCACATCTTACTCAGTTCTGTTAAATAGAAAGCCTATTGGGTACATCAAGCCCTCTCGGGGAATAAGAGAAGGGGATCCATTGTCCCCCTATTTATTCCTATTGTGTGCAGAGGGGTTATCGGCCCTGCTTAGGAAGGTTGAAAGAGACCGGAAGATTAGTGGGGTATCAGTTTGTCGGGGTGGCCCCAAGATCTCACATCTATTGTTCTTTGATGATAGTCTATTGTTCTGTTGTGTTAGCTCTGCTGAAATGCCACCGTCTAATGAAGGTCCTGGCAATGTATGAAAGGGCTTCGGGTCAAATGGTTAATAAGGAGAAGACTGCGCTTTTCTTCAGTAAAAACACTCCGGAGCAGGTGTGAACTACGATTCAGCATCTTTGGGGCGTTCAAGGCACTGTCAACTTTGAAAAATACTTAGGTTTACCAGCGCTTGTTGGCAAATCTAAACAGCAAACCTTTACGGGGCGGAAGGAACTGATTGCTAGGCGGCTTCAGGGATGGAAGGAGCGCCTATTGTCAAGGGCAGGGCAAGCTATTCTGATTAAGACCACCGCACAGGCCATACCGACATATACAATGAGTTGTTTTAAATTACCCAAGGTCTGGTGTGACGACGTGAACTCCATGATCTCTAATTATTGGTGGGGACAGTAGCATGATGAACATAAAATCCATTGGCTAAATTGGGTTCGTCTTTGCTCTTCAAAATTCGATGGTGGAATGGGCTTCCGTGACCTCCAATGTTTTAATGTGGCTCTCTTAGCGAGGCAAGGATGGCGACTCCTAACTTAGCCAACTTCTCTGTTCTATCGGGTTTTTCAATCCAAGTATTTTGCAAGGTGCTCTTTTTTGAAAGCAAAGCTGGGGTCTAACCCCTCGTTCATATGGCGCAGTATTTTGGCTTCTCGAGCTCTGCTTCTCAGAGGAATGAAATGGTCCATAGATAATGGCCGAGAGGTTAATATATGGAAGGATGAGTGGGGTGTCTCTGCTCTGACGAAATGCTCAAATGCCAGGGAGGTTCAATGGGTCTCTAAGCTGATTGATGAAGAAAGGGGGGTGTGGAATGTACCAATCCTTCATGAGATTTTTGAGCAGGATAGTATCCAGAAGATTCAACAGATACCCCTACATGATACTCGGAGTGTGGATGGTTTTTCCTGGAAACCCCACCCTACGGGTGTCTTTACAGTGAAGACAGCGTACAACCTAGCAGTCAGTCCTAAGTTTCGAGGGGAGGAAGGTGATAGTTCCAACAGGACCCAGCACGAATGCGTTTGGAAAGCTCTATGGAAATTGAAGATGCCCAATAAAGTTAAGATACATCTTTGGCGAGCTTGCATGGGTGCCCTCCCCACCCGCTTCTCTCTTCGACGCCGTCGTGTTTTGGCTGACCCAATTTGTCCTATTTGTTCCGGTGAAGATGAGACCACCACTCATGCCTTATGGAGTTGCCCTTATGCTGGGACTATCTGGGCTCTTGCCCCAGGAAAGTTCCAAAAGATGCCCTCGTCTGCGCCTGACTTTTTCCTCTTGGCCTTGCGGATCTTCAAAGACTTGCCTCGAGACCTGGTGGAGCTTTGGGCGGTGACGACCTGGGCTATATAGTTTGCTCGTAACAAATTTGTCCATGAACAATATCTCCCTCCGCCTCAAGATACTTTGGATATGGCTGTTCGGCTTCTCAATGACTTCCAACGAGTCACTGCCATGCAGCGGTTGAACCCACCTAATGCAACTTAACTGCTGCTCTTCAAGTATTCCTCTAGGTTATGTTCTAGTTGTATTTGCTTTTTATGTTTGATATTTCACTTTTGTCCTCGTGACAGGTGTTTGTCCCTCTATCAGCTTCTAGCTCTCTTTGGCTTGATGGTGTGGACCCTGGATGTAATCCCTTGTTTTCTTTTTCAATAAAGCATTCTCTATTGTTTACTCAAAAAAAAAAAACTTCTTTCGATGTTGTCACAAAACCTTGCATTTTTTCATGTCATCATTTGAATATATAGTTTTTAGAGTTACAAAAAGACATAGTGTTTAACTATGTTAGTTTAAAGTTTAAACTAATATTAGAAATCATCCTCTTTTTTTATAAACCAACCTAACATTAAATAAATTCTAAATAAATTAGATTTTATTTTCTTTAAGTAAATTCTAATTAAATTAGGTAAATTTGTTTTTTAATAATTTATAATTTGAATTTTATTTATTAATTAAATATATATCATACATAAAGATTTTTTTGTCGTAAAATGCACTAATGAGCTAAAAGTATGTGCCCAAATTGACAACCAATTATGATATGTAATGTTTTTATGTTGTTGATTTGGTTATTCTCCAAACTAGTCGCAAACCCGTGCGATGCACGGAAAAACTGACATTAATAATATGCTAAATGTAGTAATTATGCAAGATACTATATAATTTTTTTTTTTTTTTAAAAAAAAAAAGAATATCAATAATAAATTTAAACACAAAATAGAGTATAATTTATTTATTCTTCTTTTGTTGTTCCATAGCAGTCAACGAATAATTCTCCGTAATTGCAAATGTTGTGAGTTGTGCATTGCTTTCATCATCATTTTTATTTTTTTTTTTGTTTGTAATTTAGCAGATTCATCATCTTCACTTGATAGGTTGCTTACACAATCATTTAAAACAAACACCCATAAGAGATGGACATTACCGTATGTAAATTTCAGTGCATAGTATACAAAGGTACTCCAATGCATTTCTCCCTCTGAGTTAAAATAAATATGTTTCCGAACTCTTTCTTTTAAATTAAATGTATATGTTCCCGCGCAAATCTCAACAATAACTTATTCTGATTGTACATATTGATTGTTTTGAGCTAAAAAAAAACTTTTTGTTGGAATAGTCACGTTATGTATCTTCACTCTCGATAGTTACATACAAGTATATATAACATAGAAAAGCGGATGCCCATGACGTGTACGTGTGGGATGAAATAAATCCTCATTGAATTTTATTTTTCCATTTGAAGGGGCTCGTACATGTTTTGCAGTACCCCCTGTGAATACTCCACCGGTATGAGTTGCAATTAGCCCTTTTGTTCAACTTGTAGTGGTATAAACTTTTTTCTATAAGTAACTTGCAGTGGTACAAACTTGTAAATATTAAATGTTAATATTCTGCTCTTCTTTTTCTTGTCGAATCACCGAACCACAGTATTCTTTAGATGATGCAAATGTTCAAATTAAAAGATGTTCATAGAAGTTCAAATTAACTTTTTGCCTACAAGTACTTGACAATCAAATAGGACTATCAATTCTATATAAACTTCTCTTGAACTTTGTCCTAGTACCAAAACATAACCTTTTTCACAGTTATCCTGCCCCATCAGATCGTAGAAGCATTTTTCATAGCAAAAAATATAAGCATCTGTATGTCATTCCTATGAAGTGAAATCCACTATAGTGATTTAGTAAATAGCCCAAAGATCTTTAGGAGAAGCAAATTGTTTTAACTTTTCAATTCAAATCTTGAAACTTAATATATGCATAGAAAGACAACTGACATCCTCCACTTGCTGAAGTGGACAAAAGAAGGGTGTTCATTCTCCTAAGAAGGGCGCTCATCCCAATTCAAAAGAAAAAGAAAGTGAACCTTTGAGAAGCATTGTAGTGCAAACTAAACTTTAAAACCATCCATCCTTGTTAGCAACAACTACATATCATTTCAGGAAATCCTTATCAAATCATTATCAACAAAGCGACAGAAGCAATAATCAATTATGCATTATTATGCTTCCTTAAGCCATTACGAAATGAACACTTCTATTGCACAACATCATAGATCATATAGAAAAGCAATAGTTATACTACTTTACATAGATCATAACACTATAACAATCTTTGGGTTATACCATAAAATTGTTTTCAATGAATTCTTTTTTGTCAGTTTCTTGGAGAAACTACTTAGTCTACTTTACATGATTTAAATTAAAGTCATTCTGAATCTGCTACAAAAAATTTCAACTTATAATTGTTGAAGGTTATAAAATTGAGAACAACAGAAAGTGTTATGGAGAAGAGTAACTCATGCAAAATCAAGAATAATTATGATATAACCAATATTATGATACCTTATATTTGTGTTTTGGTGATGGAAAATTTGGTTCAGGCATTTCTTCAAACATCTAGAAGTTGCCGTTTAAACCAAAGAGATATGAGAGACACTGCCTATAGTTGTAGCTCCACACTTTCTTTCTCTAGAATTTTTGCAGCCAAATACAAACAAAAACCACTCAAATCATCAAAAAATAAAAAATAAAAGAGGAGGAAGAACAATATATATATAGAAGCCTCCCACCACGACCAAGCTTTAATCTATAAATACGAAAACTTCCATCGCCCCCACCACCAATGCCAAAAAGCCATCCGCCTGAACTACTGACAATACCAATGCATTCATGCATTTTCATGGAGATATTTCTTTTCAAGGAATGGTTTTTGATTAGGCTGTGAATTGTTCTAATTTGGGATGTTGGATTGGATGGGAATTGCTGGGAATTTGGCTGCAAACTCTGCAGCTGAGTATGCAACTACTTGGTCTTCTTCTGCTAACAATGGGGGCGTAGGTACAACATTAACTCCTGCCCAAAGGACGTACGGCCCTCCACATCTTCGGAATCGTCCACCTGTTTCTGACTCACTTATTGCTTATGGTGGGATTGTTTCATGTAGTGACCATCTCGGTATGGTGGCTCAAGGTGGGGTGGTGGTCCTAGAGAGAGAGAGAGAGAGAGAGAGAGAGAGAGAGAGAGAGAGAGAATGAGGGAGAGTCGGAGTGAAGAGGGAGACCATAGGAGATTCGAAGAGGAACAAGGATTACTGAAAAAGCATCGAGTAATTTGACAACTAAAATTAAACTTTAAAAAATCAATAGAAAAATAATAATGAGGTATAAAATTGTGAAGTCTCAAAAGTTGATGTGTCAACATTTTAGGAAGTCAACCAAAAGTCAAAAAGGCTTCGGTTTTATATTATAGTATAGATAAGAAATATTGGTTTGGCTCAGAAAATATCTCAAATAGAACCAACTTATTTTGTAGACGCCCATGTTCAATCTTCTAAGTGATTTTTATCATTATTTTAATTCTCATGAACTTTGGGTCAAAATAAAACTAACCCCCTCAACTTTTGAATTGAAATCATACGCCCCCAAAGTTAAGATTTTGACCAAATTGATCATTCTGTCACTCTTCTATTAATTAGTTGGAAGGAAAGAAAGAAAAATATCTAAGACTAAATTATGATTTGTAGCGTTACATTTTGGGCTAACTTGATTAAGTAAAAACACACACAACAATAGTTAATAAACAATTGGATTTAAAATAAATATTGATCATTCATTAAAGAAAACCTAAGATATGCTCTATCATAGAAACACACACACAACAATACTTAATAAACCATACAAGGAGGTAAATAACCAAAGACAACATATAATAAACTAAGAAAAAATACACAAAAAGCAGCTAGCTAGTGTTCATATGAAAATACTCTCCGGTAAATGGGCAACAAACTACTTGTTAAAGCAAAGTTCTTTGTTAGATCAAAAAAAAAAGAAAAGGATATGATGCCCTATTAACAAGAGGGTATACTTTGTCTTCTTTTTCTCCTTCATCGATTAAGACACTGCCAAATCGGGCTATTTTTCCATAGCCATTGGCTCCCCATCCCGAACCCCATGAATTTTTTTATCAACCAATACTCCTCTCCATTTTCATCTGTGTCATATCCTACCACAAGGATGGCATGGACACCTATTGGTTCATGTGCTTGATTTAACGGATTCTTTGGGCCTTTATAAATTCCCTACAACCATAAGACAAACACTAATTAGAAAATATCAAAACAACATTCTTATAAATTGTGCAAACAATAATCATTTACCTCTTTAAGTTCTTTGAATTCTTCAAAAACATGCACAGCAGCAGTCACAGGTTGTTTTGCAACTTGATAGAGTAAAGCATTTTGATCAAAATTACTTATTTTATAAAAACCAGTAATTCCTACTCTTCTTGACAACTAAAAGAAATAAAAATAGTAAATATGTAAGAAACCATTAATGAACATACACACAAATATACACAAATACAAATACACACAAAGAACATATACACAATAAACTCAAAGAACATATACACAAAAACAAATAAACACCTCAAAATAAAATATACATTACCATATCTTTTGGTTTGCAGTCTCCTTTTCTCCCATGAAAAGGATAATCCTCTTTCGTAGAAATTCCATGTTTTTGTATCCACTGAAAGACTTTGTTAATGTTATAAGTGTAGCATCTCATTTCATCACATTTTTCAGGTTTTGGTTTTGGAACACAACAATCCAATAGTTCTTGTGGTGGTAATTGAACTATTTTTTCATTAGGGTTAAGGTTAGCCTACAAAGCTTCTACAGCTGTAGCCGCAACAATGGCCCAACAACAACCTATAAACAGAACAAAATATTATTACGTTATTTCTATTTATTTTAAAAGACGAATCAAAAGCTAAAAGAAAAATAAAAGCTTTATAAATACTTACAGCAGCGACCTTGTTTTCTAACCGGACTTAGGATATTCATCCAATTCTTAGATATAGGAACTTCACCCTGTTAACTTGAACTCATAACTTTTAGAAAATATGGCTTGCTCATATGTCATGTTATTTTTTTTTAGCTATGTATTCTCATCATTCTCATGGCCATTTACACAACCTTGACTGACTTGGTGGTAAGAGAGACTCAGTTGGTGGACCTGAGTTGAATCAGAATAGCCAAAAATCATCAAATTATTATAGCAATATTACTTGGTGGTAATTGTGGGAGGAAACCTTTCCTATATAGATGCACATAAATTACAGCATCATTATATCAGTCAGATACAAATTCCTCCAAATATTTCCCCTTTAAGATAGAACGTTAAATTAGAAATTCAAGTTAAATATATAAGGAAGAAAACTAAATGAACTGAGTTGAAGACACCAATTCTAAATATTTGAGTCTGGCCATAATATAACATAAATGGTCAAATACTGAAAATCAAGCATACTACTGTGTACATGGGTCTAGCCAAAAGTATCCATTAAGTGCTAACCGATGGAATATCAAGCATATTGATCTTCGACCGATGGAATATCAAGGATATTGATCTTCGACATTGTTCACCACATTCAAGCTAGAAATTATCTCACAGAAAACTAGAGACAAAAAAGAAAATAAATATCGACCATATAAATAAGCATAGAAACTCTAACAAAGTATGATTTAGCAAATAACTCTATTCAAGATAGTATTCTTTAGAAGATTAAAACAAACTAACAACTAATCCAAACTACACCTGATCAGTAACAATAAAATTCATGCTCAGATTAAAACAAATATGTTATAGCAAAAAAAAAAAAATTATAGAAACAATACCTAGCATCAAGTATAAGGAAGAATACCTTACTTAACCGTTCACAATAAACCTTAAGGGCCGGTTTGGCCCCACGTTTTTGGAACCAAAATGCGTGTTTTTGGACAAAAACTCAGAAAGGCAAATGTTTGGTTCTACGTTTTTAGAAAATTACGTTTTCAAAACTGATGAATATGTGTGTTTTCGGAACGGAGGTGACGGGTAACTTTTTCAAAAACGCTGGTTATTAACAAAAATCTGCCTTTTTTATCACACTCTTTTATGTTTGCAATTCCTAAAATACCCAAACAAAACTGCATAAGGACCATCAAAATTAATCAAATACCGATTCCCTTGCTACTTATCTTGCCTTCCTTTGTCTCCTTTCTTCTTGCCTTGCTGCCATCTCTCTTTGCCTTCTTGTTTCCTTGCCATTGCACAACCACAGTTGTCCTTAAAAGGTTTATCATGCATTGAATCTGCTAGAAATTCATGAGCACGTCATCAATGATCTAAGTAAAAAGCTTATGGGGGAAGCTTCAAGAACCTATTAGAAAAAGCTTATGGGGAAGCTTCAAGAACAAAGCTTATGGGGGAAGCTTCAGGAACCTTTTAGAAAAAGGTTAGGGGGAATGGGGAATTATTGGATTTTATTTTTATCTTTATTATGAAGTTACTGTGTTGGCTTTTTTTTTAGTGGAAAAAATGAATAACGTGGTTATAATTATAATAATAATAATAATAAATTTCTTTTTTTCAATTTTAAACATTGACTACACTCTACCGTTAAAACAATGATAAGAGAATCTTTATAACATAATTTAGTCCTTTTATATATATATATACCAGACTGTTTAGGTGTTATTTGGAGAGAGATGTAGTAGTATTGTTAAATTGAAATTTTATTAAAGGTTTTAAAAAAATTATAATGATGTGTGTTTACCGTGAGAGAGAGAGAGAGAGAGAGAGAGAGAGAGAGAGAGAGAGAGAGAGAGAGAGAGATGTGTGTTTATTGTGAGTTGTTCAGGTGTTATATTCATCTTAATCTTTTCTTAATTTTTATCTGTATCTTAATTTTTTTTTTTATCTTTATCTACATCTTATTTTTTTCTTAATCTTTATCTTTATCTTAATTTATTTATTTATTTTTATCTTCATCTTAATCTTAATGTAGTAGTACTGTTAAATTGAAATTGTTATTAGAAGTTTTAAAAAAATTATAAGATGTGTAAAATTATGAGGTTTGAAAAGATGATGTGATCAATTTTTATGAAGTCAAACAAAAGAAATAAAAGTCAACAAATATAGATGATTCGACATATTTTAAGACAGATGTCGTATTGTTATCGGATGGAAATACCAAATCAAGATGGTGAGGTGGTATTTCCGAAATATAGAACATGTTTGGTTTTTTAATTCAAACACAGTTTTCTGTGTTTGAATACAGAAAATGATGGGCCCGGACTAAATTTTTTTTGTTTGGTTCCTGTACTCAACTTTTGGATTCAAATACTTTTAGTGTACAATTGATACTGAAATCAGCCAAAATGAGAACAACTTTGGACTGTTTTCACTTGAACTCAGCTTGGATTCGGCTGCTGTTTAAAAGACCGGTGGGAATTTTGCAATTTTTTTGCACAAATTGACCGGTGGCATGAGCGTAAATAAAGACACAAATTTACTGAAGAAATCTGACATTTGCAACGGCCATCTACCCCCATTTACTCCTTTACTCCAAACCCCTCTGCCATGAAACCCCATTCTCATAAACACCTGTGACATTTGCAACGGCCATCTACCCCATTTACTCCAAACCCCTCTGCCCTGAAACCCACTTTACTGCAAACAAGCCGAGTGAATATCTGATGAATTGATGAGTGAACTGTCATAAGGAAGACGGCTATCACCTCCATGGCCGAAACCCACTATACCAAAACACCCAGTTCAAAAGCTACACCCCCTGAGCTGAAATCACACACCACATGAACCTCCATGGCCGAAACCCACTATACCAAAACACCCAGTTCAAGAGCTACACCCCCTGAACTGAAATCACACACCACCTGAACCTCTTATGCCGAAACCCACTTTACCAAAATCACCCACCCAGTTCTAGACCCAAATTTCAGCAGGCCTCACAAAACCCAGCATGCCTGAAACCCAAAATCAACCACAAATCACCACCCTTTTCCGCCAATTAGTCACCCCCAATCCAAAATCAACCAAAAATCACCTCCAATCAGTCACCCCATAATCCAAAATCAACCAAAAATCAACGCACTCCATTTACCCAAAATCCAGCAAGCATGAAACCCAACGAAGAGAGAGCGAGACTAGAATTGCGGATAGGCGTGAATGGCTGCTGCTTTGAGCGATTATGCCCCTAGGGCTAAGGATGCCCATATCCTGGACGAGAAGCAAGTGCACGGCCCGCCAGAGAAGAAGCAGAAGATAGAAGAAACCAACATTGACCCTATGACTATGAACGACGAGGACGACGAACTTCCTGACATGACTGATGAAGAAATGGATTTGTATTGGAGACAGGTTAACGAGAGCGGGGTAAGCACCACTAAACAAAACTCATACTTTCCCTTCCCTAGCTCCAATGACAATATCTCATCTCATCGCAGGGCTTTGATGTCGACGATTTTACCCACTCTTTCTCATATGGTAGAATTGAGCCGATGAGTGAACCATGGAGTGACTTAAGGAAGAAACGATTTGTTGATTATTCTAAGGAAGCAATCGAAAAGTACAACACTGAACAGGTCTGTCTCTTCAAATTAAAATTAAAATTAAATTGACCTTACCTTATTATTATTATTTATTTATTTTCTTTTTTGGAGAACTGGTTTGTGTAGAAGAAGAACTTTAAGTTCAAGGAGGTGGTGAAGGCAAACGCAAAGGTTGTTCAAGGTGTCGACTATTATATTACCTTCAAGGCTGAGGATGCTTCTACTGGTGTTATTCAAACCTTTCAAACTTTGGTGTATGATGGAATTGAAGAGCGAGAGATCACATTGATTAGGATAAAGCCAATCTCTAAACAAGGTAAACCCATCATTATTCTGCTCTCAATTTTCGTAAATTGTGTTTCTTTTTGTTAGATGCGCAATTGATTAGCTTTTGTTTTCTTTATTAGAATAATTCTTATTTGCTATGGATTTCATAATCCTAAGATATTGACACGGTCAAAGTTCACCAGTCTAGGTGTTTATTTGGCCCAAGATCAAAGTTCATGTATTAAATTGGTTACAATAAAAGATGAGGGGTCTAAGTGCAACCATCACATCACATTAAGGGATGTTGATGCATTTTACCCCAAAAAAAAAAGGACAAGGTGTGATGTGTTTAAGATGGCTTCAATCCATAATCGAGGCATTTCAATTTTAATCATCTATTTCTATTAGTAAAATTATAACTTATAAGAAAAAATCACCTTTCTGCATTCTGTACTTTTGCTAGGGACTTCAAAGATGATTTTATTTTGTCATAGTAGATCTTACTTTATTTATTTATTTGCGTTATAATCACAAGCAAAGTCTAAATAGATTAAGGCATATTGTTGCAATGAGGTTTACGGGTAATCATTGTGAGATATTGGAGTCTATTTGTAGTAAAATTATAACTTATAAGCAAAATCAAATGAAGGATTCAAAATCACCTCTTCTGTGCATTGGAAAGCTTGGATTTTGTACAATTAGATAACTTTGCTATTTCTCTGGGACTTTACATTTGATAGTAAGATTTGATGATTTTAAGAGTAGAGGGTTTTTTTGTACTTTTTAAAATCATTACAATTTAAGTTATTAGGAGTAGATCTTACTTTATTTATGATTATTTTCTTTTCCAGAATCTGCAGATTATAGTATTATAAAGACAAATTTGCAAAGTCTAAAGTAGATTAAGGTAAACTATCTGTTGCCCTTGTTGAGGTTTACGGGTAAGAAATTGTGAGATAGTTGGAGTATCAAAATTGTAGATGTTATGACATAGGACAAATTGGAACGAAGCAAAATCAAATTTAGGATTCTTGGGTCAGATCTGGTAGTGCTTGGAAAGCTTGGATTTTGAGGAATTAGAGTTAGGTTTCTCTTGACTTTACATTTGATAGTAATGTTTGATGGGGAAAAGAGTAGAGGGTTTTTTTGTACTTTTTAAAATTCTTACAATTTAAGTTATTAGGAGTTCGTCTTGGTGGACTGGTGATGATTTTCTTTTCCAGAATCTGCAGGCCTATTATAATTCAATTTGGTGTAGCCATTAGTCCTTAGGTAGGGTATCAGAAAGATCGTAGATTGATGCTTGTTATTGGCTATCGTGAAGGGAGGATGCCTGTAATGAAATTGTTATTCATGGTCTCCAGGACCTAGAGTTTACTAGTTTCAGAAAATACCTAGTTAAATGGATAAATAGAAGTAGCTATTTATTCATTTGGACAACAACTTGGTATGGTAGAATTTCTGTTGGGTTGAATGGAAAGTGCAAAGTGATTTAGTGGGTTACAATGCAACACGATTTGGTAGGCTTTTAGTAACATCATAGGCTAAAAGTGCTCTTAATCATGTTGTTGACTCAGATGCCTTGTAATTCAGGCACCTAGGCAAGAATACTATGAGACCTTTTTCAAGGCACATAGCAAATGAAAAGCATGTTGATCTTGTAATGTTTGATATTTGCAATTTTTGTTTTAATTTGCTTGATGGGTTCATGAGAGGCTAGAATACTGATAACTTAGATGGAGAGGAATTTTTGAAAAGGCTCTACTCTCTATCTATCAAATTTCAAAAAACCATTTTTTGTTGTTTTTCAGTTTTTATCTTTCATTATGGCTTTGTATTTTACCATTAGAAACTGTAATTACTTCATTAATTTTATGGCTTTTCCTTTATTGGATACTTCTTGTCTACCATGTGTCTAGGGTTTACTGTCTAAGGAAATGGGTTCAAAGGGCCCTACCTTGTAATTACTTCATTTTTCATGAAAAAAACAAAGAAATTTTTTTTCCTTTATTGGATTACGTACAAGTTCTTGCCATGATGTTAGATGAAGTTCAAATTAACTTGAGATGTTACAAAATTGGTCTTTTTTAAAATGACGTATGTGAGCATGAGATTTAATGCTTCTTGGCATTAATAGTGTTCTAGTAGTTTACTTTATACTTTTAAGACATTGGTGCCGTATGAGGAAATCAAAGAAAGAGAGTTATTCTCTAGAAATTAAAACGTACATCACACAAAATAAATTGTCAGGTGTAATGTTTAGTCGCCTTTGTCAAAACTTGTGCTCAATGTATGCAAACTGGGGGAGTTGATTAATAGAATTATGGAGTGTTTTGAGCATTGAGGCATGTTGGCCTTTGTGCGTTGATTTCTCCATTTCTCTTAACTCTTCTCTTTCTTATGCTACTGTTCACGGGTATGGTTCATATGGCCCCTGAACACTCAAAATTCCTCTTTACTTCTTTCTTACAACCCCTCCACAAATCCTCTTAAACATGAGCCCACCACAACCACATGAGACAAGTTCCCCAATTTGATCTACGTCATCATGCTTTGCCTAAGAAAAAAAGGGCTGAAGTCAGGACCTAATAAGTAGCACCTTCAAATAAGAATAGGAGAGAGTTTCATGAATTCACCTATCTGCATTTTGTACATTGTGCTAGTGACTTGAATGCATTATTTTATATTTATCAAGTGGATCTTAGTTCTTTCCTAAATTATGCCAGACCTTGCAAAGTCTAACTAGATTAAGATGACGGCTGTGCCCTGTTGAGGAGTTACGCCATTTTGTAATTTTGAGTCCCTTGTGACAATCTCATTAAGAGAGGTCACGGATGTTGGTAGGATGGTGTTGCGTGAAATTTAGCTAGAGTTTTTTATCATGCTATTCACTAATTTGAGTGTTCTATTGGGTACTGTAGCAGAGAAGGTCATTATCTTTGTTTTGCTTTTAAGACATTGGTGCGTAATCTATGAGGAATATCAAAGAAAGAAGAGTTTTCTCTAGAAATTAAAACACACACACACAAAATAAATTGTCAGGTGTAATGTTTAGTCGCCTTTGTCAATCCATACTTGTGCTCAATGTATTCAAACTGGGGGAGTTGATTAATAGAATTATGGAGTGTTTTGAGCATTGAGGCATGTTGGCCTTTGTGCGTTGATTTCTCCATTTCTCTTCTCTTCTCTTTCTTATGCTACTGTTCACGGGTATGGTTCATATGGCCCCTGAACACTCAAAATTTCTCTCTTTACCTTCTTTCTTACAACCCCTCCACAAATCCTCTTAAACATTAGCCCACCACAACCACATGTAGACAAGTTCCCCAATTTGATCTACGTCAGTCATGCTTTGCCTATAGAAAAAAAGGGCTGAAGTCAGGACCTAATAAGTAGCACCTTCATTATAAGAATAGGAGAGAGTTTCATGAATGTCACCTATCTGCATTTTGTACATTGTGCTAGTGACTTGAATGATTATTTTATTTTATCAAGTGGATCTTATTTGCTATTCCTAACCCATTATGCCAGACATGCAAAGTCTAACTAGATTAAGAAATAGGCTGTCGCCCTTGTTGAGGTTTACGTTTTGTAATTTTGAGTCCCTTGTGACAATCTCATTAAGAGAGGTTACATGTTGGTAGGATGGTGTTGCGTGAAATTTATAGAGTTTTTTATTTAGCACTTTTGGGATTAATTGGGTACTAGCAGAGAAGGTCATTGATCTTTTGTTTTGCGGGAGGAATTGGGGTTGGTAATCTTTCATCAGATATATGGAACCTTGTCCCTTATGTTTGATGTGGACGTTGTATAGGGAATGAAGTTCTCGTACTTTTGAGTGTATGGAAAGTTCAGTGAGTCAATTGATAACATTTTTGAGTAGATCCTTACTTGATTGGTCTCATGTGTGGAGTTTTACTAGTTGCAATTCCCTCTTTGAATTTAAAGAGTCGCCACATTTTTGTACATAATTTTGGTTTTTATTATTATTATTTTATTTAACTCTTTTGGCTCCTTTGTTTCATTTGTATGCATATGAAGTAGTCTTTTTTATTATTATTTTGTTATATATATATATATATATATATATATATATATATATATATATAAACACATGTTTTATCCAAAAAAAATCTCGAGCCAGATTGGTGTTCTCAAGGATTCGATATTGCCTCAATTAAGAGGATTTTGGCAATACAATAGTAATAAATATCATAATACAAATAGAGTAATATAAGTCAATAAATATATATATGTCAAAAAGCCATGTGTTTTGACATATTTTATTACTCCAAGTAAAGAAACACCCTATTGCAGGATAATCATCTACTTCAAAAGAATTCACACACTGTAGAAATTCTTTCTCATAGCCAGAAAGAATACAACCACCCAATTTTTCATTAGGACTCTTCACTACATTAAAGTCACCAGCAACCAACCAAGGGGATTGAGTAAAAGTTTTCCTGAAGCAGTCCAAACTATGCCATAATTTCCTTCTAACAGTGCCATCATTCGAAGCATACACAAACGAACAATAATAGTTCAAAATACCATAAGAGATCTTACAGTGAATTACCTGAGGGAGTTTCTGGAAGACATGAAGGTCCAACATCTTTCTTCCAAAATAACCAAATCTTGCCCAAACCATTATCAGAACAACAGAACACAAACTCCCACCCAGGCAAAATAGACTCCCTGACTTCATGTGTATTCTCCAATCGTACTCTAGTCTCAACCAAGCAAATCAAAGATAAATCTAACCATTTCACCATTTTCCTAACCTCCCTCTGCTTCAAAGGGTGATTCAGCCCCCTTATATTCCAGATTACCCAATTCATGATGCATAATTGGGACAAACAGGAGAGCCTTCACCCACATAGCCCCCCACACCATCTCTTAACCCCTTACTACCAGTATTAACTCTCACTTGAGTGCTACACTTAAGTGCTTCCTCAATAATTTGTTGCACAGATAAATTTGAAAAATTTCTTCTTAAAGGTGTATGGGTTTCTTCTTCTAGATTAGGTTCATCACTCAAGGTAGCGAATTGATTACAAGATTTAGGAGATTTACCCTTTATTTCTTGCACCCCAGACCTCCCAAGAGCAGCTTTAGCTTTCCCTCCATGCTTAGGAGCATTTGGCAAAGCTGAACCAATGATAGCAGTAGGCTTTACTTCACAATGTGGATCCTTCAACACATTTTCCTTATTTTTCTTGGGAATCCACTGCTTAGGGATCAATTGTCCTTGATGACCAGCTTCTGAATTTCCACAATTAAGACCTGTATGACCAAATAGATGACATTTTGGGCATTTAACAGGAACCCATGGATACTCAATTCCCACAATAAACGCCTTGCCATCACCCATATCAACCTCAATTTCTGTTGGGAATTCACCATTAACATCCACCTCAATAAAGACACGCGCAAACCCTAACCTTCGATTCGTTTCCGTGGTGCTATCAGCATAAAGAGGCTGTCCAACCCCACTCGCAATATGCCCAAGACAAATCGGATTCCAGTATTCCACCGGAAGTCTCATAATTTTGACCCAAATAGGAATCTTTTGCAATGCGAGGTCAAGAAGTTGCAAACCCGGAGTCCACTTTCGCAAAATCAAAGGCTTGTTAGCAACATGCCAAATACGAGATTCAAGAATCTTATCACAAGCCTCAAGTTCATCAAACCTGAACAAGAAGAGGCCATTATTAGTACAGAATACCTCCACAGGTCCAAACTGACTCCACAAGCCCTCTACAAAGCGTTTCACCACGATGAATGGCGGAGCTTTTGTTAGAAATTGTCCAACCAAGCTTTTCTCCCATTTGGCAATCCCCGCAATAACTGCTTCTTGAGGCGGCTTGACCACCACCTTGCTTCCAATTCGTTTAGGCTCCACATAGTAGAGCCTAGTTCCTTTAGAAATTTGCTCTTTGAATAGAGAGCTCCATTGTTGGATTGGGGAAGACACTGGAACCTTAGGTAGGCTTTCAATCTCTCCTGGGCCAGCCCCCTCTCCAATAGAGGAAACAAGAGGCTCACCAACCATCCCAAGACCCAAACAAGAATGGGCCTTAGATAAGTCCTTATCACCCATAAGCCCAGCATCAGCCTCATCCAATTGCGGGTTACACTCTTCTTTACATGACTAACGTGAACAGTAGCATAAGAAAGAGAAAAAGGAAAGATAGAAAAGATAAAAAGTATTCTAAAAATTTTTTTTTTTGATAAATAATAAACTTTATTGAAAAGACCAAGCACACAAGATATGCACAAGGTGAAAGAATACAACCAGCTCAAAAGGAGCAATTATCAATGAGATCAAGCATATTGGATAATCTAAATAATCCTGTAACTGACATCCAATCTAGCAAAGATCTATAAAACCGGAATTTTATCTCAACCACACTGAGCTCACTAATCCTCAAAAATCCTCGCATTCCGCTCACGCCAAAGACACCACATTATGCAATGAGGAATAGCCTTCCAAATCACAGAATGCCGACCCACACTCCCATACCAACAAGAAAACAAGTCTATTAACTCTCTTAGGCATCACCCATTGAAGCCCAAACAACCCAAATATCATATCCCATAACTCCTTTGCATAAGGGCAGTGAAGAAGAAGATGATCAACGGACTCCCCATCCGTCCTTACACATGCAGCACCAGCTTACAACTAATCATCCCACGACGGCGTAAATTATCCGCTGTTAGGATTTTCCCCAAAGCTGCTGTCCAAACAAAAAAAGCCACCCTTGGGGGAACCTTAGCCTTCCAAATACTTTTCCAAGGAAAACACCCAGGTCCCAGAAGAAGTAAGTTGAGTATAGAAAGACTTAACCTGAAATCCTTTAGAACCGAGCAGGCTTCCAGCACATCTTATCCTTCTCAGAACTTATAATATTGGCAGAATACAATAAATCAAAGAAGGAGGATATGGATTCCAGCTCCCAATCCTGAGCTAATCGAGTAAAAGTTACCTCCCAATGCACAGCATTACCCCGAACTTGGACAAAATCAGCCACAGGAGCATCTTTAACACAAGCAATTCGATACAGCTCTGGATAAGCCATCTTCAAAGGCTCTTCAGCACACCACACATCATCCCAAAATCGAATAAGAGACCCATCCCCCACCTCAAAAACCACAAATTTTGAGAATGTAGCCCATCTGGAACGGATAGACTTCCATAACCCCACACCATGCGGCCCACTAGGGACTTTAGACACCCACCCACCTTCTAAAGATCCATACTTCACCATGATAATCTTCCTCCAAAAAGGCTTCCCTTTCCACACCAAACCGCCACAGCCACTTTCCTAAAAGGGCTTCATTGAACCTCCTAAGATTCTTAATAGCCAAACCGCCATGAGAATAGGGGCTGCACACCATATCCCACTTAACCAAGTGAATCTTGGCCACCTCCTCAGGTAGTCCCCCATAGGAAGTTCCTTTGAATTTTCTCAATCCGAGTAGCCACATCAGCTGGGATAGGAAAAAGGGAGAGAAAATAAGTTGGCAAGTTAGAGAGAGTACTTCTCATCAGAGTTACCCGACCTCCCTTAGAAAGGTATATTCTCTTCCACCCCGCCAAACGACGCTCCATCTTTTCGATAATCGGGTTCCATATATCTTTGGATTTAAACTTTGCCCCCAAAGGTAAACCCAAATACTTCATAGGTAACTTCGAAGTTTTACACCCCAAAATAATTGCTAACTCCTCTAAACAAGGCACCTCACCAACTTGAACCAATTCCGATTTACCCAAATTGATTCGCAACCCTGATGTAGCTTCAAACCAAATAAGGATAGATCGCAAATGAAAAAGATGCGCCGGATCCGCCTCACAAAAAATGAGAGTATCGTCAGCAAATAATAAATGAGAGACTACCATAGGAGCTCTGTCCAAATTGCCCACGGAGAACCCAGATAACATATCAGCATTAGTAGCCTTGTCTATCAAACGACTAAAGGCCTCCATAACAATGACAAAAAGCATTGGGGACAATGGATCCCCTTGACGGATACCTCTAGAGCTCGGGAAAAACCCACATGGGCTGCCATTAACCAAAATGGAGAAGCGAATAGAAGAGACACAAAAATAAATCCACTTCCTCCATTTTTCCGAGAACCCACACCTCCTCAGTAAATAGATGAGAAAGTCCCAATTAACGTGATCATATGCTTTCTCCAAATCTAGCTTGCATAACACACCAGGAAGAGATGCTTTAAGTCTACTATCAAGGCACTCATTGGCTATGAGAACCGAATCAAGAATCTGCCTACCTTTCACAAACGCACTCTGAGACGGAGAGATGATCTTTCCCAAGACAACCTTCAATCTATTAGCCAATAACTTAGCAATAATTTTGTACATACCTCCCACTAAACTTATTGGCCTAAAATCCTTTAACTCATCCGCCCCATGCTTCTTAGGAATGAGAGAGACAAAGGTAGCATTAAGGCTTCTTTCAAACTGGCAATGCTCATGGAATTCCTGACACACTGCCAGAACATCATTTCGCACAATACTCCAACAATGTTGAAAGAAAGCTAGGGAGAACCCATCCGGCCCCGGAGCCTTATCACCATTACAGCCCTGGACCACAATCTCAATCTCATTCTCCTCAAAAGGCCGATCAAGCCACAAGGCATCCTCATCAGAAATGGCATCAAACTGAATCCCATCTAAATAAGGTCTTCTATACCCATCCTCCCTGTATAGAGTCTCATAAAATCGAACAATATGATCCCGTATCTCATCCTGACTCGTAGATGACACACCATTAATAATCAACTTACCAATGGTATTAGTATTCCGATGCGAATTTGCAAGACAGTGAAAGAATTTGGAATTTTTATCCCCCTCTTTAAGCCACAAAGCTCTAGACTTCTGTCTCCAGCATATCTCATCCATCAAGATAACCTTTTCTAGATTAGTAGTCAAAACCTCTCTCTTTCCCCTTCTCCTCATCAGATAACGGTCTGAGATCCGCCACCCCATCTAGCTCCCTCAAACCAGCCAATAAGTTTTGCTTTTGTGCATTTACATGCCCAAAAACAGTCTCATTCCACTTTTTCAGGTCCGCCTTTAAGGATTTCATCTTACTTGCAAAAACAAAACTGGGAGTACCCTCCACTTGGTAAGACTCCCACCAAGATCGAACCTGCTCCACAAAACCCTCTGCCATTAGCCACATATTCTCAAAACGGAAGGGTCGCCTTCTTCTCTGTATATTACCACACTCCAGGGCAACTGGAAAGTGATCAGAGTTTAAACGATCCAACCTTTTTTGAAGAATATTGATATAATCCCCAGCCCAATCTGCTGAGTACAAAAACCGATCAATCCGAGACAAAGAGCTAATTTCCCTATTATTTGACCAAGTAAAATCACCCCCAGTCAGCGGTGTGTCAATCAATCCATTGGAGGCAATAAAATCTGAGAAGTCATACATCGAAGGGGAAAAATTAGAAGAGCCCACCTTTTCAGAAGGGAATCGCACCACATTGAAGTCACCTCCAAGACACCAAGGCACATCCCACCAAGTACGAATCCCTGTAAGCTCATCCCACATTAATCTCCTGTCTCTACCATTGTTTGGACCATAAACACCAGTAAACATCCACACATGCTGATCCTCCACATTTTTGAATTTGCAAGACACTGAGAAATACCCAACTGCCCCTTCTATCTTCTCCACAACTCTGCTATCCCACATCAGTAAAATACCCCCTGACGCACCACAGGACCCTAGGAACATCCAATCGACATATCTGCATCTCCAAAGACTCCGGACTAGAAGATCCGTGATTAATTCCACCTTGGTCTCCTGCAAACAAATAATGTCAGCATGCCAATCTTTAATCATATTCTTAATACACAGCCTCTTGGCCCGATCATTCAACCCCCTCACATTCCAAGTTAAGATTTTCAAAATCATTGATCCACTATAGCATCCCCCCCTTGCATCTTGCCTTTCCCTTTATCCTCTCTTGTAGCTCTAGCTTCATAATTAATGGAACTAGCAAGTCTTTTAAGTTCTCTAGTTCCTTTTCTCCCCGAACTCATTGGCTTCTGTACCTCAGTCATAGTAGCTTTCCTTTGCAAATGCCGTGCTTCAATATCCATGAGCAGAACTGTGACGGCCTGTTCATAACCTTCATAATTTGCTCCCAACACTTTCCCAATGGCTTTTTGCCTTCTCTGAACCCAATCTGATGACTGACTCACGAAAGACCCATCATCTGTACTCCCATAGTTCTCCACATCAACTGGAAAAGCTACAGCCAAAGGCTCTACATTTAGGGGCACCAACTCCTTTTGCTCTGTATCCCCTACCCCATCAGGTACTTCAGTATTCTCCAAAAACTCACCCCAAGCCCCATTGACTGCCTCAAGCTTAACTGACTCAGAAACCTCGGTCTCCTCTGTTAAAACCATTGACATGTTTTTCTCGTTCCCTTCAATCGATTCAGCTGCTTTATATTCCGAGATAACCCCCACACTCTCAGACCCATCTTCAGATCCCAATAAACCACCTTCAGATACCGCCACCTCATCATCGGTCTCGATAGCGTCCCTCTGCGATGAAACCCATTGAACCAGTTTTTGGGTAATCACATCATCAGTCCGGCCCATATCGGCTATTGGAGATCGCATATCCGCCGGAAGACGAAGCCGGCGTCCATCCCTGAGATCGATGAACCAGTCCCGAGACGAGCCCCACGAACGATCCACCTCACCAACCTCGGCGATGACCTCCGCAATGGGCTGAGGGGAGGTCGGTTGTGCCGGAGAGGAGGTCGATATATGCCGGAATCGACGATAGTTGCGAGTCGGAGTCCCAGCTATGAAGCGAGAGTCGATCGTCATCGTGGTTTGCTGTGGTTTGTCCCGTAGCATCTTCGGCAAGCTTCTGGAAAGAGGTTGACCCGTTGGACCCGTTTACCCGAGGTTTCCAAACCATTCTAGGCTTCGGGTTGGATTGGGTGGTGGGCCTAACAGATTTAGTACTATCATTGGGCCTAATGATAGTTGCATGCGGCCCATTGGCCAAGTTGGTCACGGGTTGCTTAGAACCGTGACTTTTGTTGAGGATTTGGGCCCGTTGCCTCACAATTCACTACCCCAGCCCATTGAACTACCCATTCTCCCCGTGGCCCAGTCCCTAATAGCACCTTTAAAGATAGTTCCAGAAGATCTGTATTTGATCCGTTACATATTTGACTCACCGCCTCCTGATTTCCAGCAATACCAACCGAAATCTTTGACAAATCCCCTTGAGTTACGGCGTCTTTGAAGGTTTGTGATTCCTTCACCAAATTTGGAGCGTGGTTGCCCTTCGCCGTGTGTTGCCGTACTTTCTGGCCGTCGTTGATCTACCTCACGTTTCCCATGAGCCTTCTCACTCCATTATTCCGTGAATCTTGTGACTCAATCCAGTCCACCCACAAGCTCCTCTCCCCTTCCGGTATAAATCACGTACCCTTTGCCCTCTTGCTCTTTGTATCCCCCCCAATGCTGTGATGGTTACAAATCTCCCTTTGCCATTTTTTTGTTTTTGGATCACAAAAATCTTGTTGCCCTCTCGAAAGGACCGAAATAAATTCTGATCATTGGACAACTTGGTCATCTCAAGTAAGGCATCCCGAAGCCATAAGGCTGCTACAAAACCCATAGTAACGATACTAAAATGGTTCCTACTACGTTCTATGATACTCAGCTCAATACTATTCTTAACAATCTCAAAAGACTTTGATTCCACATTAAAAAATCTGTTTTCCCCCATGACTCAACCTTGCCCTTGGAACCCTATAACTAGATACCAAAAAGAGGGAAAATAATACAATGGGATTTACAAAGCTGGAAAAAGAGAAGGCTTAAGCAGAACAAATATCCGAGGCTGGATCTAAATAAGGCGAGGAGAAAAAAAGAGGGAAGGAGGTTGTGAACTTGGGTGAAAAGTGCTCACCGGTGCTTGGCTTCTAGAATATAACAAATTATAGTACAATAAGCCAAACATATTCATGTAGAAATAAGAAATAAGAAACAAAGTATCAATGATTGAGATACTTACTTGCATGTAGAATGTATTGAAGTCATTGTAGCCATCCCTGCACCAAAGAAAAATCATTATCAACTACTATCAGTACTGAACACAACTTTTTTTTTCGTTTCTGATAAATAGAAGGCACATAGACAAATGTCTGCTGAACCAAAGGTCAATAGGAAGAAAGTCTTAGTGTGCATTGCAGCTCTGGTTTCTATTATAGTTCCCGCATATATCATATGGCTGACAAGAAACCATGACCAGACCCTAGCAAATTGCATCCACATCCTTAAGAATTTTAGGAGAAAAGATGGAAAATAAAATGTCATGCCTCAGTTTTAATGAACTAATCCCATCCCACCATCAATAGATGTACAGAAATTATACACAAATATATTAGAGAAAAAAAAAAAAAAAAAACCCTGAAAGACAAGAATTTCTATTTGATCAAGTCGGTGTCAATGAAATGTCATTGAAATTTTTTTTTTTTCCAAATGTGTGTTTCTTTATAGATTAAAGGAATCAAAATAGATATTAAGTAAAACTACCACATACTTTTTATAATGAGGAGCATCTCTATCTAATCGAGCAAGAGTACCAGCCAAAATGGAAACCTGTAAATTCAGAGTTAAATCAATGAAGGAACATTCACTTAAAAAAAAAAAAAAAAGCAGTACTGTAATAAATTAAAGTCATATAATAAAATGATAGGAACGACCAGAGGCAAAATATATGTAACATCAAGAAAGAAGGAAGCTATCACAATATTCCATTTTTAGTTTTTAGCTTTGTAAGCAGAAAATATCCACCATAAACATAGACTACACGACAATCAAGTTCAAGCAATAGTTTTATCAGAAAAGTTATGATAACATCAGCAGTTGCACAAATCACCAAAATGTTCAACATCAAACACAAACATAGACTAATACCTATATAGATACATAAACTTATTTTTCATAAGTAAAACACATAAACAAGTAAACATATACAAAAGAGGTCGTGTACATGCATGTGTGCCTTCTTTCGTGCATGCCAGTTTCAATCTTTAAGCGCAGACAACAGCCAGAGCAATTATCATTTTAACTCCACATTCCAATGGGGGTTAACTTGATATTCATACCTTGGTAAAACAGATGAATCCATGTCCCAATAAAAATAAATAGGCTATAAATGCACTTTACAACCTATAAGTTTGGGGTCGCTTCTAAAATTGGTTCCTCAACTTTTAAAACTTGCAATTTACACCCTTGAGTATTAGAGCGATGTCAATGTGACCCTTCCACCAGGGTCCATCAAATTTTTACCATTAATCCACACACGAAAAGATCGTTTTCACAAGAAAAATAGGAAAAGAAATAAAAAATTATAAACAAAGAAAATAAATACAGAAAACTTATAATAAAAAATAATAAAGACACATAAAACATAGGCTAAAATGCAACTTACACCTCTAAATTTGGGGTCACTTCTAAATTGGTCCCTTAACTATGAAATCTTGTAATTTACACCTTCAAATATTACAACAATATCAACGGTGGAGACAGAAGAGGCAGTGGGTCAACCCTCCTTCTTCACGTGTCTCGAATCAGTCTTCGAGACTGGGGAATCATCTAGAAAGGCTTGCGTGGCTCTGGCGAGCTCACTGGCGACAACCCATGGGGTTTCCGAACCGATTGACCGCTGGAAGTATGATTATCGGGCCTCGGAATCGCCAGCGTTGCCGATCGAGGTTAGCGAGAACTTCGACTCTATCTCGACACCGGCGCCAGCAAACCACAAGCTCCCCCTGGTTCTTTTCAGTGAGAATACAGCCACCGATGTGGTGCCAGTCACCGAGGAGCCCATCCAAGCTTTGTCGCCAGCTCAAGGAGGGTGTTTTGACTCGGAAGCCGAGAGATCCAAATGGTTGGACTGGCATTATCGTCGATTTAGTAAGCAGGTGGGGGTTTCTATTGTGGTATTTGAGGATGAGTGCTACTCATTGCTTCGACGTATTGATGAAGAGAGGAAGAAAAAGATTACGGATTCAGGGCCTCGGCAATCATCAACGTCAAGGAAAAAATGTATCAGAGAACTGAAAAGCCTTCCGTCAGCCGTGAATTATGAAGGGAAGCAACTCTGCTTCTAAGGTTGGTTTTTTCTGGTTTCTGGTCTTTTCTGGGTTGTCGATTTTTTTAATGAAGCTACGACTACTTTCATGGAATGTTAGGGGTCTGAACAACCCCCAAAAGCGTGAAATTGTAAAGAATTTATTAAGGGACTAGAGGTGTGATGTTGTGTGCCTCCAGGAAACAAAGTTAGACCATACGGACTTGCTGTTAGTTCGGAGTCTCTAGAGCAATCCGTATATTGGGTGGGAGGTGGTTAATGCTGTAAATACTGCTGGTGGAATTCTTCTTATGTGGGATCAACGGGTTGTAGACAAGATTGATTCCTTTCTTGGTGTTTTCTCTGTTTCTTGTAAATGGAAAGGGGTGGCTGATGGGTTTGAGTGGACTTGTACTGGGGTCTATGGACCCACTGGAGAGGCTCAAAGGGGGGCTTTCTGGGATGAACTTAGGGGTGTGCGACAGCGCTGGACTGCTCCATGGTGTCTCCTGGGGGATTTTAATGTGGTTCGCTTTCTTAGCGAACGCTTGGAATGTCGTTGATTCTCCCCTAGCATGCTGGCCTTTTCAGACTTCATAGGAACCTCTCATCTAGTGGATTTACTGTTGGAAGGAGGCTCTTATACTTGGAGTAGTGGATCATAACACCCTTCTATGTCTCGTATTGATCGTGTTCTGGTCTCTCCGGATTGGGAGGAACACTTTCCGGATGTTTTGCAAAAGCTGCTTCCTCGCCCAATTTCTGATCATCATCCTATACTACTGGAAGCTGGGGGTATGGCTCGAGGTAAGAGTTCTTTTAAATTTGAAAATATGTGACTTGAACATGAGGGTTTTGTTGACAAGGTGCAGGAGTGGTGGAATGGTTGTCTTTCATGGCACTCCGAGCTATGTTCTTGCTCGCAAGCTTAAAGCTTTGAAATGGGATTTGAAGGCATGGAATAGGCGGGAATTTGGGGATCTAAACTTTAACAAGAATCGACTAATGACTGAGCTTCTAGCATTGGACATCAAAGAGGGAGTTCAAGGCTTAACTCATGAAGAGCAGAATTCTAGGGAATCTCTTAAAGCTGAACTAATTCGGCTGGCCCACTTGTCGGAGATCTCATGGCGACAGAAATCTCGTGTGCTCTGGTTGAAGGAGGGTGATAATAACACCAAGTTTTTCCATAAAATGGCAAACTCTCATAGACGCCGCAATTATATGGAGAACTTGGAAGTGGATGGTATTGTGTATGAGGAGCCTCAAGATATCCGTGACCAAGCAGTCCACTTTTATGAACTGTTGTATCAGGAGAACGAAGGTTGGAGGCCGAAGTTTGATGAACTTCCTCTTGACAATATTAGGGAGGTGGACCGGGCTCTGCTCGAACGGAAGTTTGAAAAGGACGAGATTTTACATGTCCTTCAAGAGGCTAATGGAGACAAAGCCCCCGGCCCTGACGGCTTCACCATGGCTTTTTTTCAGCATTGTTGGAGAGTGGTAGAGGCAGATGCGTTGGCTGTTTTTGATGAGTTTTATGAGTTTTGCTCCTTTGAGAAGTCTCTCAATGCTACTTTTCTTGCTTTGATCCCTAAAAAGCAGAATGCCTCTAACATCCGAGACTTTCGCCCCATTAGTTTGATTGGTTGTATATACAAAATGGTGGCAAAAGTTCTGACGAATAGATTGAAGATTATTTTGGAGAATTTGGTCTCTGAAACTCAGAATGCCTTTGTTGGAGGTCGCTAGATCCTGGATTCGGTTCTAGTTGCCAAAGAATGCCTTGATAGTCGTCTTAAGAGCGGTAATCCGGGAATCATATGTAAGCTGGACATCGAAAAGGCCTATGACCACGTTAATTGGGAATGCTTGTTATATATCTTGGAGAGAATGGGCTTTGGGAGTCGCTGGTGTAGTTGGATCAAAGCTTGCATCTCATCTGTTCAATTCTCAGTTCTAGTTAATGGCTCTCCTTCCGATTTCTTTAGTAGCTCTCGGGGTTTGAGACAAGGAGACCCCCTTTCCCCTCTTCTCTTTCTCCTTGTTATGGAAGTTCTAAGCAGGATGTTGAGGAAGATGGCAGAAGATGGGTTCTTAACTGGTTTCTCTGTTGGGAGGGATGTTAGCATTTCCCATCTCCTTTTTGCGGATGATTCCATTCTCTTTTGTGATGCTAATCCGCAACACTTGATTTATATCCAACTAGTCTTGACCTTCTTTGAAGCGGTGACTGGTCTTCGAGTCAATCTGAGAAAGAGTGAGATGGTGCCGGTGGGTGATGTTCCTAACCTAAGGGTTTTGGCTGATATTATGGGCTGCCGTATTGGATCCCTTCCTGTCTTTTCTTGGGATGCCATTAGGGGCTAACTTTAAATCAAAGACTGTTTGGAATTCTATTCTAGAGAAGATGAAATGTAAACTGGCAGGGTGGAAAAGTCTTTACCTATCCAAGGGGGGTAGATTGACGTTGCTCAAGAGCACCCTTTCCAGCTTGCCAACTTACTACCTTTCTCTCTTTACAATCCTCGTTAGTGTTACCAATAGGATTGAGAGGATCCAACGTAATTTCCTATGGGGCAGCTATGGAGATGGTGTTAACCATCATTTGGTGAATTGGGATATTGTTTGCTCTCCCATTCGGTATGGTGGATTGGGTATTAGGAAGATTGTTGTCTTTAACAAAGCATTACTTGGGAAATGGATGTGGCGTTTCGGTATTGAGGATTCAAAACTATGGCGTAGGGTGATTGCCACTAAATATGGGATTAATTCAGGTGGGTGGTCTACTAAAAACCCACGGGGCAGCCACGGGTGTGGGCTGTGGCGGAGCATTAATTCGGTTTGGGTGGATTTTGTTGATTATGTGGCCTTTGAAGTTGGTGTTGGGGACCGCATCCGCTTCTGGATTGATAGATGGTGTGGAGACCGTCCCTTAAAGGATATTTTTCCGGATTTGTATGCCTGTGCGTCTCATCATCAAGCCACTATTGATTCAATCCTGATAAGATCCACTTCAGGCTCTAGATCTGATTGGAATGTTCAGTTTGTCCGTAATTTTAATGATTGGGAGGTGGAAGGGGTAGCTTCCTTTTTTGAGCTTTTGCATTCCCAGTCCTCTTTTCGTGAGTGGGGGGATGGCTAACGGTGGAGGTTGAAAGGCAATGGGATTTTTGATGTCAGATCATTCTACTCCGCTTTGAGGCATGCACAACCAGTGACTTTCCCTTGGAAAGCTATCTGGGGTGTTCATGCTCCAAAGAGGGTCTCTTTCTTTGCTTGGTCAGCAGCATGGGGTAGAATCCTAACTGTAGATAATCTTATGCGGAGAGGTTATCAGCTGGCAGGGTCGTGTTGCATGTGCCGTCAGGATGGGAAAACCGTCAATCACCCTCTGATTCATTGTGACAAGGCTGTTGGGCTATGGAGTTTTGTGTTTCAGAAATTTGGCATAATATGGGTGCTGCCAGGTTGTGTTCTTGATCTTTTCTTGGGTTGGTACAACGGTTTGGGGAAGGTTCATTCCAAGATTTGGAACATGGTTCCTCTTTGTCTTCTCTAGACCTTATGGCGTGAGCGAAATGGTCGTACTTTTGAGAATTTGGAGCGTACGGATTCACAAGTGCAAGAACTTTTTTCTAATACCTTATACGATTGGGCTATAGCTTGGGGATATTCTAGATGTGATTCAGTTCTTTCTTTTCTAGATTCTTTACACTCCTCTGCATACATATCTCCTTTGTAATTCTTCACTACTATTGTGTACATACTTTATGTACACAAAGTGGTTTTTTCATCAATAAAGTGCATTATTACTTATCAAAAAAAAAAATGTGCCCATTCCATCAACATCCATTAGAATCTTGTCATGAACTCACTCAAAAGCATCGAGAGTGTAAATTGCAAGTTTCAAAAGTTGAGGGACCGATTTGGAAGCGACCCCAATTTTAGAGGGTCTAAACAGCAAGAAGACGATCCTCCTCTGTATGATCCAATCGAAATCTCGAATGCCTCGGTCACTAAAACGAGCCTCCAAACACCCAAATTGGTCAAAGAGTTAACCGAAGCGACAGGTTCGAGATTAGGGACTCGTTGAAGGGGGCATATTGCACAGTATTGAGACAACACCTATTCCAATGATTACAACAGCTGGTCATAACCAAAATCTCCTCATCTCAAAGGATAAACATCCAGCCAGCCAAGAATAGTTGATAGCGTGATAGGACTCTATTCTTCAATGTATATCTCAGTGCATATCTCCATCTTCTATGTATATCCAAATACCAAAGTGTATCATGTAATTTGTCAATATACAGTACAAGCAATAACTCCTGTATCACATTGAACAGGATGAAACCAAAATATCATTTCATAAATTTATAACCTTTACATGGTATCAGAGCCATTCGACTAACGTCACCAATATGTCATTTTCTTCTTCTTCTTCCTCCACCAATACCACCACTGAAACAGTTCAAATGGCTCGCCCCTCCTTCACTCTCACCCCTTCAAATCATCTTCAACTTAAACTCACAAAAGACAACCTCTCTTGGAAAACCAACATTATTCCCTACATAAATGGCAACAAAATCCTTCACCATGTTGATAGTGATTCGGCTGCTCCCCCAAAATACTTTGCTTCTCCCTCCTCACCCACTATTTTAGTCCCTAATCCCAAATATGCCTCTTGGTTCAAGATTGATCAACTACTCTTGAGTGTCCTTGTCTCCACCATATCCGAATCCCTTGTTCCATCCTTAGTTGGTTTGACATCTTCCCGTGAAGTTTGGCTCGCATTGGAGAAGATGATCTCTTCCCAATCTAGTGCACGAGTCATGCAAACTCATTACACCCTTGCCACCTTAAAGAAGGGCAACCTCAACATCACTGATTATTTCTAGAAAGCCAAAGCTTGCACCAATCCTCTTGCCTCCATCGGTGATTCCGCCACTATCTCACATTCTTGTCGGCCTTCCGCATGACTACAATTCCCTCACTACCACGGTTAACACCCAATTAGAATCTTTTCATTTGGATGAACTCTATGGCCACCTCCTCACGCATAATTGCATCTTGAACAGCGGGCTCTCTCTGCTCCAAATCTCCCTACTCCAGCCGCCAACTTTGCTGCCAAGTCGCCACAACCTCAATTTTGTGGCCACCAATCTCATCCACCACAAAATCGTGGACAAAATAACTCTTCCAGAGGTCGAGGATCTCCTCAATTTTTGTTTACCCCTAATCACTCAGGTTCATCTCGTCCCTTTTGCCAGATCTGTTTTAAGGCTGATCACACCACACAGGGCTGCTGGCACCGTTTTGATCAGGACTTTCAAGTCTCCACCAACCAATCTCCACAGGCTTTTGCTGCTTCTACATCTTCCAATGTGGACCCGGCTTGGCACCCATACACTAGTGCCAACAATTCTCTCTATCTATCAATTCGCCAAAGATAACAATATTTCTTCGAGTTTCACCCCTCATATTTTTGTGTAAAGGATCTATTCTCGAGAGTCGCCCTTCTAAGCGGCAAGAGTAAAAACGGTCTCTACCCTCTCCATTCACTTCTCGGCTCATCAAACCTACTGCTCTCTTGGGGGAACATGTTTCTGTTGAACAATGGCATTCAAGACTTAGTCACCCTACTCTCCACATTGTTCGTCAAGTTGTCTCCTCTCATCACCTTCCTATTAGCAATAATAAGGCTCCCAAAGTTTTCCATGCCTGTTAACTTGGCAAGAGTCATCGCTTTCCTTTTAATTCATCTTCTTGATCTAGTTTTCCTTTAGAACTCAATTTTACAGATGTATGGGGCCCCACTCCAAAACATTCAAAAAATGGAAATCGTTTATAACATTTTCTCAAATTTCAATTATTTGTTGAACGTCAGTTTGAAAGAAAAATTAAATGCGTTCAATCTGACCGGGGTGGAGAATTTTGAAAACTTAAACTTTCTTACAATCTCTTGGCATCTTACATCGTCTACCCTGTCCTCACACCCATCACCAAAATAATTATGTTAAAAGAAAACATCGCCACATAGCTATGAAGCACAGGTACGGCAATTTGGGCGCCGTGCCCATACCGGGTATTGCTGAGGTACGGGTACAGCCGGGGTACCGCTGCATGCGTACCCCAGGCGTACCCGATTTGTTCCCCAAAAAAAATTTCCAGGTACAGGTCGAGGCTGAAAGTAGCAAAAAAACTATGTCGTTTTCCGGCAAAAATTAAAACCCACGGCAAAATTATTCAACTCTCAGTCTCTCTCTCTACCATCCTCCCTCTACCGCCACTCTCACTCGATTCTCTCTCTCACATCCTTAGCTTACCAGCAACGATGCACAATGAGCTCCAATTTGGACTTGCGGTGACAGAAAATCAGTGGGGTGCTCCGATTTGGACTTGCGGGTTCCTTCTTTCTCTCCGGCTTCCTTTTCTTTTCACTGGGCATCTTTCTCTCTCTCCGTTGGGCTTGAAGGCTGAAGCTCCCTTCTCTCTCTACCTTCCTTTTCAAACTCACGTTGCATATTTCTCTCTCTCTTCACATTTCACAACCAGCAACCTTTTTAATATGTGGTCATGATTTTCCTTTAGACTTCGTTTGGGAGTTTAAAGGAGAATTGAATGGAATGGAATGAATTTAATTAATGGAATAAAATGGAATGAAATGAAACTAAGTAATCTTGTTTGAATGTTTTAAAATAGAGAAATGGAATGGAATGTAAGTAACCTTGTTTGGGAATAATATTAGAAGGAATGGAAAGGAATCATTTTATAACAACATTACTATAATACTCTTTATTTTTATAAAATGTAGGATTAATCTATAGAATAATACTATAAAATTACTACACCATATATGACACCTTGTGGTGTCACAATAATATTATAGAAATATTATGGGAGCTTATTTTTATTTTTCTAGCCCTGGCTAACAGAGAAAAAAACCAGTACAGGACAACAGGTGATATAAAATCTGCTTAATTATAAACAAGAACAAAATCTAAGCTATATAAACTAAAATATAATCTCAATAAATGGAAATTCAAAATTCATTGTCAACAAAATAAATTTTTAAGAGAAAATTGACATTATTAAAGGTCTATGCATGGTCATTTAAAAATACAATATTATAGAAATACCATAGGAACTGAGAAAAATAAAAGGTCAAATCTATAAGGGTAATTTAGGATTTTACAAAAATACTAAGGGCATTTTGGGACGTTTGGTGAAAAAATCATTAAACCTAAATCCATTCCTTCCTATTCCTCCCAATTTTGGGGGGAATGAAAATTTGGGGTTTGGAGGGAATACGGAGGAATGAGTGTTCCATTCCATTCCCTTCACTTAAACTCCCAAACAAGGGAATGGTCTTTCCATTCCCTCCTACTTAAACTTCCAAACAGAGGAAATGAGAGAATATTCTTAAAATATTCTTTTTTTTCCATTCCTTTTCCCCTTCCCAAACGGAGTGTAAGTCTTTCACAGCCACCCACTTCCAAGAAAGTACTAGGCTTTAGTAAAGTACTATTAAAAAAATAAAGAAGCGTGGGACTTCTAAAAGAAAAAACCGCAAGTCAATGTTTTGCTAGTGTGCTGTGTTTGTATTATTATTATTATTATTATTACAAGGATTGTATTGAGAAAAATGATAAAATATATATGAGTTACTCTTTTGATTCTTGGTTTGTAATATATAAGGACCACAATGGATGCACTTTATTTTTCATAATTGATCTTAAAGTCACATATGTTTAAAAATTATATGCATAACAATATATAAAAATATATAATAAAAAATACCCCGTCGTATCCGTACCCTAATTTTTTAGGAATTGCCGTACCGCCATATCATACCCGTACCCGTGCTTCCTTGCCACATAGTAGAAACAGGCCTCACCCTTCCCTGAGAAAAGTTTTTTTTTTTTTTTAAATTAGGTTATAGCCTTGTAGGTTAAGGAAAAGGTGTAAGGTCAACGTTTTAGGCAAGCTTTAGAAGTAAAAGTATTCCCCATTTGCCTTTAATTAGAGATTTTTGGATATTCAATTATTCATTCTTTCACTTCAATTGAGATGGCCTTAGCTCCTCAAATGGTTGTATCAATAGGGTTCCTTCTAGAGACATCTTCCTTCAATACTACCTCTTCTATTGGTTAGGAGGCATTAGAGGAAGACTGCAAGGTCCTTAAACCCCGCTAATATTGGGCTTATTTGGAAAGGTCAAATAAAACATTTTTTGAGATAGTTGGAGCATATCAAGGAACAAATTTTAGGTCTCTAATAGGATACAGATGGATGTGATGAAAGGCAACACAAACAACATGCAAATCACAAAGTGATTGTTCCTCCACTCCTAAACAACATAATCCTTTTAGTCGTCAGCCAAATACTTTGCGATAAATAAATTTTGGTTGTTGTCCAGTTTGCAATCCACCTCATTAAGAGATCAGTAGTATCATAAGACGACAGTCAGACTATCCTCATTTTTTTTAAATTGCTTTCGCATTTGATCTTGCTAATACAGCAAAGGTCATTGTTGCTGGTCTACAGCAAGCCAACGAATTACTCCAAAATTCTTTAATCAATGAAAATAACCAATCAGATCAGAAAGGTTTCTGAAGGTCTGTGCATTTACTCGATTTAACCAAAGAAAGTAAGGAGTTCTCCGCTTTAATAGCCTTGGACCTTTAAATACACTAATAAAAAACAGGTGGTGTTTAAAGTAAACAGGCTTCTTCAATGCTAAAGGAGTACTTCAGTGACTGTATGCCACTTACAGCCCTTACAATTTCTCTTCTTTTGCTATGTGTGATTTAGATATTTTATCTTCCTGCCGTTCATTAATTGTTTTCCTTTTCTAAGACATCAACTTGGTATTTGTAAGTAAGTGTGCATCTTAAAGTTAACTAAAGCTGAACTCTCATGTACAAGAGAAGACTACAGCAAGCTATAATCTATCGACTATCCTACAAAATATACCTTTTTGGGGAGTTCTTAATATATTTTCTGACATCTACAACAGAGCCTTGTATGCGGATATGATTATACAAGTCTTCGTTATGAGAGAACATTAAAACTTAGGTTTGATTTAAATAGAACCAAGTAAGATATACATCCATCTGATAAACTTTCATGAGTTTATCACCTCCTATGGTAACAAACAATCAGTATACATAATCAAACAATGTTTACATGCACATAAGCACAAATATAGCAATAATTCAGACCAGCCTTTTTGTACACAAAACAAAATAATTAATTAAATCCACGATTTAGTGTTATCGTTCAATTAGAACCATTGAAGGGAGGGGGGGTTGTGAATCACTAATTACTACACGCCTAATTTCTGCATTCTCAGGTTTTTTATAAGCACTGAAGTTATTCACCTATACAAAATTATAAACAGATTGGCATAACATATCTCTCAAGAGTAAAACTTAGATACAGTTCCTTAGGTCAAGTACATTAGGTTCCTAGTTGAATTCAAATACATTAAATTTAAATATTCTTGGAAAAGATAACATTGTTTGTGTTTCATTGGTTAATGCAACCATGTGTTTGAATTCAATTGGAGAACCTAATACACTTTACCTAAGGAACTATACCTAAGTTTTACCATCTCTCAAAAGATAATTATGTATTACAAGTGATTTCCAAACCAAATTTGAAATGAATACCTTCTCACCACTATCATTACCAACAACCCTGATTTCCAGTCCAACACAAGCAGCCTCGGGGGCAAGAGGAATCTCCTCGTAATTCAGAAACTGGATTGCACCAGGATCATAACGAAAGAAGCCAAAATCATGGACCTAGAAAAATGTTCACATAAAGTTATCACCACTAACATATACACAAAGAGAAAAATATTGAAACTATCTATTAGTCATGTCAGCATGAGGAAGATCAGTCATACACATTAACAGAAACACTGTACAGGCTAGATACAGCAATTCTACATTTACAAACAGTAACTACAGTATTTAATGTTGAGACCAAACAAACTTAATTCACTATGTGAATAGCTTTTAAACCCTCGCAACATTCTGAAAGTTGTACGAAATGTAAATAGATATGTGGAAAGAACGTAGTATTTGGGGGGCTGGGGGTTCGGCAACTCATCACTTTCAACCGTGCCTTGTTGGGTAAATGGCTTTAGAGATTTGGGATTGAGGAGAATCATCTTGGGAGGTGGGTGTTGGTTGCTAAATACGGGGTTGAGAGCGGGGGTTGGACCACTAATAAACCTCGAGGTACTAATGGTTGTAGTGTTTGGAAACAAATCAGGATGGGTTGGGATGGCTTTGCTACTCATGTTGATTTTGATATTGGTTTGGGCAATCAGGTCCTTTTCTGGCATGATAGCTGGTGTTTAGAACGTCCCTTGAAAGAGGACTTTCCTGAACTTTTTGGGTGCTCCCTCAATCAGAATGCCACTATAGAGTCGGTTCTTGTTCCTCGAGGCCTAGGTCATCTTCAAGATTGGAATGTAATCTTTAGGAGGGGCTTTAATGATTGGCAGTTGGATCAGGTGCTGTCCTTTTTCTCCCTTCTTCATTCTCATATTCCTAGGAGAAAGGATGCAGTTAAGTTGATATGGAAACCGAATCATGAAGGTTTTGATTCCCACTCCTTCTAACATGCTCTTCATACTCCTCCAGAAGCGCGCTTCCCTTGGAAGAGTATATGGAGAGTCAAGGCTCCTCGAAGGGATGCTTTCTTTGTTTGGACTACGGCCTAGGGTCGGATCCTTAGTTGTGACAACTTGATGAGATGCGGTTATGTGATGGTTGGCTGGTATTGTATATGTAAGGATGATGAGGAGTGTGGACCATTTGTTTCTTCATTGTGGGGTAGCAAGGGCGGTTTGGAATTTTGTTCTTCGATCCTTTAGGATAGAGTGGGTGTTTCCGAATAGAGTCATGGAGCTCCTCTTTGGGTGGTGGAATTGGTTTGGGAAGAATTCTTCGGGTGTGTGGAACTTGGTTGCCTCTTGCCTGATGTGGACAATATGGCGAGAGAGGAACAACCGCACTTTCGAGAATACTGAGTCATTTGGGTAAAATTATAGAAATCTTCTCTGGGTCCTTGTATGATTGGTCTCAGGCATGGGGCCTCACTTCATCTTCTTCCGTAGGCGATTTTTTAGATTCTTTACTTATTGATAATTCTGCTCATTCATTGTAATTTCTCTCTTTGAGTGCATGCTTTATGCACTTAGAGATTTTCATCAATAAATTAATTTCACCTATCAAAACAAATGTGTGAAAAGAAACACAGAACTATATGGACCAAATATTGTGGCAGCATTTTTAAAATATAATGAAATTTTATTAAAGAAGAGGAACTACCTTATATACACAATGATACATATGAAATAGTCCTAAAGAGATATGATCAATGAAAGCTACAGTTTACAAGAAAGAGAAGCAATTAAGTCCACAACCGAACGTATCTTACTATGGCCCAAAACACAGGACCAATCCAACAATATTCTTAGGAAATACAATTTCAACTGAAAAACCAAGGCATCCACACCCTCGAAAGTATGTTGGTTTCTCTCCCTCCACAAAGTCCATAGTAGGCATAACAGAGCTACGTTCCAAAGAAATGAAGAATGTTTATGAAAGCAATTCCTACAACCAGAAAGTAGCTGAACAACACTTTTGGACATTACTCATTGAACCCCAAATACAGAAAAGGTATAAGTCCACAATTCATAGGCAATGTCACAATGCAACGACAAAAGATGTATGGTTTCACCACTGCTTCTGCACATACAACATTGATTTCCCAAAGTTATCCCTCTCTTATTAAGATGTCACCTATTAGTATCTTCCCCCATGTTGTTGTCCACACGAAAAAAGCTATCCTTTTTGTAGCCTTTGTGCACCAAATACATCACTTCCCTTGCACCTCTTAAACATCAAATTTACTACTATTTCATTAATAATACGTACCTTTTTAGAATCATCAATTTGAGCAAACGTCAAATTGACTTCTATGTTCAAAATTAAATCTCCATACTTTTCTTTTCTTTTCTTTTTTGAAACAGGGTATACTGTACAACAATCCTCATTGTTATCAAACTCTTATGGGCAACTGACCCCACCCGGCAGAACCAGTTACCAGGTAATCCAATAGACTAAGCAATTTATCCTCAAGCCCAGGAGGCCTTTCTTTTCATTATTTGAAACAAGTATGATATCATGGATAGGGATATTAAGCATACAAGTTTGATTGTTTTATCGAGAGGAGATTGCAAGAATCAAGATATGATAAAATAAAATAAATAAAAAATAAAAAGGCAATATAAAGAAAGAGTGGACTTACAGGGTCTCTATATATAGGATGGACCGGAACTTCTTCACGGTTCACAAACATAGCCTCTGCAACTACAGGTCCTACAAAACCAGCAAATACCCAGCAATTTGATGAAATGAATATATAGCATAGAAAATTCAGTGAAAAAGTCAGTTACCGGGCTTGACAACATGTCGGTTAGTGAGGATGATGCCGCGGCGCTTGTCGACGACAAAGCCGGTGGCGTAGCTAGCTCCAGCGGACTCGGTGTCGAAGGCACGGCAAGCGTTGGTGCGGAGGACAATGACGGCAGGGACGACCTTGTTGAGAGCTCTCCTCCAGTCTTCGGCGGTGGCCGTGTTCTCGCGGAACGGTGGAGGATCGATCTCCATGCTGAGTTCGTTGTCGACCTTGATCGCCTCCGATTCGGAACCAAGGCTGTCCAAGGGATCCCCCATTTCTTTGTCAGGGAAAGAGAGAGAGAGAGAGAGAGAGAGAGAGAGAGAAATGAGTTTTAGGGTTGAATTCAATGAATGAGGAGTGTGTGAGTTCAAATGAGTCCTTATTGGTTGAGAGAGTGGAGACTTGAGAGAGCTTTTTAGTTTTAAACAACTTTATAGATGATAGGAGGAGGTAATTATTTTGATTTTGTCCTTTTCCTTTTTTGTTTCTTTCTTTGCTTTGCTTGCTTTTTTGCTGCTGTTGAAGTAAGGGCCGCCTGACTCCGAGGTTGGGGAAGCCTCTTGCCTCACACACCACCAAAAGGACCCAATCATTTTTGCTTTTTTTAAATTTAAACACAAAAAGTTAGCTTGTGGGAAAAATTAACTTCTTTTTTAATTTTTCAATGGAGAGAGTTAAATAAAATTTATTGAGTGTTTAATCGTAAGTTTATTGATCAATACATTTTTCTTTTTTGTGTAATCTATAACTCCAAGAGAAAAAAATCAAAATTCTAACAGTCCCTAACTTTTCTCATCGTGAGGGGAGATCTGTTTTTTCTCTTTCAAAGTAACACACACCATCGTCTAAATTCAAAATAAAATTGCTCCTATAGTGCAAGTAATTATGGGGAAAAATCATCTCCCATTTAAATCATCTAACTCCCTATAATTTATAATTAGATTTGCAGCACGTAACATTTGTTTGATTTTATATGGTTTATGTGGGTGTTTTAAGACAATTAAATTCTTTAAATGTCACATGTCTCTTATTTGATTAAAAACTAGAGAGAAGTAAAAGATTTTAAATGAGAGGGGATCCTTTCAAGTACTACAACCCTGAATGAGCAACACTCTATAGGATTCATTGTAACAAGAAAAGTTTATATAGTAAAGTTGTAACTCTTTAGAGGTTTTTGCCTATAAATGTAACTTTGTAAGTTATTAGGTTAAAATACATTAATTCTTATTCTCACTTTTGTCTCTTCTATTTTTATCGCTCCCAACTTCCAACAACAATTCTCAACTTATAAATAAGTGGAAAATTTGAAGTCTATTTACGAATAGGTAATGGGTGTCATTCTACTCAATCAAATGCTTTATGCTTATTTTTGAAAAACACAGACCGCCCACTCCACTCATGTGCACTTTTACGAGATTCAATGTCCAATCAAGAGATGGTCATATATTAAAAAGAATGATAAAACTTAGGTACAGTTCCTTAGGTCAAGTACATTAGGTTCCCCAATTGAATTCAAACACATGGTTGCATTAACCAATGAAACACAAATAATATTATCTTTTCCAAAAATATTTAAATTCAATGTATTTGAATTCAACTAGGAACCTAATGTACTTGACCTAAGGAACTGTACCTAAGTTTTTTACTAAAAAGAAAAAGAAAAAAAAGATTGCAATTAGGAATGCAATGTTTGCATTTTACATAAAATCCAAAAGGCACACCTGAAAACACGAATGATCAAAATCTTTTCCAGTGAGTTGCCAATGCTTTCAACAAAATAATTGAGCCTCTCAGACTGAGAAGTGTAACGAAATGATTGAGTCTATCATTTGAGCGGTTCTAAATTTGATGAACTCCCCTTGAAAGTGGAATGTGTTATCAGGAAAAAAGAACTTCCCTTGAATGTGCCTACAATACAGTGTCCCATATTTTTTTGAAACATAGTACCACAATTTTGCTTTCAACTATTGGTTGATTATACTCTCTTTCTCGTATATAAAAAAGAGAATCATAAGAAATAATTTAATTTCTGACAAAAAAAAAATCTTGACACCCGGCCTTGCTTTGTCTAATATGGCAACATAAGAATCACTGAATCAGACATGAACATTTTGAATGCACTGGTCTAGACTCTAGAGACAAGTTGGTCAATGTAGAAGCAACCTCTGGCCTCTACAAACTGCAGGTACATGTATAGTGCACTTAACACCACTCTTTTAAAATAACTAAAAAATAAGGCAGTTAAAAGAAGATAAGACAATAATAGAAAGTTCATTAGCGCGAATCTCAAATGAATATTTTGTTTTATCAAGATTTCTGCTGCATCCCATTTAATACAAGATCAAAGGAATTCACATATTATTAATGACTTCCATATATATGATGTCCATTTATTCAGGACTAGAATTCTATATATTGTCTCCATCTCATTGATTATGTGAATACTAATTAAACAGTTTTGACTTTTGTTAGGGAAATTAAACAATTTTATAAGTAGAAAGTCAATTCTTATAAAGAAAATTACTATGGCTAAACTCTGAAGTCTAAACGAATGGCTGGGTCTTGGTAAACTCACAAATCCAACATCTATTCTACTGATGAGCCCTTTGATGTACCTGAAAGTATAGCATGCAATTATTTAGCTGAAGTGCCTCTCAGGAATGACCCACTCCGGGCTAAGTCCTTAAGTGGCATGTCTGTGAATCTTATTAGGTTATAGGCAAATGCTCCAGCAAATGTTCCAATAATTGGACCAACTATATACACCCACAATCCTTTATAGACATGCTTTACAACAGCAGGCCCAATACTTCTTGCGGGATTCATTGAAGCTCCTGAAATTGGCCTGCAATCATTTTGTTCTAAATTGTGTTAGCATCATCATGCACAATAAATATATAAGCTTTTTAGAAATTGTAGTTTAAATGGCAGTTGCCAAATCAGCTTGGTACCGTCTTGCTTCTATTGTCGATAGTAGTTAAATGCAAAAATATTGAAATCTTTGTTTCTTTAACATAATATAATGATTCATTAAAAAAAAAAAAAACCAATAAGTCTACGCTAAATTTCACAAAACAATTGCAGAATTGCAATTTGTCAAGCTGTGAATAGTAAATTATCAAGTTATAATAGTAGGTCCAAATGAAAACTAATAAAAATATGCTAACTCAATTTTTGTGAAAAATATTGTACTTATAACATTACTAATATATATATATATTTATATATTAAAGTAAGGACCTTAATTTATTAGGGGACAATCATTTTCAATTGAAAAGTTTTTCGGTATAAATTTTTATTATTATTATTTTTTTTTTTTTTTTTATAGAGTTGTTTAACTACAAATCAGTTTGTAGCCCACAGCTACAAACCAATTATGTGACAACTCATAAAACTATCCATATATATTATTTAAATAAGTTACATGACTCATTAAATAGGTCATATGACTAAAAGTATACATAAATGATCTTATGAGTCGCCATATAATTGGTTTGTAATTAAACTCTATCTATTTTTTAATGTGTAATATTTTTATTTTTTATTTTTTGTTATATTCAGAAGTATTTCTTGAACAAACTTTCTAAAAGTATATATTATCAAAACTAATTATCACATGCGAGAGAAAAGCAACACATTTAATTCATCATTTAGCCTTTATTCATTATCAAATAATAAATAAGGTTTAAATATCATTTTGGTCCTCAATCTTTAGCCTTTGTATCAAATTGATCCCTAACCTTTCAACTGTGTCAAATTGGTCTTCAACTTTTCAACCTTGTGTCAAAATGGTCATTGCCGTTAAGTGTTGGATAGAAAATGCTGACGTGGCTAACAGTTTATTTTTAATTTTAAAAATATCTTACGTGGCAGTATGTCAACTTAAATTTTAATAATAAAAAAATACTAACTCAAAGTAAAAAAAAAAAAAAAGACCAAATTACATATTACACTCTTTATGTTTGGTCAAAATTCAATTCATGAGCACTCTAAGTTTTGAACGTTTTAATTCAATCCTCTAAATTTCACTATGTTTCAATGGATATTTTCCGTTACACCGTTAGTTTTTAATTTAAAATTGAATTTCTGAAATTTTAATTAAACATTAAAACCCAAAAACTAAACCCAGTTAATTCCATACCCAATCCGATTAAACTAACCTGGACTAAACCTAAAAAAAAAAATCACAAACATCACAGTAAACAATCATTCCAGCCCCATATTCCCAAATCTCATTTTGAAATCCCTGTACCCAAATCCCCAAATTCTGATCAAAACCCAATTTGATCGTTATGCCAAACTTCTGCAATCTACTCCATCACAATACCCAAGCATACTACAAAGAATTTTAAATAATAAAAAGAGGTGAAATTAGAAACACCATGCAACTTCATCATCATAGCCATAAACTACTGGCATCAGATGCACCACGCTCATCAAATCAAAAAAAAAAGATGCACCACGCTCATCATAATTGCTAGCACCATTGAGTATTACAATGCCAGTCATGGGCCAGCAAGAACCTTATAATATAGATCTACCACAGGTACCAGGTACCACAAGATTTCTATCAACCACTGAGATCACCCAACAACCAAATGGATTGGGAAATCAACGATGGCAGAGAAGCTTGGACAGCAGATACGGTTGCTCTGCTGCAAGGGGCCAGCGTGGGGTGGGTTTACTCTGTAGTGCAGGGGGAATCTGTCATAAGGTTGCAAATATCAAAGTGGGCTTTGGGAGTTGGGATGATGCCGATCGGTGGAACTAGAGAGCTATGAACCATGGTGTTTGGTATAACGATGAAGTTGGGTTTTGATCGGAATGGGTTGAGTGATTATTGGAGTGATTGTTTTACTGTGATGTTTTTTTTTTAATTTATTTTTTTTATTTTTTAGGTTTAATCTGGGTTAGTTTAATCATGTTGGGTATGGAATTAACTGGGTTTAGTTTCTCGGTTTTAATGTTTAATTAAAATTAATGGAAAACAGTCAATTGAAACATAATGAAACTTAAAGAACTGAATTGAATTTTGACTAAACATAAATAGTGTAATTTGTAATTTTGCCTAAAAAATTGGGTTATTTTTTTATTTATTTTTAATTTGAGTTGACATTTTTTATTATTAAAATTTGAGTTGACATGCCACGTCAAACATTTTAAAATTAAAAATAAACCGTTAGCCACGTCAATATTTTTCATCCAATATTTAACGGTAAGGACCATTTTGACAGAAGATTGAAAGGTTGAGGACCAATTTGACAGAAGATTGAAAGGTTGAGAACCAATTTGACAGAAAATTGAAAGGTTGAGAACCAATTTGACGCAGTTGAAAGGTTAGGAACTAATTCGACACAAAAGCTAAAGATTGAGGATCAAAACGGCATTTAAACCAATAAAGAATTACTCAACAACAAAGATATTTAATAGTACATCATTACTCATTATCACAAAATGGAGAATTACCCAGCAACAAAAACATTTAATAGTATTGTCATTCCAACGGCAATCCCTCCGAGATCACCTGTCTGTCAAAACAAAAAGAAAAAGTAAAATAAATGGAATTTAATGATCTAGGTACATTTTTTTTTTTGGGTAGAGTTAAACATGGGTTCTTATAAAGAAATACAGGTAATGTAATGAGTTATAAGGTTCTTGATTTACAACAAAATGGGGGAAAATGCATGTTTAACCAAAATAAGTCCCTAAGTCATTTGAAAACACAACATTTTTGAGTTAATAAGCTTTTTTATTTTATTTTATTTTTTTATAATAGTTGGTAAGCTGTTATTACAATACACTTAACAAGGTAATATTTTATGTATTTGTGCAAAAATAAAAGGTAAGATTTTATGTATGAAAAAACAGTGTAAAGTTACAAATATTAGGTGTATTTGGAGTACATACTGCTGCCCTGTCGTCTGTGCCAACGCCAGAGATGACAAACATCAAGAGAAAGGAGATGACAATTTCCAGAACTAAGGATTGGCCGTTTGATCCAACTGGTACAGTTCCAAAGTAAGCATTTGGGGTTACATCAAACACTAAAGCCAACGTGCCACTAGCAAGAATTGATCCCATCAGTTGAGCTACTATGTATAGAGGAGCCTGCAGTAGCAATACATTTATAAATTAAAAACTATATGTATAACACAGTTTGTAGATATTAATATATTTTCCAGCACATATTGTAACAGTTTGTGACGTAGTTGTTCCCATTCTTACAATCTAAGTATCACTATATATAATAGTAAAACTAGTATTACATTTAAGCATTTACAATAAATTTGTTTCTCAATTGGGGATGGGAAAAAATATGCATGCATAAATGTTTGGTTTTCTATTTTATTTCATGAGTGAATTCACATTTAAAGAGTTAAGAATTTTAACATAGTATTAGGGGTTAACCCTGTAGAAGAAGACTGACCTCCTTGTAAGGTAAGCGACGAAAGATGGTGGAAGTGATGGTGACTGCCGGATTAAAATGAGCTCCGGAGATATGACCAACAGAATAAATCATGACCGTGACAATCAAACCCCATGTCACACATATGCCCGGAAATGTGACCGATCCATAGATCTTATTCACAACGACTGAGCCACATCCAGCAAATATCACAAAATACGTACCAATCACTTCTGCAATCAACTGCAAATTATCCAGCAATTACACTCATTCTAGGAAATCTTATGCAATAATTAATGTTTACAAAAAAAAAAAAGAACACTTCTTTCGTTATATTCTTCTCAAATTACATTAGTAAAAGGGAAAACGAGAGAGACAGAGAGAGGAAGAGGGAACACTTATGTGTTTTTATTGACTGACCTTTTGTAAGATGGTTACTGTTGAAGGTGATGAGCAAAGACTGAGACACTTGGTTTTGGCTGTGGTGGATGTGTCAATTACACCTTCTTCTATGTGATCATGAGATATTGTGGCCATTCTTATGAAAAGAAATATATGTTCTTAGAATGAAAGTTTTGAAGGGCTAAGAGAGTGAAACTGTGAAAGTGTGTCCTATATAGGTTGAAGACTGAAGTGGTTTAACGGGGGTTTAAACTTTAAAGATAAGACCAGGTTGTTTTCATTTGGATATGCTTCAGGAAAAATCGTAAATTTAGGAGTTGTGTGAGACTTGGCAGGCGGGTCTGGTGGATTTAAAAAATACAACCTTGATTTTTAATGATAGTAATCAATTAGTAGAATTCCATTTCTAGGAGAGGATTTATCTCCAGCTTACCCACCATAATTAACTATTCTTCCTACTTTATCATAAAATTTACCGTGGAGTGGTATGTTGTGAGTTATGGTAGGCTTTCACTTTTTATTTTGTTGTAAGTTGTGGTAAGTTTGGTATTATTATTATTTTTTTGAGTTAAAAATAGGCTTAACAGTTAATGCATTATTTTATTGTGAAATTATTATAAAATTTGTTGTGTCCTTAAATTTTTTTATTTTTTATTTTTTTTTGGGTAAGCAAGCGTAGAATACTTCATTAAGAAAGAGAAGACAAGTCTTTCTCCCAAGCCTCCATCATAGAGGGAGGAAGATGAGAACCATTACAACAAAAAGGAAGGGTGTGAGGAGAAGTAAATTTGGCTAGACAGTGTGCCACCGAGTTTGCTTCTAGATCTTTTGACCCAACTAAAAGAGAAAAAACTAAAACAAAGAAGTTAGATCCAAAGCATTGAGGCAGAGAGTCCGAATCTTCCAAGGATAAGAACTAGTATCATCTGACAGAGCATCCAAGCAAACTTTAGCATCACCTTCAATGATGACCTTTTGATAATTTGCCTCCTTTGCAATTTCAAGACCCCAAGCAATGGCAGAAGCTTCAGCAATAGTAGGATCAGTAACCAAGATCCTCTTGGTCCAACCACTTAAAAATATTCCACAATCATCCCTTACAACAACAGCTAAAGAGGCAGAATTAGTTGACAACGCCACATCCACATTAAGCTTAATTACATTGGTGGGCGGGGGAGACCAAACCATTGAGCCAGAGCAACCCTCTAAATCTTTAGATTAAAGAGGTGACACATGTTCAGCCACTCTAAAATCCAAGGCTTTTATCATAGGGAGCAAGTTCAAGGTGACCCCATTATGGAGGACAAGATTACGGGCATTCCAAATACACTCTAAGGTGAGGGCAACTTGGATGGAGGCATGATCTCAGACTTTGTCTTTAGCACCTATGGTGTTGGGGCACATAGGGGGATCAACTACCAACTTAACAATATCAACATTACAAATGATGGGGATTCTGTCAGACAAGAAGCCCCCATAGAGGCTGTGAGATGCCGCATTGGTCACATCTTCTTCTTTGAGGGGTCATTCATATTCTCAAACCTTTTTAGGGTTAGGAACTGTCGACACCGGAGAATTTCCTTTACTCCTTTTTCTTTGGAATGGGTAACAATCCTATTTCGACCCCCATTGGCGAGTTTATAATATTTATTGCAAATGTGTGTGTGGGTGTGATGGGAACACATGTATGTGTGCAAGTGAGCATAAATTTGGAATCACCACCAATCATGGAAAATTAAGGTGTGATTGGGCACCTATGTCTAATAGATTTTATCTCGTTTAGACATATTAAAAATGATCTTGAACCAGAGATAAGTTCGGGGGTTAGATTATGCATGGGGAAGGTGTTAGGCACCCCACGACATCCGTTAAAAACGGTTACCTCCCTTCTAGTGTTCCTTTATGTTTGCTTAGCATGGATGTTAGTTTAAATTAGACACAAATGTCCCAATTTCCGTTGAGCAACGTACCAAGAATGGTACATGCAATTTGACATCATTTGGTTTTGTTTAGACTCTTTGTTTCACTCTTCTTTATATGTGTATTTTTTATGGTTCCAGGCAATTCAATGGTAGGATGCACTTGAAATCCTAACATTGAATGCCGGGACAAACAATTATGTTTTTGGTGCTATATTCGGGATCCCTTTATCCTTGATTCCCAAGAATAAAGCGGTCCGTTAAATAGCAGGCTTTGGATGATTAATTCTCACTTTGGGAAATTTTTATGCCATAATATTATGGGTATTATAATGTGTAGAATCTCTTATAGTGTGTTAACGGCAAGCCATATCGACACATAAATGACTCATACCATGGTGTCCCAAGACTAGGTCGAGCCGTAGAACTTAGGATGAACTAATCTCATTTGTAACACCTATATTACCATGTTTTCTCTTTTTAAAGTTTTCATGGCAAAATGTACATATTTTAACCACACTTATATCAAAGCGAATAAATATTCAAGCAAATGATTATGGCATGTTTGCGGCACTTTAATCACAAGAACAAGTATGGAATGAAAATGACATAATTACATTACTTAATCAAGATGACAAGTATGGATGATTATGACATAATGGAAACAATCAAGATGACAAGTATAGGATGATTACGACATAAATGCAACGCTTAATCAAAACGACAAGGTATAATTTATGATGTAATTAAAGTACTTAATAAAAAATGACAAGTATGGAATAGAGATGAAATGACAATATGCAATGAATTAGGGAAAGGGTCAATACCTCATGGGATTGGAAATTAATGCTATTGAAAGGCTTACGTAATTTCCAATACCACCTTAGGATTTATATGAATAAAAGAAATAAATGTATAAAGAGGAGTTCAATACCTTATGGGATTATATAAAGGATCAGTGTTATTGAAAGACTTACCTAATCTTCCAAGACCATTTAGGATTTTCATGAACAAGCAAACACTCAAAATTAATCAAGGGAAAAAATCAATTAAATAACGAAGGGGAATCTCGAGGGTCCAATATCTTATGGGATTACATGGAGATTAAGGCTATTGAAAGTCTTACATAAACCTCCAAGACCAATTAGGTTTTATATGCCCAAATCAAAGGGGGAAAGGGGGATAATCCCAATAATAAAGAGATTAACAATGAATTTAAAGCAAAGAGATTATCAAGGGTCCAATACCTTATGGGATTACATGGAGGTTAATGCTATTGAAAGTCTTATATAAACCTCCAAGACCAATTAGGATTTTCATACCCAAATCAAAGGGGAAAGGGGATAATCACAAATAATAATAAATAATAGTGAAATTAAAACAAGGGGGATCATCAAGGGTCCAATTCCTTATGGGATTACATGGAGGTTAATGCTATTGAAAGTTTTATATAAACCTCCAAGACCAATTAGGATTTTCATACCCAAATCAAAGGGGAAAGGGAATAATCACAAATAACATAGTTAATAATGAATTTGAAGCTAAGGGGATTATCAAGGGTCCAATACCTTATGGGTTTACATGGAGGTTAAGGCAATTGAAAATCTTACATAAATCTCCAAGACCAATTAGGATTTTCCTACCCAAATCAAAGGGGAAAAGGGGATAATCACAATAACATAGTTAATGTAAATGACATGAAAGGAAAGAGCAAATAAACCACATAGTAAAAGTAATAAACACATAGTGAAAGCTTTTAAATAATGGGTCATTGTGAGTCATTTCCCATTGTAGGATCTTCATTAATCATTCCCATTCACACAACCACATAGTTAATGTAAATGACATAATAGGAAAAGGCAAGTAATGAAAGCTATAAATACATAATGAAAGCTATAAACACATAGTGAAAGCTTGTAAATGAAAGCTATAAACACATAGTAAAAGCAATAAATGAAAGCCATAAACACATAGTGAAAGCTATAAATGACTTAATGAAACAAAAAGTATGGATCATTGTAAATCCTTTCTCATTGTAGGATCATCACTAATCATTTCCATCATAAAATCAAAAATGGGTATGGGAGAGTGTATGAGTGAAGAGAGGGAGGAAGAGAAGAGCTTTGAGAGGTAGAGAGAGGGATTACCTAAGTAAAACCAACTAATCTCAACCCAAAAACTAATCTAAACTAGAGAGAAAACCCTTTCTGTGCGATTTTCTGCCTAAAACCTCTATTTTCTGCCAAAACTCTTAAGCCAAGCCTTTTGAAATGAGGGGGAGAGGGGTTGTATTTATAGCCAAGTGTCATGCAGCATCATGCTGCGTGACACTCGGCATTCTTATCTGACAGCTGTCCCTTTTAGCCAACTTTCCTCTTTTGGTCTGAAAGTCTGTAAAGTTTTTTATGTTCCTTTTTTAGGCAGCTTTTGAGGGCCTTTTGGTGTTCAAAATGGGTCATACGTGGTATCTTTGGAAAGCTTGAGAAGTCTACTTTCCAAAGATATCAAGTTTACACAAATCGGAGCTTGGTTGGAAAAGTTATGGCTCCTGGAAGCAAGGGTGTCCGAGCAGTTTTTCTGCATTTTTTCGGTGAAGATTCCGGCCGAACCGGAGATGTTATTGGCGAACCAAGAGTTGCATGTCGTAGCCGGAGTTGCCCTCTTTCTTAATGTTCCAAACTTGCGAATCAACTCGTAGCGAATTAGGAAGACTCTGTGCGCAAAGATGGTCCCCCGGGAGGAAAAATGAGTTAGATTTCTAGCACGTTTTTCTTACTTTCGTCAATTTTCCCGCGCACGGTTGACGTAGTTCCCGATGTTGGTCTTCGATGATATTGGTGACCCTGAAAAGCTTGCAATGTCTTCTTCAGAATGTCACAAATCTCGCGAGAAGTCAAGCTTGGGCCTGTGAGATATACCCATGCGAACAGAGGCCGCCGGAGCATTTTTCCTTGACGGAGAGTCATTTTCCGACTGAGATTCCGGCTTGACCGGGGAAGATCTTGGAAATCTGAGAGTTACGTGTAACTGAACGTGTCCTCTTTCTTAAAGTTCTGAACTTGCGGATCAACTCGCAGCGAGCTGAGAAGACTCTGTGCGCGAAGGTGATCCCTCGGAAGGAAAAAACGTGTCGGATTTCCAGCACAATTTCCTTACTTTCATCGATTTTCCCGCGTACGGTTGATGTAGCTCCCGGTGTCGATTTTCAATGATCTTAGTGTCCTTGGAAAGCTTGCAATGTCTTCTTCGGAGTGTCACAAATCTCGCGAGAAGTCAAGCTGAGGCTTGTGAGATATGACCCTACGAATAAAGGCTGCCAAAGTGTTTTTCCTTGACGGAGAGTCATTTTCTGATTGAGATTTCGGCTTGATCGGGGAAGATCTTGGTGATCAGAGAGTTGCATGTTGTAGCTAAAGTTACCCTCTTCCTTAAAGTTTCAAACTTGTAGAACAACTCGTCGTGATTCGGGAAGACTTTATGCACGAACATTGGCCCAAAATGGGCCTGTTTTGGTCAATAATACTTGGCAAAATTTTGCTAAGTGTTGAACCAATTTTTACGATTTTGCCAATAACTTCCTCATTTCTTGTCCATTTTCGACCCATAAAGTATCGAATCGAAACTCTCGATATGCTCTATTCAATAGTTAGAGAATAGTTAATCAAATCTTATTTTTGGCCCGGTCATGGTCTTGGTCAAACTTCGGTCAAACACGGTCAACTCTAGTCAAACTTAGTCAACATTGGTCAAACTTTCCCAAACCTCAAGAAATGTGCTCCCGGCTATGTTTTGAGAACCTTTAAGTGTAACTAGACCTCTTTCAGGTCAAACTCGACTTAGTCCGGGCTATCTCGTTTTGCGTGCCGACATTTGAGAAAATCTCGGGGGTAAAAATAGGGTTATGACTGGAACATAGGAACAAAGAGGTGCCACTTGATTTATTGGTCCAAGAACCATAAATATGACTTCATGCACAAAAGGACTAGTCTTGAGTTAGGTCCAAAGCTAAGGTATGTCTTGGGAAGGTGTTAGGCACCCAAGAACGCCCAACCTAATGGTTGGCCTTCCTCTATATTACTTGATATCTTTGAAAGAGTTTATTAAAGAATACCTAATCATAAGAAAGCACTTAAACCTAATTCTAGCACAATCAAGAGACAAACAAAGCATGGCATAATGTTTATATTGAATTTGAATAAGGAACCTCACCTTGAATCCAACTCTCACCAAGTTGTAGAGTTCGTCCCCACAACAACATAGGTTATATTTCTAACCTAGAACACATGCTAATATATGGAACTATTCTAATAAATAAGCAAACATGGCATAGCTCATTGGAGTGTGATCAAACATGTAATTTGAACAAAGATTTAGTTATTCTAACTAAACCTAGAAAACAATATAACAATCAAACATTCATGGAGGTTGGTATGGCTTATTTAGGAGATCCATACCTAGCCTCTAGGGAAGTTGCAACAAGCTAATAAATTATTACCGGTCTCTTAGACTTGATCTCTTTGACAGAATTATGTGTTGATCTTCAATAAGAAAGGCTTTGAATGCCTAGGTTTGTGATTAGAGTTTCGTGAGAAAGGGGTTATCCTTCTAGTACTTCAACTAGAGAATAACTACTTGCTCAAGAATTCTTCCTCACTACCTTCTTCTAGGCAGGGCTTCGCTCCTCTAAGACTACTTCTTCCCTCTTCTACTCTATGCTTTTACTTCAGTAGAGCTTCGCTACTCTAGGACTACTTCTTCCTACTTCTCTCTATTCTACTATACTAGTGTTTCTTGATATTTTTAGTGTTTCTGTGGAGACTCTTCAGGATGATTTGTTTGTGAGGTATGAGACTCCTTTTATAGTAGTAAAGGGGTTAAGGGTTGCTTAAAGAAAGGGCAAACTAACATGTTCCTGCAAGAAATAGTCAGTCTCCACGAATTAGGGTTTCTGCCTGGCGGCACTGGCGCACGCCTCTTTGGAGAGGCGCACGCCTCTTCACTATAGACGTGCGCCACCTTCAATGGGGCGCACGCCTAATGGGTTAAAAGGCAGCTTCTCGAACTCGTTTTCTAGAACTCTCCGGGTGATTTTCAACACACATTTGCCTTATGTGAGATCTTAAATTATCATCACTGAGACCGAGGACCATGAGTATCAACTGGTATAAATTGGGGTGTCTACAGAGGCCAAACCAAATTGATCTACTAACAGTGCAATTAAAGAAGAAATGCACACAACTTTCATCCTCTACGTGGCACAAGGTGCAAGATGGATCAATATTTCCCACATAGTTAGCAAGATTCATTTTGGTCGGGATGGCATTAGAGCCAATTCTCCAAATAAACGTCTTGTGCCTCTCATGCAGCTTTAAATTCCAAAGGGCATGCCACCAAGGTTCAGGATTTAATGCAGCCCTTTGGACTTAGTTAGCTCTATATGTTGATTTAACAGTGAAACTACTACCTTTGGATTCAAGACTCCAAATGAGAGCATCCTGATGTCGCTCAATAATAAGAGGTACCTTGTAGTACGTGTAAAGGGTTGTCGATCCTCAGGGAGTTTGTGTTTTCAAATGACAATGTAATTTAATATGCAAGAAAGGTAAGATAAATTTGGTTTATGGAAATTTTGTAAGTAATTTATGTAAAAAGGTACTAAGGTTTCGGGGTGTTTCTCTATACCAGTATGATTTCTTGTAATCCCAGTTAAAAACCTTGTTCTAATAACAGTTTACAAGTTGATTATTTTCCTTTTAAAAAGCTCTTGACATGGTTGAACTAATAAAACTCAGGAACACTATATTACCGGAGAAAATAAAGTGACTAGAGTAATAATTAGAAAGACCTTTCAATTTATAAATCACAATACCTAATTAAAACCATGTAATATTCCTCCTTAATCATAAGAAAAACATGATTGAACTTATAGAAAGTATGGAATAAAACATACATCAATTAGGAATTAATAAATTAACAATCAACTGTAATTTAGCATTAAAAATAAAAGGGACTACAAGTATTTATACCGTTATGCAGAAAACATAGCCCCTAGCCCTAGCAAAAGGCTTAGCCAATCATGGCTAAGAAAAAAGAAAACTAGAGAAAATAATATCTAGAGAGAAAACTAAAAAAAAAAATAATCAAGCTCCTTGGTGGCTACCACCCTCCAATTGCTATCCACGCTTCTTTCATTTAGGGCTCCATTGGAAAAATAATTTAATGTGATGCGGGTAAGTGTTGAGGATGTGCAATCCATAGCCAAAGCAAGGCTCCCACGTGAATTTCATTAAAGCTCCTTTGAGTAGTGATCTTGTGTGATGCGAGTACAATAGATAATGTGAGCTTGTGGGCTTTAGTGGCCATGTGGGCCTTTTGGGCTTGTTGGCTTTGTTTTTCTTTTTCTTTTCAAACATTAATTTGCACATCTTTTATTCTCTTTTGCTCCTTCCAGCTTGTGATATTTAACTCCAATTTGATATAGTTTGTGCCTACAATCAAACATAACCCAAATTAACATATAAGGGATTAAATTAATACACTTAAATTGCATTTAAACAATCAAATTGTGATATTTAACTCCAATGATCTAGCTTGTGCCTACAATCAAACATAGCCCAAATTAACATATAAGGGATTAAATTAATACACTTAAATGCATAAGTCATGTAATTCAATGAATTGAACAACAAACATCCATTTAAGTGTAATTAGACATGAAATGCAACACAACCCCAATAAAATCTCTCCAAAATACATGTAAATAAGTCATATTTCATGACTTATCACACCCCCCAACCTGAATTTTGCTAGTCCCTAGCAAACTAAAAACAATGAAAACAACAAAACACAAATGAAAACAAACTAACAAAGCCACTTTCGCTGGCACTCTCGATTGCATTTAGCATATGCAATAAGCCTTTAAACCCCTAGGTGTCCCTAGTGGACGAGTTATAGTCTCGTGAGGGTTTACCAGAAGTGATACCCACAAACGCTATCAAATGCTCAGTCTTGATTCACAGTAAACACATACAACATCATGCTATCAAATGAGAATAAAGTGTCACACAAACAATGGTTTTCAATCATTAGCAAGCTTAAACAAGTCAACCTCAATTTCAAATCTTTAGAAATTCTAACTAGGCCACAATCACTTGAAATTAAGCATTAAAAGCTACACAAGTTCCTTGATGTGTGAAGTGAACTAACTTAGAATCATGGGACTTCAATATCTTTCCAATATAATCATGAAGGACAATGGAATTCTCATTAGAATAATCAACCAAGGCATAGAAGCTTTTTTTTTCTTTTTTTTTTTTTATGTGAGGACTGTGCAATGTCTAACTTCATTAAGCTTTCTAATTGACTCATGTATCAAGTGTTAGACCAATGACTCCCGAACCAGTTGGTTCAAAGGACACTAGGTGTAGAGACACCCCTAAGAGTTTACTTACTTGAGTCAAAAAGGCTACGAAGCTAGACTAGTCACTCATATCTCAACCATGTGAATTGTTTACCTCTTTTTATGTGAGGACTGTGCAATGTCTAACGTCATTAAGCTTTCTAATTGACCCATGTATCAAGTGTTAGACCAATGACTCCCGAACCAGTTGGCTCAAGGGGCACTAGGTGTAGAGACACCCCTAAGAGTTTACTTACTCGAGTCAAAAAGGCTACGAAGCTAGACTAGTCACTCATATCTCAACCATGTGAATTGTTTACCTCTTTTGACATAGGCTCTCATGGTTAGCTATTTCAATTTTTTTTTTTTTTTTTCTTCTTTATGCCAAGGCTAATCAACTAACAAGTCAACCACTTTTAATTTAGTAACAATTGGATGCATATCTCATTTCCCACAGATTACATGTTAGTGTGCTAGTGCTTAGTTTAAGGTGTACAAGTGTAACACTTAATACTTAAAAGCAAGCAATAGATGGCCATGTTCAAATATCTCAATCAAATAATCATGTGTTCATATGCTTAAGCTCACTAATGACTTCAAACCAAAGTTCAAAGTTCAACAAGATTCTCAAAGATAACAAAGATGCATGTGAATATAGTATAAATCAAAGACATCATTGCAAACCAAACAATTTTTTTTTTTTTTATGGAATAGTTTCTAAACTACTCAACAAGAAGCAACACAAAGTTCATCACACAATCAAATAAACAATCAATACTCCCCCCAACTTAAAGTTGACATTGTCCTCAATGTTCAAACAAATGTATGTGAGAATCAAAGACAAGTCTTGAAATGAAAGAACAAGGGAAAAGAAAAGAAAGCACCTGATATGATGATGAACTCCTCAAGCTATTTCCTGCAAAATTGTTAGATATCCAAAACAAAACAAAAGAAAACCAATATATACAACAGATGTGAAATTTCAAAGAGGATCTAACTAGCATCCCCATAAGTAGGGAGCTCAAGAGACATGATCTCTTCTGCTGGAACAACTTCTCCTAGGTATGGCCTTAGTCTTTGGCCATTCACTTTCAAAATTCTACCATCCCTAGGATCCTCAATCACTACAGCCCCATAGTCAAACACTTCTTTAACAATGTAGGGGCCATCCCATCTTGTCCTTAACTTCCCAGAAAATGTGTGGAGTTTTGAATCATAAAGAAGGACAGTTTGGTTTGGTTCAAAAGTTTTCCTCACAATTTTCTTATCATGAAAGAGCTTCATCCTCTCTTTATAATGGCGAGTGCTTATGTAAGCCTCGTTTCTCAGTTCTTCAAGCTCACTCATTTGGAACTTCCTCAATTCACTTAGCCTCCTTGAGGTCAAAATTAAAAGCCTTAATGGCCCAATAAGCTCTATGTTCCATCTCTACAGGTAAATGACAAGGTTTCCCATACACAAGGCGATAGGGAGACATTCCTAGAGGTCCTTTATAAGCTGTCCGGTAAGCCCATAATGCATCTGTTAGTCTCAAAGACCAATCTTTACGGTTAGGGCTAACCGTCTTTTCCAAAATTTGTTTTATCTCCCTATTGGCAAGTTCAACTTGCCCACAAGTTTGGGGATGATAGGAGGTGGACAACCGGTGTACCACTCCATACTTTTTCACAAGGACCTCGAAAGGTCGGTTGCAAAAGTGCTTCCCATTGTCACTAATGACTGCCTTGGGCATCCCAAAACGAGAGAAAATGTGTTCTCTCAAGAATTTCAGCACAACCTTATGATCATTTACCTTACATGCAATGGCCTCAACCCATTTAGAGACATAATCTACTGCCAAGAGGATATATAGATTGCCAAAAGATTGGGGAAAAGGTCCCATGAAATCGATTCCCCAACAATCAAAAACTTCTATCTCAAGGATAGGGGACATCGGCATCATGTTCCTACGTGTAACTCTCCCCAATTTTTGACATTCTAAACACCCTTTACAGAAGCTATGAGTGTCCTTAAACATAGTAGGCCAATAAAATCCACACTGCAAAATTTTTGCAGTGGTTTTCTTCAACAGAAAAATGGCCACCACAAGCTTCTGTATGGCAGAATTTTATGACACTAAGGGTCTCATTATCTGGGATACATCTCCTCAAGATTTGATCAGGGCAGTATTTAAACAAATAAGGATCATCCCAATAGAAATTTCTTACCTCAACAAAGAATTTGCGCCTATCCTACGTTGTCCAAGTCTCAGGAATGAAACTCTTAACAAGGTAGTTCACTATGTGTGCATACCATGGAAGCTTTGTAACAGCAAAAAGTTGCTCATCTGGAAAAGAATCTCGAATGGGGATCTCTTCTTTTACTTCTTCAAATGTGAGCCTGGATAGATGATCTGCCACCACGTTCTCCACTCCTTTCTTGTCTTTGATCTGAAGATTGAATTCCTGTAAAAACAAAATCCAACGTATTAAACATGCCTTAGCATCCTTCTTGGAAAGAAGGTACCTAAGGGCAGCATGATCTGTAAAAACAACAATAGAAGTACCCATCAAATAAGAACGGAATTTATCCAAGGCAAATACTACAGCTAATAACTCTTTCTCTGTGGTAGTGTAATTCATTTGAGCACTATTAAGAGTTCGACTAGCATAGTATATAACATGAGGCTTTTTGTCTTTTCTTTGGCCTAGGACAGCCCCCACAGCATAATCACTAGCATCACACATGATCTCAAATGGGAGAGACCAATCTGGGGCTTGCATGATAGGGGCAGATGTAAGCAACTGAACTAGCTTTTTGAAAGCTACCTCACATGACTCTGTCCACTCAAAGGTGGACTCCTTGAGTAGGAGATTACAAAGGGGTCTAGATATGGCACTAAAGTCCTTTATAAATCTCCTATAGAAACCAGCATGCCCTAAAAAGGATCTGACATCTCTCACTGTCTTAGGGGTAGGTAGATTAAGGATTAAGTCAACTTTGGCTTTATCTACCTCTATGCCTTTAAAGGACACTACATGTCCTAGCACAATTCCAGAAGTGACCATGAAATGGCACTTCTCCCAATTAAGCACTAAGGCCTTTTTCAACACACCTGGCTAAAACCAATTTCAAATTATTAAGACAATCATCAAAAGAATCACCAAAGACAGACAAATCATCCATGAACACCTCCATAAATTTTTCAACCATATCACTAAAGATACTCACCATACATCTCTGGAAGGTGGCAGGTGCATTACACAACCCAAATGGCATTCTTCGGAATGCAAAGGTACCAAATGGGCAAGTAAAAGTGGTCTTTCCTTGGTCTTCTAATGCAATCTCTATCTGGTAATAGCCTGAGTACCCATCTAGGAAACAATAGTACTCATGACCAGCTACCCTCTCCAATATTTGATCAATGAAGGGTAGGGGGAAGTGGTCTTTCCTAGTTGCAGAATTAAGCTTCCTATAGTCTATGCACATTCTCCAACCTGTAACTAAACGGGTTGGAATCAACTCATCATTTGCATTCTTGACTACAGTAATGCCTGACTTCTTAGGAACAACCTGAGTTGGGCTAACCCACTTACTATCAGAGATGGGGTATATGATACCCGCATCTAGTAGCTTAATTACCTCATTCTTCACTACATCTTTCATAGTTAGGGTTAAGCCTACGTTGAGGTTCTCTAGAAGTCTTACAATCATCCTCTAGGTATATCTTGTGTGTGCAAATCAATGGGCTTATGCCCTTGATGTCAGCTATGGTCCAACCTAAGGCTAGTTTGTGGTCTCTCAAAACACATAACAACTTACCTTCCTGTTCTTCATTCAATGCAGCAGAAATTACTACAGGAAAGGTCTCACCTGGGCCTAAATAGGCATATTTAAAACCATTTGGAAGTGGTTTGAGCTCTAGCTGTGGGATCTCTTCACTTGAAGGCATTGGCTTCTTCTCAGTTTCTGGAAGTTCCTCAAAGCGAGGTCTCCATGGTTCATTGACTGCCATCACTTGCTCCTCCTCCAAAACCTGTGAAGAATCCAATAAAGAACAAATTTCAGTTAATTTAGCATCATGTTCAATATCATATGAATTAACTGAATTAGTAAGAAGAGTTTCTAAGGGATCTGAAAAACAATTTCAGGTTGAACTCTTCTTGCACCACTGTATCAATGAGGTTCACATAGTGGCACTCATCATCTTCCAGTTGTTGTCACATCACATTGAATATGTTAAGCTCAGTTGTCATGGATCCAAATGTGATCTTCATTCTTCCATTCCTGCAATTAATTAAAGCATTAGCTTGTGGCAAGGAAAGGTCTACCTAGAATGATAGGAATACCGTTATCAGGATGCAATGTAGGTTCAGTATCTAGAATGATGAAATCCACAGGGTAGTAAAAATTCTCTATCTTGATAAGCACATCCTCAACCATCCCTTTAGGTGTCCTTAGTGAACGGTCAGCTAGCTGCAATGTCATTGAAGTGGGCTTCAAATCACTAAGTCTCATTTGTTGATAGACAGTGAATGGGAGTAGGTTAATGCTAGCTCCAAGGTCAAGCAAAGCACGCTCAACCAAGTACTCACCAATGGTACAAGATATTGTGGGGCAACCTGGATCTTTGTACTTGGGTGGGACCTTATGTTGGATGATGGCACTTACTTGTTCAGTAAAAAATGCAGCCTTCTTCAAGTGATGCTTCCTCTTTACAGTGCATAGGTCCTTGATTACCTTAGCATAGGCAGGCATCTACTTTATGATGTGCAATAAGGGCAAATTAACCTTGACTTGATGTAGATGCTCCAAGATCTCAGTTGTCACATCCAAATTCTTAGGTAGTCTCAAAGCTTGTGGGAAAGGAGTGGGAATTAGACACGGTTCAGCTTCCTTCACTTTAGGTGTCCCACTCTCATCTTCTTCACCAATTGCCTTACCACTTCTCAAAATAATAACAGTCTTGCACTCTTCATGATTATCCTTGGAAACTATCTTCACACTCTGATTATTCGGATTTGGTTGAGTTTGTGAAGGGAGTTTCCCTTTCTCAGTTGCACTCAAGGCATTGGTGAGTTTGGCCAAATGGTTCTTGGTCTCTCTAACCTCTTCATCCATCCTAGTGAACATAGTCTCGAACCTCTGATTTTGTTCACTTTGCTTCTGCATGAAAGTTCCAAGAACATCTTCCAAAGGAGGTCTAGATGATGATGATGAAGGTACAAAATTGTTCCTTGGAGGTGGAGGATTCAGCACATTGTCACTCTTATAACTCAAATATGGATGATTTCTCATATTTGGGTTATAATTGTTCGAATATGAGGCATTATTTAGCCTGTATTGGTTAAATGCACACACCTGTTCTTCTGGCACATTTAGAAATTGAGGTAGAGACTTACAGTCACTTGTAGTGTGGTCTAACTCTTGGCAAATCCGGCATGCCTCCATAGGTTCCTCTCTGTAAATAGCATTGACTCCCCTACTTCCCTTCAGCTTACGTGCCTCTATCTCCTTTGTCAACAAATTGATCTTGGCACTCAGATTATCTTCTTCCCTTAACTTGAAAATACTACCACCAGATATAGTAGCACCACTTCTGTTCCGGTCTGTGGAGTCTAAGGGACTTGGTCCATTCCAGGTGTTGGAATTCTCAGCTATTTCATCCAAGTAGTCCATAGCATCTTCAAGCTCCTTTTGTAGAAATTCACCTCCACATGCAATTTGAACAAACTGACGATCTCTAGGTTGGAGTCACTCATAGAAGTAACTTACCAACCTCCAGGTGTCATATCCATGTGTTGGGCAGAAGTTGTATGTATCCTTGAATCTTTCTCATGCCATGAATAGAGTCTCATCATGTCCTTGGACGAAACTAGAAATCTTCCTCTTTACTTGTTGGACCTTGTGGGGAGGGAAAAACTTCTTGTAGAACTCTTGGGTCATCTCCCCCCAACTTCCTATGGACCTAGGCTTTATTGTGTACAGCCATCCCTTAGCTTTGTCCTTTAGTGAGAATGGAAAGAATCTCGACTTGGCTGTCTCGATCACATTCTGTGCATAAAAACTGCCAATCACTTCTTCAAATGCTCTCATATGCAAATAGGGGTTCTCATTCTCCAATCCCCTGAAATCTGGAAGTATGGCCATTAGCCCTTGTTTGATCTCCACATAAGGTGCATTTGGAGGAAACATAATGCATGATAAATGGAGCTCTGAGTAGGGTGCAGCAGCTGATACATGGTCATCCTAGGTGCCTCAGGTGGAATTACTCTTTCTTCAGCCATGATGGAAGATGTAGGTGAGCTTGTAGGTGTATCAAATAGACTTCCAAAAAGTGTCTCAAAAGTCTCCAATCTACCTTTGCTGTTCCTAACCCAAACGCTCATGCACAGTAAAACAAAATAGGTCAAAGTAACAAAATAAACAAATAAAAGAAAAACAAAATGAAAAGAGAATGGAACCAAATTACCAAAAAAATTGTCTCTTGAATAAGCCGAAACTCCCTGGCAACGGCGCCAAAAATTGATGTCGCTCAATAATAAGCGGTACCTTGTAGTACGTGTAAGGGGTTGTCGATCCTCAGGGAGTTTGTGTTTTCAAATGACAATGTAATTTAATATGCAAGAAAGGTAAGATAAATTTGGTTTATGGAAATTTTGTAAGTAATTTATGTAAAAAGGTACTAAGGTTTCGGGGTGTTTCTCTATACCAGTATGATTCCTTGTAATCCCAATTAAAAACCTTGTTCTAATAACAGTTTACAAGTTGATTATTTTCCTTTTAAAAAGCTTTTGACATGGTTGAACAAATAAAACTCAGGAACACTATATTACCGGAGAAAATAAAATGGCTAGAGTAATAATTAGAAAGACCTTTCAATTTATAAATCACAATACCTAATTAAAACCATGTAATATTCCTCCTTAATCATAAGAAAAACATGATTGAACTTATAGAAAGTATGGAATAAAATATACATCAATTAGGAATTAATAAATTAACAATCAACTGTAATTTAGCATTAAAAATAAAAGGGACTACAAGTATTCATACCGTTATGCAGAAAACATAGCCCCTAGCCCTAGCAAGAGGCTTAGCCAATCATGGCTAAGAAAAAAGAAAACTAGAGAAAATAAAATCTAGAGAGAAAACTAAAAAAAATAATAATCAAGCTCCTTGGCGGCTACCACCCTCCAATTGCTATCCACGCTTCTTTCATTTAGGGCTCCATTGGAAAAATAATCTAGTGTGATGCGGGTAAGTGTTGAGGATGTGCAATCCATAGCCAAAGCAAGGCTCCCACGTGAATTTCATTAAAGCTCCTTTGAGTAGTGATCTTGTGTGATGCGAGTACAATAGATAATGTGAGCTTGTGGGCTTTAGTGGCCATGTGGGCCTTTTGGGCTTGTGGGCTTCGTTTTTCTTTTTCTTTTCAAACATTAATTTGCACATTTTTTCTTCTCTTTTGCTCCTTCCAGCTTGTGATATTTAACTCCAATTTGATCTAGCTTGTGCCTACAATCAAACATAGCCCAAATTAACATATAAGGGATTAAATTAATACACTTAAATGCATAAGTCATGTAATTCAATGAATTGAACAACAAACATCCATTTAAGTGTAATTAGACATGAAATGCAACACAAACCCAATAAAATCTCTCCAAAATACATGTAAATAAGTCATATTTCATGACTTATCACACTGTCGAGGTAAGGTAGGAATGTGGATCTTTTTTATGGCTTCGGTAGAGGAATTATCAAAGAGACTGGCCAATATATCAGACTTCCAACTTTTCCTGTCACTATCCATCAAGCTAGTAACACTAAGAGGAGTAGGAGTAATTCTAGGATCTTTGGGAGAAGGCCTAAACCCCTCCAGCCAAAGGATCCACGGGTTCAAGACATTGATGGATTTCCCATCACCAACCAGATAGCACGCACCCTTTTCAATTAGCCATTTCTGTCTTTCAATTGCCCTTCAAAGAGGCAAGGCATTTTTGCAAGGCTGTCTACTAAACTAGTCAACTCTGACCTTATATTTGCTCCTCAAGGCTTGAAAAGCATAGGCTATCTGATGCAATCTAAAATTACAAGCAAAATATAAATGATAAATCCTTGAGTGAAATCTCAATCTCAGGGTGATTTCTCTGTATTCAATATTCAAAATATCACAATGTCTAAAAACTGAATCCCTCATGTGCAACTCCAGAGATTATATCCCTTTACACTAGTAACTAACTATCATGCTAACAAATTGACACCTCAGCATAGGGGGTACAAAAGTCCAAAATGAAATAATAGAATACTGGAATAAAATGCTAGGAATTAAAAGGCAAGATAGCAATATGATAGTAATGGTTGATGACCATTTGAATGGCATCAAATCTTTGCTCTTTGAGAACTTGGCCTCCAAGTTAAGCCTTAGAAGTTTCACCATGGACATAAGGAACCAAATGTTGAATATTGAAGGACTTTGAAGTTTGCACATGGGATGGCAACTTTACTTTGTATGCATTATCGTTGAGCTTTTGGAGAATTTTGCAAGGCCTAATCTTCTGGTCTTGAAGCTTGGAATTTGGTACACACAATTCCCTTTCCTTGAACAAATACCCACCCTCCTCGTAACTCTCCTTGAACCCTTCAAGCCCACTCACATTAGCATGTTGGATATTCTTCATTGGTGATAAGTCTAGAGGTAATTCTATTGGTGTCCAATCCCCATACCCCCTAGTAGCTCTTCAATAGCATTAGGAACTTCACCCACATTCTTCTCCACCTCATTTACCTCATTGTTTACATACAAATCAGCACCCAACATGTATGCACAACCACTATCTGAATTATCATGTATAAATGATTTTATCAAAAGTTAGGTCTTATCAAGCTTTTGCGTTTTAGGAGTTACTTTGTGCTTCATGGGAAGCAAAGTGATCTTCTTTCCATTGATCTTCAAGCTATAGGTGTTGTCATTTCCATTATGGCAAGTGTCTCGATCATATTGCCACGCCTTCCCAAGTAAAAGATGACACACATCCATGGGCACCACATCACAACTAACCACGTCTTCATACTTCTTCCGAATTGAGAAAGAAACCATGCACCTCTTTGTAACTTTGATCTCTCCTCCTTTCTTAAGCCATGTTAACTTGTAAGGATGGGGATGCTCTTCCGTTTTGAGCCCAAGCTTTTCAACGGCTTCTTAACTCACTGCATTTTCACACGACCCACCATCAATTACCAATTCGCAAACCTTGCCCAAAATACTACATGTGGAACAGAAAATGTTACCCCTCAACCGTTCATCATCATCTTCCTTCCTAGGCGTCAACAAGGTCTTCTTCATGACTAACACTACTCCTTCTTTCTCATCATCACCTCTTACTAACTCGTCACTATCCGATTCACCTACTTCCTTAACTTCAACAACATCATCAAGTATGAGAGCTCGACCCTTAGATAACAATGGCTTGTTGCATTCATTGGCTTTATGGCCCATTTCGCCACACTTAAAACACTTGAAGTTGCTTCCACTGCTATTCTTTAGGACTCCCCTGTTGTAGGTACCCGAATTGGCTTACTGGCTTGGAGTTGAAATTGGAGGTAAGTGACTATTGGGTTTGTGACTGTAATTAGAGGATTGTGTCCTCCTCACGAATTTTTTTTCTACCATAAGGGCTCGATTGTAAGCTTGAGACAATGTGTAACTAATATGAAGGACAAGTAAATCTTGAATAGGTACCTTAATACCACTAATGAAGCGAGCTACCAGCTGCTTTTCACTCTCCATCAAGTTGATCCTCGCAATTAATTGATGAAACTTATCACCATACTCTTCCACAGTTCCTATTTGCTTTAGGTTGTGAAGAGTTTGGTACAATTTTTTAGTGTAGTTATAAGGTAGAAACTACTCCGAGAGCTTCTTTTTCATTTTGACCCATGACTGTACTTTGGTCTTGCCATGGCGCAATCTTTGAACCTAGAGCTACTCCTACCATGCAAAGGCTCTTCCTCTAAGTTTAATAGCAACTAGCTTAGTCTTCTTAGCTTCTAGAACCTCATGATATTCAAAGACTCTCTCCACGGTGCTCAGCCAATCTACAAAGTCTTCAGGACTAAGACTTCCATGGAACTCAGGAAGTTCAAGTTTGAAGTTGTTCTCCCAACGTAGATCTGTGGTGGTATGCTCACGGTCTTGAACTGGTGGTCGTTCAAATCTTGGTGGTGCGAATCAATCGTGACCCATGTGGGTTTGGTGAAGAGTTCAGTCAAAGGGTGGAGGTGCACGACTGAAGCCTGGTAGCATGCGATCAAAGCCCCGCAGAGCACGACTGAACTCAGGTGGCGCGTGGTCAAAGCTCGGTGATGTGCGAATTGAACCCCCATGTCGCGCAATCATAGCCGATTAGTTCACGACTCTAATAAGATAGATATGGACTTCGATTGAGACCCCATAGGTTTCTTTGCTCAAATCGTACCCTCCGTTTTCCTTCCGGGTTTGGGCTTGAGGTTGGGCCTCATTCCAAGTTCTTGAAATGCCCAAGTGGATGTGACTGTAGATGGTCCAAGTTAGGTGCTCATGGAGGCCCACGGGTTGACCCAAGATTGTGGTCAAAACCCTAATCTCTCTCGTAATCTCCTCCTATCCAAAATTTCTGATGGTCTTCTCGATGGTTTAACAGATCTCTCACACGCTGTGACTTGAGGTTGGTGGTTCGCACACTATGGTTTCGCCATTCAGGTAACCAATTGTTTTGTTTGGCAAACGGGTTTTCAAGGCGGACTAATCGGACTCCTCTTCCCGATCATGTCATTGTTGGTTTCGTAGTGCCTCAGTGAGATCCTTGTCATAACCCTATTTTTACCCTCAGGATTTTCTCAAGTGTCGGCACGCAAAACGAGGCAATCCGGACTGAGCTGAGTTTGAACCGAGAGGGGTCCAATTGAGCTTAAAGACTCTTAAAACATAGCCGGGAGCGCATTTCTCAAGGTTTGAGAAAGTTTGACCAATGTTGACCAAGTTTGACCAAAGTTGACTGAAATTTGACCAAGACCTTGACCGGGTCAAAAGAAAGATTTGCTTAGCTACCCCCTAGCCATTGAATAGAGCATATCAAGAGCTTTGATTCGATACTTTACGGGTTGAAAACGGACGAGAAACAAAAAAGTTATGAGCAAAATCGTGAAAAATGATCCGACACTTGGCAAATTTTGTTAAGTGTTATTGACCAAAACATGGCCTATTTTGGGGGCAATGTTTATGCATAGATTCTTTCCGACCCATGAAAATTTGGTCCACAAGTTCGAAACTTTAAGAAAGAGGGTAACTTCAGCTACAACGTGCAACTCTTGGATTGCCAAGAGCTTCCCCGATCAAGCCAGAATCTCGATCGGAAAATGACCCTCTGTCATGGAAAGACACTCTAGCAGCCTCTGTTCGCAGGGCCATATCTCCCGGACCCAAGCTCGACTTCTCGTAAGTTCAAAATTTTAAGGAAGAAGGTATCGCAAGCTTTCCAAGGACACCAAGATCATCGAAAACCGACATCGGGAGCTACGTCAACCGTATGCGGGAAAACTGATGAAAGTAAGGAAATTATGCTAGAAATCCGACACGTTTTCCCCCGAAGAGGTCACCTTCGCGCATAGATTCTTCCCTACTCGCTGCGAGTTGATCCACAAGTCCAGAACTTTAAGAAAGAGGACACATGCAGTCACAACGTGCAACTCTCGGATCGCCAAGATCTTCCCCAGTTTGGCCAGAATCTCGATCAGAAAATGGCCCTCCGGCATAGAAAAATACTTCGGCGGCCTCTGTTCGCAGGGCCATATCTCTCAAACCCAAGCTCGACTTCTCGCAAGTTCAAAACTTTAAGGAAGAAGGTATCGCAAGCTTTCTAGGGACACCGAGATCATTGAAAACCAACATTAGGAGCTACGTCAACCGTGCGCGAGAAAACTAATGAAAATAAGAAAAACATGCTGGAAATCCGGCACGTTTTTCCTCCCGGACAACTGCCTTCGCGCGCAAAGTCTTCCCAACTCGCTACGAGTTGTTCCGCAAGTTCAGAACTTTAAGAAAGAATGCAACTCTGGCTACGACTTGCAACACTCGGTTCACCGGTAACATCTCCCGTTTGGCCAGAATCTTCGCTGGAAAAACGCAGAAAAACAACTCAGACGCCCTGACTTTCGGGAGCCATAATATTTCCGTCCGAGCTCTGATTTACGTAAGCTTGATATCATTGGAAAGTAGACTTCTCAAGCTTTCCAACAGTACCACACATAACTCATTTTGGACACCAGAATGTCCCCAAAAGCTACCTCAAAAAAGCGGGTAAAAAACTGTATAGTCACTCGGATCAAGGAAGATTTGCTGGGAGTGCCACGTGGCAAATAAGATCGCCACGTGTCACGCAGCATAGTTCTGTGGCACGCACCATGTCCATGTGTGAGACCCCTCTATAAATTGGACCCCCTTCCCCCTCATTTCCACAAACTTGGCTCGAGTCCCTAGGCAAAAATTGGGTAATTTTAGGCAGAAACTCAGGAAAGGGGTCTCTCTCTTTGGGTTTAGACTAGTTTTTGTTAGAGAATAGGAGATCCTACTTAGGTAATCTCTCTCTCTACCCCTCCAAGCTCTCCTCATCCCTCTCATCACTCATACACTCTCCCATACCCATTCTTTTACATTTTTATGGAGGTGATTAGTGATGATCCTACAATGGGAAAGGATTCACAATGATCCATGCTTATTGTACTTTAAATACAATTTATTGCTTTCATTATGCTTTAAATACCATTTATTGCTTTCATTATGCTTTAAATACCATTTATTACTTTCATTATGCTTTAAATACCTTTATAGCTTTCATTATGCATTTAATGCTTTCACTATGTGGACTATTTGCTATTTTCTTTCACGTCATTTACATTATTTACTACGTTATTGTGAATATTATCCCCTTTATCCCTTTTGTGATTTAAGTATGAAAATCCTTATTGGTCTTGGAGGTTTATGTAAGACTTTCAATAGCATTAACCTTCATGTAATCCCATAAGACATTGGACTCATGAACACCCCCCCTTGATTTAATTCCGTTATTTACATTATTTACTACGTTATTGTGAATATTATCTCTTTTTCCCCTTTGATTTGGGTATGGAAATCCTTATTGGTCTTGGAGTTTTATGTAAGACTTTCAATAACATTAACCTCCATATAATCCCATAAGGCATTAGACCCATGAAAATCCCCCTTGCTTTAATTCCGTCATTTACGTTATTTACTACGTTATTGTGATTATCCCCTTTATCCCCTTTGTGATTTGGGTATGAAAATTCCGATTGGTCTTGAAGGTTCATGTAAGACTTTCAATAGCATTAACCTCCATGTAATCCCATAAGGCATTGGACCCATGAACACCCCCTTGCTTTAATTCCGCCATTTATATTATTTACTACGTTATTGTGAATATCATCCTTTTTTCCCCTTTGATTTGGGTATGAAAATCCTTATTGGTCTTGGAGGTTCATGTAAGACTTTGAATAGTATTAACCTCCATGTAATCCTATAAGGTATTGGACCCATGAATCCCCCATGTTTTAATCCCATTATTTACTACGTTATTGTGATTATCTCTTTGTGATTTGGGTATGAAAATCCTTATTGGTCTTGGAGGTTTATGTAAGACTTTCAATAGCATTAACCTTCATGTAATCCCATAAAGTATTGGACCCATAAAAATCACCCTTGCTTTAATTCTGTCATTTACATTGTTTACTACGTTGTTGTGATTATCCTCTCTTTCCCCTTTGTGATTTGGGTATGAAAATCCTAATTGGTCTTGGAGGTTAGGTAAGACTTTCAATAGCACTAAACCCCATGTAATTCCATAAGGTATTGGACCCTCGAGATTCCCGACGTTATTTTGATTGATTTTTCCCCTTGATTAATCTTGATTACTTGTTTGTTCATACAAATCCCATTTAGTCTTGGAGGATTAGGTAAGTCTTTCAATAGCACTAATCCTTCATGTAATTCCATGAGGTGTTGAACCTTTCTCTACGTTTTCCCTTTTATTATTCATATAAGTTCTATTTGGTCTTGGAGGATTAGGTAAGTCTTTCAATAGCACTAATCCTTCATGTAATCCCAAAAGGTGTTGAACTCTTCTCTACATCGCTTTCTTTTATTCATGCAAATCCTAAGGTGGTATTGGAAATTATGTAAGTCTTTCAATAGCATTGAATTCCAATCCCATGAGGTCTTGACCTTTTCCTTAATTCATTTCATGTTGTCATCTCCATTTTGATGCAAGCTAAGACCTGCAAGGTTGGTTAAATGAAATTATTCAACCAAGGGAATAAAGGATAAGCCTGGGATGCCACTCAACCAGGGGTAGCGGAAGCCACTCAACGCTACTAATCACGGATGCCACTCAACGCGACCAAGTCAAACACTTGATGGTTAGGTGGAATCACTTAACTCCAAAGCAAGATACTTGCAAATGATTTCTGAATCAAAATACTTTCTGCTATGCTTTTCATTCTCATTAAAATATATAAGGGTTTACAATGCATGCATGAGAAATAAATATTTACAATAATTGCTTGACAACTTCCTAGAGAAAAACAACTTCCAAGACAGCCTATACGACTCCCAACAAACTGATAACTAGGCTGCTACAACATCCAACAAGACTACATAATTATCTTTGACTGAATAATAAAGATAAGTAAAGGACTCATAAATTAAATGGCACTTGTCGCCTACGTGGCTGCCACATAAGCTATCACTATGCTCCTGCATCATTCTCCCTTTCTTGAAAAAAACTCGACCTTGAGTTTGAATTCAGATCCTCCTAAAGCATGTGATCTAACTTCTTGAGGTCTTCACCTGAAATCCATGCATTGAAAGTTGTTGAGACACCATATTGGCTTGACAAATGAAACTTGAATGCAATCTTTCCCCGAAAAGAACCCCAATCTCATGTTTGAAGTCATCCTTACCTCGATCTATTGGATTTCCAGTCAATCCTTTCCACCCCCTTAGTTTCAGCCAAACAAGTGCAACCAACATGCTACTCATAAATCTTTTCTCACTCATGACAAACCTTGTTGAGCAAATTCTTATTCGTAACTTGTTTCGCCATAGTGTAGCACAAGAAGCCCATGTTGGAAACAAATCACCATATTCATGAATTGATCCTAAATTTACTTCTTTGCTCAATTGTTGGATTGTAAACGACATTGAATTAATTCACATAGCATAAAACCTTCCCATATAAAATCACCAATCTCAGTAAAATGAGTGACCTTTTGTATTTGAACAATGAAATTTGCATCATTGGTGTGAGTGATGGCCTCACCTTGACTGAATAAGGATTAATCATCATCTTCTACAATTTGTCTACCAATGAACAATTCACAATCTTCATCAAGGTACTCATCATAAATTGGCGGAGAATTCCAATCTGTAATATTGTCTTCTTTAGAACACTCTTCCCCATTTTCAAAAATGTTTGAAACAAAATAATCCATAGGCCATTGAAGAATAATTGTAGATTTAGGATTAGAACTTGAAGAAGTTGAACGGTCATCATTACTAAAGTCATCATGGCGGTAGTTGGAGTGCTCACTCTCATGACTTTGAGTCCGAGAGGTTGGAAAGCGATGAAGGAGTTCATTCATCATTTGATGTAAAGCTTGATTAGATTGCCTCAACTCAGCGAGTTCAAATTGTACATCAACACTATGAGTGGTCTTTCAACAACTAGGAGCCATCTTGAACAAGATGAAGAAAAATATTCGTAATTTGCTGGCAGATTGACCTTTGCACGGTAAATTACCAATATCTCACTCTAGAAAACTCGAAATCACGATCCGTTTGTTTTGTTGGAAACAAGAAAGACAGATCTTTCCAACAATATATGGCTTGCCAAGTGAAAATTACAGAGCAAATACAGAATTGCAGAGGAAGTTGAATAGACTTTTCTGGAATTAGAAAAAACAAAACTTCATAGATCAATAGGAAAATTTGTTCTGATACCAATTTGATGCAGGCCAAGACCTGCAAGGTTGGTTAAATGAAATGATTCAACTAAGGGAATAAAGGATAAGCCTGGGATGCCACTCAACCAGGGGTAACGGAAGCCACTCAACGCTACTAATCGCGGTTGCCACTCAACGCGACCAAGTCAAACACTTGATTGTTAGGAGGAATCACTCAACTCCAAAGCAAGATACTTGCAAATGATTTCTGAATCAAAATACTTTCTGCTATGCTTTTCATTCTCATTAAAATATATAAGGGTTTACAATGCATGCATGAGAAATAAATGCTTACAATAATTGCTTGAAAACTTCCTAGAGAAAAACAACTTCCAAGACAACCTATACGACTCCCAACAAACTGATAACTAGGCTGCTACAACACCCAACAAGACTACATAATTATCTTTGACTGAATAATAAAGATAAGTAAAGGATTCATAAATTAAATGACACTTGTCGCCTGTGTGACTACCACATAAGCTGTCACTATGCTCCTGCATCACATTCCATACTTGTCATTTTTTATTAAGTACTTTAATTACGTCATAAATTATACATTGTCATCTTGATTAAGTATTACATTTATGCCATAATCATTCTCTACTTATCATCTTGATTGTTTCCATTATGTCATAATTATCCATATTTGTCATTTTGGTCAAGTGTTTAATTATGTCATCTCCATTCTATACTTGTTTCTTGTGATTAAAGTGCCGCAAACATGCCAGGATCACTTGCTTGAATATTTATTCGCTTTGATATAAATGTGGTTTAAATATGTACATTTGCCATGAAAACTTTAAAAAGGGAAAACATGGTAATATGGGTGTTACAAACGAGATTGGTTCATCCTAAGTTCTATAGCTCGACCTAGTCTTGGGACACCATAGTATGAGTCCTTTATGCGTTGATATGGCTTGCCGTTGATACGTTATAAGGGATTCTACATGTTATAATACCCATAATATTATGACCTAAAATTCCCCAAAGTGAGAATTAATCATTCAAAGCCCGCTATTTGACGGACCACTTTATTCTTGAAAATCAAGGGTAAAGGGATCCCGAATATAGCACCAAAAACATAATTGTTTGTTCCGGCACTCAATGTTAGGATTTTAATTGCATCCTACCATCGAATTGCTCAGAATCATAAAAGATACAAAGATAAAAGAAAGTGAAACAAAGAGTTTGATCAAAACCAAATGAAGTCAAATTGCATTTGCCATTCTTGGTATATTGCATGACGAAAATTGGGACATTTGTGTCTAAGTTAAACCAACAACCATCTTAAGCAAACTCAAGGGAACACTAAAAGGGAGGTAACCCTTTCTTTTAACGGATGTTGTGGGGTGCCTAACACCTTCCCCATGCATAATCAAACCCCCGAACCTATCTCTGGTTCAAGACCATTTTTTTTTATATGTCTAAACAAGATAAAATCTATTAGACATAGGTGTCCAATCACACCTTAAATTTCTCATGACTGGTGGCGACTCCAAACTTGTGCTCACTTGTGCACACACACACGTGTTCCCCTCACACCCGCACACACAACACATTATACATTTCACAAAGACTCACTAAATGGGGGTCGAGATAGGATTATTCTCCATTTTCCCATCTGAAGAGGATAAAGGAAATTTTCTGGTGTCGACAGTCCTCCACCTCCTCCTCAATGCTTCAATTTCAGCATCCTTCAATGTTTGTGGCTCATCATGTACAACTTCCAACTCACTTTGTTTTTTGTGGTTCATGATCACTAACAACATTCTTATTCTTGCTCCCATAGGCTAGTGCCATTCTTTTGGGTTTTCTGTGAATTCAAGAAATTCGTCGATGATCAAGAAGCAAAATCTAACTACTAGGTATGCACAATCTATGCTCTGATACCAATTGATGCAATTTAAAATTACAAGTAAAATAGAAATGATAAACCCTTGAGTGAAATCTCAATCTCAGGGTGATTTCTCTGTATTCAATATTCAAAATATCATAATGTCTAAAAACTGAATCCCTCATGTGCAGCTCCAGATATTATATCCCTTTACACTAGTAACTAACTATCATGCAAACTGACACCTCAGCACAGGGGGTACAAAAGTCCAAAATGAAATAACAAAATACTGGAATAAAATGTTAGGAATTAAAAGACAAGATAACAATATGATAGTAATGGTTGATGACCATTTGAATGGCATCACTATCACTCTTGGAAGCTACCAACCATGTAAGCTTGCTAACAGTGCTTCATTAAAAGCCTTACTTTTTCTAAAGCCCATACCTCCTAGGCTCTTATGTTGGCAGAGCTGATCCCAAGACTTCCATGCCAGGAAACGACCATTTTCTTTCTTTGGTTGCCACCAAAACCTCCTAGTGGAGGCATCCAACTTATCACAAACCATAGCTGGAACATCAAAAGTAAAGAATGGGAGAGCTTGTGCAATAGATTTTATAAGAGTACTTCTACCAGCCCATGAAAGGCACTTGCTTCTCCAATCTTTAAGTTTTGACTCTAGCCTATCAATCAAGAAATTGAAATCTTTAGTCTTATTGCTTGAGGAGGTTAATCACCCAAGTACAAAGTGTCCTTTGGGAGCTTCTTCATTTGTAATTCATGCTTAAGCCACCTACCAGTGTCCTTGCTAATATGCTTAGAAAAGATAAAACTTAGGTACAGTTCCTTAGGTTAGGTACATTAGGTTCCCCAATTGAATTCAAACACATGGTTGCATTAACCAATGAAACACAAACAATGTTATCTTTTCTAAGAATATTTAAATTTAATGTATTTGAATTCAACTAGGAACCTAATGTATTTGACCTAAGGAACTGTACCTAAGTTTTACCCGCTTAGAAAATATTAGCCCTGATTTTCCACGATTAACAAGCTGGCCAAACCACTTACAGTATGTCTCTAGGCAATTATTCAATACCACCGCCTCTCTTCTGTTGGCTTTAGCAAAAAGCATGATGTTATCAGCAAACATCACATGGGTGAATGCAGGACCAGCCAGGTTCATTTTCACCCCACTAATATTACCCAAAGCAAATTCCTTATCAATCATCCGAGCAGGAACTTCCTGACAGAGAATGAAGAGGTAGTGGGATAGGTCCCTGCCTAAGACCCCTGGTAGGCTTTAATCCATCAAACTTCCCTCCATTTATAAGTATTGAAGTTGAGACAAAAGAAACGCATACAGTTATCCAGTTCACAAAAGTACTCGGGAAGCCAAACTTTTCCAGAACAAGCTTGAGGAAACGCCAATTAACTCTGTCATAAGCTTTTTGGAAGTCCACTTTCATAGCCACAAGCCCTTCCTTTACTTTTCTTTTCTTGAAACTATGCATGAGCTCTTGGACAATCACTTGATTCTCTGCAATCCATCTCCTTGGGATGAAGGTAGATTGGCAAGGAGAGATCAATTTTCCAAATAACAGCATCAACTTGTTAACTAATAGCTTTATAGAATACATTACATAGGCTGATAGGCCTAAAATGGTTCACAGAATTAGGATTTAAATATTTAGGAAAGAGGATTATAAAAGTACTGTTTACCTCGCTAGGCATATCTCCCGAGTGGAAAAAGCTTTGCACTGCATAGACAACTGAGGGGCCTACTGTTTCCCAATCATAACTTGCACCCTAACTTTTATAACCTATATAGTTTAAGAGAGAAGTTGTTGGTATCCCTGTAATTACTCTGGCTAGGCTGGACCTCGGTTAGTCTAACTAACCTGAATAGATGATATGTACCTTAACTTGAATCTTATGTGTATCCAAATGTATTTCTTTCCATCCATATTAGAAGTTAAAGAGATTCATATAATAGTACCGTCTCTTTATAAAGGTGGTTTAAAGCAAATTTTTATATAGTTCTAACTCTAGAAATGGTTGATGTAGAATGAAAATTGTTCTTGGCAGCTATCTTGTTCTATCACTTAATAAAGGATATAAAGGTAAACTTGACGGAAGCACGACTATATACATATATATATATTCTAAATATGAGAACTTTTCATTAAACAGAACCAACATTAACAGATAGCAAATCTCTCCTCCAAGCCTCTCGAACAGAGTGGGGGAGAGAGTCCAAATTACAGCAAAAATGGAGGTTTAGAGAGAATGCTTCCTTGTCTAACGAATGAGCCATATGGTTTGCATCTCTACTAACCCAACAAAAAGAACAAGAATTAAAAAGTAAAGCTAAAGATTTTGTATTATACTAGTATATGATCTATGCTTTTTCTTTTTCTTTTTTTAATTATTATTATTATTGTTATTATTTATGCTTATAGACATTTCTTAATATGAGAAAGAGTGCCAACATATATTAATACGAATACAAATCTTTTATCCTACTTTTTGTGTTCCTCTATATGTTCTATCAATCACAACTCGTCACGAGTTCTTTTTTATTTTTTTATAATATATAATTTGTAGAGTATAGATAAATGATATTTATTCGATTAATATTAAAAATAAAATAAAAAAATAAAAAAGAAGCTTTTGCAGTAGTTTCACGTGACCAAGTCTGATGCAACATTAGTAACAAATTTAACATAGAAAGAATTTGGGAGGGGGGTGGTTGGGCGGTAACCCCCAGAAGGTCCTGTCTAAATAAAAATTTGTTAACATTGCAAAGTGGTTGACATGGGTCAAGTCCTACCTTGTAAACAAAACAAAAGAAAACCTAAACAAAAAGAAATGTAATAAAACCGTTAAACTGCATTGACAAGTGAATGCAACCTATAAGAATTTCCTACCTCTGACAAGTCTAGTTTGGTCACCCTACCTAACTTTTTATTTTGTCACTTCAAGAATCATACTTTAAAGATTCCAGAAAAATCTTGTAAGAAATTAGGCTGAGGATTCAAGCCAACAATGAGTGAAATTTGACACGGATGAAAGCAAAGATCAATTCAACAAACAACAGACAGATGCTGACCCCACGCCCATCAATCTTGAACCAGAAACAGCCTCAGGAATTACGGTATCAGTCATTCAGTTGTCACATGAGAGTCAAAAGGATTTACTAATAACTACCAGATGGTGGCAAAACTGAATATTAATGTCCAAAAGACTCAAAAAGTGATAGCATCATTTCAGAAAAGATGAGAATGCTTGAATAAATTACAATCTGTATGATTTCACGAAAACGTTTTACTTTCAATTCAAATTATCGATGCACTTTAGAAACCTCAGCTCAGACTCCATTGAATCGATGTAATATCTTAACCCTTCAAAGTAGTCAAGTAACCTGATCCAGATACAAAGCTATGATTTCTGTAATCCTGCATAGGTCAACCTTATCATATCAAGGAATTTATGGAACATAAAGAAACTGAGAAAGAAGACCTGTACTATTTGTATAACATTTAATACAGCAGTTCCTTTACAAACCAACTACAAAATTATGCTTTCAACCTCAAACAACCTTTTAAGTTTATTGACATTTACCAGTCACCCGATACCACCATAAACGGCCTGGACTGGCATTTCTTACTATACCTTTTTTTTATGCTATGGAAAATTACATTTTACAAACCCATATGGAAAAAGACAAAGCCATAAAACAAAATGATCATTTTGAAGAAACTTCAGAAGTACAAGTAGCAATAGGCAGATCAGTTGGTGTGCATACCAAAGCCCTTCGCTGTAAATGTCTCAAGCTCTGCTCCATGCTAACTTGCACCATCTCTGCTAGCATCTTCTTTGCTTTTCCGGATTGATCATCTCCATCAATCTGAGATATAATGTTGCACACTATATTCTCCAATGTGTCAGGTTGAAGCTCAGATCTTGGATATGGAGAATCTCTCAGTAACTGCAAGAGCATTTGTGCTTTAGGCTGAGACTTGGGTGTTCCTTGAACAGTGAGCTCAAGAAGTCCAGGTATTACACCTTCTCTAAGAATCGGTTCCCTATATTTACATCGGTCACTCTGACACATTGTCAGTAATGCTCCAACTGCATGCTCCCGACTTTGGAGAGAGCCATTTTCAAGCACCTCAACAACTGCAAGCACTCCACCTTCTTCTGATGTCAAGGCAGTTCTGCCTTCATCGAAACCCACCAAAGACTCTATGAGAGCACTGCATTTTTCAGCAGTTTTTGAAGATTTTTTACAGTTTTTAAGCAGATTAACTATTGAAGGGATTGGTTTTGTTTCAAGAATGATAGGAAGATTGTCTGGGTGTGTTGAGAGATTGGATAGGGCCATTACGGCATCAGCCTTGGCTTGTGGGCTTCCATGTTTAAGGATTTGCACAAGGAGAGGAATGGCACCAGAAGCACTTATAATTGGCTTGTTGATGGTTGAAGCAGAGAGAGTAAGCAGAGCAGCAGTTGCATACTCCTGTAGGTTCAAATCCTGTGACTTGAGGAAACTAATTATGGGTTCTAAGGCACCAGCTTCCACAATGCTGATCTTATTCCTGCAATATAAAACAAGTGTTACTTTTGTCTACAAAACCTGCTAGGACAGTGAAAGTTATATTAATTTTTTGATAATTATTAAAAAAATGATGAAATGCATCAAAGTACACAGGACGCAACTAAGCTCTAAAATTACAATGATCCCTAACGCTGTTATCCATTCAAACAAGGTTATGAAAAACTGCAATTTCAGGTCTAAATTAGCCATGTGGTTGAATATAATTGGCAAACTTAAGTTACAACATCTAAGGAATTGTACCTAAATTTTGTTAATCATTTACTTGTTAATCAAACCAGATATCACCCTTAAAGAAACAGGTGGTAGTTGTCCATTATGCAACTCTCAATGTCCAACATGAGATTGAATGTAATCGGTTATATCCTTAAAGCAAGGAGAGAACAGATTGAAACAAAAAAGGTCAAACAATTAATACAGAAACTGGAATTCAACTGCAAACTATGCAAATGATCCTCTATAAAAAGAGGGCATTACTGAACCACAAACTACACTTCCTCCAATAAGAATACATAGGTCTGACAACATAACAATCAGTTGAATATGGCTTCCATGGGTTAGATAAGACTATAAGAGGTTTAAAAGGTATCTCCAAATTTTCAACTAACTATTAAGAAAATAAATAGCATTATAGGACCCACATGACAGTTCCTTTTCCTGAATTGCTTAGCTTGGTTGCTATGAAATCATAAGTAACACTACCACTACTACTTTTACAGAAAAAAAATTAAAAGACACGCACGCACACACACACGCAAAAGGGTAAAAAGGAAAAAAATAGTAGAATCCTTCAATCTCACATAAGGTATATGGGATTTTTTTTTCTTTTCTACCTCAGCAAACAGAACCCACATAATAATACGAAAACTTGAAAGAAAAGATTAAAAAGAAAAAGGGAAAAAGTAAGAAAAGAAAGAGTAACATGTGAACCAAAGAACCAAACCACCCACCCCTCATCGAATCCGATCAGGCTTTCAAGTTTCAACCAAATAGTTAAGCATCCAATTCCTTTCAGCTTATATAACCAACCATCATAAAAAAAAGCAGATTAAAATCACGTGTCGAATAATACTTCCTTAAAAAAAGAAAAGAAAAAGAAAAAGTAGTTAGAAGGAGTGAAATTTGTTGTGTTAGACACACCTAAGGGTCAATTATTGTTATATATTTTCAGTTTCAAATATCTAAAATTGTTTTGGCTTTCTCAACAACCAAACAGAGCATAAGGGTGTCCCCTATTAATTCTAATTATTATTAATTTTTCACTGTCTCTCTGCTCATATTATTCTCACAAACCAAAAACTTTAAAGGGAGAAATTGATGAATCCAAGGACAAATATGTATGAATTTTTGTAATTTTTATTTCTCAAATAACAAAATAGTCTATTAAAAAAGTGATGGAATCTGAGGCTATTAATAAAATGAGAATTGGTAACATACTTTTCGTCTTTAACGGCGAGGTTAAGGAGGGCGAGAAGGGCGGCTTCGTGTTGGGACTGAGACTCAGAGGAGCCGACTCGGAGCATGGAGACGAGTGGCTTCACGGCTTCAGCGAGCTGGCGTCGGCACCGCTGTGATGTCTTCGTCAGGCGTCGGATCTCACGCGCCGCTTGTAGCTTGCAATCGGGGTCGTCCGATTGGATCATCTGGAGAGCTCGGTGGACGGCTGAGGATGAGGAGGAGCGGTGAGCCGCCTTGGAATTATCGGGGTCCATGAAAATAAATAAGTAAGAAGAGAGAGTAAAAAAGAAATATCTGATGAGAGAGAAGGAAACACAAGGAGTGAATATATATATATATATATGAGAGTTTTAACATAGTTGGGGTTGGGGGAGAGCGATACTTTGTCGATAAGCAACAGTTTAAAAGAGAAGTGTCGGTTGGGTTCTTCTTTAATTTGTTTGGCACTTGTTGGTTTTAGGTAAAAAGCAATATTATTATTTTTTATATCATAAACAAAAAGCTTGTGACTTGTGGTGATTGAGGAGAAATTTCTTGCTTTTTCGCTTTGGATGGTGAAAACCGAAAAGTGAGTGGCGTGGTCTCATTCACCACAAAATCGAAATTATCTGTTTAGAGATGTAGATAATCATTTTTTTTATAATACCAATGTATATCTGGTCACTTATAATGATGATTGTGCCAATGAAAAAAACATGTGTGATTTAATTCTATTTAAATGACTTTAAAAGCGACATAAAGAGAACCAGAATAAAATTTAAATACTGATTAGTGGAGAAAAATACCATGTCTTACGTAACAGAATATAGAGGGAAAAAATCCATCAATTTTAGCTAAAAAGGATCTATAGAATCAATCGCAATTTAGTGAGAATTAAGTCGAGTTCAATTTTCATAGATTTTAATCAGCAAATAAACAGGCACTAATAAAATACATGATTTTAATATATTCACTGCACCATCTTCGCAAATAGATATTTACAAACAAATTTTCAGATGAAAATTCATGGTAAGTCCGGGTAAGAAATTCCTACCCAAAATCCGAGATGGATAGTTACGAGGTACGACTTATTATAAAATGTTAATAATGAAAGATTATGTATCTCACGTATGGTAATCCCAACCGAGCGACGTGGCCAAACTTCTCTGATTCTCCCGAAAGTCAGGGACAAATATCTCTGTCGTAATTGGCATTAAATGCACAATTAAAGCTTAAATTACCAGCATTATTGCATAATAAATACATATGGACAAAACTTTAATATTAATGTTTACCATTAATGGTTGGAGGATAAACAAAACTTCTGGAACATCGTCAAAGCCCAGATGGGCTTATTTTCAACTAGCAAGTCCAATCGGACAATATTTGGAGGCCGATATTGTCAGAACCAACCCTCCCAATTTTGGGATCCTTAACAGGTTATTATCATATTTATTGGGATAAATACCTCCAAAATTAAAGGAGGTATTCGAATCCAAGTCTTTTACTTGACGATAAGAGACTTTACCAATTGTGCTAACTAAAACCCTTCGAAACCAAACAATTAAACACTGAAAAGTCATTTAGATAATTCTTTTTACTGTTCTTTAAGAACTAATATTAGAAAATATTTTATGATAATAACAATGGCGTAGCCAGAAAACTCATTGAGCTGGGTCATTTAATTTATTTTCAAATTATATGAAAAAATAAAACTTGAAAACATTATTTATATTCCTTCAATAAAATTTAAGCAAAGAAATTTTTTACAATTGCCCACGATGAGTTTTCAACTTTTCATATCCTAAAAATGTTTCATTATATGCTTTTCTAATTTCATTTTGATCATTAGAATGATACTTTGATATTTTTTGTCGTAGTCCTAAATCTGTGGGAAGAGTTTTCAAGTCAAAATAATTTTACTTAGAAAAATGATCACTGGCATGAGCTTCTTAGATAAGAAATGAATCTTGCAATACAATCAATTTTAATTTCAAAAATTTACTCATGGTATTAGTGGCTTTATTGGCTTAACTAAACTTGAATTTAAATTAACAATTAATTAGATGCATTTATTATATTCAAATATTTTAATGTAATTAAATTAAACCTATGAATCATATCTAGTGTAAAAACTTTGTTCCTTATCCATCAACACTATCTACCAATGACCAATTTAATTCCCTTACTCACTGTCACAAACCTTCATTAAAAAAAAAAGGCAGAAATACACTTTTCGTCCCTATATTTAGGGGGTGTTTTCAATTTGGTCCTTATGTTTTAAAACCATTCAATTGGATCCTTGTGTTTTTAAGCCATTATCAATTTTACCCCTGGAGTCAACTCTGTTAGTTTTAATCATACGTGGCAGACAAAAAACTGACATGGCAAAAAAAAAATAATTAAAATAAAAAAAATTATGTCATCATCTTAAAAAATCCATGTCATCATCTTAATAAATAAATAAAAACCATATTAAATTAAAACAAAAAATAAAATAAAAATCCAAATTTTATTTTCTGAAAAAATAAAATAAAAAGAATTCAATCCCCAATTTATTTTCTCTCATTTTCTTGCTAACCAAACACAACACACACACTCACTTCTACCACTTTCCCCCACAAAACATCAACTAGAAGGCTAAAACCCCTTTTCTATTATTTTCTTTCACTTTCTTGCAGACCAAACACAACATACACACACTTCTATGTTCACTTCCGTTTTCTTGGCAGCCAAACACAACATACATACACACACCAAAAAATACCAAAAGCCAACCCAATCATCTCAAATCCAACACACACAAAGCAAAATCAAAGTCCCACCATTACCCATTTCACCACCGTGAAACCCAAGACTCAAACCCCACACTGTCTCACCTGACCACCCAAAAAATCATCACAAAACATCACCCAAAAAAAAAAATGCCTTTGCCGCTATCACTTTTCTACCCACCGAATCACCCAGCATTCAAAGCCAAAAATTAAACCCACAAAGTTCCGATCCATTCACCAAACCACCTTTACTGGTGAAAATCTCTACCGTGAAGTCAATCCTAGTCAACTTAAGCAAGAAAATTCCAGATCCGCTCCTCAAACCACCACCAGTCCACATCGTGCCTCCAAAAACCACTCAGAACCACCGCAACTCAGCCCCACGCTGCTACCACAACTCCCACTTCTCAACATCGCCAGAATAGTCTCACACCACCACCGGTTGAAGCTTCGACACTGCCACACGAGGCTTCGCAACCCAGCGCTGATTGTGAGCCATTCTCGCCCCGCCAGCTTCCATTTCACAACTCCACAAACCCCCAATCTCACCTCGCCATCCATCGTGTTCGAGCTCACCGTTCCAAGATTAGTGGTGGAGAGAGAGAGATCTGGTGAGGAATAAGGACAAAAGGAAAGAGATCTGGTGAGGGATAAGAACAGAGGAGAGAGAAAGAAAAGAAAAAATAAGGGAAAAAATAAGAAAAATAAAAAGAAGAGAAAGGAAAAAAAAAAGTGTGGTTGCTGTGGATTTTTTAATTATTTTGTTTTGCCACATCATTTTTTAATATTCCATGTCAATTTTCCGTCTACCACGTAGGATTAAAACTAACGGAGTTGACTCCAGGGGTAAAATTAATAACGGCTTAAAAACACAGGGACCCAATTGAATGATTTTAAAACATAAAGACCAAATTGAAAACACCCCCTAAATATAGGGTCGAAAAGTGTATTTCCGCCAAAAAAAAATTACTCAGCTACTTACCGCACTTAGGATTTAGGAACGATGCTCTCTCTCTATTTCGATTGGTAAAATAAAGTAAAATTTAAGATTTTTTTTAATGGCTTAAAAAAATGGTTGAGTAGTAATTTGTGTATGTTATTTGGATTGATTTTTGTTGTTATTATTTTGTTGATGTTATTTAGGTTATTTTTGGTATTACTTCGCTTTTTTTTTTTTTTTTCTTTCTTTTAAAGAAGCGAAAGTTGCTGCCCCAAAATGAAGAGATGAAAAGGATTATACCTCCATATGTTTGTGGGATACAACCTCTTGATCGAGTGTCCTTGATTTAACCTAAAAAAGATGCACTTGAAGACAAATTTATTAGTATTAAAAATGAATTGTTAAATTGTAAAGAAAATGATGGGTTGGCAATGAAATCACAAAAAACATTCATTGCAATTTTAGATTCCAAACAAGATTACTATGAGTTTTTTGTTGAAAATCCAAGTTCCTAAATAATTCAGGTGTCAGAATTAATTTTTTCACATGTGCCAACCTCCCAAATGAGTGGGGATGTGTTCTTATTTATAAAGAGGGCTTGGAGACCTTTCCCACAAGTTCTGGACCCATATGAGTTCAATTAGAACTCAAAAACCGAAAATATCTCATGAAAATCCGAATCTATGCAAATCTATTATCAGAGTGCTGATCTCATAGGCTAATTCGACACTCAGGTATTGACCAGTGTGCAAGTTGGCTCAAAGATGGATATTTCGACTTGTTTTGATTCTTTTCCACTTTTAATTGATGTAAGACTTCTTTAATCAGTTGGAATTAGAATTCTATCATCTTGATTGATTAAATAAAAATTATTGGATATTTATTAATTAAGATAATAATTTATTACTTTAAATCAATTAAATTTTGAAATTATCCTCTTGGAAATTATCTCATGCATTAATATTCACCATATTAAAGCGTTCCAACAAATAAAAATAAATTATTAATTAATTTAAATTTAATTTCTTGAAAGACCAATCAAATCAGTTTAAAAATAATCATACTCATGTGCATTCATGATGAAATTAATTTTCAACTAATCAAAGATTATTTCTTCATAAAATCTTGGTTTTTGCACTGATTTGAGATAAGAAAAATGTACTCTCATTCTTGATTTAATCTTGACTAATTAAAACACGATTTTTTAATATGCAGATTACTCTTGGATTTTGGATTTGTGATTTACCATTTTATCCTTATTTAATTAAAGTGTAAAAAAAGTGAAAATTAATGAAAATGGGGGTGTCACTATCCTCTCTCTCTCTCTCTCTCAATGACTCTGCTCGATTTGTTTAGAGAAGAGAGTTCTTTTTTTTTTTTTCATCTCTCTTTTCTCACCCACTCTCCCGTTTTCTCTCTTCTCAATCGTGATATACAAAAAAACCTTCACAGCCTTTTAACAAAACAATTTAAGGGCAAACAAGTAATTACACTCCTATACTCAACAAATTTAATGAGATACATAGACAAAACAGGGGGGTGGCAACTTTCTTTCTCAACAAAAGCTCGCACTCCTTTCTTATCAAACACTGCGTTTCAATGAACCAAAATCCTACCCAAAAAAAAAACAAAAACAAAAACACTTTTCAAAAGGCCCAACCAAAATCCTACCAAAGAAAAACACTTTCCAAAAGGCACTTTACTCTTTTAATTATAGTAATTATAGTTAATAGAAGTTAATAAATAGATAGAAATATAAAATAACTATATGTCCTTTTCTTTCAATTTGTCGGATAAATCATCATTTTTGTAGTTTATCATTTTAAGTTCTGCTATGTGCATATGCTTTTATGAGTGAGGAATGGCATAAATATTGATCATGAGTTCAATGCATTATGCATCAATAATATCCATGGCAACTGTTGAGAGTTGACATTGTGGAAGAATTTGCCACATCAACTTGTGCAGTTGTGAATACAAACATACAAAAGTTATATATATTCATTACGGGAACAAATAAAAAAGGAATAGGTAAATGAGAGGAAAAATATGCACGATAATACCCCCTTTATGTGTTTGAAGTTGCTCACATGTTTATGCAAGGAAAAGAAAAGTTGCTCATATGTTTTTTAATTTTTTTCTAGGCTTGGTACAACCATACAATATAAGTTTAAGATTTACTTAAATCCTATATCCTACTATCCTACTCTAAGCTAAAATCCTTTAACCAAAAAAGAAAAAGAGAAGAAAACGCTAAAATCCAACAACAATGTCCATACAATTCAAGCTGAGAAAGTGAAGAATATATATATATATTTTTTGGTTAAATGGACACACTACAAGAGACCCTAATTAAGTCTAAATTTAATTACCCAGCTGAAATAGATTATATTATAATCTAGGATAAAATAGGTTGGTGCAAGAAGTATATTAATCACTATCTTTTTTCATTTTGGTAAAATCTCTTGTAAGACTTCTAATTCTAAAAATAAATACCATCAAGATCAAATTATCATGTTTAAAAAACCTTCAAGATTAATACAATACTTTTCCAAATTATCATGATCCAGTGAAGTTAGCTTCTTCAAAACAAATAAAAACCAAAAAATGTTTGCATATATTTGAAATTGTTCAAACCTATTTTTTAAAGAAGAAAGAGCTTGATCTACTATATATATAAAATAATTAACTCTAAAAGATTCTTCAGGTGATTGTTCAATCTCATTATTGGAGATTTGAATTTTTCACTATATATATATATAAAAATAATTAACTCTAAAAATGTATTAAATACATACCTCAAAAATCAAAATTCAAACTTGTTAGAGATTTGAACTTTTTAATTTTTAAAATAAGACGAGAGAGTGATAAAAGAAATTGAGATTGGAGAGTAATAGAGATATAGAGAGATGAGTGATTAGAAGACTAGAAGTACCGTTTAAAGAGAGAGAGAGAAAATGAGTGAATGACTCTTGAATATCTAGGGTTGTCAAAGTGATAGACGACTAAGTTATAAAGCGGAGTTAAAAGTTTATTTATTTTTACCTTTTTAGGGAACCATTTTTTTGGTTATTTTATTATTATTAGGACTTGAGTTAGATAAATAAATTATTGTTGGCTTATTTTGAAGAATTAATTTTAATGCTTGGGCTTTTTTAAGGTTTGTTTTAATTATTTGGGCCTTTTTAAATTTTTGTATAGGGTTGGTTATCTTATCAATTTTTTTAGGCTTTTCAAAATTAAAAGTGTTTTAAATTATTTTTAGATGAGCCCTAAAGTGGTTGCATACCTCGCACATGTTCACGACCACTCCTGGATCACATCTATGGTGTCTTCAAATTGTTGGATGGTTAATTAACTTGTGACAAGATTACTACTACCATACATAGAATGTGAGCATGAGAATGTTGTTGTTTTATCTAATACTATTAAGAGGATTCATGCCCTCATGTCCATTTTAATGTACTGTCAAAAATACCCCTCACATCTTCTTATATTCCTAATTTAATCAATGACTTTAAATAATAATGTGTGTTAGCAAAAAGGGTATAATAGTCGCATCCAAATATAGAAAAATGTCCCACTTTAGTGCACAGACTAAAATATCCTATATTTAAAATCAATTGATTTGCTTTTAAAATAAAAAATAAAGGTTAAAAGAGTAATCTACTGATCTGCTCAAATTTAAAAGTTAAAATGATCACAATTCCACGTTCATGTTTTACAATTGTTTTTTTTTTTTTTTTTTTTTTTTTTTTTTTTTTTTTTTTTTTTTTTTTTCTCTCTTACATCTCCCTTATCTACTCCACTTTCTAATTTCCAACTTCCCACTAACTTCACAACTCCTCATTTACTCAACTTTTATCATTATCCAAAATAATCCTAACTCATCTCTCATTCCCTCAAAATAAATAAATTAATTTAAAAAAAAAAAACCTTCCTACTAACCCACGTTCAAATTTGTCTCTCCCTTTATTTTCTCTCACAATTTCCCTTATCTTTATAACTATCAATTTTCTCTCACATCTCTATTTTTTTTTTTCTCTGGCATCTCCCTTATCCTTATTTTTCATTTTTTCATTTTTTTAATCCTTATCTTTATAACTACCCACTTTTCAAATAATTGCTTAAAAAAAAAACCTACGTAAATGAATAAGTAACTTTTCAAATACAAAACTTCATAAAATCATTGCTATAACTCAAAAACTCTATCCAGATAAAACTCTTTCCACAACAACATGCAATTGTACAATTAAAATAAGCCAATAGATTCAGACCCCTCTAACTACTAAAGTAACCAAATGTTCAAATTTATTTGAAAAGGGGTGTATGATAGTGATAGTATATACATGTTGTTTCACTTTTATCGTCTCTTATACTCCAATCCTTTCTCAATTGCAAATCAACCCAATTCTAAATTTATTCCAAAAGAAGAAGAAGAAAATACATTTCTTTTTTGCAGATCTTAAAATGCGGAGATAATTAGTTGTGTCATGAATATCCAAATTCAACTCACACATTACTCTCAATGCCAGCAATAAGGTCTCCCCAACGTTGTGTACGGTGGCAAGCTTAATATTAAAAAGGTATGTCTCTGTTTTGTCAATTTTTTTCTCTAAACGAACCATAAACACACATATTTAGGAACAAAAATTAAGTTTTCATTTTGAATATACAAACTGTAAGTGCCAAATCTATAAAACTTTTATAGATTATTTGAAAACCTCTGCAATTCTTTTAATCAATGTCTAGAAATTTAACAAATGTTTTGCACACTCACATTATTCTTTGTACTTTTTGTTCTATTATTTTCCAAAAAGAAAGAATCTTATTAATTTTTTTTTTACCGATTCTTTGTCAAAGGAGCATCACCTCCACCAAAGCTTCAATTCGCGGACCTTCACACCATTACTTCTACCATTGGTGGCAAAGGACAGTTCGAGGCTAAAGCTCTTCCTCAAGGTGACTATGAATGGAAAGCCATGATGGGTTGGGTTTGTGTGTGGGTTTTCTCTGTTACACTTTATCAACTGTCTTTTGAAGAATGGTATTTTTATTTATTCAGTTACTTAAAAATAAAATGTGGTTTAGTAGGTGACAGCAACTTGATGTAGACAAACTTGGAGTCCTAAAACAAGTGTAACACTAATATGATGTATAGAGAGAGTTTGAATGATAACATCACATGTGAATATTGAAAATTTATTATTGTGGATTATTTTAAAAAAAATTTCTTTGTAATTATATTCTAGCACGTATTTTGTGTTAACTTCCCCAACCTAATAATTTTTGTGATAAACTTAAGAAATTTTTTATTTTTTTATGAAAAACATAAAAGTCTTCAACAAACAAACAAAAAAAAAACACCTTGATACCTCATAAAATCTAACGATTATATTTTAGTTTCTAAAAAAAAAATACAGTTACCCAAATTTCCATGCTTGGATTCATCATTATCCAAAACACTTGCATTTTGTTCTTCCTATTCAAAAACGGTTTCTTAGTAGGATTAGTTACCTATATTCTCTCTTTATAATTGTAAGCAACTTTATAATTGGAAGCTCTCTCTTTTATTTCACGATCTCTCCCTTACCCTTATCACCACCAAAATTGTAGGATAACTAATTAAAAAAAATTTAACCCTTCCTAACATTAGTTTTACTCTTCAGTTTTTTCATATCATTATCTTTCTCAAGAGTCCATCCACCCTACAAAAGTTGTTAAGTATTAGACAAATTGGAATATTAATATTACAAACTTTTATATTTATTTTTTAAATATGAAGAAACTTAGAACACGGTGGGGGAAAGAAAATCAATAACCCTACCTTTGATCCCACTTTTATTGTAGCCAATCACAACATATCACTTCAATTGTTGTGAAAATAAAGTTAAATTGTAGTCCAATAATAGCTTAGTGTGATTTTTTACATGTGGGTTGTTTTAACCGGTAACTAAATTTGATTGTGAGAACATATAGCACTATAGCATATCTAATCCCATAATCCACACATTCCCACTTCCCATTCACGTTTCAGTTTTTTTTTTTTTTTTATGTAACTTTCTCACATTTGAGTTATTCACCAATTTTAAATACTTAAATCAAATTTAAAAACAATACAATTTTTTTTTTGGATAAACTTAAAAGTAATCACCGTTTATTTAAAAAAAAAAATAAAACTTCCACAACGTAACACTTTTAGGAGATAAATTCAAGAATTAAAACTCCAATTGTACTCAAATTCAAACTCATCAGTTTGAAGCAGTTAATCTTACATCTCTCTCCATCATTATTTCAGGTTCCTACTTCCCACCCACTGTTTAAGGCTTTTATTTATTTTTTATTTTATGTAAAATTGCCACCAACGTTTGAGATTTTTTTTTTTTAATTTTAATTTTTATTTTATTTAGTTGTTCTCCATCCTTATATATTATCTATCTAATACTATTTTTTTTATTTGCTAAAACCTATCTAATACTATTTAAATGTTTTTTTTATTGAATACTATTTAAACCTTAGATGTAAGGGATATATATAATTTTATCATTTTTAAAACAAAAACAAAAATTGTCCAAGAAAATTGATGCACTCTTCAATCCATGGACACCTTATCTAAAAAAAAAAAAAAAAAGTTGAAAATATGAAATCTCCCCCACTACTTACTCACAGTTACTAATTTGTTCATTTTTCTCTCTAAAAAATAAATTTGTTCATTTATTTACAATATATTTGGATAATGATGAATCCATGGAAGTTTGGGTAGCTATTTTTTTTAATAAACTAGGATATTTTTGGTTGTTTTATCTTTAATTTTTCATATATGATGGACTAAATCCGGGGGCTTTTTATTTTTATTTTTTTAGAATTTGAATTTGGAAAAGATAAAACTTAAACAGGTGGGATGTGTTTTATTTATTTATTTTTATGGGATAAGGATAAGAAGAATGATGTTTTAAAAAAAAAAAGAGAGAGGAACATGTAGTGGAAGTTTGGGTTAATTTATTGTTGATAATATATTCATGCCTAAAATTTAGGATTTACTTCAAATGTTGTTTTCCTTATTTAACCCTCCATGTAGAAGTTGTAGTTCTTTATTTAGTGTAGTTTAAAATATGTAAATATATTTTTTAAAAGGGTATTTTTTACAGTAAATTAAAGTGAATAAAAACATTAAAAAATTAAAATTGATAAATAAGAAAAGCCTCTGAACAAGCGCGTAGCGCGTGTGAAGAGGCTAGTTATTATTATTATTATTGTTGCTCAACAAATCAATATATAAAAATTAAAGTAGAAGACGTTGCTATTTATCTGCCATTTGGCATGTATGGCAAGGTCTTATGCTTAACACGTGTGGCTGAATTTTTGTCCAATTCACACCACATCTTTGCCATATGTAACTTGACATGCACAAATGGTGCAATCAATAAATTAGGTACTTAATTGTCATTTTAATCTGCTGGTTATGCCCTTAAATGTGGGTTATTAAATACTACAAAAAATATATAATATGTAAGGCAACACTTAGACTTAACAAGATTTATTCAAGATTATTGTTTCAAAATATATATTTACACACACGTTTAATTATAGAAAGAATTTATTCAAAAAAAAAAAAAAAAGTTATAGAAGAATAAATTAGCCTAATTTAATTATACCTAAATAAGTGGAGCTACTTATAGAATAAATTTGCCTCATTTATTTTTAACTAAACCTATGTGACTATTCAGATACGGTCATGATGCACAAATTGTGTTATCAATAACATTGCCAAATAAATTAGTGGGTTATTAACTTCATTGATTATATATTCTTAAATTCCTTAATAAAAATTCTCTTAAATATCTCCAATTAATCCTTCAAATACTTCATAGATATTTTTCTGTCCGGTTAGATTGTTGTGCACTGTACATATTGTTTTCCTTATTTAAAAAAACCCCACCACTTTTATTTTCCTTATTTAAGATATATATATCCATTTCCTTTTCTGTAAATGGAACTATACAATGCAGTTCCCAAGACGACGTCGTTTTGAGGATTTCTGATTTTTCCCAAAACGACGTTGTTTTGTTTCATTGACATTATACAAAACATTGTCCATCTTAGATTCGTTTTCTTCCTCATTCTAATGCTTCCTCATCTTTCGGCTTCACCTGGAGTCTTTTAATATCTCACCCCATTCCTCTTGCTTTCTTCAAAACGAACGATTGAATGGCTTTAACCTTTCAAACTTCCTATTCATCTAATCGTTGATTTTGGCTTCTAGGTTTTATTTATTTATTTTTCTCTGTTCTCTTTTCTGTGTTGAGATAACCTCTACCTCGGACTTGGACTTGAAGGTAGCTTGAGAATTCTGCTTCAGCAACAGTGATGGTTCAACTACACCTATTGTAAGGTAATTTCCATTCAGTCTAAATTTCCTGCTAAAGTCAATAAGACCACGACAAATCCATTTTACTAAATGATGTAATCATCATTGTTTATAGAGAGCAATGCAGAAGAGGATTGAAGTTGATTCCTTTCCAAATTGGTCACGAAAAATCCAAGGTTCTTATGGCGGGGCTCAACTTCTTCAACAGCCTCTCCTTCAAGTTCAAATTATCTCAACACTATTTAGATCGTACATGTGTAGATCAGGTACATGAAATTCTTTATTTTCCCTGCTCCACCACATGCCTGTTGTCTATTTGGTTCAAGCCAATTAATTCAATATTCATTATGTTTTTTATTTTATAAACTGCTTGAAAAATTTTAGTGGCATAGTAAAGACTTTAATGTATCACTTCATGTCCTTGCATAATGAACCTTTTGATATTTTGATTTTTGTTGCGCCTACCTGCCATATGTTTGATGAATTTTCTTTTAGATGTGATATGTGAAATTCCTTATTTAATGTGAGTTCTGTTCTTCCCATTTTGTTATCAAATTTTAAATTGATTTCTTCCTTATGGTTGTTATTTTGTTGAGAAAAGTTTTGTTTCAATATAATATAAATCAGTTATCTTTGTAATTTCGCTTCTTTGTTAACCATTTGATGTAGTCTTTTTTTGTATAAAAAAAATACCAGGAGAAAGGATCTAATGAAATTTCTCTCAAATCCAAGGGCAGAGCTACCAACAAGACTGATGATTGTTGAATTGATTAAGGTATTCATTGTTTAATAGTTTAATGGAATTTCCACTGTTCAGTTTGTGTATGACCATTGTTTAATTGTTTAATAGTTTGATCAGTATTCATATGCAATTTTAGAATGTTTTCTCTTTGAACCCTTTCTGTTTACTAAAATTTCCCTCATAAGTTATATGGTTCTCTTATGATATTTCCAATCTTAGGTTGCTATCAAGAAATTGAAGAAAAGTTATTCTTCAAGTAATATTACACACAAAGTGATGAGAACATAGTATATCTGTTGTGGTAATTATGAGTGGTAAAATATTGCAGATTGTACATTTATAACTACATACATTCGCTTAAATGCATGTAGAGATAATGATCCTAGATTATTTTGAGGCCTTTCTTTAAACTCAAGTATTGCCATTTTTCTTGAATTTGGTACTATGGAGGGTTTTGTTTGATTGTTGAACCTAGAAAGTGAGATAAATGGGTTTTGAGACTTGAGGATCTGTCAATTGATGGAACTTTCATTTGTTCTTTTTCAAAGAGAAGGTAATGTCGATTTTTGTTCTACTAAGGGCATGGATGTAGTAATTCAAGTATTCAAGTGAGTGGTCTTCTTTATTATTTGAAGTTCAAGGCAAGCATATGATTTGAGTGCAGACTACATTTATGACAAAAAAAAAAAGTTGCCCTTTTTTTCTTTGGCCTAGAAAGGTATACAAAATTTATTTTACTTTTTGGTAGCTTCTTAATGTAAAAGGTGGAGAAGAAAATTTGGCATCCAAAAAAAAAAAAAAACTAATAGTTTTCCCTTTCAGTTTTTAAGAATTTTCTTTCATTGTTGTTGGATATTTCCAGTTGAATAATATGATTGTTGGTTCAGCCCTAATGTCTTATATGGTTATAAACTATTGTCGTAATTTATAATGTTACCCAATATGTTTGTGAGTTTAGACTGATTGTATTTAAAAATATAGTGGATTTTAGTTTTATTTCAATGAGTTGGTGTAAAAATTAGGTACTATCAGCTTTTTATTTTTTATTTTTTTTCTAGACATAATTATTACCTTTTTTTTGTGATAGATAAAATGAATTTATTCAAAGAAGAAACTTCAACGAAGTGCATAAAGTATGCAGTTAGGAGAAGAATAAATTACAAGGGACTTGAAATAATAGAGTGAGTAGATCCTAAAGAAATTACAAAATCAACAAGAGAACTAATAGTAGTAAAACACCAAACTCTAGCCCAATCAAATAATAACCCATATAATAATTCCAGAAGTTTAGCTCCCGAATGATCTGCATCCTCAAAAGTACTTCTATTTCTTTCACGCCAAAGAGTCCACATTAAACACAACGGCACCAGGTCCCACACTTGGAATTATGCTTACCGAACTACTTAAACCAGCCAAACAGTAGGTCCACTGCCTTCTCAGGGAGCACCTAAATAATTCAAAACAGAGTACCATACATCCCTAGCTTGAGTACAATGAAGTAAGAGATGATCCCCCGTCTCCCAATCCCTACGACACATGCAACACCAGCCAGCCATTACGAAGCCTCTGTGCATCAAGTTATCACAGGTAAGAATTTTACCCCACGTCATTGTTCATAAAAAAAAAGAGACCCTTTTAGGAGCTTTAACACCCCAAATACTTTTCCAAGGAAATCTTGGCTCAATAGGACCTCTCAAAACAGAATAAAAAGATCGAGTATAAAACTACCCATTTTTGCCAGGTTTCCACCTCAAAACATCCTAATTTTTTTATGTCTGTTTATGCGTTCATTCCAATACTAAATGAAAATGGAATTCCTTTTGGCTGTAGATTTCCTTTGTGATTTGGCTTTATAATGTCATAATTTCTATTGTACATCTTTGTGGTAACCTGTGTGCTCAGGTTTTATCAGTGGAACTGTGTGTTTTTTGGGTCTAATTCCAATACTTTTTTAATGGTCTGCGGGCTTGTCGTTTTGTTTCTATACAATTTTTTCTTTAAGATTGTAGTTTTTGTTACCCAAATATCAATCTAAGAGGGGGGGTGATTTAGGTTGAGGCAAACTTTTTCGATTTAAATGCGGAATTAAAAACTATCTTCAAATAGTAAATGTTTGATCACAATTCAATTGCAATATAGATATAATATGAAATCAAGCACAAGTATATATAAGCAATTAAATATGTAAGAGATATAGAGAGAGAATCAAACACAATGATTGTTATCGAGGTTCGGCTTCCCTGCCTACGTCCTTGCCTTAAGATCACTTCTTGAGGATTCCCAAATTCACTAATTTGACAATCTTCTTTCGGGTGAAGATCAAACCGTTACAAATCTTTCTCACAGGTGAAGAGTAACCACAATCTTCTTTTGGGTGAAGATCAAACCATTCCCAATCTTTTTACGGGTGAAGATGAAACCGTTCCCAATCTTCTTACGGGTGAAGATCAAACCTTTACCAATCTTCTTGCGGGTGAAGATCAAACCGTTCCCAATCTTTTTAAGGGTGAAGATCAAACCGTTCCCAATTTTCTTGCGGGTGAAGATCAAACCGTTACAGATCTTCCTTTTGGTAAAGATCAAACCTTTACAAATCTTCCTTTTGGTGAAGAGTAACCACACAATCTTCTTACGGGTGAAGATTAAACATTTTCAACAAATGAATTGTTGTATACAATAATGGCTCTCTCAAGAGTAGTAGTATACAATATGCTCATACTAATAGTGTATCAAAAATTTGATTAATATGGCTCAAGAAGTATTTTGAAGAAATTTGATTTTCAATCAATGATTTTGAATGATTTGAAAATATAAGCTTGAAGAAATGATAGATTGATGTGAAGAATGTTTTTCTTTCTCTCTATGGATTTTCTCTTGTGTGTTCTTTTGTTTAGAAACTCAGAATGAATGCTATTTATAGAGAAAATATCAGACAATAAGAAGATAAAATTTTTAGTGCTCCATGTCTAGTGCTCCATTAGTAATGTCTAGTGCTTAATGTCTAGTGCTCCATTACTAATGACTAGTGCTTAATGTCTAGTGCTTCATTACTAATGTCTAGTGCTCCATTACTAATATCTAGTGCTCAATGTCTAGTGTTCCATTGGTAATGTTTAGTGATTCATTAGTAATGTCTAGTGCTCAATGTCTAGTGTTCCATTAATAATGTCTAGTATTCCATTAGTAATATCTAGTCAAAGAAAGCACCTTTAGGAATTGTTTAATATACTAGACCAAATTAATAATTCAAATGTGGTAGAGCCAATGAGACGAAAAACAATGATGAGATAAATTGAGAAATAGGACTATGTGATATATTTTTTTAACTTAATGAAATGGCCAACAAAAGTGGTATTATTCCTACAAGATAATATTTCTATTTCTGAATTTTGTTTCAAGTGTTCATGGTTTGGCCCATTCAAATTTTAATGGGTAAAATACAAAAACTATCAGTAAATGGGTTTTTATTTATTTATTTATTTTTTGAATTAGTTAGCTTTTGAATTTTGAGTTGGTTTTTAAAGTTGAGCCTTAAAGATCAAATCTTAATAAACTTTACAAAATCTAACTCTTACTTCTCATATGTTTTGGAACATGATGCTTGAGCTTGATTCCTTTGACTTGAGTCTTGATGACTTGATCTTCAATGAATTTGTACTTATGTCGACTTTGCATTTGCTTGATACTTCATTGACCATGTTGGTCCAATTAATAAACTAGTCAATATTATCATTAGTTCGCATGAAAAATATCAATTATGAATAATTCTTAGCATTATTATTATCATCAAAATTACATAAATGTTCTTGGATTAATTAGCCAATTAATATGTATTGAAACCTTGAGGCTAACAGTTTTGAATGGGGGATCTTTTATGGTTCAGTAAGCTTTTTCTATTGTTTCTATTGTACTCATCAATAGCTGACTCCAAAAAATTTGGTACGAAAGCTTGGTTGTTGTCATATGTTAAGTTTTTGCTAATGTTTCAAATCAATTTGGTGTATGTTCTGTGCGTCATGTTTATTTTTGGGATTGTCAATACAATTGCTTCCATAGATTTTTCTTAATCTCTTCTCCTATATTGGAAATTTATACTATTTATAAAGTGGCCCTTTTGTTCTCCATTGGCATCAAAACTGTATGTGGAGTGAAGACTTAGGAAAAGTGTCAAAAAATGAACTTTCTTTTTTATCTTTTCACCCATCTGGTTGAGTTTGATTCATGGTGTGAAATGCAATTGTTATGTGAAAAAAACTACCTTGCGTTTTCTATTCTCCTATTTAGCCATCATAAGTTCCAATGAATATATATAATTTTTTTTTTTGGAAGACAAATCTTTTTGAATTCTAATTTTTTTTTTTTCCTTTTGATACCAATGGGTTGAGCAACTGATTATGACTTTTATATGGATTTGAGACGAATAAGATTCTATTATGTGCTATAAGTTTTTACTCATTTGATTTTATGTTGTAAATTGTAATGCATGTTGCTTCTGTTGTTTATTGTTTATTGTTTTTTTTTTAATAAAAAAAGAACTTAATCTGATTGTTACTCTATAAGGGTTCTATATGCCATATATGTTTTATTTTACAACAATAAACACTAATTCTACCCGAATTCACATATTTTATTTTTACAACAATAAACACACATATATCAATACAAACACAACTTTTACTACAAAACAAACAAATTTTATCAAAATCAACACCGATCCTTGTGGCGGGACCTAAGTGTTTCCCTACTTACAAAGCTGAGGGACTGCCCATATCTACCTTTGAGTTGTAAGGAGAAAGTTTCTCTAGCTAGCAATTTCCAAAATTGCCTTGAAATACTTTTACAAGGAGTTCTCGGTTTACCTAATATGGAATTTGCAAATGTAGAAATTATATGGATCCATTTGGCAGCAAGAAATAAAAAAAAAAAATGATAAGAATGTGGAAAATGAATTTTAAATATATCACACGTGATATATTTACACATGTGTGTGTAAATATATCACACGTGTGTGTTTTGTCTCTTTGCTGACTTACACACATGTGAGTAGCACGTGATTTCAAATGGGCGGAAATCAGTTGGAGGGAAGTTGAGTTGGCGAAATAATGGTGGCCAGCTCACTTTTCGTCTGCCACGTATGCATATTTTAAACGGAGATGACGTCAAGGACTAAATTGAAAGCGGGTTAAAAACACATAGACTAAATTGAAAATTTTAAAATTTATGGATCAAAATGAAAATATCCCCAAAATATAGGGACAAAAAGTGTATTTTTTCCTTTAAAATAATAATTTTTGACTCAATAAATTTCACAAAATATTTCACAAGTCCAAGGGTGACAAGTCGTTAATAATATATAGGGAAAATTACACTTTTCCTTCCTAATCTTTCACCCATTTTTCAATATCACCTCCAAACTTTTGATTGTAACAATTTATCTCTCAATTGGACAGAATTGCACGCTCGCTACCCACTCCATCTAAATTGGACGGAAAACTCAATCATATATGCAAAGGCAGAGAAGGCATTTCAAGAATTTATTTCTTTTCAATAAGAGTATTTATGGAAATTCAATTTCAATGTGGTTCCACGAGTAAGTTTTCCATCGAATTTAACCCCAATTTAGACGAAAACATGACGTGCAATTCTGTCTAATTGGGAAGTAAATTGTTACAATCGAAAATTTGGAAGGACATTAAAAAATGGGTGAGAGATTAGGGTGAAAAAGTATAATTTGTTCTAACATATAATAGAGTATTGTCAATAATAAGTCAAGATGAAAACTAATAAAAACTTACCACTTATTTTGGAAAAAAAATAAAAATGTTATGAAAAATGCCTAAAACAAAAAGTGCAGTTATCATACGTGGCAGACGGTTATTGGCCAATGTACATGGCACAAGGTAATTGGACGATACCCAGAATTATGAGATGACACTTGGAGACGGGAGAGTGAGTTGGAGTGTCGGAGAGCAGTCCGTCATGTATGTAAGGAAAGTTTGAATTTTCGTAATAGTCAAAACATTTGATAGGCGGCTACACGCGTTCCTTTTGAGTTTTGAGTTTATTCTTCTCTCTAACATTTGCTCTCCAATTTAACCTTCGATTCCTCCTTTGCTTCTTTCTCTTCGGTTTTTATTTTTAGAGTTCTTCTTTAATTGATTAAACTTCGTGTTGACTTTGTGTGGAAATGTCTGTCTCGGTTCTGATTGATTTGTGAGGTTTCATTTCACTAGGGCTTCTTCAATTTGTTATTCATTTCTGGGGTTTCCCCAAATTGTTTCCTCTGTTTGTTTGTTGTTTATAAAGTCGAAGAAGTCAAAATCTAATTCTAGGGTCTATTTGATTATCTGGGTATTAATCAGATGGAGTTTGTAATTATAAACATGGCTCAATTCTTGTGACTTGTGAATTTCTTTCATGTTCAAAAAATTGTACATTTGATTCAAAGCTTTAAGTTTTTTTGAGATGTCGTCCGCCGGTGTCACTGCCCTTAGTTCGGTTCGAGATGAACCTGTCGTTTTCCCTAATAATTTGCATTCCCAATTCGATCTGTTCTCGAAAGAGTCGGTTTTGATATATCTCTCCGAGTCGGGGTCAGTGACTCCTATGCGTGTTTTGGGATCCGAGTCCATTGAGTCTCTCAAGCTAAGGATTCAAACCTGTAAAGGGTTTGTTATAAAGAATCAGAAGCTGGTTTGTAGAGGCCGAGAAATGTCCCGGAGTAATTCTTTGATCCGGGACTATGGGGTTACTGACGGGAATGTTTTGCATCTCGTTCTTAGGCTTTCAGATCTTCAGGCAATTAATGTTAGGACTGCGTGTGGGGTAGAATTTACGTTCCATGTGGAACGAGATAGAGATGTTGGGTATGTGAAACAAACCATTGCAAAGAAGGGGAAGGAATTTGTTGATCTTGAAGAACAAGAAGTTGTGTATAATGGAGAGCGACTAGAGGATCAGAAGCTAATTGATGATCTCTGTAAACATAATGATGCCGTGATAAATTTGTTGGTTCGGAAATCTGCAAAAGTTCGGGCTAGACCAGTTGAGAAGAATTTTGAGTTGTCTATTGTTGTGCCACAGATAAATGATGGGGGAAATTATGAGGTTGATGGAGAAAATTATAGGAGAAAATATGATGTTGGAGGAAAGAATTATGGGAAAAAGTATGAAGCTGTTGGAGAAATTCTACTGGGAAAGCCTCCTGATAGGGATTTTTTGTTGGAGCCCGTTATTTTTAACGCCAAGATCCAATTGCCGTCAGTGATATGGGATATGGTTAACTCCACATTTGATGGATTAGATTGTGGTCATTATCCGATCAGGTCTATGGAGGGTACAGGAGGAGCATATTTTATGCTGGACTTGTCGGGGCAGAAGTATGTGTCTGTTTTCAAGCCCATTGACGAGGAGCCAATGGCTGTGAACAATCCCCGAGGACTGCCATTGTCACTGGATGGTGAAGGATTAAAAAAGGGTACAAGAGTCCAAGAAGGAGCGTTCAGGGAAGTTGCAGCTTATATTCTGGATCATCCAAAGGGTGGGCACCGCTCATTATTTGGTGACAAGGAGGGATTTGCTGGGGTGCCCCCTACTTATATGGTCAATTGCAAGCACAGAGGATTTAACCATCCAGGGGATTTGGCTGTCAAGATTGGATCTCTGCAGATGTTCATGGAGAATAACGGAAGTTGTGAGGATATGGGCCCCGGGGCATTCCCAGTTGAGGAAGTGCATAAAATCTCTGTGTTGGATATAAGACTGGCGAATGCAGATAGGCATGCTGGGAATATCTTGCTGGACAAAGAGCAAGAAGATGGCAAGACTCGGCTAATTCCAATTGATCATGGATATTGCTTGCCTGAAACTGTAAGTACTGCTTAACTTTGGTTATGTGTAACTCTCTGCAACTTAATGCATCTTACAGCTTTTTTATTTTTTTGATTCACCTGTGGTATGGTTGTTCCAATGGTTTGTTGTCTCCTCTTTCTGTTTTTCGCTTTCATTTTTTACTTGACTATGGGTTCTAAATTTATATTCAGATTCTAGAATCCCATTATTCTTGATTCCATGTCATACATTTTGGTTCAAAGTTCAATCAGGACTCTTGGATAGAGTTTCATAGGTGTCATTAGGTGTTTGAAAAAATGGAGTCAGTGTGTTATGATTTTACCCATCTGGTTAGTTTTATTAAAAGTTTTTTAATCCAAGTTAAGATATTTTTTTGATAAAAAAAAAAATAAAAAAAATTGATAAATTTAATCCAAGTTAAGTTAGTCGCGCGTCCATTTGCATGTGGTACGCTTGTGGTCATTCCTAAGATCTTGACGATCCTATAGACTCATGAGTTGATGGCCTTGCATTAGATAGCCCAATTTATGGATTTTGTGATAATTCTTCTGATTTTGATTAGTTTTTATCTTGAAAGCCTTTTTTTTTTTTTTTTTCATGATTAATTTTTAACTTGAAAGCTGTTCCCTATCAACTTCTCTTGGAGAGGATTTCAAATATGTAATGAGGAAAAGGACTGCTGTAAACTCTTTTCTCTTTGTTATATATGATTGTCAAAGTATAATGGACGCTTGATTGATTATGAAAGCTGCTTCCTTTATTACAATATATGTTCTCCTGGTAGAACTTCCTCAAATATTCTTTCTGTTAGTGGTCTGTCCAAAATTTTGGCTTGCGAGGAACATAAATAAAAATAACTATGACTTTAAATAAAATTACTAATAAACTTGATTAAATATTGTGCACTAAAATAATAATACAATTTACTTGTAAAATTACATAACTTTAAATTAAAATAATTATCTTTTTGAGTGTTCCGCATCACATTATTTACTGATCTTTGTTGTACATTTAATTAAATTAGCTAGAACTGTGAAACATCATTATTTTATTTCTTTTGATAGAATTCTTTTTTTTTTTCCCCATTGAAATGAAGAAGTCCGCTTAAAGATAGGTGACCTTTATTAATGAAAAGATGAGGGAAAGTCGCTTGAGATAGTTTGCTCATGCGCAAAGGAGAGCAATTAATGTACCAGCAAGGAAGAGTGAGTTGATTCAAGTCGAGAGAATGAAAAAATTATAGAAGAAGACTCAAAACAACAATTGTAGAAGTAAAAAATGACATGTTAATTAAGAAAGTGACAAAGAGTATGATTTTGTATAAGATAGAATGATGATGACCCCAATTAGTCTATTGAGGATCTCTAGAAACCCCAAAGTGTTAGGGACTAATGCTTGGTTCTTGTTTCAGTCTTTTGCTCAATTTGTTCAATCCTATTTACTTTTACACTTTTGCTGACCATGCAGTTCGAAGATTGCACATTTGAATGGCTCTATTGGCCACAAGCTCGTCAACCTTACTCCACAGAGACCATTGACTACATAATGTCGCTGGATGCTGAAGAAGACATTTCCCTTCTGGCGTTCCATGGATGGAAATTGTCACTTGAATGTACTCGCACGCTCCACATCTCAACCATGCTTCTGAAAAAGGGGGTAGAGAGAGGGCTTACCCCCTTTGCCATTGGAGCTATGATGTGTAGAGAAACCTTGAAGAAGGAATCCGTGGTTGAGGAGATTGTCCAAGAAGCACAGGATTCTGTGCTTCCTGGCACAAGTGAAGCTACATTCCTTGACACTGTGTCCCAAATCATGGATTGCCACCTTGACAAGATTGCTCGGTCGCCGATTTCATGAGGATGCTACTTCTGTTTTCTTTTGGAACATTGGTATATATGTACATATGATGTTTTCGTACGTATGTATGTTTGATAGGGTGATTAGGAATGTTCTCTTGTCCATATGTGAAAGGAGTTGTTATTACTCATTCTTTCAAATCAATCACTCATTCTTTCAAATCAATCAGATTGGAATGAAGTCTTTGAATCATTTCTTAATTTATTGGTTGAACCTTTCATAGGTACTTCTCAAATTTTTATTTGAAGGAGAATAAATTATGTTTTAGGGATGAATCACATTAACCTTCATTGAGGTTTAGGAAATGTTAGGAACATCCTCTTATTTTTGAAAATAGCACTTAGTCCCTAAATATATATATATATATATATATATTTATATATTTTTAATTTAAAGATTAAATACACTTTTAATCCTTAATATTTACACAGGTTGTGCGTTGAGTCTTTAATGTTTGAAACGAGTATAATTAGTTTCTAACGTTTTAAAAATGTGTATTGTTGGTTTCGTAGAGACTAATAGTACTCATTTTTTAAACTTAGGGATTAATAATGAGCATTATTGGTCTCTAAGTACTCACTTTTGAAAATTTAAGAACCAATTGCGCTTGCTTTTGACACTTAGAGACTCCGATCACTATATGGACCAATAGTGTACGATTTTTGAAACTTAGGTATTAATTGTGTGCGTTTCAAACATTAGAGACTAAATGTGTAACCTTTGCAAACGTTAGGGACTAACAGTTTATTTAACCTCTTTTTTTTTTCCTTATCATACATCATTTGTAAGCTTTACCTTGAGATTATTATTTTTTTTTATGAGAATTTAATTTGAAAATATTTATTTTGACTATTTTGTAATCAACATTCATTTAGTATATAAATCAAAATCTCAAGTGGTGGAGTGTTGTTCATATAAGTAGGAGGGTTTTTTTTTTGACATTTTTCCAGACTTCAAGGGAAGTTATTATAATTTATCTAATGTTTTATTTTCTTTAATTTGTGGTTCATGATCATGTTTGGTCTGTTGTGTGAGATAATACGAAAGATTTTAGGAGCGCTTGTGTCTAATTTGTAGGATGGATAACATCACTCTTATTGCTAATTGGACAGTTGATGCACAACTATGTTGTGTTTTGTAAAAAGGAATGCTATAGCTATTAATTGGGAAAATGCTGTAACTATTTTTTTTTTTTTACACGAAAGATTACAAACTCGCATAACAATGAATGTAATTGATATCATATCAACAAGATAATATATATATATATATATATATATATATGTTTGAAAGTTGACATCAATTTTAAAAATTTATCATTTATGTAATAAAATTTGTAGTTTCCTTTTGGCAAAATCAGTTCTAGGTATCTTTAATTTGTTGGGACAGCCGGAGCAGACTAATTGTATGAAGTTATTGAACTTTGGATAAGTTTGGGAGAAGAGAAAAGCTCTTTGTATCTACTTCTTGGCTAACAAACACAGCTAGTTGTCGTTAAAAATTACGCAGCAGTAACAAGGATACACTTTCACAAAACACTACACATTTTCAAATCATTGCTCAATACTTTCATGTTGGAATCCATCCACTCAAGATTGGAGCAAAAGAGTGACTCATGAATGGAGCAGGGACAACAGGATGATGCAGAGCAGTTGTGAACCTGGTCTGGCACAATTCACTGTCTTAAACAACTATGTGATCAGAAGATTGAGAGCTGGCTCCAGCCAGAGTCCATCTTTGGACTGGAATAAGCACAAAAATACAACTGAAATAGGCAGTTATATTTTTTAATGCATAACTTAAGAAAAATTTCAGCCTACCATAAATTTATCTAAGCCATGCAAGACAGTGGACAACAGATCAACTTGGGAAGAAGGCGGCCTGCAGTGGCAGGTAAACATTGGGTCAAGACATGCTGGATCCGGCTATGGCTATGACATTTGTGTCGCCCTAGTCATACCCAGAGAGGTAGGCACGCATTGTGAACTTCTTACATAGCCTTTTTTAAACACATCCTGCCTAAGTGCAGGAGGCCAGCATCATCCTTATTTCTTGCTAGGCTTCTTCAGCATCTTCTTCAACCCCTTTCTGAAAAGAAAACCCAAGAAATACAGGTGTTTACTATGAAAATGCAAAACATTACAGAAATAACTGATGCAATTAAGAAGAATTGTACCATCCTCCTCTGCCAACTTTCAAAACTAACTGTGCCAGAGTTCAAAAGTTACCTCTTTGTGGGTTTGCCAGTAACACCAAACACCCCCTTCATCAATGAGCTTATATCCACAGAGCGTTCCTTCATGATCTTATCATGGTAAATTTTGCTCCCAATCTCGGTAATTTGTTCCTCCACTTCTTCAAGCATTTGGTCAACATTGAGCTGAAGCTCCCCTTTCCTGATGACAGTTACACTGAAACCATTTGCTTTGGCTTCCCAAAAAGAATCCTAGAGAGAGAATTAATGACTGTTAATGATGGCAAGAACAAGAGTTCCCATCTCAAAGGAATAATTAAAAAAGAAAAGAATCCCAGGGAAAAAAAAACCCAGAAAGGGAACTCAGAGCTAGCAGTCAGCAAAAACATTCAAAAGCCAAAGAGCATGATACTTAAATACATGGCTTTGATGGTGAAGTGAAGTGGAAATTAAGCATCTGATTCCCCAAATCAAAGAGACCTTACGACAAATGATGATATACCAAAAGCACGAATGAAAATTGTGAGCATGGTCCTCTCAACTTCTCTAAGAAAATGCATGGCCATCACCAACAAAGGAATTCACTTGATGATCTATACAAAACATTATATGAAAACAACTAAACTCCTTACCTTAGGTGGCCGTGGAACAACGAAGGCATGGCCAATTCCAAGCATGTCCATGTGAGCCTGAATGATATAACAAAGATTTTTGCAGTCACCAGCATCCTCAAAGGCAATCACATGATATGGCTTTGGTTCCAATTCAAGATCAGTAGCCATCTCCAATGAATATAATCCAACCGTCTGTTCCCCATTATCAACTGTGTACAATTCGATGCACTGGAAAGCAGGGAGAAGATAATCTATTTACTCAGTAACTATCTGGAAGATATCTATACTACGCAGAATATAAGAACACTAGTCTAGTGGACTATTTTGACATGTGCATTGTTTTGAGACTTTCTTTATTCAGAAATGAGCAGATTCAGGTCAAAGAAGCTGAAAAAGATGAAATATCACAAACTTACGAGAACATGTGGGAGATCTAACCACCACAGATAATCTTCTTCCTTCTCATCTGCATATTCGTTGTATTTGCTCACTACAGCTTGTGGTCCAAACAATTCCATTTCTCTTTTGAGCTTGTTAAGCTTCTTTTCCATGAAATTCTTAGTCCTCTCAGGTAATTTGCTCATCAGATCAGCTGCTTCTTGTATTTCTTTTTCAGTGATCCACCGATCTAAATCCTTCCCTATATCCTTCATAATTGATTTAACTTCTGGGTCTGTCTCTGCATTATAAGAGTCCAAAAACCCACGGGACCATTTCTTTGTGTGTTGCCAATATTCTTTCCCTGATCTTTTGCCAGCTATAACAGAACCATCACTGCCCTCAATAACTGTCTTTGAATTTTTTTGATCCCCATCATGAAATTTTTTGTCTGAATCAAGGGCAGGTGAAGAAGTAGCAACATTCCCAGGGTTGGGGGATTCTGATGATTTTTTAATGGGGTTTTCCTGGTCCTTCTTCACCGGGTATAAATTACCAGTGTTTCCAGCCATGAATGCCTTCCGTTGTTCAAGGAAGTTCTCGAGGAACTCAGGGTTCTTTTCCATCAGAGGCCCTTTCCAGCGTGGAATGATTTTGCTTGGTGGATCATACAAGCTGATACCATCTTGAGGAAGAGAAAAAGACTAAATCAGAATCAGTGCTTGAAAAACTTAAAATGCTAGGTTAAATATGAACATAAACTTGGCCCTTACTTGGTGACTATCTAATATCATTTACCAGTCTACTTAAATGTTGTCGAGGAATTCGTAATTCGTTCTTACTGTAGAAACCTTTTAGGTGGTTCACGATTAGGTGAATTTCAGTGTATTGTTGGTGCCAGAAGGTTGAATTTAATTATATTAAAAAACTAAAATGAATTGCTTCTTCCTCAAGGGAAAAAAAGTGAATCAAATATAAATGATTTAAAGAACATGTAACTACCTGCTCCATAATCAAGATTTTCAATATTTGAATGTAGCCATTGGTGAAGCTTCAACAGTTTTTCATTCTCTTTCTCAACTTTTTCCTCAAGACCCATAAAGAACGCTTGTTTATCTTCAGCATCCATCAAATAAAATGGATCCCGCCCCGCCAACTCATTTTCACGGACTTGAAAGACAATTTCACTAAGACTATCATCTTTCATCCACTCAAGTTCACCCTCATCACCACTAAAACCAAGCTGTGCAATATCAGTATCCAGATCTAACTGTTCGTTAACTTTTTTCCTAGCAACCATGTAGTTATCTTTAAATCCAGCTCCAATCTTCTTAGCTAAGGGCTCAACTTCATGAAAATTTGTATCTATCCAGTTTTGCATCTTTGCAGATGGTCCTGTCCCTGCATTGATTCCATTACATTCATGATGTATGGAAGTTTGGGGCTTCTGAAGATCTCCCACTCCACATCCAGCCTCAGAATCTTCAGAATTGTCATTCTTAGTTGGGACAAATTCCTCCCAAGCAGAAACCTCAGATGCTTTTGTGGGATGTGTATAATTTGATGTTAGACCTGAAATTGCAGCCACTTTGTCATTCACATCCAATTTATGGCTTGTATTGCTACCAAATCCATCATCACCCGAAAGCCTCAAAACAGCAGCACTTTCTTGCAAGGTTTTCACTCGGGACACTATGCTAGGCTCTTGGTTGTCACATTTTTCAGAAAGATATTCTCTAGCTTCTTTCAATGACAGTATGACTCTTGTCTTTACTCTAATAGAATTTTTCTTTGACATACATGATTCAGTATCAGGAGTATCAGAGAATTGGATGACTTCTGTGGTGTCTGATAACTGCAAAGCACTTTCACTATCTTTAAAATCCTGCCTAGTGCTTTGCCTATCATCTGAAATGTTTTCACCTGAAGTAGTACAAGCTTGCATATCCCTCTCCTCTATGGAAGTGACCTTACTGATAAATCCAGTATCAACAATTTGTTGTCCATCCAAAGCGCCTGTCTTTACAGTTTCATGAATACCACGAGTCTGCCCTAAATTTCCATTCAGAAGATTACTTAAAGAACTCTTATCCTCTTCACCATGCACATTGACCAATTCCATCTCATTGGACATTTCATCATTCACAGCCTGCTTTTCTTTTGCATCTCTATTATTAACGGAAAGTTCTTGCCCCTCAATGTCCCCCGCACGCCTTGCCATTTGTCTGATCTCCTTAACAGAGGAATCTTGTATTTTATTGAAAATACTATTCATAAGTTGTTCCTTATCTAGCTTAGGCTTCTGCTTCTCAATCGGTTCTGAAGTTTGAAGAACAACCTCCACGCTAACCTTCTCCAACTCCAATGTCTCTTTCTCCTTTCTCGACTTTATCTTTCTCCTCATCATTTCCTTCTCCACTTCCGTGTGGTGAACCTCCTTATCCCCAAAACTAAATAACTTTTTCAGTGCCCACAACGCAACAAATCCAAACAACACCAATCTCCCAACACTGGAGATCTTGGGAAACAAGTCGGGCCGAAGAGTAAAACCCTGAATGGCCTTAACAAAACCAGACTCCCCATCTTGAACAACAAACTTTGCAGCCGAAGAATTCCTCGGAATCACATTCTTCTTTCCACACACAATTTTCAACTTCACTTCCTCGTCCCCAAGCCCAACTCTTGTAACGATTTCGTCCTCATTAACCCAAACCCACTTGACATTCCCTTCCAAATCTTGAGAAACCGTAAAAATAGGAGCCGACCCAATTCCCCAATCCTGGATATCTTTCCTATTCTGCTCAACCCAATTATCCAAATTATCCGACAAACCCAAAAGTTTTGATGATTTGAATCTTTCATCATTTATGACTCTAATGCTCAAATTATGATCGAAACTAGGATTGGGGTTTTGAAAATCAGATTGACGGACCTGTTCATCACCAAAAGGGAGCTTCTTCCTCAGGGAGTTGCGGCGACGGCGACACGTGGGTCGACCAAAATGGGCAAGAATCTGGAATTTGGTGGTGGTGTTGCTACGTGATTGAAACAAATATATTGGAAATGATGAGTTTCTTTTGGAGCTGAGTGGTCTAATGTTGTACTTGTACTTGTACTTATTATATGTGTGAAATTTTGGAGAAGAAGAAGTTCCAGATAGAATTTGAGGATTCAAAATCCACATAGCAACACTTTCTTTTGATACAAAAAACAGAGAATAGATAGATAAAAATCTAGGATTTTAAATGGTAAACCTAATCCTATTTTTGTCTATACTCCCAAAAATGTTCCTTCCTTGTTCCCAATACAACAAGGATGAAACCTAATGCTAGTGTGTATGTGTTACTTATTGACTAGGGTCTAGGAGATCCTAATCATCTCTCAATCCATCACCAATAATAAGCGCTACAAAATGAGGGGAAACAAAATATTCACGTTAAGTTATAATAAAAATAGTGAAAACGATGGGTAAGGCTTGGTCCAGTGCACAGGAGCACTGGACCCGTTGGGATTCTGCCACGTGTCCAGTTTTGTACAGTTTTTGTACACGTGGCAGAATCCCAACGGGTCCAGTGCTACTGTGCACTGGACCCAAGCCATTCCCGAAAACGATTGTCTTCACCTTTCCAACATGGCTCCATTTTAGTCTCCGCCTTTTTAAACATGTTTTTATGATATCCTTAACATCATTTGAGTAAAAGAAATTGCTAACATGTCTAACAAAATGCTTGCCTCACTCAATTGCAATATAGACACGTCAATACATTATGTGACATAAAAATGACACTTCAACACTTTACTAATGTGATATTGATATGTTGTGATTGCAACAACATTACTTTCATATAAATCCATCACTCACATCATTTTTATTATGTACTAATTATAGCAAAACCATATCAACAATTTTTTCGTCCTTAGACTTGTTGAAAATGAATGTTACATTTCTGTAAATAAAAGAGTCAAACAGATTATCTCTTCATGAAGGTATCTCTCTCTCATTTCTCCTCCTCCTCCATACTCAGCTCGACCACATGCTAGTGTCGTTATCCTCACCAAGTACTCTCTCTTTCTCTCCCTCTCCCACCCCACCCCACCCTCCACGCAAATGACACTCTTTGATATTTTTTTTGTTCCAAAGTTTCAACTTTTAGGTATTGAGCCTTTGGGTAAAATTAAAAAACATTCCCTTTAACTTTGGGTCAAAATCAAATTGATCCTCTAATCTTTTAATTTGAAATTAGAAAACTCCGAAACTTTGCTTTTTTTTTTTTTCCCAAACACCCATACCCTCCTTTTTTTTTTTTTTTGTTCCTTCGCTTTGTTAGTCTTTTCTATGACTATGTCATGCTTCTTGTTTTGCTGCTGTACATCTTTCTTGTTTTTGGTTGAATGAAATTTCTTAATCTTTAGAAGCTGAAAATTTGAGAAAACTACCGCCTGCGCGCATGAGGAAAGGGAAGGGGGGAAGAGGGGTTGCTTATTGACAATTTATATAGGAACCAATGCATGAGTTAAGAATTCACAATGTTATCTGCATGCACTAATAATCAGGGGTGGCACTACGTTGAAGGCAGGGTGTGCAGCTGCACACCCTGACTTTTTGAAAAATCAAAGGAACATTTTTTTTTTTTATATAGATGTTTTCAACTTAAATAAAATTGTGAACACCCTCAAATAAAAATTGTGAACATCCTCAAATAATTTGTGAACACCCTTATCTAATAAACTCAATTTACCATACTAAAAAATAAGAAGCCCAAATAACAACACTTATTTAAGCCCATAATACAAAATAAGCCCAAATAACAACTTGTTTAAGCCCAAATGTTTGAACCAGCCCATTAATTAAATTTATTCTATTCAGGAAAAAAAAAAAAATAAATAAAAAATATCCCAAACTTACCGTGCGGTGTGCTTATCCAAGAAAAAAAATCTCAAATGTATTCTTGCAATCGTTGAATTGAGAGATAGAGAGTCAGAGAGAGAGAGAGAGAAAACCCAAAAACTAATAACCCTTGAAGGCCACCACCGCCAGACCGCCAGACCGTCCATCATCGCACCGCCTCACTCCTGCTGCTACCGCCGCCGCTCGGTCACGCCACGCTCCCATGGCCCACGCCTGTTGCTGGTTCACTGGTTCTGCCGTTCCAAGTTTGGCTCTCAGATCTGGTTTTTTTTTTTTTTTTTTTTTTCCTCTCTTATTTTGTTCTTATCTGCTTCACTACTTGACTACTTGTTACTTTGTTAGTTGTTTAGTTACTTTGACCAAATCTTAGTTTTTAATATAATATTTATTCATTTATTTGATAGTTTATATTTTATGTTTTTACTGTATATTTGTCTAATTGTCTTGTAGTGATACTGTGATAGACTAATAGTGTGTCATAATGAAGCTATCATGCAACGATATCAAACTATGAAGACTCGTAGGAGGATTTTATAAAACTTCATGTATTTTTTTTTTTTTAGTGATGTTGTTATATTCGAAGACTTGTAGAAGGATTTTATAAAATTTCATGTAATTTTTTTTTTTAGTGATGTTGTTATATTCAAGTTTTGTAATGAACATTGAACACCCTGGAAAAATTTCCTGGAGCCGCCACTGCTAATAATATTATTGTACCCAACATAATTCATGAAAATAAAGCACACAGGGAATGAGGGAAGAGAGGCAGAATGAGATCCAAGCAGCCTAACTACAGAGATTAGGTATGCAGGTCCCGCCTTCTGGGTTCTGCTGTTCTTTCCATATCCGCCCTGTAACTCGTAGTTCAACTCTTTCCGATCCCCTCCAGAGAAGAAGAGAGCCATGTTCCGCTGTATAATGAGGCCGTCATGGCTGTCTCTAACTTTCTTGTGGCTATCCCATATGCTTCGTGGGTTGCCCTCCCAAATGAGTTTCCGGCCATTTCCTCCAACCTCTAGGCTATAGCTGTAGTTTCGGGCTTCCATTTCATCACCCATGAATCGGAGGAATGCCATATATACAGGACCCATTCCAAGCTGGAAGGCTTCAAAATGGAGACAGAAGTGCTGACCAAAACAGTGGAAGACCTAAAGAGGACAACAAAAGAGACAATTACTTAAAGTTTCACAAAATTTTGAGATGTGGGACTAACAACCATGAGTGAGACTAGGAACTGCAGGCTCTTTAATGCAGGACAAAGAATGATATACAGGACCCTTTAAAACAAAACAAATCTTACTAGCTTGAAATAATGGGGTGTCAATTCTTATAAAAACAATATGAGTGTTCAATTTATAAATAATGACCAGCTCATGATCCATATCTTAAGTGCTAACTTAGAAATAAGATAGGATTTTTTATATATTAAAATCCAACCTAGTCTCGATATAACTTTAGTCTCAATCAGTTTTTTTTTTCGTCGGATAAGTCAGCAGAAGTTATTCCACAATGGGGGGAAACACTTACAGACTTACAGTTAACATCCAAGTAGCATTTTCTACTTCACGCGGATTAGACTTGACATAACGATGGTTGAAAGTGCATGTAGAATGCATGTCCACTTTGTGATCATCCCTTAAGTGGGCAACAAGGAATGGTATATCTCCAACAACAGAGCAGTCTGATCCAGCATGTGGACAGTTGTATGGTCTGAAGTTACACACAGCTTCATGTTTAAGTTTACTATAGTAGGGGAGTATCTCTGGGCATCCAAGGGAGAAGTATTTGCAAGGCAGTTCAAGTGATTCAGCTACCTTTTCCAATGCTAGACACCTTATGTCGCCAAGCTCCTGTCTACAAGTAGGACACCGGTTCTGTACCCTTACTTTACAGGTTGAGCAGAGGGTATGCCCATTGTGGCACTGCAGAGACAAAAATTGTTAGAAAAATTAGTAATTATTTTTCAGCCATTCTAAGGACAGTGACTGAATGAGCCCACTCTACTCCCAAACAAAATGATAAACCAAAGTTTCCCACTTTATAAAGAGAAACAACGACAACACCTGAGTGGAAGCCATCAGATATGGTTAGATAACCTCAGAAATTGAAAGACTAGCAACAATGCATGCTGATGTTTTCAAATTAATGCAACTTCAACAAACATCATGCATATTGGAAAAGAGTAGTCATGCCAAACTACTCACTAATAAGAACTAAAATAATAAACAGGAAGAAAGCCAAAGCTGTATCCTACACCAATGCTAGCTCCAACTCAGCACACAAAATTCAAACATGAAGAAACTCCTTATGAATTTCTGACAGCCCTTAAAAATAAGTGTTCAACACTACAAGCCCAAAGTAGAGTTGACCCACTTCAATTTTCCCAAACTTGCTTTCAGATGACACATTTTGATGGGAACCAAGGTTGGCCTAGTCTTAAAGATCCTTTGGAAGTTCCAGATGGGCCAATTACAAGATCAAGAGCCAAGAAGATCAAGGAAGCAATGCAAGGATTGGTGCAATCCACTTGGGATGAAGCTAGCAAGAGCCTAGCACTCAAGATGGGTTTGAAAGAAGGAGAACTAATTTTGATCCACTTGATACAAGCTGTGGAAGACATGACTTAGGGTTGTTATTTGGGCCTATTGTTATTGAAGGGTTTCAATTTGTTAAATAATTTATTTTATTAGTTTAAAATAAGTGGGTTTGAGGATGCTTCGCCCACATATGTCTTATTTCTTATGAACTAGGGTTTTGGGAAGGCCTTGTATTATGGCCAATGGCTTATTTGGAAAATTACTTTTTAGGAACTAGGGTTTCAAGAAGTTATTGTAGCAGAATTACTGTAGCCGAGTTACTGTAGCGAGGCACTGTTCATGCAGGGGTATTTTTGGGAGAAAGGGCTTTATTTTGGCTAGGGTTTTAATTAGGTTTTGGTTTAAATACTCTTTGTAGCCTCATTTGAAGGGAGACAATATTGAATTTTCATTGTGAGTTGAGTTTACTCCTCTTGTTCTTGATTGAACTTTTGAACTTATCAAAGGTAAATCACAACCTTTGTGGCGTTACTCCTTGTAATCTGGGTTCTTGAGACAGGTTCTTCAACGGGTCTAGATTTTAATATAATCTAGGTTCTTGAAACGAATTCTCAACGGGTCTAGATTCTCCATCCATTGACTTGATTTTGGCTTTCTTGGGTGAGTTTTCAAATTGATTGTGGGTTCAAGGGATTCCATTCCTGCGGGTTCATATCACATTTCAAAGCCTACCAATGCCAATACTCTGTTTTTGACTCACTTCAAGAAGAAAAGCCCCAATATTCATGCATTTGCCAACTCCAGATATCTCATCTCACAGACAGATCTCTTGGATGAAACTTTTGCTCACTATTGAGACTACCGATACAGACAGATAAACAAAGATTTGTAACCACAAAATAAAATAGCAGAATTGGACCAAGAATGAGAACAGGAGGAAAACAAGATTACAGAATCAACCCTCCCCCACTAACAAGAAATGAATAACAAAGGGCACCTACAAAAAAAAAATTACCATGCCACTGTATTTGATCCAAATTTTCAGTTGCTGCTCATTCTAAAGTTGTTTTAGACCTAATAAAACTTCCAAACATGAAAAACTCATATCATAAACCAGCCATCATTGAATAACATGATCAGCTACAGAGATTCTTCTATCTAGCAATCACTTTATATGCAGCTGCCAATAGTAGTCTGGGCTCATGAGAAAACCATCCTAATCAGTTTACTTGATTTTTGCAGAATCAATTGGTAATGGCAATTTAAATTAAACAAAATCACTCAACTGTGGTGTGCAAACACACCCAGTTTCTAACCCCAAGTCAACATTCCCAATGCACAATATTTATAACACCAAAAGACAATCATTAATAATAATAACAAAGATATAAAAAAAAACCCAAACCGAAGAAGAAAAAGAAGAAGAAGAAACCTGATGGATTGGGGGGTACATAGAATTGGTGCATACAGGACATTCAAGAAGCTCATAGACACTGGTGGTGCTGGGACTGTTATTGTTGTTGCTGTAAGGCTTTGAAATCGAAGGGAACTGATGGTGATGGTGATTGATCTCAAGCTCTTCCATCACATCCAAGGAAGACGACACACTTTCCAAGCTACCTGATTCCATTCATATATTATATTTAATTCTTTGCTATATAAACAACACAACCCAGAACCAGAAACACAGAGAGGAATCAAAATTGTAGGGGTTTTTGGTTGATATTATTATTGGGTATGAAATGAATGGTTTTGTATTTTATATGTGATTGTGATTGTGAAGAATGAAGAAAACAAAGAATAAAATAAGGGAAAGATTTGATTCAATCAATCTGCTTAATAATAAGGACAACCATTATTATTCCCATACCTAAAGGGATGGTTTTGTTTCACAGATATAGAGTGAAATTTTAAGAGCCATTTGATCAACATCTAACGGGTTTCAACTGATGAGACAGACAGGAAAAAGCCACTTGACTTGATAGGAAAGGTTAAACTCAAACTCAATATCTTTGTTGTTAAAAAATAGGCAGAAATACACTTTTGGTCCTATGTTTAGGGGGTGTTTTCAATTTAGTCTTAGTGTTTTAATTTCATTCGATTGGGTCCCTGTGTTTTTAAGCCGTTTTCAATTTTACCCCTGAAGCTAACTCCGTTAACTTTAATCCTACGTGGCAAACGGAAAATTGGCTGGAATACTAAAAAATGACGTGGCAAAACAAAAATAATTAATTAATATTTTAAAAATCCACATCAGCCACACTTTTTTTTCCTCTCTCTTCTTTTTATTTTTCTTATTTTTTCCCTTATTTTTTCTTTTCTTTCTCTCTCTCTCTCCTTTGTTCTTATCCCTCACCGAAAGACAGGAGAGATATTTTGGTGCGGCGTCGTATTTGAAGAAGCAGCATCCAGTGGAGGTGTTGTAGAGTGAGAGAGTGGAGGCACCGTTGATAGAACCAAGGAGGTACGAGTCGGGTCATGCTTGGACCCAACAGATATCCTGGATACCCGATTTGGACGAAGTGGAGTCGGTCTCGAACCATAGGATCGGGGATCTGGAGCGAAAATCGAAGAGAGCGATGCGGCCTTGACGATCAGCGGCGGCGAGGAGGAGGTGAGAAGAGGAGGGCTCGGTGGAGAGGAGGTCACGGCTGAGAGGGAGTGGGGTCCAGCAAACGGAGGTGACGAATGGAGAGAGAGAATTGGAGGTGGGAGAGGGAGAGTTGTGATGAGCTGGAGATAACGGGTGTTGAGAATAGCGACGGAGCTGCCGGCAGAGAAGCCGAGGAGGCCCAGAGGGGGGCTGAGGTCAGCGGATCCGAGCGGATCCGAAGTTCGGTGGGCCTGAGAGCATGCGGCCAACGAGTCTTGGACTGCTGCTTGTGCCGCTGTTACTGCTGTTGATGGTGTTGCTGGTCTTGGGCTCAACAACGAGCCCCCCTTTTTTTTGTCTCTGGAATTCCGAGAGAGAGGAATGCGGAGTTTGATTTGATTTGAACTGATCTGTCTGTGTGTTGAGTTTTTGTTTAACAAAAGCCCCCCTTCAGCCGGTTTTTTGTCTCTGGAATTCCGAGAGAGAGTGTTTGGTTGGCAAGAAAGTGAAAGAAAAGTTTGATAAATTGATTTGAACTGATCTGTCTGTGTGTTGAGTTTTTGTTTAATTTTGAAAAGGGGTTTCAGCCGGTGTTTTGTGGGGGAAAGTGTTAGAAGTGAGTGTGTGTTGTGTTTGGTTGGCAAGAAAGTGAAAGAAAAGGTGAGAAAATAAATTTTGGATAAATTTTGAATTGAATAAAATTTGAAAATAAAATTTGTTTTAATTTAATGTGTGGTGATGACATGGATTTTTTAAATATTAATTAATTATTTTTTAATTATTTTTGTTTTGCCACGTCATTTTTTAGTATTCCATATCAGATTTCCGTTTGCCACGTAGGATTAAAACTAACGGAGTTAGCTCCAGGGGTAAAATTGAAAACGGCTTAAAAACACGGGGACCCAATCGAATGAAATTAAAACACTAGGACCAAATTGAAAACACCCCCTAAACACAGGGACCAAAAGTGTATTTCTGCCTAAAAAATATGACACCCATGTTCTCTATTTTTTAAAAAGATATATAGTCATTATGATTATGAGATGGTCAAATTGATTGGTGCAAGCATTTAATAAATGTAGGTTATTGGAGTATATGTGAAAGGAATTACACAAATTAAGTGGCTATGGCTATCGGATTGGGATACATACTTGCCATGAAATTGCACTTCAAATTCAATTCAATCCTTCAAGACTCAGGTACATGACCTCAGCTCAATTGATTGAGTTGCCTGCTAATTAAGTGAAATTAGATGTTTTATTTTCTAGCACTCCAATTTATGTTTTGATTACAAGAAAAGCATGGCATATGGGGAAGGCTTGACGCTGGATTGGTTGAGAACTAAATACTAATCATATTCATGGGTGGACACTGGACAGCCGCTCAAGTACTTCAACAAAGAATTGTACATCTTATTCTTAAGTGATCATAATCTCACATTCACATGGATGAAAAGTTCACTCTCCCAACCTATATCAACCTTCCTATCTTAAGGTTAAAGAAACGAAGAAAAATTGAACTATCTGTTATCAGCTCATGTCAGCTTATTTATCTAAAACTGGATTAAGTTGGGGTCAACTTTCTAGGATTGGATTTGGGTTAGGTTAATCTTTAAGTAAAGTTTATAAAGTTGATTTGAACTTACTAGGTTAATGTATATAATGTAATTATTGTTTTAAATCTAAGGAATATTCCTACCTTTTAATCACAAGAGAATAATGTTGTATTTCAATCTATAAAAGAGGAGGGAAGGGTATCCCATTACTTAACTTATTATTAATATTATTACCATGAGAGAGAGAGGGGAGGGGCTATATCCATTTGTAATTTATTATTGACATTTGAGAGAGAAGAATAGAGGTACGAAAAAGACGTGAAGATTTTTTTTTGACATAGTTTTCCTCCAACCCGGTTTGGAGGAATTCTCTTCCAACCCATTACGTGTCAATTAAATAGACTATCCACATGTATTATTTGAAAAAGTCTCATGACTCATTAAAAAGGTCATGTGACTAAAAGTATATGTAGATGATCTATTTAATTGCCACGTAATGGGTTGGAGAATGATTACTCTAAACCGGATTGGAGGAAAACTATTTCCATTCTTTTTTTGGGTTAAGTGTAAGATATAGCAATCGAAACCTCAAACACAAGCTCCACAAAGGGGTAGTGTCATACCTTTGCCTAGAGATACATAGTTTGAAAAAAAAAAAAAAAAAACCTTTGGTATGTTCAATGCATTATATATACTCTCTCACTCCTTATTTGCTAGAGAAAAAGATCAACTCTAAATCTTTTATTTTCTTTTCCATTGGGAGGAAAGAAAATAATGGATCAAAAAGAAAAAAGATATCATTCTCTTTTTCTCCTTTCCTCTTCCATGCTAAAGATTGAAAGCAAGGAAAACACCTTTTATTCATTTCCTTTTCTCTTCATCCTTTTTATCTTTTCTTTTCTACCCCCATTAGGGTATCACCTTCACACGAACATTGATAAAATGGGATAGATCAAGTATATTTGTCCTCATGGTTGCAGAGAATATTTTGGAATAATAATGACATAAAGATTAATCAGGTTCAACGTTACTTCAAGATAGAATGACCCATTAGTACACAAAGATGATAGTGCCTTGAATAATCTGTGTCTGGGTGTAAGAAGGAATGTTAACTACTGCATTAGGGACTTTAGTCCATCCATTGTGCTATAAGTAAACTATAAAAAAGTAGTTACACCGACTGTTACGCTTCATAGCAAAAAGAGGAAATTATTGGGTAGGCTGGAATACCAAATCAGCCTAGCCAATCAAAGAATGCCACATCAATAAAAGTGCTGAATAGTGAAACCATGTAATTGTCCTCTAACACCATTTTTCTCTCTTGAAATTTTTGGCAGATGAGCAAAAATTTTGAGGTTATACAAATTCTCAAAATCTTATTATGGAGATTGGGAGTATCTCCTCTCTCTCTCTCTGTCTCTCTCTCTCTTCCTGTGCTAAATATGATGCTGAATCCGTTCTTGTGCTAAATGTGAGGCCGAAGCAGTTCTTGGAGGACATGTATCGGCAAGACTGAATACCTTTGCATGCCGAGGTGAACGAGCTCATTGATGGGCATGGCTGAGTCGAAATCCAAGCGATCCTCTTTCTAAGAACCATATGTTTTCCTCGTAACATATATTTTCAGCTTGAACTTTGTTGCAGGACACTATTGCTATATGATCTCCAAAAGCTGTAGCATGGCCCTCAGTATTGTCATCTTTAGATTATAAACCCTCCCAGTATACTGCAAAGTGAGTGTATCATAATTATTATCAGGTTAACCAGAGATTGACATATATTTGGCCAAACTTAGGCATTCAAGGGAATTTGGGAAGCAAATATGAAAAATCAATAAAAATTTGGAAAATTTATAAATGGAGAAACAAAAAACATTTGCAAGATTTCAATCACAAATCCAAGAATAGCATACATTTTATCAAATAATCTGCATGAACAACCCCAAGATACCAGAAAAGACCACCAAACCCCAATTAACTTGGTTGCTGAGAAAAAAATGAAAAAGAAAGTAAGTTACATCTTCAAAAAGTTTCCTTTATCAAAACACAGAGAAGAAAAGCAACAATTCAAAAATGTTGATTTCATCTCAACATTGGATCCAGCAGAACCAATAGATCCAAGACATATTTATTTTATTTTTTTAAAAAGGGAGAGAGAATACCTTTGCATGACAAGGTGAGGTGAGCAAGCTCATCGGTGGCCAAGTCGAAAGCCAAGAGATTCTATTTCTTGGCAACAACTTCACCTCCTGAACTATGTGGCTTCCCCACCCGCTCTTCAGATCTGGTATGTACATGTGCCAAGTAGTGTCGTCGATTGCCTCTCTTCTCCAATCTTGCCGATACAAAGTCCTCCAAGTATTGCTTCAGCCTCACATTTAGCATGGAGAGAGAGAGAGAGAGAGAGAGAGAGAGAGAAGATACTCCCATCAAAAGATTTTGAGATTTGAAATTTGAATAACCTCAAAATTTTTGCTCATCCGCCGTAAAATTGCAAAGAGAGAAAACTGGTATTAGACGGCCTTAACAGCAATTATAAGATTTCAATTGCATGGTAGAAAAGTCCTATGTAAGCAATTTTATTGATGTGGCACCCTTTGATTGCTCGGGAGTACAAGATCAACAAGGTGACTTTGTATTCCTGGTAAGCTCAATAATTTCCTAGCAAAAAGAAACCGGAGGGAAACAAACCTTCTCAGAACGAAATAGTGCCAATATCTAACATTCTGAAATTCCCCGCCTACTTTTCAAGAACCATTTGATACGAACTAACCAATTTGAGACTGAGAATTTCAATGGCTAGATGATAGATATTCTAGCTTGCTGGCAAGGCCACTTTGGGCGACACCGGCATAGATTTGGAAGTCCATTCCTCACTGTTTGATGTGGTGTATTTGGAGGGAAAGAAACAATCGAAGTTTTAAGGGGTGTGAGCGGAGTGTGTCTGACCTGAAACAGTGCTTCCTCAAAACATTGTTTGAATGGGTGTTAGCTTTGGGGTGTTTCTCTTGTTCAAGTTTTTTAGAATTCCTTAATCTTTGTTCTCTTTAGGTGTCGTAGGGGATGAACATCTTGTATATCCCCAGTGTACATAATTCTTGCATGTTTTTTTAAAAAAAAAAAAAAAAAAAAAACAGATTTGGACTTCGTAGGAATTTCGTAGATTTTCATTATTAATTTTCAATCCAACTCGTTATTGACCTCAAATATATACAAAATTTTCACAAAGATTTAAAACAAGAAAATCTACACAGAATGATGGAATACAAAATTGCCAAGGAGAGACCCTCTCCATCATTCACTACTCCTGGGTGCAATCAGTCGTGAGACAAAGGCCAAAAGTTTCCACTAATAAATCTGAATCTGGTGGCATGTTACCAACATGTGCATCGGTGAAATTCTGATTTCTCTAAAGTGCTCAAAGCTTAACAAGGAATTTTTCATTACCATTGATTTGGAAAGGCTTCTCGGTAATTTGCATCCTCACCCAATGTGAGCTGTCTTGTTGTTGCATCCTTTGCCCGTGTATTCAAAAGTCTCTGAGCTATCCTATCTTTCGGGGTTTCTTTCTTATTCAGCATGGATGAGAGTGTTTCCTTCTTGTTTCTGGCTGACCGTTTGTCACCATTAGTCAACCCCATATCCTCTCCAATAGCTGCAGATCTTGAAGTTGATGCCAAGGCAGCATCCCTTAGAACTGTTTCATTGTGCTCCCGAATTTTTGCAAGCTTTGCACGCTTCAGTGATAGTTTATCAGTTTCTCTCTTCTTTGCTACTTGTTTATCTCTCTCACGAACATTGTTCACAGCTTGTTTTGCTAACTGCTCAATGGAATCAATCCCTAAATCAAGAGATATCTCTTCATTTGAAGAATTCTGATTGAGTGGCTTTCCTTCATCATCTCGAGGTATAATAGGTCCATGAAATGGGCAAACTCTCAAGTCTCTTCTATGACAAAGTCCCCCTTTGCTCAAAGGAGCCCTGCAGGGTTGAATTTCAGTCTCCTGCTCTTTGTAAAGAGTTGCATGTACATTCAGTTCTGCAATTTTCTCAGCTGGAATAACTGCATCATAGTCAACCCTACCCCAGTGACTTTCAAGCTCCAATCCCCGCTGGTTAGCCAAAACCTTCCTGTTTGAACCCCATCTATCCAAGAAAGAGCCCCATGTCATCACCGGAGCTTCAGCCAAAAGCTTACTCCTTAAAGGGTTTGAATTGGTTTCACCAGCTTCAGTACTAAGAATCTCATTGCCATTACTATCTCTGTTAATGCTTTCAGGAGTTTTATTTTTAAACTTGTTAGATGTTAATTCTGTGGAAAGATCTTCATTGTGCTTATTGGGCACCGTAGACCTCTTAGTCTCAAGTGATCCAATCTTACCCTCCTCCCAGAAATCTTCTTCTTCTTCTTCTTCATGATTTGCAGCCTTTGGAAGATCACAACCTGATTCTTCACACCTCTTCTTCACCAATTTGAGACGATTTCGGATATCAATTAACTCCTTTAAAGCGGAATCTCTGAACCTGTTGTCTGCCACTTCAACCCTTAGAAGAAGAGAAATCCATTCTTGAATGGAAACCAAATGCTTTGTCTCTAGAAGCTTGTACAGCTCCCTCAATGCATCAAAAACCACCTTATTGTCACTGTTCTCATGGACCTTTTCCCCTTCTTTCAAAGTATCAAGACGGATTTGCATCAGTTCAGAAGAACGAAACTCTTGGAAATCTTCATCTAATGGCATCGATTCCTCATTGGTACGAACAATGTCTAGACATTCCCCAATCTCATCAACCGTAGACATGATCTGTTCCTTAAACGAGGAAAAATTGTCCTTAAAGAAATGAAATTTGTTTATCAAAATCTCTCTGGACCGCCTTTCCCGTTCCCTTATCTCCTGTTGAATCCGAGCAGCATTGGCCTGTAGATTAGGAAATTGGAACTTGAGTGTGTTTTTAAGGTACTCAAACCCTAATCTGAGCTGCCTATAATGAATCCCAAAGGAAGCATTCCACTTCTCCAAGAATTCGATGGCCTTAGAGCGTAAAACAGAAGCAACAGCTGGAGGAGCCGGGAGAGGCATATTTCTTCTGAAACCAACACTCAAACTCAGTAACTGATCCAAATTATCAACAATTATGCTTCTGAAAAGCTTCGACCGCATCAACAGTTCATCAATGATCAGTAGCGACAGGAACCTTACCTGCAACCAATCAAATATCCAATAATTTCAATTTCAATTTCAATATGCCCTATTATTCATTCAATTTCGATTTCAAGAAAGCAAACATATTTCTTTGTGTTTCTAACGAACCTGAGAGTGGTCGCGCTTCATGACTTCCAAAAGTGTATGGGCGGCAACTTGGAGCTCCGAATCCGAATAGCGGACGACGGATTTGATGGCCTTCAGAAGGCGTGGGTCAACCTCTGCAGCCGTGGAGTTGGTGGCCTTCTCTATCAGAATTAACACCTTCCCCCTCTCCCTCTCCCTCTCTCTGTCTCTCTCCTCCTCCATTAACACCCACGGCCACACCTTCAATCCAAGCCTGCTGTGCTGTGGAAGTCGTTTTTATCCAAATCAAAATAAACTAATAATACTAATATAGCAAACCTGATTTTCATCCGACTCAATCGGGTCAAACCCAACCCCAACCCCAACCCCAACCCCAACTCTTCACCAACCCTTTATCATAAAATTTACAAATTACACCCTTTAAGTTTACTCAAAGTTCAATTCAATCCTCTAAGTTTTGACCGTGTCAATTAAGTCCTCTAATTTTCAATTTGTTTCAATTCAATATTTCTGTTAAATTTTGTCACTATTACTGTTAACTTTCACAATTTTCATTTTATTTAAAAAAAAAAAAAAAAACCAACAACAGCAAGATCAACATTGTTGACCCCTACAAACAGATTCACCATAGCCATAAAAAATTTACAACTAAGGGCTTGTTTGGTACGTGTTTTCGTTTTCTGTTTTGGTTTCGTAACTTTTTTTAGTATTTAAGTTAGAACTTTAATCCTGATTTGAATTCAAGATTGTAAAAAAAATTCTGTTTGGTACATAGTTTTGGTTTCACAACTGAAATCACAATTTAAAAAAAAAAAAAAAAATTATGTTTGGTACATAGTTTTGGTTTTTAGACTTGGTTGCACCTATAACAATTGTAGAGGATTTCACCCTTTAATCTACTATCAATACAAAATTAACAATTTCATTATAATTTTATCATTACATTATTAATTAATTTTTTTAAATAATAAAAATACAAAATAAATAAATATTTTTGTTATCTTCTTGTTTTTTCTCTCTCCACAAATCTCCATCTTATCCTTATCTTCTTTCTTTCTTTTACACGTATCACTTTAACTCCTTTTCCTCAATTTTTTCCCCCATTTTCTTCTCTTTCTCACCATCTCTCTAAAGTCACATCTGCCTAATATTTTCTCAATTCACATTGATATTTTCAGGTGACACTAAAAAAGGGTATTAAGATGTTGAAAATTTTCAAAGATTATGATGCGCGTACAACCATCATAGATGATTTTGATTTTTATGATGACCGGGAGAGAGTTTTGAAGGAGAGGAAGGCGAGACAGCAAGCTTCTTCAACAACAGATGTTCCTGATTCACTCGCTAGTGAGTCTGTTAATCAAATATCAGATAGTTTTGCTCAAGCCCTCACCCTTTTCTTCTCTTTCTCACCGTCTCTCTCTATCAGTTCTCCTCTTTCTCTGTTTTTTATTTATTTTTATTTTTTTTATGAGATCCAAGATTATCTTCGCCTTGACTCGTCGGAATTTCTTGCTTGCATGGACAAAGATCAAGGGGGACGATTTAATGCTCTCTTTTTTTTTTCTGGTTTTTCTTCAGTGGGTCTCTCTTTTTTTTTTTTTTTTTTTCAGTGGGTTTCAGTTTTTGCCAGTGTTAAATTGTCCCCCTTGATCTTTGTCCAGTGTTACAGCATGTGGGTTTCAGTTTTTTCTTCAGTGGTTCTCTCTTTTTTTTTGGTCTTGTCGTGTTCTTGTTGGTTGAGCTTGATAGGTTTGATTTGAGATTTTTTTTGCTATGAGTTTTGCTAGATGTCTTCTTGCTGCTGCTGTGTATGGAGGGGATCTGTCCTCTGTAATGGCCGAGAGAAAGAGAGAGGGAAGCATCTGGAGCCATCGTCAGAGAGAGAGAGAAAACGAAGAGAAAAATGAGTGGGCCCAGTAACGGTAATAAAACTGGGACCCACATAAATTCAGTCTGGATTTGAATCCACTTTGGATCCAAAAACACCCTCTAGGCTGTTCTTAAATTTGTCATGAGACTCATATAAAATTCAAGTTAAGATTTCAATCTTCACTCAAATTTGATGTACCAAACAAATTTTTTTTTTCAGTGGGGACCAATAATTATGGATTGCAATCACAGAATCACAATTTGAAAACAATGTACCAAACACCCTCTAATTGTTTTACTCTTTTGATTTTCTGGGGAAACAAACGGATTCACCCAAGCCAAATTGATACAAATGAAACATTTTTTTTTCTTTTTGATTTTTTGGAGATACAAACGGATTCACCAAAGCCACAACTCAATCCTCAACCCATTTTCGTCTCAAAAAATAAATCCCCAACACATTTGGCCACATCTTAACCGATTCGAACAAATGAAGAGGAGCAAGAGAGAGGGATTCAGATTGAGTACCTAAACTTCGATGTTCTATTGCGTCTCTCTCAAACACCCAAACACCGCCAGAGCGATCCAACGTGCCATTGTTTGAAACTCTTGGCTCTCTCGGCCTGAAAAATTGAGAGTAAAAAGGGAGAGAGAGGACTAGAGACACCAAGGATGCATCGCAGCCGTAATTCGAAGCCTGGAACACCACCGTAGGCGGATCCAAACCTCTCTTGTCGTGCGACCACCCACGAGACTCTCTCTCTCTTTCCGCCATTAACAACCAAACCCTATCATCGTAAGAGAGAGAGCTCTTTTAGATCTGAGTTTAAGTCGAAGAAATAGAGAGAGTTGTTTTAATTTTGTTTTCCTTGTTTGTTTTTGTTTTTATTTATTTTTTCTGGATTATTTTTAAGGCTAAATTGCATAATCACCCCCTAGGTTTGGGTTATTTGCAAACTAACCCCCTAAGGTTTCAATTTTACAATATAATCCCCTGGAGTTTTTTAATTGATGAAATTGACCCCTCTAAGTACATTTTTTGTCAATTTTGCTAACAAAATTTGTCACATGCATTGCATTTGGGTTTATAATAATGATTTATTTTATTATAAACTGGTCATATGTAATGCACGTGGCAAATTTCTACTAGCAAAATCGACAAAAAATGTACTTAGAGGGGTTAATTTCACCAATTTAAAAACCCAAGTGGTTATATTGCAAAATCAAAACCCCATGGGGTAATTATGTAATTTGGCCTATTTTTAATGTAAAATAAAAAATAAAATAAAAATATAAAAACTAACGGCAAGTATTTAACATAATAGATAGAAAGCTTTAATTAGAATGGAATGACACAGTCAAAATTTATAGGACTGAATTGAATTTTGACCAAACTTAGAGGGTGTAATTTGTAATTTGGCCTAAAATTTAAAATTTAAAATTTAATTTTTTTATTTTTATTTTTATATACTCATTATCAATGTATGTTTATGTATTAAATTTTACTATATTTTCTATTATGGATGAAAATACTAATGATATTTTTCCTCAACTTAATTTGAAATTCTCAAATATAAATATTTTTTGTGTCGAATATTTTACTAACATTGAGTAACTTTTTTTTGTAAATTCATTATAGACTTTCTTCCTTATTATTATTATTATTTTTTATTTGCCTAACATGTTATATTCTATCCTTAAAGTTCTATATATTGTTTGAGTTTGGATTAGTTTCTTCTTTGAACTTTTTAGCTTATTTTCAACATTTAATTTTAAAGCATCGATTTTTTTTTTTTTTTTTTAATTTTTTTAAATACAACTATATTTTTACAAAATTTAGCAATAATAAATTTGTTTAGCCAAAAAAAAAAAAAAAACTAATCAAAATGAACACTTAATTATTTGGGTAAATAAACATCTCCTAAATTTGGCGAAACTAAACTCGCTACACCCTATTTTGAACTAATGACACTCCACTCCAAATTTCCCAAAATAATTCAACTCCATCCCCTTTTTCCATCCATTGACTAACAATGTTAAGTTACAAATAGAATATCCCTTTTTAAGTTGAAATATTCTGAATTGCCAGTTAAACTAATGGCAAATAGTCCAATTTTAAGTTTAGTTAGTTGGTTAGATTAATCTAGGGTAAAAAAATAATAGAGAGGGAAAGGGAACTAACTTTACTCTATTTCTTTCTTAGCTTTACTCGTGGTCCTAGAAGAACCAGACCAACTTTACTCTTTTTCTCATCCCGGTCCCAGTTGCAACCCATGAGGGAACAAAACTCTTGTGAAAATCAAGTGATTCGCTGACTTGAACGCATAAAGCTGACCTCCAATCGATTGAATCAGATTTTGGAAGGTAATGTCTTTGATTCTTTGTTGCTTTTGGAAGTTAAGCATAAAATATTCCATATTACATTCCAAATCAATTTCAAATAATGATTCACATTTTAGGTAAAAATACTACATGATGGAAGATTACTGATCTCGCTCATTGATAAGCGGTGCTTTGCAGCACAATGGAAAAGAGTTTTCGATCCTCAAGGAGCTTGTGTTTTCAAGGGACAATATATTGAGAGATTATGAAAGTGAAATAGAAGGATTTATAGAAAATTAATGAATAAAAAACACTAGGGTTTCGGGGTGTTTTCTTTATACTAATATGACTCCTTTATAATCCTAGTAAAAACCTTGTTCTAAATAATAATAAACATTTGACTGTTTTACTTTAAAGAGCTTTTGACTTAGTTGAACTAAAAGAATTCAAGAATACTTTATAACCTGAGATGATAAAATGGCTAGAATAATGTTTAGAAAAACCTTTCAATTTGTAAAATAGGATTCCTAATTGAAACCATGAATGATTCCCCTTAATAATAAGAAGAACATGATTAATCTTATGAAAAGTCTGGAATTAAACATACATCAATAGGATTCAATAATCAACAATCAAATGTATTTAATCATTAAAAACCAAAGGGATTACAAAGTATTTATACTGTTACAAAGGAAACATAGCCCCTAGCCCTAGCAAGAAGCTTAGGCGACCATGGGAGTGAAACCTAAAACTTGGGGAGAGATAGATAGTCTACGTCTGTCCAGTGTAAACTGTCTAGTCTAAATCCTCTTAAAAACCCTAATTTCCTTTCTCTAATTCGCACTTTAGGCCTTAAACATTTCGTGTCCAATGAGCCTTGGAGTTGGGAGGAGTTTAAAACACAAATGGGCCTCTTAGAAAATTGAAATCGCGTGAATCCAGTCGCCTGGATTAGGTCTAGGTGCCTGGATTCTCATTAAAAACTATCTTGGAGTTTCTGCCTGATTCTGCCTAATTAATCCAATCGCCTGGATCACAATCCAGCCGCCTGGATTCTTCAATTTTGCATTTGGGAGTTTCTGTTTGAATTAATGTAGGCAACTAAAGAAAAAATAGGCGCTTGTGCATGATTTAGGCGCCTGGATCACAATGTAGGCTGCTGGATTGTAATTTAGGTGACTGAATTCTTCAGCTTCTCTATTCTTCTTCTAACTTGTACCTACAATCAACACAACCCAACTTAACATCTATGAGATTAATATAATACACACAAATGGATGAATCTCGTGCAATGCAATGAAATGACAAAGTGTATCAATTTATGTGTAATTCAACACACAATGCAAAACAATCTCATTAAAGTTTCTCTAAAACCTATGTAAATAAGACTTATTTCATGACTTATCAATTACCATGTTGGCACATACTGATATATGAGTGTTAAATTGAAGGATTTTATGAATTTATGGTCAAACTCTTTCTTTTTTCTTTTTTCAATCAATTTTGATTGGACTGGCTAAGATCATGCAATTTGCTTTAATTTGACTATTTATGGGCAACAATCGAGCTTTAATTTGAAAGGGATATCGTAAAAATATAAAATTTCTCAATTCCACATTGTTATAGTTCATTTGATCAGCGTTTTAAATTTCCATTGAATAACATGCCTCGAAGTCATGCATTGATAAGGATTTAATTGATTTTTTTTTCCCATGGGAAATGTGTTATTATTTTTATTAGGTTTGATTTCTTTTAAAATAAATTCTAAATTTATTTGAGTCGATCCTTTGGATTTATTATTGGAAAATACATGTATTTGTTCCTTGAAAATTCAGTTAATTTTCCTATTATTTAGGCATGTCCAATTGAACTATATCAATTTTCATTTATATATTTATTTATTTTATTATTATGCATTGCATGATAACATTTAATAAATTTGGATGCATAGTAAAATTTGATGAGTCCGCCATGAGGCAATCCCTAATTGCACCATGAGGTGGCACATGATTATGCCAAGTGTCCAAACCTCTAAAATCTTACCATCTAATCTTCACCTTATACTTGGGGGACACTTGGCAAGATCCCCATTATTCCCTCTTCTCCAAGACTTTAGAATCTTCCCATCTAATCTCCAGCTTACACTTGGGTGACACTTGGCAATATCCCATTATTCCCTGTTCTCCAAGACTCAAGAATCTTCCTATCTAATCTCCACCCTATACTTGAGGGACACTTGGAAAAATCCCCATAAAATGGGGGAAACAATTTGATTGCCATGCAAGGTGGCAGCCTATTTGTTGCTCTAATGACCTCCTATAAAAAATCCCATTTTCCCATTAAAGAAAGGCAAAAAAAAACCTAGGCAGTACGAGGCTGCCTTCACTAGCCTCACAATTTTCTTCCTAAAATTTCCCTTTACTTGAAAATGTCTCTATGCTGTCCCTCATTTTTCTTTCTTCGACCTTTTCCCATAATCAAAACCAAAAAAATACTCAACCACATAGTATCAGAAACACAAGCCAATACCCAAAAACTTCATTGATTGTCAACCTAAAAAACCCCCAAAAAAGAAACCAAATGACCCACAAACAAAGACAGAAAATACTAGAAATCCTACCTACAAACCCCACAAAATACACAGAAAAGCTCATTGTTACTTTCCAGGAAATATTAAAAAACCCAACAAGCAGAGCAAAGAGAGCAGAAAGGAACAACATTTCACACAACAAGCCAAGCAAGGCAAAGCAATAGGTGTAATATAAATTTTTCTTTCCCTTACTACGTCTTCTCTACATAATATACTGACATTCCTCTCTACCAATTTTCTATATGATTCTACATATGAACACACAAATAATTGGTTGGACAATTGGACATTTTAGGAAGTCACCTTAAGCATCCCACTTCCCGAGGCCATAACCCCCTATTTCAAGCTCCAAATTATGCAAGCTCAGTGGCGTTGGATAGAAGATGTTACAAGCTTTCCAAGGACACCAAATTTGATCAAATCCAACTTCGGGAAGGCCCCCAATGATAGGCTCGAAGATGGGTGGTCGAAGTGATCAAAAAATGGGAAAATAGAGTTGGGAGTCCGAGCAAACGGTTTGAAAGGAATTCCAAGAAGCTCGCGTAGGTCCATGCTGCGTGGGGTAGTTGATGGTGCGTGAGCTCCTCTATAAATACAGTTCAAGAAACACATACTTCGAGGCAGTCCCTAAATCATGAAATGATGGTGTTTTGAGGTTGAAATACTCGATATTAGCAAAAACCTATCGAAATACCCACTCAAATTGGGAATTGAGAATGAGATCCAAGCAAGTTTTGGGTAATCCGAGCCCGAAATTTGATCTGGCTGCAAAAGTGCTACCCAAATTCCGATTGATCCGAGACCAAAATTCGATCCAACCACAGAAGCACTGCCCAAGTCCCCAACGAATCCAAGCCTAATTTTTGAGACGATCGCGGAAGCACTGTCAGAATCCACCAAAGGGTTAGCCACCGAGTCAAGTTTATCCTAAACCCTAATAACATGCTTGAATAAATTGTGAATAATATGCCTTGAATAACTTCCAAAGCCACATGCTTGAATAAATTGCGAATCACATGCTTGAATAAATTGTGAATGACATGCATTGAATAAATCCCAAAATCACATGCTTTGAGTATTTGTGCGATATACCTTGAATTAACTGTGAAATCATATGATTTAAGTGAGAACATGCAAAATGTGATAAATATGAAGTTTTCCATGTAATTTTTAAACACAAAAACGTGATGTTAGAATATCGTGATGTAAAAGGAATGGTGTCCCTACCCAAAAGCGAATGCCTCGGATTACAGCACCATGACATCGGTTTTTTTTGCACGTCCAAATGGACGAGCCATAGACACATATGAAGGATTTAGAGCATCAAGATATCCTAAATCATGATAATAATTAAAAAAAAAAAAAAACTATTACTCTCAAGTGTACCTATGACGAACCTAAAAAATCCTTAGTATGTGTTAACGTAGATAAGAAACTTTGGACCAGTTTGGGTAACGAACAATTGAGAGGAATAGCCCCCCCCCCCCCCCCCCCCAAAAAAAAAAAAAAAAAAAAAAAAAGAGGTTTATCTAAACTGCCATACGACGAACCGTTTTTCCCTTGTGGTCCAAGGGTAAAGAGATCTCGATCATGAACAAATAAACTAACTTTGTTCTGGTGATCAATGTTAGACTTTAAGTACACCCTGTCATTGTTTCACTGTAACCCTAACAAACATACAAATAACTAAAAAAGCATAACAAAGAGTGCAACAAAATTGATAGCGTCAATTTGAATGCATCACCATTGGTGCATGCATGACAACGTTGGGACATTTGCACATAATCTAAAAACCAATAGTTTGATTAAACATGAACATTTGGAGGGAGGTAACCATTTTTAGGATGGATGTCGTGGGGGTGCCTAACACCTTTCCCATGCATAATCAAATCCTCGAATTTATCTTTGGTTTAAAACCCAATTTTACATGTCTTAAAGAAAATAATTAAAACCAAGTAGACATAAGTGACCAATCACATCCTAAATTTCTTGATGATTGGTGGCAACTCCAAATCTCGTGTTTTCTCCTCCCTATGCATACCTAAGGATATTTTCGAAGTGCACACACACATCATATATTGTATTATGCTACACTCAAGTTGTCATGCCCCAAACCCAAAAAAGGACCTAGAGAACGTGAAACCACTATCTTGTAACACCCCCAAAATTTTAGCATGTCATAGTTGTTTGATATAAAATCAAACTTATTCAAAGTTTGTTACAAACCTTGAATTTAGAATTGCTAATCTAACTTCGAACTTCAAAAGGGTATGCTTAGTCCGAATTATGCCTCAATTAAGAGGACTTTTTTTTTGTATAGTACCAAACAAAGTATGAAGGATGAAGTAGAATTGTAGATCCAACAAGATAAATACATAAATATTTTGCATTAAAGGTTACAAATTACAAGTACAATAAGAACAACTAATGAACACACTTGAATACACTTGAAGAACATTTGAACATACTTGAAGACACTTGAAGAACACTTGAATACACTTGAAGAACACACTTTGAACACATTTAAACACACTTTAGATCACAATGGATCTCTTGCACATAGGTTGTGGTGGTTGAATTGTAGAGAGAGTTTTTGAAGAATGAATCTTCTTATTAATAGTCAAAAGGGTGGTTATTTCTTTCAAATAACTACCCATCAATAACTACTTTGAGTGGTTTATTTTTAGGAAAATAACTACTCCCAATAGTTTGGAGATTATGACACATGTCATCCATGTCACGACCCAAATCCATAATATGATTCGGAGTCGGACCGGCATGCTAATACCAAGCCTGTGCCTGATATTAACACGAACCAACTGAAAGGAGTATAATTTTTTTTTTCTTTTCTCTTCTCTCATCTTGATTCTTTAACTCCTTCTTGGGTTGGGAACTCCCATAATATAATAATGTACTCCTTTGCAAAATAATCGAATATACTAGTCCACCTAAAGGAAGTGATAGTAGTCAGAGCATTTATAATTGTTTATACAAAATACATCAGTATATGGACATAATAACTCTAATACAGCGGAAGACTATTTAAATATATACATCACTTCTGCTTATATACACAAAAATTCAAAACGTTTAAGACTAGTTCTAGATACAACAAAATTACTCTTCCATGCTGAGACTCTTGGCTGCACTATAGGACCTGTGATCCTGCAATGTTGAGGGGGAACCCACTTTGCTCAGTAAGGGAGGCATGACATGAAGATTTAACAGTATGCATGAATGCATGATAAACAAAATAATCTTTGTGGATATAACTTGCGTATAAACAGTTCATGCTAAAATGATTTCATGAGTTTCTTGAACATATATGTTTCATACTGATAAACATAATATCTGATAACTTGTAAGGCATAATATAACTATTGAAATCTGAACATATAGCATGATTCCTTTATATGTAAATAAAACATGTTCCCTTAAACTGTTATGAAGAGAAAACTTATCTCATACCATTGCATAATATAGCAAAAACTATATGGAACATGTAGCTGTACTATATCTTTAAGACTTGGCCTCTTGTGACTTTACTTGCGCCATGTTTACAAGGAAACTATCCCCTCGTGGCCTTCCTGCTTGCCAGTCTACAAGGTATGATAACCTCTCGTGACCTTCCTGCTTACCAGTCTACAGGGTATGAAACCCCTCGTGACCTTCCTGCTACTAGTCTACAGGGAATACAATCCCTCGTGGCCTTACTTGTTGTCGGTCTACAGGGAATAAAACCCTTGAGGCCTGGTTTGCCCTTTTTTTAGGCCTTCCTGCTGTCAGTCTAAGGCCCTCACACTGAAAACCGTTTTAGGTATTCATAAAACATATCATGCTTGTTTATTTTTCAATCTCTCTCTTGCTTTACTAAGCCCAAATTCATAGCATATCCACAGTTTGCTTCTAAAATCTGTCTTAACTGTACCAACTCAAAACTGTTTCTAAATCAATGCACGTTTTCTTTATAAACAAGTATTAAACTGAGTTTACTGAAAGCATTGATAAAACATATATAGATATATTCTTAAAACATGGACTATTAAATTTTCATGGCACATTCCCTTACCTGTACACCGTAGCAAAACCCGAACCAAAGTCTTAAGCAAGCTTGCAGTCTCACCTATTGTCTTCGGATTCTCCTAAACCAAGGGAAATACTAATTACTAATTTTTCCAATACTTAGCTTAAAGCTGTCCTATCCCCTTTCGCAAACCCAAACAACATGTTCAAAACATTAAATTCAACCAAAGTGGAATTCTAAATCACCACACAATAGTCTACTATAGCAACAGTAGTTGCCTGGATTGAAACATTTATTTTGCGTACTAAAGGGTAGAAACAAGACATACAAAATTCACTCATATAATATACATACTAACTACTATGCATACAAGAAAATCCAACTTAAATCAATCAACCCATATCAGGAAAACAATTCTCCAAAGTTTTCTGATTTACAAGTCACTGTCAACGTATCCCTTACTATACATCCCAATTGTAAGCCTCATATGACCAACCAAAAGGTATCATAAACTCATGAAATTTTAGAGGGGAATACCTATATATGTGTGGCATGTGCCCCTAAATTTTCAGCTCAATTTGAATTTTCTACAATTCATTAAAATTATCACAAGTAAGTAATCTCAATTTTGTCAACCAGTCCATTTCAGCACAGTACAACTAACTTATAAATTATATTTGAGTTATCAAAACACCTTAAAATATTATACAAAATTACAGAGTCCACAAAAATGTATCCTTCATACTTCATAATATTTTCGAGAACAAATCATAAATTCATAATTTATTACAAATCACTTAAGACAGTAAACTCAATTCTGTCAGTACAGTTTTTAAGGTGACTTAAAATTTGTACCCACAATATATTATTTACTGAAATGGTATGGGGTTAATTCCATAATTAACATATGCATCCTAGGGTTCCAGAAACATATTACAATCACTTAAATTCCAAATATTGGATTTATTATACAATTTCAAACTGACAAATACAGAATCTGTCAAATTGACAGATTTGCACAGTTTTCTTGTAAAATCACAAATAATTATCAAAACTCAATATTTTTCTATGAAATTTCATATATATAACCTAGACATATGATAGATTACCCTAGAGAAAACTTTTTCCTCATTCCTATTTTAGAAAAATCCCAGAATTTCGTGCAACTTTCTGCTCACTACAAAAAACAGAAACATGTTGCATTTTTCCTCAAGAAACTTAACAATCATCAACCATTAGCCAACAATCCTCCTAAATCCAACACATGCAGCACCTACTTAAGCTTAATCTCATCATACATAGTCCATAGAACTCAAAAAAATCAACATGCAAGTCATGCAATCCACATCCAAGACATATTTGAAAGCTAAGATTTCACCCAATCTAACCCATGCATGAAATTTCAGTTTAGACCCCCAATTGAACTCCATGGAACCCTAGAGAATTTGAGGAATTTACCTTCTAAAGGTTGGGAATATAAGCCCTAACAAAAGCTATCCTTTTCTTGATGGAGTGAAGCTTGAAAGAGAGCAACTATGGAGGTTTTTTTCCTCCAAGGGATTTTCGGCCAGCAGAAGGAGGAGAGCTTCTCTCTCTCTCTCTTTTCCTTTCTTTCTTCTTGAACAATGAAATGAAATGAGAAGAGCAATGCATGGCCGGCCAATATAAGAGAGGGAGGTGTTATTAGTGCTTGCCATGTGTCCTCATGCATGGGAGGGTAAGTGTAAAGCTTTTCCAAATGGTTAGTTTCTATTGGACTTCAAAACTAGGTATGAAATGACCATTTTGCCCCTCTAGTAATCTATTAACTACCTTGATGCCATATTATAGTTTGGTTATAATTAAACTATATCCATTTTCATTACTAATGTGTACATAATAATGTAGTGTGGTGATAATCCAAATTAAATTTACTTACCACATGAATTTATTAAACTTATAATCCTTTATTAGTTTCAAACTAATATAATTAATTAAACTATTAAGTGGTGCGAGGCATCACAATCTCCCGTATTGGGAAGGCTATCACCCCCCCTCACCACATATTGTCCTCTTTGGCAGCGGAAGTTTTCTCAATGTTTTGTCCTTGTGGGCCTGCCTTTTCTTGGGATCCACAAGTTCTGTTCCCCCAGGCTTACCCTGGCGAGTCCTCCCCTGCTTGCACCCTCAAAGGATTTTCCCATAAAGCGCGTCTCCCATGTGTAGAACCATGGACCCTTAAGTCCAATGAATTCCACACATGAGTACCATTAGGCTGGTACTCATGTGTGGAATTCATTGGACTTAAGGGTCCATGGTTCTACACATGGGGGACGCGCTATGGGGATGGTAAATTAGTTAGGGCTGGGCCCAAGAGATAGTAAGTCCGGACTAGGGACAAAATCTTGAGGGTTGCAAAGCCCAAAGAGGACAATATTGAGTAGTGCATCAGTTGGTATCGGGGCTAGGGACGTTACAATCCACATCATGAAAGTTATTGGTGGTTACATCCTACCATTAACTTCCTCCATGAAAGTTGTAAATAATGACATATGTAAATGGAAGTTATATATAATTTTATTTCTATATAAATTACACAAATAATATGGCTACCAATTTAATATATTATGGTGGTCAATATTATATATATAACACTATATGATAAAATTATTTTTATGTGTAAACACATGCCCCCCTTGTACATTTAGATGACGTTTAGGAATTTAAAATGGACGATAGACAATTTACTTCATATAGCAAAAATTGGTTGGTATTATCAAATTTTTGAATTTGATCAACCATTTTAACAAAATTTTAAGATTATGAGATTCACATATCCATAATGGGTGCTCAATTTCAAAGACAATAATAGAAACTGGGTTTGACATCCACCAATTTTCATATGCTTTGTCTTCAAACAAGAACATCGAATCTAATGGCTTATTTATATCCATTAATTTTTTGGCATTTTCTTGCCATTCTCCAAGAATAAAATTATAGGACATTTGTTGCCCTACAAGTTTTAATTCTTGAGTTAAATCATTAGTGAATTTTTCATCACTAAACCTTTCATCTTTGGCAAGTTGATCATTATTTTCCATAGAAAAATCATTTTCCTCAAGATTAACTTCACAAGGCATTTCATGCCCCCTAGTATTAATTCTTGAGTTAGAATAGATTTTTCCTCAATCAATGTTTCATATTTGGAAAATTTATAGGTATTTTCCCTGGATTTCACCTTTGGTACAAAAACTTTTTGAAGTTCTTGCCCAATAATGGATTTTTCTCCATTCCATTCAAGATTAGATTCATTAGACATTTTATGCCCATTAAATTCTAACAATTGATCATTAATGGATTGACCATATTGATCATTTTCTATTAGATGATCATGGCCATATTGTTGTGGGAAGATATCTTTTGGTGAATTTCCATATATATATTGATATGTCTCATGTTAATCTCTCCATAATTCAACATTTTTTTTACATAAATATTGAAGAATGTGAATTTGATGCCATGGAGTACTAATTTGTAGAAGAAATTTGGCCTTATTTTCTTCAATTAGTTCATAAATTTCACCAAGTAACAATCTTTCACTCTTACAATACTTTGTTGGCATGTAATGATTAATATCTCCCACTGTGGTCGCCAATTTGTTTGATATAAAATTAAACTCATTCAAAATTTGTTACAAACCTTGAATTTAGAATTGCTAATCTAACTTCGAATTTCAAAAGGGTGTGTTTGGTCCGAATTATACCTTAATGACAAGGACTTTTTTCGTATGGCACCAAACAAAGTATGAAGGATGAGGTAGAATTGTAAATCCAACAAGATAAATACATAGGTATTTTTCATTAGAGATTATAAAGTACAAGTACAATAAGAACAACTTATAAACACTATTGAACACACTTGAATACACTTGAAGAACACACTTGAACACATTTTGAACACACTTAAAACACACTTTAGATCACAATGGATCTCTTGCACATGGATTGTGGAAGTTGAGTTGTCGAGAGAGTCTTTGAAGAATGAACCTTCTTATTAATAGTCAAAAGGGTGGTTATTTCTATCAAATAACTACCCATCAATAACTACTTTGAGTGGTATTTTTAGGAAAATAACTACTCCCAATAGTTTGGAGATCATGACACATGTCATCCACATCATGGAAGTTATTGGTGGTTATATCCTACCATTAACTTCTTCCATGATAGTTGTAAATAATGACACATGTAAATGAAAGTTACATATAATTTTATTTCTATATAAATTACAAATATAATATGGTTGCCAATTTAATATATTATGGTGGTCAATATTATATATATAACACTATATAATAAAATTATTTTTATGTGTATACAATAGTACAATCAGGTAGATAGTAATGTGGATATTATTTATTTATTATTTTAAAGAACCTGAAGTCCTTTTTGCCTAGGGATGGCAATAGGATCGGGCCCGTTATCCCTACCCCATCCTCCATCCCTTCCCTGCCCCATTCTTGGGGGAACTTTGTTTCCCCTGTCCTCGCCCCATAGGGTACCCGCCCCGCCCTAATATGATTTTTCATTTTTTATTTTTATTTTTTCACTCTTTTTGGCTAAATTACATGAAACAAAAAAATTCCATAAGTATGACAACAATTGATTTAGTAGCTAATCAATTTGCCACTAATCAATTTACTAGCATCAATTTACATGAAACAACAATCCACACTTGAATATTTAAAAAGATAATAATCTTTTAATAATATTATGACTAAATGTTCCAAAATACTACTACTATTATTCCAAAATAATATTAATAATCTCATAATTTATTTACATGCATCAATTTACATGAAAATCTAATTATTGTGAATATTTATATGTGGATAAACTAAGCAGGGTTAAAAGACTAATCCATGTTTTTAGTAGTCTATTATATATGGGTCGGGTACGGGGCGGGGGATGCCTCCCCAGACCCCGCCCTAAACTCGCATGGGTTTTTAAAACATCCCCCACCTCCACCCTATTATAACAATGAATCGGGTAAAACTTGCCTCATTAGGAGCGGGACGAAACGGGTACCCATGGGTCAGATGCAAATTGCCATCCCTATTTTTGCTTGAATGAGACATGGGCCTGAAATTTGCAAACAAAATAGGTAGTTTTGGGCTAGGTAAACAAAAGGAAAAGTATTATTTTGGAGTGGGCTAGATGGACTGGCCCATAAGCTCTTAAAAATAAAAATAAAAACCCTACCTCTATTTTTGCTAGGCAGCCACCGTACTCTCTCTATCCCTCACTCACATTAATATCTCTCAATCTCTTTTTCCTCTCAATTGTGCCACCACATACACTGAGATTGGTTATTCTGTTGTGCACCAGGCACAGGTAAACTCTTCGCGGCTTTTATTTCTACCCATAACCTGTTACCCGCTTAGACTATTCAAGGAGAAGTAGGCGTTGATAGGCTAAAGTTCTTTATAGTTCTCTATTTTAGTGCGAAATTTTCATTGAGTGTAGGTGCCTTGTGGTTCACTCTAGGTTAACATGTGATTCCAGATTTTATTTTATTAACCTACCAAGTATATTGTGTGGTGTAAGGAAATTATAATACTATGTTATATAGAATTGGATATTCACAACTAAGTGCTGCCTTGATGTGATATTAGTTTAATTCGTAAGAGTTTTGAATTGGAAAGGAAATATGAGTTGTTGTAGGCCTCCCCGTGGATATATATATATATATATATATATATATATATAGAGAGAGAGAGAGAGAGAGAGAGAGAGAGAGAGAGAGAGAGAGAGAGAGAGAGAGAGAGAGAGTTAATTAGTATAATCAATTACGAGAACTTCCTAAGGCGGGATAATTAAGTGTCATGATCGACATTTATAATTTGGAGAATTTTGTAATTTTCTTTTTGATAAATAATAAGTTTTAGGTAAACTACATTGTTGGTCTCTAACGTTTACCCAAGTTGCGCATTTGGTTTCTAACGTTTAAAATGGACAAAAATGGTCCCTAATGTTTTAAATGAAGCATCATTGGTCCTTCTGTTAGTCTCTGTTAACTTAGTGTATACGGGGTTAACGAAATTATGACGTGGACAATTTTTAATTGACATGTAATTTTTTTTAATGATAACTAGGATATGACATGGCATACCTATTTAAAAACAACCCAATAAAAAAAAATTAACCCAATCCAAATAAAAAAAAAACCCACCCAAATTAAGATTAACCCACCCCACCCAAATCAAATTAACCTTAAAATTAAATTCTAACTAGTCGCAAACCTGTGCGATGCATAGAAAATGAATTAAAATTAAATCTAAAAAATTATTGGTCTAACTATGATTTTTATTGTCTTTTATATTTTATCTAAATATGAAAATTGATAATTATTAAAAGACATTTATTATTATTGTGTTTATATATAAAATATATTATAGTATTAGGCATTTATTATGATTGTGTTTATATATATGGAATAATATATTATTTCTATTAAAGAAAATATAATATGTCAAGATTCTAATGAGATGTTTAATTATAGAATAAAATTTAAATTCAATTAAAAATATATATATATTAAAATAATGAGGTGTAAAATTGTGAGAACTCAAAAGCTTATGTGACGCTATATTATGAGGTCAATCAAAAGTAAAAAAGTTTCGGTTTTACATTATAGTATAGATTCTCTCCCTCTCTGTAACAAACCACCGTATAGTGTTATCTCCCTTCTCAGCCTCTCGCCTCTGCTTCCTCTCCCTCGCCTCTCTCTCTCTCTCTAAAAATCTCTTCCATAAATGGTCCTCGTCTTCTGATAATTATCCTGCGCATTCACCAAGAAGCTCTCTTGCTTACCTAAGACATATATTGCCCTAGTTCAATACATTTCTTCTTCCACCTTAAGATATTTGCCTTCCTAAAATAAAAGTCTTACCTAAGACGCTACCATAAAACGTGCTCAATGTTCTAGTCAAGGGAAAGTTCATGTACTCGAGCTAAAGGTATCTATTTTTTTAGTATAATGTATCTATGCAGTGTCTTTAAAAAAATTATTTTATCTTGGAATTGTGTTTCCCATGTAGCTATATGGCTAATCTGGTTAAGTAGAAATCAAGCGTTTTTAAGGGTCAAGGTGCAAGTTCTTTTATTAATGCTAGTGTGTGTTCAGATGCTTTATTTATTTATTTTTTTTGTTAGATTAAAAATACAATATATGTAACATTGAAAAAAAAAATCTGTAAAGTCACAATTTTTGTTTATTTGGTATAAGTTCAATTTTGTTCAGATATAGTTTCCAAAATTTCCAAAAGAAAATAATTTGATTCCTCCATTTATTTATTTTTGTTTATGTGTGACTTATGGGATGCTGATACCTGCATTCTTCATATTTTGTAGAGATGGATGAGGACTTTGTCTTCACAATTGTCCTTCACTATTGGGGGAAGATTAAGACCAACCCATTCACGTATGAAGGAGGACAAGTAAAGAGGGTAGAAAATATCAAGTCAGATGAAATGTCATTTATTGAGATACTGAATATAGGGAAGGAGTTTGGGTATGATGAAACTGATATATGGATGTATAGAGTACCTACTATTCCATTTGCGGGTGGATTAAGATATTTGGACACTGATATTGAGGTACTGAACATGGTGAAGTTTGCAAAGGGTTATAATGAAGTAGAGGTGTATGTTGTCTTCTTAAATAAGGGAGTTGCATTGTGTGATATTATATAAGTTGATAATAATGAGGGAGATGGTAGTAATAAGGACAACGGTGGTATCGAGGAAGATGGTGGTAATGAGGAAGATGCTAGTGAAGAAGCAGCTAAAGCATCTAGTGAGGAGGATAGTGCTCATAGAGCTCATTTCGAAGACAATGAAAGTGATGTGAATGATATGTCTGAAGAATATATTTCTAGTGATGTAGTGGCCTCCGAAGTTAGCAAAGAAGTAGTTGAAGACCACGTACGTCTTAGCAATTGTAAGCAGTATAAGAGAAATGCATGCAAGAGAGTTAAAATCAAAGTAGGAAGAAAGGGTTACTCTGGTGGGATTGATGCAGTACGGGTTGGTTCAGATTTAGTTGCTAGAAGTGGTGTAGGTGCTGAAAATGATGCGGCTGAAACTAGCTGGGAGTCAGAAACTTCTGCAGTTGTTTCTTCATCATCTGATGACGAGTCAAGGCCTAGGTATCCTCAATACCAAGAACCAAAGGCATTCACTGAATTGAAGTTTGAACTTGGGATGCAATTTGCCACAAAACAGGATGTCACTGATGCAGTCAGGCATTATTCAGTCTTCAAAGGTGTTCAATTACGGTTTAAAAAGAATGATAAAATAAGGGTCAGAGTTAAATGTGTATATGGATGTCCGTTTGAGTTGTTTTTTGGGAAGATGGCAAATGAAGATACTTGGCAGTTGAAGTTGATGAAGGATGAACATAATTGTGGGACGCAGTTAAAGAACAAACATGCAAGCTATAAGTGGCTTGGGAAACATCTTGTTGAAGATGTCAAGAATGATCCAAAAGTGAAGACGATCTCTATCAAGAGACAAGTTGCTGCTAAATTCAATGTTCATATTAGTAGACATGTAGCATACAGAGCTAAGAGGGTTGCAAAACAGTTAATAAATGGATCTTGTAAGGAACAATATGCTCAGTTGGGTGATTATAGTGAGGAGTTGATTAGAAGCAACCTTGGTTCCAATAGTATAATCCATACTGAGAGACCTCAACCACACTTGCAACCAAGATTTGGGAGATTCTATATTTGTTTGGATGCTTGTAAAAGAGGCTTCTTAGCTGGCTGCAGACCATTCATTGGTCTTGATGGGTGTCACTTGAAGGGTCAATATACAGGTCAATTATTGACAGCAATTGGGAAGGATGCAAATAATGGTGTTTATCCTATTGCATATGCTGTGGCTGAGGCAGAGTTGAAGGAATCATGGGAGTGGTTCTTGGAGATGCTATTTAAAGACATTGGAGATCTGAGCTATGAAAGCTGGACCTTCATGTCTGACCAACAAAAGGTGATTCGTTGTTTGATTATTTTCCTTAACAAAAAGCCCCTTACTTTAATGCATTTAACTAATTCTGTTTTATTTCTTTGTCTCAGGGTCTAGTACCTACATTTGAGGAGCTAATGCTTGTAGACCATCGGTTTTGTGTGTGGCATTTGTATAATAACTTTAGTAAGGAATTCAAGGGTAAACTACTAAAGGATCGAATGTGGGTGGGCAGCTGCAAGGGCAACTAACATGGCTGAGTTTGAGATTGAAATGGAGAAGATAAAGGACATAAATGTCAAAGCATGGAAATGGTTGGATGGTCATCCCAAAGAACATTGGTCTAGGGCATCATTTAGTGCATACTCCAAGTGTGATGCACTAACCAACAATGGGTGTGAATCTTTCAATGCTCAAATTCTGGAGTTTAGGGATAAACTGATAATCACTATGATGGAAGAGATTAGATTGCTTCTGATGGATCGTTATGTTAAGATGAAAAGCATGATTGGTAGGTATAAAGGCCGTATATGTCCTAGAATTCATAAGAAGTTGGAAATTGAAAAAAGCAACAGTAGAACTTGGACACCACGTTGGAGTGGGGATGATGACTTGTCAGTGTATGAAGTATCAATGTATCCACGTAAGTATATTGTTGATATAAGTAAAAATACATGCACGTGTGGATCATGGGCTCTATCTGGGATTCCTTGTGTGCATGCATGTTCTGCATTAGGATCTGCTGGTAAAAATATTGAAGACTTTGTGCATTCTTGCTATAATATGACATCCTTCGCTCTAGCTTATGAACCATGTGTGTTACCTATTAATGGTCCTGATTTATGGCCACAGAGTAATAGGGATACAATACTTCCTCCCCCATATAGGAAACAACCGGTAAACCTAAAAAGAGAAGGAGGAGGGAACATGATGAGCCAAGAAATACCTATAGAGTGCCGAGGATGCATGCACCTGGGAAATGCAGAAAATGTGGGCAAGTAGGCCATAACAAAAGTTGTAAGAATGATCCTACCAATGAGACAGCACCACCATCTCAAACAGTAGGAGGACCATCTTCTTTGAGGAGAAAAATAATGGTAACTAGTTTTTATTATAAGCTTTTATTTTCCTCCAGATTTAGTTTATGTACATGAGTTTTTAGTTAGTAGATGTATAGCATTGTGTTAGTATATTCAAGGTTGTATTTGTAATTTATGTTTGGGTGGTTATTATCCACACTTTCAGTTTAAAAGAAGACAGCCATCACATACCATTGAGACAACAACTCTAAGTGACGATAGAGTACAAAGTCAACCAGCACCTACCATTCAACCAGCACCTGCCATTCAGCATCAGCTCCAAGTCAAAATAAATCTATGGTAAGCCTTCACTCTCATTTGGAGATACTACGTACCAATACATCCATTAGACATGGTTTTGAGTTGAATATTTAATGGTACTTAGACAAATGTTGTATTATAAAGGTGCACTCTTGAATATTTTTTTGTTTTGTTTTGGTCATTGCTTATAAAGATGAACTCTTTTTGTTGGCAGGTTAGACCCACAGAAGCCTTATGAAGATGCCCTATATTTAAGGCATCAAATCGTGTGTCAGTGGAGACGATGGCTGCTGCAAGTGAGGCATCTAAAAGGATGACGAGATTGTTTATGGATAAGAATAATTGAAGATTAGTCGTACTTAGTATGATGTTTTGTAATTTGCATTTGGGACTTACCAAAGATGCTATATTGGTTATTAGTTGTACTTAGTATGATCTTTTTGTTAGTAATTCAAAGAGTGAAACAAATTCATTTGTATTCCTTTTTCCTCTATACATCTCTTGTCTCCAATTTCAACTAATTTTATTGCAAAATGCACAGCTTTAGCTCAATGTGGTATTACAATAAATCAATGAGCAAGGTTTACCACATACTCAATAATTATTTTTTGTAAATCAATAGTTACAACTTACAACAACCATGATCCCCTATTCTTGATATTGTTGAAACCATCGAAAAAAAAACATAAAAAGAATAATTGATCATCTTCCATTGTATCACATGGAAATGTAGAACATCATATTTGTATTCATGGGGTATATTGGTGCATCCAGTAGAACATTAATACTTAGTAATTGCTGCAATGCAATGGTAATTCATTTGTCAATTAAAAAAAAAAAAAAAAAATCCTTCGAACGTTGATAGTTTCGAAAAGCTACTTCAAACAAGGTACATATTCAAAGAGTGAAACAGATTCATCTATATTCCTTTTTCCTCTATACATCTCTTGTCTCCAATTTCAACTAATTTCAGCACAAAAAACCCAAGTGCCCATTCATGCCATCCAAAATATCTTCTCTTTGTATTTGTACTTTATCACTGTCCTTCTCAAATTCTCATTTTTTCTCTTCAATGTGGGGATCACCACCTTCCCCCGAGCACATATTTCAGGATCATAACATTAAAAGAAATTGCCAGTTATGCCTAACTTGCAGTTATAGCCATCAACAACATGGAATATGTAAATCAATAAAGATTATGTATTAAGATTTATCTTACCCTTGCAACAAACTGAATAGTCATCTCCAAGAGAATCAAGAAATGGCAGTGTAATTTTCTCAGCTTCTTGCTGTCATTGATGATAAGGTAAATAACATTAAAACTTTCTATTTGGTAAAACGTGAAAAAAAAAAAAGAAAAAAAAAAGTAGATACAAGGCCATAAATTCTAACCTTTTCAAGATATGGAAGATCATCGATGTATAAAAAGTAATCCTCCACTTGAGATGCTATAACCAAATCACTGAATCATACAAGAATTTGATATAATGTTACACTGGCATGCCACATGATTCCAATTTAAGCACATATGCTGTAAGAAGAAGCAATAGATTTTTCTTCAGTTAACCATGCCATTAATTTTATTGCAAATACTCAACATATTACAAGGGTGGAATTATAAAGAGCAAAATCTCAACAGAGCATGACTCTTACAGATTATTCAGTTCAAACATGCCAATAATATGCCCATAGATCTCTAGGGAAAACACTTGGTGGGAGTTAAGGCCTCACATTTAAAGTGGTAGAAACATTAAGCATAATTATAGTGAGTAACGAATTTCAATAGATTCAGCATTTAGAAGGATACAAGGCTCACATTCCTTGCCAAAGATGGCCGCCTTGAGAAGTTGCAATGACTAAAAGGATTCAAAGAGAATTGTTAGGATGCAGTATAGAGCTGAATAGTGGTGCAATATAATCATCAATGAGTATGCATTATTAATTTGGAACACAACAGGAAGAGCAGAGGCTCCCAATTATTAACAATGGAGCCAATGATGGCAGTTGCATTTAATGAAATAAAGATGAATCAATATATTAAGCTTGTGTTACTAAGGTTTATCTTTTGGGCCATGGAATAGGAGTAAACCCTGAAGATTCCATTCTATAAGGTTATGCAAGCTACTTTGACCAAAGATACATGACTAAAGACAATTTAAGATTATAATTGCTCTATGTAAGTATGTCTCTACTGGTTATTATAGTTGATTCCCAAATTTAACAGATCTGAACAACTCTGGACTCAAAGAAACATGGTAGCTCTACCAAACTCAAGTTCAAAAGGTCTGAGAGGTTAGAGAAACATGGTAGCGTCTTAGGTAAGACTTTTATTTTAGGAAGGCAGATATCTTAAGGTGGAAGAAGAAATGTATTAAACTAGGGCAATATGTCTTGGGTAAGCAAGAGAGCTTCTTGGTGAATGCGTAGGATAATTATCAAAAGACGAGGACCATTCATGGAAGAGATTTTAGAGAGAGAGGCGAGAGAGAGGAAGCAGAGGCGAGAGGCTGAGAAGGGAGTGGTTTGTTACAGAGAGGCAGAGAATTAGAATTTAATTTTAGGGTTAATTTGATTTGGGTGGGGTGGGTTAATTTTAATTTGGGTGGGTTTTTTTTATTTGAATTGGGTTAGTTTTTTTTGGGTTGGGTTGTTTTTAAATGGGTATGCCATGTCATATCCTAGTTGTCATTAAAAAAAATTATATGTCAATTAAAAATTATCTACGTCATAATTCTGTTAGCCACGTATATACCAAGTTAACGGAGACTAGCGAAAGGACCAATGGTGCATCGTTTTGAAACATTAGGGGCCATTTTTGCCCATTTTAAACGTTAGGGACCAAACGCGCAACTTGGATAAATGTTGGGGACCAACAATGTAGTTAACCATCCCAACCAAAATACTAGGCGTATACTAGAGGATCTAAAAAACCAAGAGTTACAAGAGTTTAGAAAATCCTAAAAAGGAGCAAAGGAGAATCAGTGCATGGCTTGCATCCACTCAAATAATGTGTGAAAGAACTGCATCTTCATATAGCAATAATTGTCTCACTACCCTCAAAAGTTTTGAAATTTCGCTCCCTCTAAACACTCCACATAAGGCAGTGAGGGACAATGTTCCAAATCCTTGAATTACTATGCTTAGATAGCCCTCCATACCAACCTTCTATTAGCTCTTTAACTTGTCGTGGCATCATCCAACTGACTCTAAATTGGTGTAACACCACATCCCATAACTCCTTAGCCACTGGGAAGTGAAAAAAAAATATGATCAATAGATTCTTCGTCAGCCTTACACATACAGCACCAACTAACAATCATAATATTTCAGTTTCTCAAATTTTCGGCAGTGAAAACCTTTCCTAATGCAGCAATCCACATGAAAAAAGTGACCCTTGGGGGCACTTTGGGTTTGCAAATGCCCTTCCAGGGAAATGTCATTGTAAATGGGGGATTCAAACATCGGTAAAAGGACTTCATAGCAAATCCCCCCTTTGATCTCTGCTTCCAGCATAGGTTATCAACCCCATGACCTGTCACAGTAGCAGAGTAAACTACTTCTAGAAAAGAAGTCATAGAGTCCAACTCCCAATCTTGGATCTTTCTTGAGAAGTTCAACTCCCAATGCACAAAGCCATGTCTAAAGGAGATTAGCACAACCACAAAAGCATCCCTATCTTCAGAAATAAAAAATAACGTGTTGACACCCCATTTTGCAACCATTAATTTTACTTTTTTTTACTTTATTGCATAAGGGGTAAAATGGTAATTTCACAAGATTGAAAATTCAAAATTGGTCCAAAAATTTGAGAATCATAATTTAAGTGATTAAAGTTGAATTGAGGATTAGAGTGCATTTTTTGGATTGAAAATCGGATAAAAAAACCAAGATTTTATTAAAGAAATAAATTTGATTGGTTGAAATGATGCTTACCATGAGCATGCATGCATAGGATAATTTATAAATTAATTTGATTGGTCCGCTAAAGGATTATTTAAATTAATTAATAATTAATTTCTTTTGGTTAGAACACCCTAATATGGTAAGTATTAGTGCACAAGATAATGTTCAGAAGATAATTTTAAAGTTAATTAATTTTTATATAATAAATAATTATTTTGACCAGTAATTATCAAATTGTTTATTAATTAATTATTTAAAATGAATGGATCTCGAACTCAGCTAATAGGAGATTTCTAATTCAACTAGAAGTGGATTGAAAATGAAAAAAGTCGGAATTGTCTCCCTAAGAATTGATCGGTATCCAGATAAGAATTTTATTAAGAATCAAACTCTTGTGCCACTAATCCGATTTTAAAACCCTAATAAGCCTCCTAGGGTTCCATAACTTAAGATTACTCATTTTAGGGTTGCCATATAAATAGAAAAGGATACTCATTTTCAAAGGAGGTTGGAATTTTCATTATTGACAATCCTAAACAAAATTCAAAAGAAATTTTGTGAATGATTAGGGTTTCTAATAAGAATACAAACCATTCTTATATTAAACTCTGGAGATTACAAGAGGCCACCCCTTGTAATCTCACTTCCAATCTTTTAATTTTATTATCAATCTCATTTATTCAATTTGACAAAACTTTCTCCAAGAATTGTTTTTTCAGGTTGGATCCAATTGGATCGAATCAAGGAGCTTCATCTACAACGCATGCATGTACTTCTTCTCCTTATTCTTTTGACTATTTATCTCTTTAAAACATGATTGTATGATTAGTTGTGTATGCTTGTTCTAGGATAGTTTTTAATTCTTTTTCACATGAAATTTCTTTGATTAACTTTCTTGATGGATTAATTTTTAAAAATGATAAAAATGGCATAAGTTTTGGTTTCAAAACAAGGCAGAAAGTACTTTTTAGATTAAGGGCTATCGGGTCTCCAGTTTTACTGGAGTATTGATCGGGTCTCTTTGGGACCCGATTGGGGGTTACCTAATGCCTATCGGGCCTCAAAATTAATTTTGAGTTCTCTGTATAGAAAGTCATCCCTCATTGATTCTGCCATATTTATTCCAAATTGATTGAATCTCAACATGTTTTCTTGATTGTTTAGATATAATTAGGATTGTTCGTTTGAGTTGTTTTAGGAATTGTTGATTGATCACTTTTTTATTTTCTTTGTAATGCATGTACTATGATTGATTGATGTTAAATGTGAGTTTGGTTTGGATGAGTAGTGAACTATAGTATAAGAATATTTAGAGACTGACCTTGGTTAGGTTGAGTGGGTGCCTAATACTTTCCAACTCAACTCCACATCCCCTAGTCGTGAACTAAGCATTGTTTTCAGTGGGTGATTGGGTTATGCGGTCCTCTTTTTGGGACTGGAACCCCCTTTTGGGGTGGTTCCCTCTTTGGAACCTAAAGGTGATCGGGTCTCCTCTTTGAATCGGTGACCGATAAACTCTCTTTAGAGTTACCTTAGTTGCACTATCCCCTCTTTGGGACTAAACTACAGTACCGAGCCTTCCTTTCACGACATGCTATAGAGTTTCAAAACAACCTTCAAGGTGCTCATAATAAGTATCTTTCTAAATCATACTATACTAGTCGCAAACCTGTGTGATGCACAGGAAAATAATTGAATATAAGATCTAAATTAATTTTAATTCTTTTTACTTCTTTTTGTTGAATATGTATTTTTTTCTTTTTTGTAGTTCGAAATGTTGTAAGCAAGATCGATAAAAGAGATTTTACAGATCAGATTTAGGATAGATCTTACTTTTTGGTTAAAAAAAATAACTAAGAAAGTATATTTATCATAGGATAATTAAATAATTTGAATATAATCCAATTTTTATAAGACACGATTCATGTTTATATTTACTATATGGATCATGTTTCCATCCAAAAATAAAATAAAAGATACTTAAAATGAGAAGAAGGACAAATAAATACATAGGCACATGATTAAATGATCAAATCTAAATAATTTTCATTACTCATTTCAAGCTCACGTGATTTCATTATAACAAATCCATCCACCTTTTTCCATTGCCAACAACAAAAATTAAATAAAATACATAAGAAAAAAAAGGAACTCTTGATAAAAATTGATAATTATGATTATTATTAAAAGATATTTATATTGTGTCTATATATGGAATATATTTTAGTATTAGACATTTATTATGATTGTATTGTATATATGGAATAATACATTTTTTATATTAAAGAAAAATATGATGTGTCAAGATTCTAATAGAAGATTTAATTATAGAATAAAATTTATATTCAATTAGAAAATATATATTAAAATAATGAGGTGAAAAATTGTGAGATTTCAAAAGTTTATGTGGCACAATATTATAAGGTCAACCAAAAGTCAAAAAAGCTTCGGTTTTACATTATAGTATATATTTGAAAACCTTCACACATTTGAAATACCTCATCTCCACATACATATTATATAATATTTAGCTCATCCCACGATATTTGCAAAAAGATTAGTATTCTAAAGATTTTCATGTCATACTCATAGAAATTATTTAAAAAGTAAGGATCATGTATAAAAATATAAGTAAATATTTTTTCATTGCAAAGACAGGTTTGAGAGTCAAACCATTTTGGAAAACCACCTGTAGATGCTCAAAATTTCTTCGTCTACCACGTGTCACTTTGCAAATGGTCCGAACGTGGGCTGAGCTATTTAGAGGGAATGTTGAGCCCAAAACTCGATACCAGGCCCGTTGATCTACCCGATGGCTGATGGTGCTTCCCTCTGATTTTCTGATCTACTGGGCCACAATACTCATGGGGAGAGTCACGGTAGACTAGCAAGATCAGTACCGCAGATCAAAACGAATCACAATAAACTTGTGGAATTGGTGCCGTAGACCAAGAAACTAAACATAACAGGCTTAGCCTTCACTGTAGCTTGTAAAGATGGTAACAAATGAGAAACGTATAATAAACAAGGGAACTGATCCACTGGGCTACAATACCCATAGAGAAGGTCACGGTAGACTGACAGAACCAGCACCGCGGATCAAAACTAATCACATCAACTTTGCTTTCACTAGGGCATCCAGTGACAACAACACATAAGAACTATGTAATAATGTAGGCTTGATAGACCACCTGATGGCTGATGGTGCTTCTCTCTAGTGCCTTCTAATCTACCGGGCCACAATGCTTATAGAGAGGGTCACGGTGGACTGACAGAACCAGCACCACAGATCAAAAGTAATCACAATAAACCTTGGATTCATCAGGGCTTGCAATGATAATAGCATTCAAGAAATACACAATGTATTTGCCAGTAGATACACAAAATCAATCCCGCAGATTGAAATTAAATACAATAAACTTGGCTTTCTCAAGGATTTTGCAATGAAAAGTAACATGCAAGAAATATATAGCAAACAATGGAACTTAGGAGATTTGGGGAGTGGGAAGAGGATTATTTACTGTGCAAAAGTGTATGAATCAACATCATTAATTGGTATGAGTGTTTGGTGGTTGAATGTGGGATTTTTTGGCTGTGGCAGATTGAAAGTGTTTCAGTCTACCGCAAATCTGCAAAAAGTGTTCTGCAGAATTTGGTTGTCTTCAAGCTTGAAATTTTGTGAATCAGCTCCTATGAAGAAATTAGTTTCAGACTAAGATTCAACCAACCCCTCTCTTCTCTTTCTCATCCCTTTTTATAGTGGTGTTAATATTTTGTGGTTTCACCCATTGCCCTCTTAATCATGATGGTTACTGTTTATCCAAGAGGTAAAAGAAGTGGGATTTGACTTGATTTTATTTTGTTTAAGAATATCATATCTGATCTGCTGCAGATCAGATTTTGGGCTGCGGCAGACTTTTTCAAAGAGTCCCCATTTTCATCTGTTGGAGTTGGTGAGAATTTAATGCTTGATAAGGATAGCAAAAATGGTTAAGTTGATTCATACACGTTTCTTCTTAATTTGGCTTAATCTACCATAGCATTTATCCCCAGCAGATGCAACGCTGTCATACGGTAGACTGCCATTCAGTAAATTAATCCCCCTACCTCCAAACCGTTCTTCCTTAGTTCCATATTGAAGATGAGCAAGGACCACCAGAGTGCTGGGCTACGGTGGTCGTTGCCCTTGAGTAGTGGCAGCTTTGGCTGCATCTGCTATGTAGTCTGTTGTATCTACTGTGTGGTCTACTGCATATTTGTTGTGTAAAACTTTGGCTGGATGGGCATTAAGGAGCTTCAGCCATGGAGGACTGTGTTGGTCTCTTGGGGAAGACAAAGAACAGTGCACTTTATTAGTTGTTGCATCTGATTGATATGTCACTTGCTTTTGTCTTCTCCATCCCTTCACTTTTCCCAGCTGATACTGCCGCAGACGTTCTTCCAGAGGTATCTACGGTAGACTGCTGGACAATGAGAAAAACCAAACTTCTTCAGCAATAATGGTGCTTTGAGACCTGCTTACTACCTTGGGAAAGAGTTCTTCTCATTTGCCTTGAGCTCCATGATGAAAAAGAGGGGGAAAAGAGAGTCACGTGGGTCTCTTCCTTCCTTCATTTTCTGGAATTTTAAAGAGAGTTTCCCTCTCTTTTTTGAATTATTTTGACAAGCTTTACATTATGGCAGCAGATGTGGATTTGGTGTAAGTGGGCTGGCTTAGTTCTTGGGCTTGCTTTAATGGCTTAAAACCATTTCCTCTTACTTTCCGGTTGCTGCAGATCACTGGGCCTAATTTGCTTTGGGCCGTCAAAGTAAAATCTGGGGTTTTCTTTTTTGGGCCTGGTCTGGTGTGGTGTGGCAGGAAAAAAAAAAAAATAGGCCTCTACATTTAGCCCCCCGAGCCCGTGCCTCACGTGATGTGAGGTGTGGGTGAGTAGTATAACTCAGCCCGCAGATCATGAAGTTTGGATTGACTTGTGTATAAGGTGGCCATTGCTTCTTTTGAGTCTACGGCTTCTGAATTAGCCATACTTTTAGATACTTTGGAGGAGTCTGATCAATAGCAGATCATTTGCATGATGTGCTTCATGAATCCTTTTGATAAGAAATACTTCAGCAAATATGGATGTAATAAATCAGCGAGTTGTTAGTCTACGGAGATCCTTTGCTGCTTTTGAGATGAACAACTCAGGTCTGCGGGAATGTTTTTACTCGAGTCTACCAAAAACACAATTGCCTCTTGTATTTGCCATATGTGTTTGGCATTTGTTGTTAATGCTGCTGATTGCAATTTTGTTGGTTCTCAAGGTTCCATGGATTTGGGTTTGTAGGTCTGCTACGACTTTGAAGGGAGATGTATGATACGTGGGTCTGCCACGACTTTGAGTGAAATATGAGTTGTATGGGTCTACCACGACTTTAAGTGAGATGTGAAGTGCGTGGATCTGCCACAACTTTGAGTGAAATATAAGTTGCGTGGGTCTACCACGAGTTTGAGTGAGATGTAGTGTGCGTGGGTTTGCCACAACTTTGAGTGAAATATAAGTTGTGTGGGTCTACCACGAGTTTGAGTGAGATGTAGTGTACGTGGGTCTGCCACAACTTTGAGTGAAATATAAGTTGCGTGGGTCTACGATGAGTTTGAGTGAGATGTAGTGTGCATGGGTCTGCCACAACTTTAAGTAAGACGTATGGTACGTGGGTCTGCCACAACTTTGATTGTGATGTGTTTTTGCAAGACCAACAGTGTTAGTTCCGCATATAAGCGAGGGAGTGAACAAAACCTGTTGTTGTCTTCAATAGACTATGGTAAGCCCATAAAGCATTTGTCTCATGAGAGCTCTAACTTCTGCCGTAGGATGATGCTTAGGATGTGCATTTGGTTTGTAGCGTCCATTTTCCTATTACCTCGCAGACAGAAAAGAGTGGAGCAGTGATACTTGAATATGATCTTGTGGAGCACACCAAATCGTATGATTTGCTTATGAATGAAGTTTACCACAACAACGCTCGTAGTAAGATGTGAAGAATCTTGGGCTACTAATGCTTCTTTGTGAGTGGTGAGTCTTTGAATTCATGACCCAAGTGTTTGGGAATTTAAGAATGCCCTTATGGATCTTCAAAGTGTGAGAGATGACATTGAAGAAGCAACTTTATGCATTGATACTAGTATAAGCTGTGTGCCTGAGTTGGTGAGGGAGTGTACAAAAAATACTGGTGTTGTGTCTACGGTATGCGGTTCCTTCAGTAGACTCCTTTATTTGTTCAATGGTAAGCGAAAGGCATGTGCCTTGACGGATCACCAAGTGATAGAAGCCCCCAAGCACCTTTTTTGATTCGGACGAATTCAAAGCTCAATGATATGTACTTGATTTATCATTGTGATGATCTTGTTGTGGTAGTTTGACCCCTTGGGTTGCAAGTGAATACATTTGGATGACATTTAGTGGTCTGCCGTACAAGTTGTGATCTGATTGTAGTTTTGAGAAATGAACTCATAACTCATTCTCGTGAGTGGGGGATGTGTTGATGATGGAGCGAGTCAATAATGAATTATTTTTTTTTTTAGTTGATAAATCTTCTGCTCTTGCGGCAGACTCTCTAGCAATAAGTAAAATTTTTTGAAAGCTTACTTGGCAGTAAACAAATCTTGGTGATGACTCCAAGCTTTTGACAACTTTTCCTCTGGCAGATCAGAAGATTGCTGATACATTCTGCAATAACGTTGTTCACTGATTCTGTAGCAACGTCGTTCACTAATGTTGCTAACTGATCTGTGGTAACTTTGTTCAACTTATTTTGGAGTAATGTTGTTTACTAGTCTATGGTTAGACTCAGTAGCTTGATATTCAGCGGTAGACTTCGGTAAGCTCATGAATAATGAATTGATGGAATTAGGAAGACCTAGCCCCCATGTATGAAGAGACTTTGAGGTAGTCATGTTTTGGAGACTTACCAGATGTGTGGATCAAGTTGGCTTGTACTTGTAAAAAGTGTGACACACTTTGATGTAGTCTGCTGTAGTGTTCCTCATAGTTGACAATAATAGCCAAGTGATGAGAGTTGTTGGTAGAGTCTCTTTGTGAGTTTGCAACACGATGCTTTCAAGAGATACTCTAGAGAAAATGATTTGCCAATTATTGGAGGCAAAAGTTGCAAGAAATTTCTTCAAAATCATGTTGGTGCTGAAAGTTGGACATTTGTTTTTAGAAGTCTGCTGCTTCTTTGCTCATGTTGGGCTAAAAGTAACCAGCAGCTGGCGTTTGCCGTAGAGGCATGTTCCTCCGCTAACTTTTGCAAGTTTGTTTATATACTTCTAGCAACTTATTCTATACTTTTTGAATACTTGTACACCTTGCTAAGACTCCCTTAGTGGTCTGCCATAAGAATCTCAAAATATCAAGACATAATATTTGAGTTCTTTCTAGTCTGCCATACCTTAGGGAGATTTAAACTTAGCTTTCAATGGTGTTCTTCGGTCTTCATGATAGGGTGAGAATTCTTCAAACTCTTTCCTCAACAAATTAATAATGAGTGCACCTATCGGTTGATTGATGACTTGAGAACCTAAGGTTGTAAGACCTCTTACATAGTGGTCTTCATGTCTCTGTGCATCCTCGATTTTCAAACGCATTATGATGGTCTTACACGTGATAGCTAGATCGGTGAGGTATGCTTCATATTTTGGCACTTTGTTTGAAATAAAAGAGCAAGCTTTTCAAATAAATCGAATCAAGAGACCAGTTGTGGCTTGGCTCTTTACTAATTTTGGAGATTTGAAAATAGTCTCAAATTTAGACGATTGTAGCAGACCCTGTGCGAGTATGCCAGAACGAATGAGACATTGCAGTGGACTACTGATCAGATGAGATTTTGTCATCAAATAGAATTGACGAGCCAAGAAATAGTGTTGGAGCTGTTGAACAACATAAATTGATGCTAGACATGGTCATTCAGCCCTCAAGTAGCAAGCCTCGGCATCTTTAAATGCATGGTTGACATTGTGAATGGGTTATTCAAGCCCATTGTTGCCTTCTTGAGTCACAAAAGCTCTTGTTTCCCGATTATTTGAAGCCAAATATATTCACAAAGGCTTTCCAAATATTGGTGTATATATAGTGGGCAGCTTGGCCATGATTCGTTATATTGGCATTCAGTAGACCAATAAAAAGAAACTCATTCCTTCAAAATTATAGTAAGAGCATAAGTTAGAGATGCTAATATAGGTACAAACCTCCTTATGTTGGATGATGATTTCATTTTTGATTGTTGCAGATCAAACACATTACTGATGAAGTTGTTGCAGAATCTGTTGATGATGTTACAACAGACTTTGATGATGAAGTTGCAGCAGATGCTGCTTGTGATATTACAGCAGACTTCGTTGATGAAGTTGCACTAGATGCTGCTTGTGATGTTATAGCAGACTTCGTTGATGAAGTTGCAGCAGATGCTGCTTGTGATGTTACAGTAGACTTCGTTGATGAAGTTGCAGCAGATGCTGCTTGTGATGTTACAGCAGACTTCGTTGATGAAGTTGCAGCAGATGCTGCTTGTGATGTTACAGCAGACTTCGTTGATGATATCTTAGCATGCTGCTAACGTTGCAGCAGATGATTGATGCTGCTGAATAAGTTTACACTTTGAAGGTGCAGCAGTAAATTGAGGCTGCTAATGATTGATGTTGGTCCACTGCGAAAGAGATTTCGGCTTGGGACGATGTTGTTGCAACATGAGCTATTTGGATGTTACAGCAGACTGCTTAAATTTTTTGTTATTCCCACCGCGGATGAGATTCCAGATTGGAGGATGATTTTGTCGTAGCAAAGCTACTTGGATGTTGTAGCAGATTGCTAAATTTTTGTTATTCTCACAGCAGATGCGATTTCGACTCGGGAAATGATGTCTGCTGCAGATGCTACTTGGGTGTTGTAGCAAAGGCTGCTAATTGTGTTAGTCCCACCGCAGATGAAATTCCGGCTTGGGGAATGATGTCTGCGGCAGATGCTACTTGTTTTGATGAAATTGTTGTAGTGGATGCTGCTAGTGAAATTATAGCAGGTGCTACTGATATTGCGACAGATCTTGACAATGATACTGCCATAGCTATTTCCACTTCGAAAGAGATTTCAGTTGTGGACGATTTCTGTTTGCCATATGTGAAGCTCCTATTTATGGTTGGAAGAATTCCCCAAAGATTCAATTGAGGATGCTTTTGCGGCAGACATGGAGGATATGGCTGAAGTCCATGATAGTTGTAATGTTGTCTTGGTGGGAGGTTATGAGCAAGAAGATGTGATTGATGCAATGGATCTCATTGCAATAATCTCCCAAGACAAAGAATGTGAACCTAGAAGAGCGGGTAAGTGAATTCTTCATGGGCTTTTGCAAACTTAGTCGTGTATTCATGCCTTTGTTAACTTTCCTTCTTCCTCATTTTCGTGGATACTAGTAATAACATTGGGATGAGAGAGAATGAAGATGTTGATGTCACCAAGGCCATTGGATTGGTTGCTGATGTCATGGCAGATGCCCTTGTAGTAGACTTATTCAATCCGTCTTTACGGTAGATCTCTTGTAGTAGATTGATTCAGTCTGGTATTACGGTAGATCTCCTTGTATCATCAATTTTATATTGTTGAAATTTCCATGAGCGACTGCAGAAGTGATGACTTTGCCTTTATCGTGCCCTGAAAATAGATTTCATTGAACTCTTTGTTGAGCTTGCGGGAGCTCTAAGGTTCCGTGTAGAATTCTACGGTGAACCTCCCGAGAGAAATTTGTAGTCTACAGTAGCATGACGAATAGATCTGTAGTGGCAAGACTTGAGATCTTTCTTGTGTTTGCTACTGCTAGTAGGTCTCATTCCGCTTCTACTCCTTTGAGTTGTGTAGATAGGGAATATACATGTACATATTTTGAATGTTGTGTGTTGATCTGTCGTAGGCTCTGGCGCCCCTATGGCTTATGTTGTGGAGGGAGTTTCTCTCTTTGGAGCTACTCCTCGTCTTAGTATCATTCCAGCCAACAGTTTTATCATACCGGCCAGCCATATTTCTAGTAATGCCCCTTCAGTTGCTGGGTTCCTCGTTGTTGGTGAGATTTTTATGCCTAAGGAGGTTCGTACACAAGGTTTTGTGGGAAGTGAGTCTGCGACGGACTTGGGAGTTACTCTAGAGGTTTGTAGCAATGTTGACAGCGCCGTAGATCATGGTGCGCAAGCTGAAGGCACTAGTGCTTTTGCGGCAGCCACACCCGCTGGTGGTGAACACTTGGACAATATAGGTGAGTCCGAATTTCCCACCCCCTTCTTTCGGTAATTGTATACAGTATTCTTCAGACTCAGTCACACCACATCAAATGCACCATGGACTTGACCATATTGTGTTAGACGTCTTGATAAACTTGATTGTGTCATGTTCCTGCCATTTCATAAACTTGATTAACATCGTATGGAGTGTTGTTCTATTGACTTGGTTGTCGTCATAACTTTGTTATTCCATAGACTTGGTTGTTGTCATATGAAGTGTTGTGTTCCATATATTTGGTTGTTATTTCATGGAGAATTTTGTTTCCATAGACTTGGTCGTTATCTTGTGGAAAATTCTGCTTCCGTAGACTTGGTTGTTGTCTCACGGAGAATTCTGTTTCCGTAGACTTGGTTGTCGTCTTACAGAAAATTTTGCTTCCATAGACTTGATCGTCCTTTTATGAAATTTTTGTTCCACAGACTTGGTTGTCGTCATATGGAATATTCTGATTTCATAAACTTGGTTGTCGTCGTACAAAATGCTCAGATTTCATAGACTTGGTTGTCGTCTTATGAAAAAAATTCTATTTTCATAGACTTGGTTGTTGTCTTATGAAAAATTATGTTTTCATAGACTTGATTGTTGTCTTATGAAAAATTCTGTTTTCATAGACTTGATTGTTGTCTTATGAAAAATTCTGTTTCCATAGACTTGATTATTGTCTTATGGGAGTTTTTGTTTCCATAGACTTGGTTGTCGTCTCATGGAAGGTTTTGTTTCCGTGGACTTGGTTGTCGTCTTATGGAAGGTTTTGTTTCCATAGACTTGGTTGTTATCTTATGGAAAGTTCTTTGGACTTGATCAGGTCATATGAGATGTTCCATAGACTCGACCGTGTCATATCTTTGTCTACCGTAATCCCATTGATTTTTTTTTGCCTCGTCTTTTGTGTACTCTCTCTTTTGTAGGCATGAGTGATACCATACACATGTTAGAGGAGGATGCTAATGTGAGGATCATTGGTGAGATTACAGTTGCTAGTCCACCACCAAGGCCAATAGCCGGGACGGGCTCAAGTGTTGGAGCCGGCACCATATTTGATGAAGTTGTTGATTTCTTTTAGGGAATTTGACAAGAGGACATCCAACCCCCACCCTGAGTGGCACTTCTGGAAGTTCAATGGGCCTTTGGTGTCCTTTGGGGACTTTTGGGTCCCAAGTGATAGTGTGCCCTATCTGCGGCAGCTGACTACAAAGTATGGTAACTTTATTACCAAATTCAAGCTTGGTGCCGGGTTAGGTGGACCCATGTTATCTCTCCTTACAGCGTGATGGCTGTCATGAGTAAGTCTGACCTTGGTAGCGTGACAAAGGTTCAGATCCTTGCATGGAAGAGTGTGGTCCAAGACCTCATGGAGGTTGGGTTTGACGTTGGCTTCATGATCGGGCATCTACGGCAGATAGCCCAGCATTTTTTGACAAGAAAATCTCAGATGAAATGCAAGTTCTACAGCATCAGATTGCCCTTTTGCAAGATTCTCTAGCTATGTTGACAACTTATCATGAGGAGATGGTATCTACGGGAGTGATAGTTCCCGAGTTTAAGCACAGCAAACCGCTTTTTGACAGTTTTATCCGCTAACTTTTACGTTTAGCGTACTCATTTTTTTGTAATGATCGTGTTCTAGCCTTATTTTCAAACATTTATACTCATGTTTTGGTAATGACCAAGTTTTGGTCTTTTTTTTTAACACTCATGCTCATATTTTGTAATGACCAAGTTTTGGTCTTTCTTTTGAACACTTATGCTTATATTTTGTAATGACCAAGTTTTGGTCTTTCTTTTGAAGTGACCAAGTTTTGGTCTTTCTTTTGAACATTGCTTATATTTTGTTTATGTCAAGTTAATCATGTGAATTCGACCGTGGTGTAGCTAGTCTATCACTTGTGTGATTTTTTTTTTGAAAAGGGAAGAAAGCTCCCTTTTTTTTAAAAAAACGATCAAGTGGAAATCTTTTGCTTTTTGACAAAATATAGATATTGTGCATCATTACTCTTTGAACAGCACATGAGGATTCAAATTGTTCTAAGACAAAAAAGATACAAAATACTTAGCGAGTAAAAGTGTATCTTACGAGCAATAACGCTTCAGCCACTTCCCGTTGATGGGGTCAGCCAGAGTGGTACCATCTGCCGTGGCTAATTTGTAATAGCCACTATCGTATGCTTCACGGATTAGGTATGGCCTCTCCCAGTTTGGTGCAAACTTGGATGGTGAAGGGAGACCTCTCCTCACACAGTCTACCGTTCTTAGGACCATCTGGCCTTTGGTAAAAATTTTAGTATGCGGCGTCTTTTCGTAAGCGCTAGTAAACTTTTAATGGTACCGTAGACTATGAGCTTGGGCCAGCTATGTTCTAGCCCCCATGTGTGAAAGGGCCATGGTGTTGCCATATTCTGTAGACTGGTAGATTTCTTAGGTGGCATGGTTGCAACCCAAAAACTGCAGATCTTCTTCAAAGAATAAAACAAGGGAAAATTGCAACTTAACTCCCCAGTGGAGTCGCCAAAATGTAGATGCTCAAAATTTCTTCGTCTACCACGTGTCGCTTTGCAAATGGTCCGAACGTGGGCTGAGCTATTTAGAGGGGATGTTGAGCCCAAAACTCGACACCAGGCCCGTTAATCTACTCGATGGCTGATGATGTTTCCCTCTGGTTTTCTGATCTACTGGGCCACAATACTCATGGGGAGAGTCACGGTAGACTAGCAAGATCAGTACCGCAAATCAAAACGAATCACAATAAACTTGAGGAATTGGTGCTGTAGACCAAGAAACTAAACATAGCAGGTTTAGCCTTCACTGTAGCTTGTAAAGATGGTAACAGATGAGAAACGTATAATAAATAAGGGAACTGATCCACTGGGCTACAATATCCATAGAGAAGGTCACGGTAGACTAACAGAACCAGCACCGCGGATCAAAACTAATCACATCAACTTTGCTTTCACGAGGGCATCCAGTGACAACAACACATAAGAACTATGTAATAATGTAGGCTTGATAGACAACCTGATGGCTGATGGTGCTTCTCTCTAGTGCCTTCTGATCTACCGGGCCACAATGCTTATAGAGAGGGTCATGGTGGACTGATAGAACCAGCACAGCAGATCAAAAGTAATCACAATAAACCTTGGATTCATCAGGGCTTGCAATGATAATAGCATTCAAGAAATACACAATGTATTTGCCAGTAGATACACAAAATCAATCCCGCAGATTGAAATTAAATACAATAAACTTGGCTTTTTCAAGGATTTTGCAATGAAAAGTAACATGCAAGAAATATATAGCAAACAATGGAACTTAGGAGATTTGGGGAGTGGGAAAAGGATTATTTACTTTGCAAAAGTGTATAAATCAACATCATTAATTAGTATGAGTGTTTGGTGGTTGAATGTGGGTTTTTTGGCTGTGGCAGACTGAAAGTGTTTCAGTCTACCGCAGATCTGCAGAAAGTGTTCTGCAGAATTTGGTTGTCTTCAAGCTTGAAGCTTTGTGAATCAGCTCTTATGAAGAAATTAGTTTCAGACTAAGATTCAACCAACCCCTCTCTTCTCTTTCTCATCCCTTTTTATAGTGGTGTTAATATTTTGTGGTTTCACCCATTGCCCTCTTAATCATGATGGTTACTGTTTATCCAAGAGGTAAAAGGAGTGGGATTTGACTTGATTTTATTTTGTTTAAGAAGATCATATCTGATTTGCTGCAGATCAGATTTTGGGCTGCGGCAGACTTTTTCAAAGAGTCCCCATTTTCAGGTGTTGGAGTTAGTGAGAATTTAATACTTGATAAGGATAGCAAAAATGGTTAAGTTGATTCATACACATTTCTTCTTAATTTGGCTTAATCTATCGTAGCATTTATCCCCAGCAGATGCAACGCTGTCTTACGGTAGACTGCCAAATTCAGTAAATTAATCCCCCTACCTCCAAACCGTTATTCCTTAGTTCCATGTTGAAGATGAGCAAGGACCACTGGAGTGCTGGGCTACGGTGGTCGTTGCCCTTGAGTGGTGGCAGCTTTGGCTGCATCTGCTGTCATAACCCCATTTTTACCCCCCGGAATTTTCTCGGGTGTCGGCACGCAAAACGAGGCAGCCCGAACCAAGCCAGCCTGATCCGACGAGGGTTCGCCACATCAAATAACCTCAAAATGGGGTTTGGGGCGCATTTCCCAGAGTTTGACCAAGTTTGACCAGGATTGACCAAGTTTGATCGGAGTTGACCAAGTTTGACCGAGGTTTGACCAAGCCGTTTCTGACCCGAATGGGGCCCACCATGCCCAAAAAACCCTCAAAACGTGGTCCGGGATACATTTCCCAGAGTTCGGAGAGCTTTGACCAAGTTTGACCAAGTTTGACTAAGGTTGATCAAGTTTGACCGAGGTTTGACTGGACCGTTGACTAGACCGAAAACTGGATCGGACTGACCGCCCCTTGACTAATGTGTAGAGCATGTCAAGAGCTTCGATTTGATACTTTACAGGTCAAAAACGAACGAGAAACGAGGGAGTTATGGACAAAACTGTGAAAAACGGTCCAACACTTAGCCAAATTTTGCTAAGTGTTGTTGACAAAACAGCCTATTTGGAAAGCGGCGTTTGCACGCGGATTCTTGCGAACCAGCGGCAACTTGGTCTGCAATTTGAAACCTTTAAGCAAGAAGGTTACTTCAACTACAACGTGCAACTCCCGGATCGTCAAGAGCTCCTTCGGTCAAGCCGGAATCTCGATCAGAAAATGACCCCTTGGCATAAGGGACATTCCAACAACCTCTGTTCGCAAGATCATATCTTGCGAACCCAAGTTCACCTCTGTACAAGGCCTGTACCTTTAGAAAGTAGGTAGCACAAGCTTTCTGGCGACACCAAGATTGCCGAAATCCGACATCGGGAGCTACGTCTACCACGCGCACGAAAACAGGTCGACGAAATAAGGCCGTGCTGAAAATTTCATAACTTTTCCCCCGACGTTACCGCGCTTGCGCGCAGAGTCTTCCTGACTCACAACGAGTTGATCCGCAAGCATAGGTACGTTGGAAAGAGGACATATTCATGCATGGTGCGGAACTCTCGGATCGTCAAGATTTTCCCCGGTCTATCCGGAATCTTCGTCGGAAAAATGCCCTCCGATGGACCAAAAACACTCCGGCAGCCTTTGTTCGCGGGACCATATCTCTCCGGACCTAACTCGGTTTCCCACAAATCTAGAACCTTAAGGAAGAGGGTAGCGCAAGCTTTCCGACGGTACCAAGAACGTCAAAAACCGAGGTCGGGAGCTAGGTCAAATGTGCGCGCAAACATAGACAAAAAATAAGGAAAACAGGCTGAAAATCTGGCGCATTTTTCCTCTCGGACAACCGCCTTCGCGCACGGATTCTTTCCGGCTCGCTGCAATTTGATCCACAAGTCGGGGTGCGTTGGAAAGATCACAACTCCAGCTACGACGTGCAACTCTCGGTTCGCCGGTGGCTTCCCCCGTTTGACCGGAATCTTCACCGGAAAAACGTAAAAAAACAGCTCCAACACCCCAACTTCCGGAAGCCATAACTTTTTTGTCTGAACTCCGATTTGTGCAAACTTTATATCTTTGGAAATTATACATATGGGGCTTTCCAACGGTATGCTGCATGACCCATTGTGAGTACCAGAAGGCCTCCAAAATCGCCCTTGAAAATCGGGTCCGAAAACTGTGCGGAGCGCGAATTCGCCACATAGCGGATAAGGATGAGCTACAGTACCCGCGCGGGATGATGGCGCGCGGCGCGCTACAGTGACGCGCGAGATCTCCGAAATCCGTCTATAAAACGCACACCCCCCTCCCCTCAACGCTGGGTCCGAAGTCTGAGGCCATTTTTTGAGTTTCTTAGGTAGTTTTAGGTAGTTTTGAGGCATAAAATAGGGGTTTTGGGTCTTTCTTTGGGGGGTTTTTGGGGAGTTTTTAGAGTGAGAAGCATCTACTTAGGTGCCTCTCTCTCTAACCTCTCCTCATCCTCCCCCTTCTCTCTTTTTCTTTCTTTTTTTAGTGGATTCACAAGGATCGACTCTTGTTATGTTCTTTAAGTTCATTTATTGTTTTATTTATGTTCTTTGAGTTCATTTATTGTTTTATTTATGTTCTTCAAGTTCATTTTTTTTTATTTATGTTCTTTGAATTCATTTATTGTTTTATTTATGTTCTTCTAGTTCATTTATTGCTTTATTTATACGCTTTGAGTTATTTATTGCTCTCATTTGTAGATCTGAATATATTTATTGCTTTATTCATGTTTACTATGTGCTTGTGAATATTGTATTGTGATTATCCCCCTTTCTCGTGTGTTTGGGTATGACAATCCCGAGTGGATTTGGTGGATTATATAAGCCCTCTATGAGGCCTTAACAACCATGTTAGCCCACAAGGTATTTGACCCAAGAAACACACTCCCATGTTTAAATACCGTCATTTACCACTTTACTACGTTGTGAATATTATGTTCTTCCCCATTATTCCCCTTTGTAAAATGGGCGTGAAAATCCCGATTGGTCGTGATGGACTATGTGAGACCTCAAAGAGGCATTAACCATCACGTAATCCCATAGGGCATTGGATCCATAAAAATCCCTTGCTTTAGATTTATTTATGCTTTAAATTTATTTATTGCCGATATTTCATTATTTACTACGTTGTAAATATTGTTTACCCATTCCCTTTTCTATTTTGATTTGGGCATGAAAACACCGAAAGGTCTTGGAGGTTTTAGATAAGTCTTTCAATAACACTAAACCCCATGTAAATCCATGAAGCGTTGGACCCGCAAATTGTCAACATAATTTCAAAAAATGATTTTCTCATTCATTTAAGTCCTATTCGGCCTCGTGGGTTTAGGTAAATCTTTCAAATAGTACTAAACCTTCGTGTAAGCCCGAGAGGCATTGAAACCCCCCTTTAAAATGATTTTCTCATTCATTTACGTCCTATTCGGCCTCGTGGGTTTAGGTAAATCTTTCAAACAGTACTAAACCTTCGTGTAAGCCCGAGAGGCATTGAAACCCCTTTTCAAAATGATTTTCATTCATTTAAGTCCTATTTGGCCTCTTGGGTTTAGGTAAATCTTTCAAATAGTACTAAACCTGCGTGTCGGCCCGAGAGGCATTGAAACCCCTTTTCAAAATGATTTTCATTCATTTAAATCCTATTCGGCCTCGTGGGTTTAGGTAAATCTTTCAAATAGTACTAAACCCTCGTGTAAGCCCAAGAGGCATTGAAACCTCTTTTAAATTGCTTTGTGATCATCTCATATTTGTCATTTTAGTAATTTATGTGCTGCAACCATGCCGTGATTACTCATTTGATTTCCATATCTATGATTAATGTGCTGCGAACATGCCATGATCATTCCATACTTGTCATTTTAGTAATTTATGTGCTGCAACCATGCCGTGATTACTCATTTGATTTACTTTTTATGATTAATGTGCTGCGAACATGCCATGATCATCCCATATTTGTTAGATTTATTTTTAGTAATTTATGTGCTGTGAACATGCCATAATTACTTGCTTGCTTGTTTATTCGCTTTGATATAAAAAATGTGATTAAAATACACTTTGCCATGAAAACTTTAAAAAGAGTAAACATGGTAATGTGGGCGTTAGAAACGAAGTTGGTGCAACCCAACGGCAACGGCTCGCCCTGGCTTTTGGGACACCATGGTATGAGTCCTTTACACGGGGGCGTGGCTGGTACGTGCTTTCGTGTAAGGGATTCTAGACGTTCTAACTCCCATAAGATCATGACCTAAAATTCCGCAAAGTGTGAATTAATCATCCAAAACCCCGCCATTTGACGGACCGCTTTATCCTTGGAAATCAAGGGTAAAGAGATCCCGAATATAGCACCAAAAACATTAATTGTTTGTCCCGGTACTAGGTGTTAGGATTTCAAGTATATCCTACCACCGAAATGCCCGGAAACTTAAAAAATACAAAGATGAGGGACGGTGGAATAAAGAGTCTAATCAAAACCAAATGAGGTCAAATTGCATTTGCCATTCTTGGTATATTGCTCGACCAAATTTGGGACATTTGTTCATAACTAAAACCAACAAACCTAGGCTTAGCAAATAAAAGGGAACACTAGAAGGGAGGTAACCGTTTTCTTAAACGGATGTCGTGGGGTGCCTAACACCTTCCCCACGCATAAGCAAACCCCCGAACCCATCTCTGGTTCAAGACCATTTTGTTGTACATGTCTAAATAAGATAAAATCTATTAGACATAGGTGTCCAATCACACCTTAAATTTCCCATGATTGGTGGCGACTCCAAATTTGTGCTCACACGCACACACGTACACATGTTCCCACACACACACACACAACAACTCGTATCTCGAAACGGAAAAGAGATAGAGATCACACACACACTCGCCAAATGGGGGTCGGGATCAAGGAAAAAGAAACCTACTTACTTAAAGTTAAGTAGTTGATATTTCCGCCGGTGTCGACATCTGCTATGTAGTCTGCTGTATCTGCTGTATGGTCTGCTGCATATCTGCTGTGTAAAACTTAGGCTGGATGGGCATTAAGGAGCTTCAGCCGTGGAGGACTGTGCTGGTCTCTTGGGGAAGACAATGAACAGTGCACTTTATTAGTTGTTGCATCTAATTGATATGTCACTTGCTTTTATCTTCTCCATCACTTCACTTTTCCCAGCTGATGCTGTCACAAACGTTCTTCCGGAGGTATCTACGGTAGACTGCTGGACAATGAGAAAAACCAAACTTCTTCAGCAATAATGGTGCTTTGAGACTTGCTTACTACCTTGGGAAAGAGTTCTTCTCATTTGCCTTGAGCTCCGTGATGAAAAAGAGGGGGAAAAGAGAATCACGTGGGTCTCTTCCTTCCCTCATTTTCTGGAATTTTAAAGAGAGTTTCCCTCTCTTTTTTGAATTATTTTGACAAGCTTTACATTATAGCAGCAGATGTGGATTTGGTGTAAGTGGGTTGGCTTAGTTCTTGGGCTTGCTTTAATGGCTTAAAACCATTTCCTCTTACTTTCCTGTTGCTGCAGATCACTGGGCCTAATTTGCTTTGGGCCGTCAAAGTAAAATCTGGGGTTTTCTTTTTTGGGCCTGGTCTGGTGTGGTGTGGCAGAAAAAAATAAAAAATAAAAAAAATAGGCCTCTACACCACCTAATTAGCAAGTACTACTTACCTCACGAATTCGTACTGGACGATCATCAGCTTAATCACCATGACATATTCTACTAGCTTGAAGCGTAATCCTTTTAGACTGTGGGGTGAGTTTGGTAACTCACTTTCTAATCATATTTTTTTTTTTTGTTAAAAGCACATTTTGAAAATGAAGTTTTGAGCTTTATTTTCAAAAAGTGATTTTTTAAGGTTAAAAATTTTACAAATCATGCTTTTTTTCATTTTATCAAACACAAAATTTAGGTTTTACTTTTTCAAAATGTGCTTTTTACCTTCCAAATGGGATTCCAAGCGGACACTACTTCCACGCAATGTCCTATTGTTTCCACCACCAAATGATTCTGTATAAATCTTTTCCATCCAAGACTATTACGTCAATATCAATCTCACTTTACTTGAAAGACTAACTTGGTCATGACATACATATAACCTATATCACCGGGCTCATATTCAGCAGAGGTATATGTTCCTATTATGCCAAAACCTTCCTCCATCACTGTTAAGGATAAGTCACAGCACCTAGAAGTTAAGGATAAGTCACACCACCTAGAAGATCAACACACTTTAGAGTCAAGATAATCTTATACTTGTAAATAGCTAAGTTGATTAGAACTCTATACATTGTAGAATAAGAGTTTCACTCCAACTCTATATGTATTAAACCATCAATATAAATACAACACAGCACACATGAATTCTGTGTAGCTGATTACTCAAACTTTATATTTCTATAGTACTCTACATGGTATCAGAGCTATAAGACTCACGTCACATCTTTTTTTTACCTTTCCTTCTCAGCGGCATTTTCACAAACACCATGCCTTCATCAACCACCCAATCTGCTCTCATCTCCAACACCGACTTCCCTTCCACCCACCTCACAGCAGTTCACCATCTCATCACAATCAAACTTACCCGTGAAAATTACCTACTGTGGAAAGCTCAGGTTGTCCCCTATCTTCGTGGGCAACATCTGTTTCAGTTTGTGGATGGATCTTTCACCATACCGCAACCCATCATCATCGCATCATCAGACGATGCCTCCACGACTCTTATCAATCCGGAGTTCACTCAATGGCAACTTCAGGATCAGATCGTGCTTAGTGCGTTAATCTCGTCACTTTCGGAAAAAGTGATCGCACATGTGGTCCGGTGTACCACTTCTCCGAGATCTCTGGGCAACTCTTGAACGAATGTTCACTGCCCAATCTCAGGCTCGGCTTATGCAGATCCATTACCAGCTCTCCACTCTCCGAAAAGGCAGCACCTCCATCTCGGATTTCTTCCAGACCTTCACCGGTTTGGCTGACACCTTGGCTGCCATTGACCAACCCTTGCCTGAATTTCAGTTGGTCTCTTTTCTATTGGCTGGACTTGGACCCGAATATGACTCTTTTGTCACCTCCGTTCAACAACGGACCGAGCCTATTACTCTTGATTATCTCTATGGGCATCTCCTTACTCATGAAACTCGGCATTGAACAGAGTCAAGCCCCTGTTTCTCTCGAGACTGCCAGTGCCAATTTCGTTTCTAGAGGCACTTTTTCCCGAAGTGGTCGAGGAGGACGCAATCAATCCTCCTCATCTAATGGTCGTGGTCAATCCACCTCTCCATCATTCAGATCTAATCGTGGCAGGGGACGAGGCAGAAATTCTCCCAATAATGCTCGCCCAGTATGTCAAGTGTGCAATCGTACCAGGTCATGTGGCTCTTCATTGTTATCACCGCTTTGACAACAGTTACTACAGTGAGAAATCTGCTGATATGCAAGCCTATTTTAGTACTCAACAGGCTCCTACTGATCCAAATTGGTATACAGACACAGGTGCAACCAATCATCTCACATCAGATCTTGCGAACCTCAATGTTCACTCTGAGGAATATTTAGGCTCAGATCAAATACGAGTTGGCAATGGTAAGGGGCTCTCTGTTGCACACACTGGTACCACTAAACTTTCCACTCCACACTCTTCCTTCCTTCTTAAAAATGTCTTACATGTTCCTAAAATCACAAAAAATCTTATATCTGTTCAAAAATTTACTCGTGACACTGATACATTTATGGAATTTCACCCTTCTTATTTTCTTGTCAAGGATCGGCCCACAAAGAAACTCCTCCACAAAGGTCCGAGTAAACATGGTCTTTATGCGTTCACCTCATCCTCAAATCCTACCAGTCCACTTGCCCTAATAGGTGAACGTGATTCCATTGATCGTTGGCATTCCAGATTGGGACATCCAGCCTTCAAAGTCGTCTCTAGAATTCTCTCCAAATTTAGTCTTCCAGTTATTAGAAACAATAAAAGACATATGTCTTGTTCTGCCTGTCTCTCTTCAAAAAGCAAACAATTAGCTTTTTCCCCATCCCCTACTCGTGTAAACAATCCTCTAGAATTAATTTACACTGATGTATGGGGTTCCTCCCCTATTATTTCGACAAATGGTTTTAAATATTATGTCTCATTTTTAGATGCTTATAGTCGTTATCTCTGGCTCTTTCCTATGACAAGTAAAAGTGATGTTTTTTCTATTTTTGTTACGTTTCAAAAAGAGTTGAACGACTGTTTGATTGCAAAATTAAATATGTCCAATCTGATTGGGGAGGCGAATTTCGCACTCTCCCAAAATATTTTAATTCTCTTGGCATCACACATCGCCAATCTTGTCCTCATATCCCATCAACAAAATGGTGCCATTGAACGAAAACACCGTCATATCGTTGAAACTGGCCTTGCACTCCTCTCCCATGCCCATGTTCCCCTTCAATACTGGGATGATGCCTTCTCCACTGCCTGTTACCTAATAAATCATCTTCCTACTCCACTCCTAAATTACAACACTCCCTATGAAACACTTTTCCATACAAAACCCAATTATCCATTCCTAAAAGTTTTTGGGTGTGCCTGTTGGCCAAACTTACGTCCATATAACAAACATAAACTCCAACCTCGCTCCATCCGCTGTGTCTTTCTTGGTTATAGTCCTCTTCACAAAGGTTATAAATGTCTTCATCACTCCTCAGGCCGAATTTACATCTCTCGTGATGTTATTTTTGAAGAAACTGCCTTCCCTTTTCACAATGGGCCTCCCATACTCACTGCACTAGCCCAAACCAACTCCCCCTCTCCAGGCCTTCCCCTTCTTATAAACCCAACTCTCCCACACCAAGCCCGGCCCAATAACCCAACCCAACACTTAACTTCTTCCCCTTCTTCCCAAACCAGTCCAGCCGTCCCTGCTCTTTCCTCACCAGCACCGTCTCAACCTACTCCGCCGCCCCTTGCTTCCCAATCTCCACCTCCGATTGCACCCTCTCATCCCATGATAACCCGTTCAAAAGCCAACATCTCCAAACCCAAACACTTCCATGATGGTACCGTGCGTTATCCCCTTCACCATGCTCTTCTTGCCGAGACTACTCCCTCTCTCATTGAGCCTACTTGCTATTCCTCAGCCGTGAAGGTCCCACAATGGCGTGATGCCATGAACACCGAATTTGATGCTCTCCTCAAGAACCAGACATGGACTCTTGTTCCAAGCACTCAAGCGCGTAATCTCGTCGGCTGTAAATGGGTATTTCGTGTCAAACGCCGAGCAATAATCGAACGCTACAAAGCCCGCTTAGTTGCAAAAGGCTTCCATCAGCAACCCGGGATCGACTACACTGAGACCTTCAGCCCAGTTGTAAAACCCACAACGGTACGCACTGTATTATCTCTTGCACTCTCTAAAAATTGGTTTGTGAGACAACTTGATGTGCAAAATGCTTTTCTCCATGGATGTTTATTAGAGGAGGTCTACATGACCCAACCTCCAGGGTTTAATCATCCCCAATTTCCCAACCATGTTTGCAAGCTTCAAAAGGCACTTTATGGCCTTAAACAAGCTCCGAGAGCTTGGTTTTCACGATTGACCACTTGGTGTCTTCATTTGGCTTCACTGCCTCCCAGTCTGACTCTTCCTTATTAATTTATCATCACACGAATTACACTATGTATTTTCTCATTTATGTTGATGATATTATTATCACAAGTTCACAAGCCTCTGCTATTGATTCTCTTCTTCATCAACTTGGGTCCGAATTTGTTGTGAAGGATTTGGGTGGTTTGAATTATTTTCTGGGCATTGAAGTTGTTCCCTGCACTCCAGGTGTTTTACTATCTCAGAAGAAATATATTTTAGATATTCTAACCCGTACAAAAATGTCTGAAGCTAAACCTGTTAGCTCACCCATGGCCTCCTCCACTCACCTATCTGTTCTTGATGGTGATCCCTGTGATGACCCCACCCTCTATCGTAGCACTGTTGGTACACTCCAATACCTCTCCATCACAAGACCTGACATTGCGTTCTCTGTCAATAAGCTCTCTCAGTTCATGCACAATCCCACTACACTGCATTGGCAATCAGTCAAACGTCTCCTTCGCTACTTAAAGCAAACCATTCATTTTGGTCTTCGCATTCAACCTTCTTCAACCACTGTTCTTCAAGGCTTTACCGATGCAGATTGGGCTGGTGATCGTGATGATCGCCGGTCAACTAGGTGGTTATTGTATTTTTCTGGGGTCTAACTTAGTTTCTTGGAGTTGCAAGAAACAAGCTACAGTTGCAAGATCAAGTACGGAAGCTGAATATAAAGCACTTGCCAATGCAGCAGCTGAGATCAAATGGTTTACAACTCTTCTCTCTGAACTTGGTGTCTCACTTCATTCCCCGCCTATCATATGGTGTGACAACATTGGTGCCACATACTTGTCCTCTAATCCAGTTTTTCATGCTCGGACTAAGCATGTCGAGATTGATTTTCATTTCGTCCGAGACATGGTTGCTTCTCGAACTATTGATATTCGCTTTCTCTCCAGTAAAGACCAGCTGGCTGACATCTTCACAAAGCCCCTGTCCACAGCCCGCTTTGCTCTTTTACGGACCAAGCTCAATGTTGTTCCTTTACCATTGGGCTTGAGGGGGGGTGTTAAGGATAAGTCACAGCACCTAGAAGTTAAGGATAAGTCACACCACCTAGAAGATCAACACACTTTAGAGTCAAGATAATCTTATACTTGTAAATAGCTAAGTTGATTAGAACTTTGTACATTGTAGAATAAGAGTTTCACTCTAACTCTATATGTATTAAACCATCAATATAAATACAACACAGCACACATGAATTCTGTGTAGCTGATTACTCAAACTTTATATTTCTATAGTACTCTACAATCACCAAGCTCATCATAGACCCACTCTACGAATAAGATAGATTCCATTACCCTTTTTTTAATGAATAGACCCCAACACCCATGATTCATATGAAGAGAGATTGACAAATTATATTATATAGAACCCCTCCTTTTCTATTTGCTTCGATTAGCCACTGTACGTACTTGAGTGTGGAAGGTAAACAATTCATAGATGAAGCCATGTCTGCCACATTCCCAAGGGATGTAGGGACAAGGAGAGAGAGAGAGAGAGTGAGGGTTAGAACTTAAAAAGGTGTGTGAGTGTGACGGCTGCTTAGAAAAAATAGAGAGGTAGGGTTTTTTTATTTATTTAGAAAAGTGTTTATGGGCCAGCCCATCAAACCCACTCTAAAGTATTCCTTTCTCTTTTGTTTACCTAGCCCAAAACCACCCATTTCGTTTGGACATTTCGGGCCCAAGTCTTATACAGGCAAAGCACATCAGGTTCTCAAAAGAAGAGTAAATAAATATATAATATTCGCCCATAGATGGAAGCCACCTGAATGTAATCACTATAAACTGAATGTTGCTTTTCGTATTGGGCCAGATAATGCAAAAGTGGGTCTTGGAGTCTTAGTGCGAGATTCCAATGGAGCGGTGGCAGCGGCGTTGTGTTCGAAATTGCCGTGGAGTGGAGATGTGCTTCAAACTCATGCAAGATCTATCTTGATAGTACTACAATTTGCCTATGATATTGGTCTGCGACTTATTTAATTTGACATTGGTTGCCACGAGCTGCTGGGATTGATAAACAAAGGCTCTCCTTGCTATGCACCCATAGGAGTGTTGGTTGATGATATTTGTAATTGGATTTCATGGTTCCAATTTTTAAGCTTTTCTGTTATTAGGAAAGACTGTAACAAGCTTGAGAAGCTTCTCAAACTTTGGCTACAATCTTGAGAAGCTTCTCAAGCTTCTCAAGATTGTAACTGAACGTTGTACATGCCCATTTTTTAACCAACAATTTGAATGGACCCCCAATAAAATAGTTGGGCTTAATTAATTATTTAATAAACCAGCCCAATAAGCCCAGCCCATTCAAATATCCCAAACAATGTCCAATAAAATACTTGGACTTAATTAATTATTTAATAAATCAGCCCAATGAGCCCAATCCAATAAAATATCCTAAATAGCTCATAATAAATTACTTGGGCTTATTTTCGAGGTACTTGGACACTATTCTAGAAGCCCATGACCCGAAGCACACAACCCAATCCACTAGAACACCCATGCAGCACCATCTGGGCCTATTTTTAAGTGCCCCGGTACTGTTCACAAGCCTAAAGGAAAAACACATAAAACCCATGAACCTAAAGTATGCTTATATTATGATTGTTGGGTTTAAACATTATTAGATTCATTGAGGAAGACAGCTAGAGCCCAAGCATTAGTCAGCCCAGCACCTGAAAAAGCTGAAGACAGCCAATCCGTGGGTCCCATAAGGTCTGAACTCAAGCTGACAAAGGAGGGGTTGCATGTCTGCTACTGGCAGAACCCATGCTGTGTCCTATTTTACTAAAAAAGAGGAAGACAGCAGCAGGGCCATCTTCTCCAATGTGACAAGAGCAGCCAACCCACCATTTTCAAATTACTCAAGCCTCTACAGCTCATTCCAGCTCTCCACTCCACCGGAAACCATGATTTCTGGTACTGTTCACGCAGCAGACTTCTGTATAACAGCTCAAAGATTACTGGCAGCAACCAAAATGCATGGGAAATGAAGAAACATGATGGAAAACCCATAACCATGCCCATTCCGGTCCCAAAGGGACTCAGGGAGTAGCTCCCACGGCCCAGACCCGTGAGGAAGCTACTCTCCTTATGTTGATCCGACTTGAGGAGTGTGGTTTGGTGGAGGGGAGTCAGTTCCGAGATTTAGGTAGCCATGAACTGCTGTCATTAGGTCTGCTGGGAGGCACAATGATGAGTTTATGGATGCCAAGTCACAAGAGACATGCATAGACCTAACCATACACAAAAACCCACCAACAAAAGGCAATGAGTGCCTCTGACAAGCCATTTCAGAGGAGAAGAAAGCCTTATCCTGACATTAGGGAAAAGGCTATAATCATTTTACTTATGCTATACTCTCTTTGACAAAACATGTCATAGAGGACTAATACTAAAAACTAATAGGCTTAAGAAAACCATAATCTCGGTTTTCCCATGAGATTAAGCCAATGCTAATCATTCTATATATAGAGGACTGATTGCATTCTTAAGGCATCAGATCCATCAGACCCATCAGGTTCAGCCAGACCAAGAACAACCCTTCCAATAACTCAAGAAATTACCACAATTAAAGCAAAAGAGAAAGGATTTTCTCTTAGATTCTCCAAGAGAGAACCTCTGAAAGAGAATGTTTCTGAGATCATTTTCAACTTAGAAACACCAATCAAAACCCAGAAATATAATCCCATCCGAAAGGATTAGGGTTTATCATTAAAACCCCTTTGTTCCCCAGGAAGCTCTCCTGGCAGATGTCTGGGCAGAATTCCAGAAAGGCCTTATAAGGACCACAATGGTTCTCTACCATTAACCTAACTCCATAAAAGGCCCAAACACATCTTTCCCATACCCTTATGCATGTCTCATCGGGGCTGACTCTCTCACAACAAGTCAACCCTCTTTTAGTTTCAACAAAACTTGTTACTGTTCACAGGCCTTGCGGCAGATGTCATCAGCAGTGCAGAAAATACATGTTTGGATCATGTTAATCAAAGTTGTGTCGTTTCAAGTCCGATCCAACTGAGGAACAGTGAGAGGCTCGGCCCAAAACTGTTCTTTGGATTTCTTATTGGCAACGACATTTTGGTAAACTCTCTTTAATCTTTGTTCATATTAATTTTGGGCTTTGGTGACTTTGGCTCTTAAACATCCTTGGAAAGTGTCCCACTAGCCCTTGGGCCAAACTTTGGGCCTTTGGTTGAATTTTGGGTTCGACTACCCCATTTCAAGATCCAAGTCCATGTCGTGATCTCCCTCGGCACGCCACGTGGCATCATTACAAAAAACACCCCTCACATTTCTGGCGACTCCACTGGGGAGTCGAGATCAACACTTCCAAGAAGAAAGTTAGAGCTCAAGAGCCATGCCTCCTAAACCCCGACAAAGAAGAAAGCAAAGGGAAGTTTCAGCCCACATGGAACACTCCCAAGCTGAATCTGCAGTCAATGCACAGGGACAAAACCCGCCACCACCACCTCCAAGTGATCCAAACCCGGAGGCACCACCAACAAACCTGCTGCTGGAACTGATACAGAGCTTGCAGCAGAACCAGAGTGAGCTGGCAGAAGCTATCAAACAGCTCAAAGAAAAGGATGCTGGTACAAAGACTCCTCCTCAAAATGAAGGAGGAGACCAGGAAAAACCTCATGAAGACTCAGATTCACACGGAAAGGAAGCTACCTTTGTGACAATGTCTGACGTAGCAGACTTGCTCAAACAAGAAAGGGAAAAGAATCCAAAAGAGTCTCGACTCTTTGTAAGAAAGCCTCCCTATCCTGCTGAGTTGTTAAAACAGCCTTACCCCGAGAAGTATATTGCCCCAACTTTCTCACGTTTTGATGGCCAGAAAGGGAGTGCCCTTGTACACATTAGCAAGTTTGTAGACTCAATGGGGGCTTATGCCGGAAACGGTGATCTATGCCTTCGAGAATTTTCAAAGTCCCTTGATGATAGAGCCTACACATGGTACACCACCTTGCCTCCCGGATCTGTGAAGGTTTGGGAAGATATGGTTGAGCTGTTCTGCGGGAAATATTTCCAAGCGGAAGAAAAAATTACCCTTGTCAACCTCCACACTACAAAGCAAGCAAGTGGAGAAGACTTGCTCCATTATATACATCGCTTTCGCGATATATCCCTGGATTGCTATGTTAATTATGAAGAAGGCGAGTTAGTAGGGGTCTGCATAGATAATATGTTACCAGAATTTCGAGCTCACCTTGAAAACCTTGACATCTCAAGATTTGGGCAGCTGCTCCAAAAGGCTCGAAAAACAGTGCTATCGGTTAAGCCTCATACTGAAAAGCCTAAGGAAAAGAAGAACCAACCGCAAGTTCTTACGGTGTCTACTGTGAGCAACAAGCGGAAGAAATCAAATGAGAGGTCTTTCGATGAAGCACCACCTCCGGTTCCCTGCACTCTAGAAGAAATGAAGGCCATTCTTGACAAATGGGTGGCAGATGGCATTATCAAACTTCCAGAAGCTCAGAAGAAAGCAACTGAAGAAGATAAGAAGAACCCGAAATTCTGTTATTTCCATCGATATGTTCATCACTCTACAGCAGATTGTTGGACTCTTAGAAGAAAATTCCATGAGAAAATTCAAGATGGAACCCTGGAATTACCCCAAGTACAACAAAAGGTACATACTGATCCTTTCCTCAAGCATAAAGATAGGGCTGTGGTTTCAGTTGTCATTCATGGAAGTACTAGTGACGTGGATGTGGACGAGTCTGCCACTGCAAGTACTGCCATGACACCTACAGCCATCAAGACTCTGCAGAGGAATCCCAGGTTTCGGTCTCTCTTCAATCAGCTAGGATTGAATCTAGAAGCTCGCACAGCAGCTACTGAGGCCATCATGGCCATAGCAGCAGATTCCGGAGCTCACTGCTTTACAGCAGAAACCCATGCCAGCCGAGCTTTTCTGGAAACAACCAATGCAATCACATTTACAGATGAAGATATGGAAGTTCAGTATCCAGATCACCGACGTCCTCTATACCTCTCAGCCACAATCAATGAGGTGCAAGTGAGGCGTGCTTTGGTAGATAACGGCTCTTGCATCAATCTTATTCCCTTAAGTACAATCCAAGCAGCAGAAATCCCTCAAAAGAAGATCCAAGGGGCACCTATGGAGATAAAATGTTTCGGTGGTGTAGGTGAATACACTAAGGGACATATTCAACTTGTTCTAAAGGTTGGTCCCGTTGTGGCTTTCACACGGTTCCATGTTGTGGACTCCGTGGTTCCCTACCACATATTATTGGGAAGACCTTGGCTGCACAAACATCAACTTATCCCCTCCACCTACCACCAATGTGTTAAAGGAAGGCTCAACGGAAAGCCTATCCGAATAGCCGCCAACTCCGCACCTTTTGATCAATCCGAGTCTCACTTTGTTGAGGCAGCCTTATATGATGAAGTTACTCCAGCAGTGGAAGCATCGCTTGCCAAACCCATTGGAATTCCACTGCCCAAATGGGAAGAAATAAGGGATGCTCCTGGGGTGGATTTGAGAGATCTGCTAGAACAGAAAAAGAAGCGCAAGGCAGAAGCTAGTACCAGCAAGAGTCAACCACAATGTGTACGCGTCCGTTTGCCGGATGGACGTACTATTTACCACTTGTGAAGGTGCGTGGGGGCCAATTATCCCCAATAAGAGGCCCCCGAACTAGAGGAGGGAATTTTGCAGCCCTCATGTCTCGCAGTAAATGAAGCAAGTGTTCCAGAATCTGCAGATGCAGCAGAACCCGTTGCAGCAGATCCCAAAATTTCTGCAAAAGAAGAACTTGAGGTAATTGATCTAAGTTCTGACCCCAGTGTACATAAGCCTGTTTCTATTAGTGCATCATTATCAGTTGAAGAGAGAATGCATTTAGTAGAATTGTTAAAGGAATATCAAGATGTCTTTACTTGGCAATATGATGAAATGCCCGGGATAGACCCGAAACTTGTTGCCCATTTTTTAAATGTTGAACCGGGTACTAAGCCAGTAGTACAACCTATGAGGACCTTCCATCCTGAAGTCGAAGCTCAAATCACTCAAGAAGTCAAGAAGCTACTTTCAGCTGGTTTTATTAAGCCAATACAGCACCCACGGTGGCTGTCCAACATAGTCCCCGTGAAGAAAAAGAACGGTTAGATTCGGTGTTGTGTGGATTTCCGTAATCTCAACAAAGCATGTCCTAAGGATGAATTCCCGCTGCCGAACATGGATCTTTTGATCGATTTAGCTGCTAGTCATGCAATGTTTTCCTTTATGGATGGTTTTAGCGGGTATAATCAAATCTTTATGACTCCAAGGGACGCTGAGAAGACTGCATTCCGCACGCCTATTGGGAACTTCTACTACACCGTCATGCCATTTGGACTCAAGAATGCCGGAGCCACATATCAAAGAACCATGACAGCAATGTTTCATGATATGATGCATTGTGAAATTGAAGATTATGTTGATGATATTATGGTGAAGTTAAGACAAGGGGAGATCATTTTGGTATCTTGAAGAAAGTGTTCGAAAGATGCCGATTATACATGCTCAAGATGAATCCTCTCAAATGCGCATTCGGAGTTTCAGCTGGCAAATTTTTGGGTTTCTTGGTGCACCAGCGTGGTATCGATGTCGATCCAGCAAGGGCGTCTGCCATAGCCACTATGAAGCCACCAACTACACATAAAGAGCTGAAGAGTTTCTTAGGCAAGCTATCATACATAAGAAGGTTTATTCCTGGACTTGCTGCTGTGACTTCTACTTTTGCACCACTCTTGAAGAAGGGAGCTCCATTTCATTGGTCTACCGAATGCCAAGAAGCCTTTGAAAAGGTACAAGACATCATGACTAAACTCCCTACTGTTTGTGCACCTATTTCTGGAAAATCTCTTCGACTATATTTAGCTTCAAATAGTCAAGCAATTGGGGCTTTGATAGCCCAAGAAAATGATAATGGGGATGAACAACCCATCTATTATGTTAGCCGTACTCTCAAGGATGCCGAAAGCCGATACTCAGGGGCTGAGCGATCTTGCTTAGCTCTAATTTATGCTTCCCAAAGGCTCCGACATTACTTCTTAGCTCACAAGGTCCAGTTAATGACAAAATCTCATTCATCAGAAGTCTGCTGCAACGGCCTGTATTATCTGGCAGACTGGCACAGTGGCTTCTGCAGCTGTCACAATATGAGATTATTGCAGAAACGCCAACCGCTATCAAAAGCCAAGCCATTGCTGATCTATTAGCTCAATTTCCTGGGGAAGATAATTCATCCATCTCGGATGAAGTACCCGGGGAAATCAATGAAGTATTTTTGGCAGGCTTGGCAGATTCTGTTTGGACCTTGAAGTTTGATGGCTCGTCAACTGCTACATCAGCAGGAGCCGGTATTATTCTTTATAGAGATGATGGGGAAGTTGTAACAAAGTCTTTTAAATTTGATTTTCCATGTTCTAACAATGCGGTTGAATACGAGGCTTACTTAGCCGGATTAGCAATAGCATATGAGATGGGAATCAAACATTTACGAGTCATTGGAGATTCTAACCTTGTGGTCTGTCAAGCCCGAGGGGAATTCTCACTCAAGGAACCATCTTTGGTACCTTACAGAGCATTGGCACAGAAGTTAGAAGCAAAATTCAGTACCTTCGAAATAGAACATGCTCAAAGGAATGAGAACCGGTATGCGGATGCTTTAGCTACTTTGGGATCTCAAATAGCCTTCGAAGGTGAAGAAATGGATGTCACCATCTGCAAGAAGACGAAGCCTATCACTGAATCATTGAGGAAAGAGTTTGAAGAGCTGTCTCAAGATCAAGAAGACTGGCGAGCACCAATCAAAGCCAAGCTCATGTCTCCTGCTGTTACGGCAGATTTAAGAGAAATCAAGGATTACACCTTGATATCTGGGGATCTTTATAGAAGACTTCCTGGAGGAGTTTTGGCAAGCTACATTAGTATCGAAGAGGCAAAGGAAAAGCTGCCTGACGTCCATGAGAAAACTTGTGGAGACGGAGGAGCTATCAGCCTCTACCGCAGACTTCAGCGGCTGGGATATTTCTTGGCCAAACATGAGTGCAGAAGCAGCAGAGATACAGAGCCAGTGCCCAACTTGCCAATTCCATTACAGCAATGAAGAGGTATGCGCAACTTTTGTCTCTACTGATTGGCGATTGGCGCACACCCTTCTTAGAGTACTTGCTTGAATGAATTTTGCCATCAAACCCCAAGGATGTTTATCGCCTTAAAAGGCTAGCCTTGAGGTATTTTGTGGAAGGAGGAACTCTCTTTCGGAAAGGCTTTCATGGAGAGCCGCTTAGATGTCTTAGCGAAAAGGCTTTCGGAATGGAGAGCCGCTTAGATGGTCTTATGAAGGATCGGACTCACGCCGGGGAATGTGTCATGAAGGAGCATCCGGGGAATGGAAAGAAAAGGCTCTACCAATGTTTGCTCACCACTTGGTTGCTCACACTTGGTTATACATTGGCCTACAATGAAGAAGGATGCGGCAGATTTTGTGAAAACATGCCATACTTGCCAAGTCCAAGCCAACTTGATCCATACTCACCCCCAACTAGTCTCCAAAACATGGCTACACCTTGGCCATTTCACACTTGGGGGCTAGATCTCATTGGCCCTATCAATCCGGCCTCCGGTGGTTACATTTGGATTCTTGTAGCTACCGAATACTTTACAAAATGGGTAGAAGCTATCCCTCTCCGAAAGGCAACAGGTGCTGCAGTTGCAAATTTCATTCGAGAACACAGGCAATCACTCGTTTTGGCATGCTGCAGTTGATACAAGCTTCATTCGAGAACACCGAATCACTGGTTTTGGCCATTCATAAACATACAAGCTCATCACCGACAATGGTACTCCATTCATAAACAAGGATGTGCGGGAAGTGCTAGAACATTACCGAGTCAAGCATCGACGTTCTACACCTTATTACCCTCAAGGTAATGGGCAAGCTGAAGCCACAAACAGAATGTTGCTGCGAATTCTGAGTAAAATGGTGTTTGATTATGGGAACGACTGGAAAGCCCATCTGGCAGATGTCCTCTGGGCATACCGAAGTTCACCCAAAACAGCAATAGGCTTTACACCTTTCTCACTTGTTTACGGTACTGATACCATTTCTCCAACTGAATTGGTTATGCCTAGCCCACGAGTAATGCAAGGGAGTGAATTGGAAGTGGATGCTAATATGTGTGCTGAAGCACGTATGGCAGATCTGGAAGGACTTGGTGAGGCAAGGGATTTAGCTAAAGCAAAAAGCCAAAGGAACTACCAAAAAATGGCTAATGTGTACAGCAAAGCCCTTCGAGTCCGAATTTTTGCGGAGGGACAAATGGTTTTGAAAGCCGCGGAATTTGTAAGGAGAAACCTACCATCTCCATCCAAGTTCTCTCCCAATTGGGATGGACCATACATCATCCGAGAAGCACATGGAAGTGGTTACTACAGGCTGTCTAAGTCTGATGGAACTACCTTGGCAGATCCTATCAATGGAAAATGGCTGAAACACTATTACTCGTAAGATGCATTACAGCAGATTTTGCATTATGTATCTTTCTTCTTTTGAAATAGCTTTTGAAGCATTTTGTGCTAGGCTAAGAGTAATAGAAGTTAAAATGCTTTTCTTTTGTATTGCAAAATATGTCAACCTTTTGTACAATGTAATTCAAGCAAGTAAAGTTGACACAATTCAAGTTTCATTGTTCACAAGTAAATGCACTTAACAAATATGTGCCAAAAAGCCAAAGCGAAATCAAGTTTCATTGTCAAAACCTATACACGGCTAACGTATTACAAAAGAGAAAAGAAAGAAGAATGCAGAGGGTGATGTGCTCAAGACAGCAAGCCCTAGAGGGCTGATTCAGCATGAGTTTCTGCAGAAACTCTTCTGGCAGAAGCCAAGTCCCATGGGTTTGGTGCAACAGTGTTCAGAGCATCCCTCAATGCAGTAACACGAGCCTCTGCTACTCTCAATTCAGCCAAGACCCTCCTGCTGAATATGTCATGAGCTAACCTTCCTCAGATAGTCGAGAATGAAACCAAATTTGAAGCCTCCTTCGATTGCCTCTTGGACTACGGCTTTCCACTCAAGGATGTGAACTTCAGTGATGTCCTCAAGCCTAGTATGCTCCATATGGGCAAGCACACAGCAAAGGAGAGTCAGCAAAGAGCTTCCCACATGCACACTAAGTCTGAAATACGACGAGCAGCTGCCGTACTTTTCCCACAAGGCTTTCAAGAACCGAATTCCTCCTTGGGGTACTCGGAAGATTTCAAAGTCGGGCCTTCACATCATCAAAGGTCCAGAAATGCTCAGCATGACGGGAACTGAATGACGTACGGTCAAATTCTCGAAAGAAAGCATCCATATCAGCAAGAACAGAAGACCCCAATGTGGCAGACCTGGTAGCAGACAACAACCCTGGCTGACCTCTGATGGCAGACTCCACTACTGCGGTCTGAAGTCTTCTTTCTTCCTCTGCAACAGTCTCATTGCCGCTTCCAGCTGCAGAAAAATGAGAAAAAGAGGAAAGATTCAGTTAAGCAAACATAATTATGCGAAAGTCAAGGCGAAGAAAGTAAACAAGTAAGTAAAATGTTTATTAGTACTCCTTTACTAAAAAGCTATACTAACTGCAACTTGTTCTCAAGATAGCTTGGCTAAGTCATTCGGGGGAACAACAACTGAGCATTAACTCAGGTTCACCCAAACGGGGAACAACAACTGGGCATTAACCCAGGTTCACCCAACGGAGGACGACAAATGGGCATTAACCCATGTCCACCAGTTTACCTAATGGACCTAATGGCGAACAACAACTGGGCATTAACCCAGGTTCACCAAAGGGAGGACGACAAATGGGCATTAACCCATGTCCACCGAGCTCAGCCAATTAGGCCTGGATGGCGAACAACAACTGGGCATTAACCCAGGTTCATCGGAAGGGGGACGACAAATGGGAATCAACCCATGGCCATTGAGCTCACATACTTATACCAAATGGAGGACAACAACCGGGCATCAACCCGGGTCCACCGGATGGAGGACAACAAATGGGAATCAACCCATGTCCATACACAATGAGGGACAACAAATGGGAATCAACCCATGTCCGCCAAACTCATTTTATCGGAAGTATGCAGCCACAAAACAGTGGGCAAAAGATGGGAGAAGACTTACAAAACCCGTTGGTGCTGGGCTCACAAAATCATAAAAAGGTGTGACCACAATGTGGTGGACAAAAAGTGGGAATCAACCCATGTCTACTAGGCTCACCTAATTAAAAGAAGTTGTGAAAACGGCAAACGACGGGTAGTAAGTCATTCTATCTCTACTGGGCTCATGCTTCCACAACAGCAAATTTGAAACTACCAAATGGCAAACAACAAATGGGCATTAACCCATGTCTGCCAGACTCACACAGCAAGCAACAACAACAAAAGACAGCAAATGGGAATCAACCCATGTCTATTACATCTATCAAGATTTGGTTTTATGGGTATAGGCAATAAATGAGCATCAACTCATGTCCAAACAGTCCATGATCAAGAAACAAGAAAATATACACTTATGAGTTCTATGCATAACAAGCAAATAGTCAAGTTTTGCCTATATATTTCAAGAAATCTCTGCCATCAAGCAACAGCAATGGCAAGATATTGTTTAGAAGCCAATACCTGTTTCAGTATCCTCACTTTCAATCTCTTCTGCAGCAGCTCCAGATGGATCATCTTTGTCACTTGAAGATGATGAGCTGCTCAAATCATCCTACAAAAAAAAAAAGAGCATGAGAACACTATTCTTTTGTTAAAAGCAAGGTGTCGTGGCTAAATGCATACCGGTATTTTAATCGGAACACGAGCAACCGTGTCAGCTCTTTGCTTAGACTGCCACAAAACAGAAACCACATCAACATCAAAATATATAATATATATATATATATATATATATAAATATATCAATTGACAAATGAAGAGGCAAGAATAAAAACACTTACTCTTTTCTCGGAATAAACAACGCCTCGGGATGACTTGCGCGCAGCAACGCGTGCAGCAATGGATGATGGCGCACTTGGAAAAGCTGGAGGAACAAAAGTCCTTTTCCCAGCCCTAGTCTTTCTCACTGCTTTCTTACTCACAGGGGCAGAAACCCCTTGAGCAGCAATCTCACCAGCTGGCAATGGATCTTGAACAGCAGTCTTCGGGACCAATACTTCTTTGCTAACTCTGCTAGCAGTTGTTTTCATCCTCTTTGAAGCTTGGGCAGGGGAATCCTTGCTTGGAGCTTCCCTTTTCTTGGACTTGCTGGATTGCTTCCCTTTAGCAGCAGGGGTACCAGCAGAAGCAGTCCTTCTTCCCCTACTAGATGGCACTTTCCCAGGTGCAGCAACATGAGGATGATCTCTCAACCACAAAGGGGGGTGGTGATTGCCATAAACCACCCACTGTGACTCCTCATGATGCCATACAGCATAACCCAGGCTTTGGCGATTTGCATAGGTGGTCATGGTATTGGTAGCCATGAACAAACGAGGATGGGGAAGTGGGGAAGTGTATGACTCCAGCAAATGAGAAATATCTCCCCTTCCCGCTGTTTCTAAACTCTACCATTGCAGCCATCAGCCCTCTCCAATAATTACTCATTCCTGTGGTATAGACACCGATCCTATCACTACTAGGGATTATGACTCGAGGAGCAACACCACTCCAATAAGCAAAGGCCATGGTCCTCAAAAAAGGGTTAATGGTAGGAATTTCACCTGCAGCAACCCCCATAACAGCAGGAATCTCTTGGTCAAACCCGAATTGCTTCCTTACTCTATGAGCACTATACACCGTGAATCGAAGTCCATCAGAAGACAACACTGGCAACCAGCCAGCATTGGTGGCAGAAAGGTAAGTCAGGGATGCCATGTCTCCAGCAATAAGGGTATAGTCTTGAGCTTCTATATTGGAGAACCCAGACATCACCGACTCATATACAAATCCGCGATGAGACACTCCATATGGCCTCCAGCAGACTTTGCTCTCACTATCTAAGGAAGGTATCAAACTGTGATCATAAAATTTGCTGCCTACCCAGCGGTACACAGCAGGCACATCCCCCTGAAAATCACCAACATTGGTAACAACCCCCTCCGGCATTGATGCGAACTTGTTCCGAGCCTCATAGGGTTTCCTACCCTTCCTTATGTACTCCAAGGCATGCTCCCAGAGGAACGTATGCACAATGGACGAATTGAGGGCAGTAGTAACAATGTGGCAAGATGCCCCAGCCAATTCCTCAGCGTGCAACAAATCCAGCTGAGTGTAAATCTACCCTAGCAGCAGAGGGGCAAGGGGAAAACAAACTCCTGCAGCAATTCTTACAGCTAAAGGAAAATACAAAGGCTTAATGGAATAAGCAGGGTGCTCACCGAAAACACATTTGCTGAGCCAGTAGGCTACAAAAGCAGCCCTTCGAATCAAGGGATTAGTCTCTCTGTTGAAGTGCTCCATCCAAGGTTTGAATCTTGCAGCTTGGGTCCCCAGAGCAATGTTCTTTCGCCCAATATAATCTGCCAGAGCAGATTCAATCTCCAACTCCTCAGGGGAAAGTATAAGATCTGCTGGGCCTTGATCACCCAGAATTGGCAACAGCCAATGATTTTCCACATCCTCCAATGTAACAGTCAACTCCCCATGAGCAAAAAAGAACGTGTGCGTGGATGGGCACCATCTCCGCACCAGCTGCCGTAATGCTTCGATATCACGGTACATATTTGAGCATCTTGAAATGAGAATGGAACGGAGTACACCAGCTTGTTCCAAACAGGTCACAGAATCCTCTATCAGCCAACTCTAAGTCTATCCAATCTGCCCATTCAACGGCTCTTGAACATTGGAAAATCAAAAACCAGAGGCACGGCAAGCATCTTCATTCCTCTGAATCTGAAGATCTCTAATCTCTCGAAAATTCAGGAGTCCAGGCCACATCTGCTGCAGGAGTCCTCTCTGATAACCAGCCACTCCCAGTCCGGCGGTGGTGGTTGGAGGCTCGCCGGAACAGAAGGAAACCTCTCACCACTTCTGTACCACGGGTCCACGGTGGGTCGACCCAATACGTCCTCATGAGACTCCGGTGATCCTAGAACAGAGTCGGAGCTACTGCTATTGTCCCCTGGGTCTCTCGGCGTTCTCGCACCACCAGCAATGGAGGGACCTCCCTTGCCGGAGGAACTGCCCCCACGCCCCTTCGCTGGTTTCTTTGAAGAAGACGCCATTAACAGCAAACAAGAAACACAAGAAGAAGAAAGAGAAGAAGAAGAAAAAGAGAAGGAGAAGGAAGAAGAAAAGCTTGAATGTGTTTATGTCCAATAAACTCTCTGCCTCTCGGGAATATGGATAACGGCTGAATAAATGTGGTGGTTAACTAGGTGGTTGAGCCATTAAGGTAGGGAATGACAGCCATTAATTCAGGCTGCCCCTTGAAAACAGGAGCCACTACCAGCAGGTATGTCCTTCCCACTCCTCCACTATTTCCCCAGAAAAATGAGCCACCATCTTTCTTTTTGAAAAATACTCGCCAAGAAGAAAACTAAACAGTTATTCTGGCTCGCACGTGACTCACCATGGGTAAGTCACGGGCTCGGGGGGCTAAATGTACATGCCCATTTTTTAACTAACAATTTGAATGGACCCCCAATAAAATAGTTGGGCTTAATTAATTATTTAATAAACCAGCCCAATAAGCCCAGCCCATTCAAATATCCCAAACAATGTCCAATAAAATACTTGGGCTTAATTAATTATTTAATAAATCAGCCCAATGAGCCCAATCCAATAAAATATCCTAAATAGCTCCTAATAAATTACTTGGGCTTATTTTCGAGGTACTTGGACACTATTCTAGAAGCCCATGACCCGAAACATACAACCCAATCCACTAGAACACCCATGCAGCACCATCTGGGCCCATTTTTAAGTGCCCCGGTACTGTTCACAAGCCCAAAGGAAAACCACATAAAACCCATGAACCTAAAGTATGCTTATATTATGATTGTTGGGTTTAAACATTATTGGATTCATTGAGGAAGACAGCTGGAGCCCAAGCATTAGTCAGCCCAGCACCTGAAAAAGCTGAAGACAGCCAATCCGTGGGTCCCATAAGGTCTGAACTCAAGCTGACAAAGGAGGGGTTGCATGTCTGCTGCTGGCAGAACCCATGCTGTGTCCTATTTTACTAAAAAAGAGGAAGACAGCAGCAGGGCCATCTTCTCCAACGTGACAAGAGCAGCCAACCCACCATTTTCAAATTACTCAAGCCTCTACAGCTCATTCCAGCTCTCCACTCCACCGGAAACCATGATTTCTGGTACTGTTCATGCAGCAGACTTCTGCATAACAGCTCAAAGATTACTGGCAGCAACCAAAATGCATGGGAAATGAAGAAACATGATGGAAAACCCATAACCATGCCCATTCCGGTCCCAAAGGGACTCAGGGAGTAGCTCCCACAACCCAGACCCGTGAGGAAGCTACTCTCCTTATGTTGATCCGACTTGAGGAGTGTGGTTTGGTGGAGGGGAGTCAGTTTCCGAGATTTAGGTAGCCATGAACTGTTGTCATTAGGTCTGCTGGGAGGCACAATGATGAGTTTATGGATGCCAAGTCACAAGAGACATGCATAGACCTAACCATACACAAAAACCCACCAACAAAAGGCAATGAGTGCCTCTGACAAGCCATTTCAGAGGAGAAGAAAGCCTTACACTACAACAAGATGATTATTTGGTGACGAAATCTAGCGACCAAATTTTTTTTTGTCGCCCAATATCTATCTTAGGCGACAAAATATTTTATTTGTCGCCAAATATAAATCTTAGGCGACGAAATTTATATTTCATCGCTACATTCCAAAACATAGATTACATTGGGCGACGAAAATAACTTTCGTCGCCTAAGGTATGCCTTTTTTAAGATTTAGGCGACGAAAATCAAGTTTCGTCGCCATATGTTATTTGTAATTACAATTCGGCGACGAAACTCAATTTTCGTCGCCTAATATCACTTGAATTTACACTTTTGACGACGAAATTTGATTTTCGTCGCCTAATGTATGCCTTTTTTTAAGATTTAGGCGACGAAAATCAAGTTTCGTCGCCATATGTTATTTCTAATTACAATTCGGCGACGAAACCTAATTTTCGTCGCCTAATATCACTTGAATTTATACTTTTGGCGACAAAATTTGATTTTCGTTGCCTAATGTATGCCATTTTTTAAGATTTAGGCGACGAAAATCAAGTTTCGTCGCCATATGTTATTTCTAATTACTATTTGGCGACGAAACTCAATTTTTGTCGCCTAATATCACTTTAATTTACACTTTTGGCAACGAAATTTGATTTTCGTCGCCTAATGTATGCCTTTTTTTAAGATTTAGACGACGAAAATCAAGTTTCGTCTCCATATGTTATTTCTAATTACTATTCGGCGACGAAACTCAATTTTCGTCGCCTAATATCACTTTAATTTACACTTTTGGCGACGAAATTTGATTTTCGTCGCCAAATGTAATGGATCACCGGTTTTTCATTAAACATTTAGGCGACGAAAATCAAGTTTCGTCGCCATATGTTATTTCTAATTACAATTCGGCGACGAAACTCAATTTTCGTCGCCTAATATCACTTTAGTTTACACTTTTGGCGACGAAATTTGATTTTCGTCGCCAAATGTAATGGATCACCGGTTTTTCATTAAACATTTAGGAATTGTTGCAGAATTGGTATATATAATCATCATCACAATTCACAAAAAGACACGAAAGTTTTCTAATCTTCGGATTCCAAGAGAACCTTAAATTTATTATATGATAATGACTACGTATAATGGCTCGAATATGGTTACTCTAAACCCCAAATGTCACGTAACATACGACAAAGCAATTGGAATCAAACAAGCCAACTTTAGCGTGTTAGTATCATATATATCCAAGTGTATTTCTCAGACATTGAGCTTCAACCACTAAAGGGAAAAACAAAACCAAAAACCCTTAAGCTTCAAAAACCTTTTTGGTTGATCAAACATTCTAGTCATTATCATGGGGAGTAAGCTATTAAGATTTAAAAAGGATTTGAAACTTTTTGGAACATACGCAAATATAATTAAACATTTAGGCGACAAAAATAATTTTTGTCACCTAATGTATGCCTTATTTAGGCGACGAAAATCAAGTTTCGTCGCCATATGTTATTTCTAATTACAATTCGGCGACGAAACTCAATTTTCGTCGCCTAATATCACTTGAATGGACACATTTGGCGACGAAATTTGATTTTCGTCGCCGAATGTAATAAATAACCGGTTTTTTCTTAAACATTTAGGCGACGAAAATCAAGTTTTGTCGCCATATGTTATTTGTAATTACAATTCGGCGACGAAACTCAATTTTCGTCGCCAAATGTATTAAAGGTAGGCAATTGTTAAAGAAACCAATGTCTATCTTGACAAAAATGTAATGTTATATATCCGGTCATGACCGTTAGCTAGTAAATGTATTTAAGTACTTAAAAAGGTAATGTCATACTACGTACTTAAATACTAGTAGATATACTACGTATTTAAATAGGTAATTAATGTCATACTACGTACTTAAATACTAGTAAATATATTACGTACTTAAAAAGGTAATGTCATACTACGTAGTTAAATACTATAGTAAATATATATACTACGTACTTAAATACTAGTAGATATACTTGTACTTAAACACTAGATCGATATACTACGTACTTAAAGGTAATGTCATACTACGTACTACGTACGTACTTAAATACTAGTAGATATACTTGTACTTAAACACTAGATATACTATATATGTACTATGTACTATGTATTTAAATACTAGTAAATATATTATGTACTTAAAAAGGTAATGTCATACTACGTACTACGGACTTAAATACTAATTGATATATTACGTACTGAAATACTAATAGATATACTACGTATTGTCGACCCTTACCCCAATTCCTAATTAAGCTGGTACAGTTGCTCAATATGTTTATAGGTTTTTTCTATTGCAATATTGTTTTTTACTTCTCTATTATTTAAATTAAGATAATTTGGTAATTTGCTATGCTATGAGTTAAAAGGACAAGGTTTGGCTATAAACTGATTTGTAATCAATTTGCTACAACCCATTATTACATAGCAGCTTATAAGACCATCCACATGTATTATTTAAAAAAGTCATATGACTCATTAAATAGGTCATGTGATTAAAGTACATGTAGATCGAATGGTCTCTCTATCTCTCTCTTGCCTCCCTCAAGATGCAGTTCTGATCTAGACGTTGTCACTCCAATTACTGGAATCATCTATAATTGAATTTGTACTAAACGTCACAACAATTTCTCTTTCAATAAATAAAATCAAAGAGTCCATTAAAAAAATCATCTTTCATTGCTCACATTAAAAAAAAAAAAAAAAAAAAAAAAAAAAAAACTCTTCATATTTCAAAGTTAGACCACATTATGCTGTAGAAAACAACCCAAAAAAATTCGTAAATTTTGGATATAATTTTACATTACTATGCAAAAACTAATTTGATTTGTTGTTGTGAAAATTCTTATTAGAATTGTGTCAGAAAGTTTTAACCAAAAAAGTGTGATTCCAATTTTTTTTCAAAAAATCAGGTCTATAAATTTAATTGGCTTGGCCATATTTTTTTTAAAACCATTTTGAAAAATAAAATTTTGGTCCTAATACCTTAGAAATAAAAATATTTGAGCAATAGGATTTTTCATAAACTAATTTGGATCAAAATTGGGGCTTTTAGAGCAAAAATAATCAAAAATTGGCTTTAAGTGTAAGTGGGATTGACCAACGTCTTATGTGGGGGCCCAAGACCCACTTAATACAAAACACACGCTGGAAAAGGGGGGAAACATTCCCCCCTCCCCCTGTTCTGGCCAAAATTCAAAGTGAAGGAGGGAAGAATACTTAGTTTTTATCTTCCTCCTTCATTCTTCTCCAAATTACTTGTCTTCTTCAAATTTCTTCCACATTCCTTCTTCTTCTTCACTAAGAACTCATTTTCTTGTGTTTTTCTCTTGAAATTTCAGCCCACCATTGATGGTTTCAACTTCTTCCTCAAAGTCAAATATGGTAAAGAATAAGAGATTCAAGTTGGCATTCAACCCTTGCTTCAAAACATACGAAAACATTGTTCTAATGGTGCTAGAAGTGAGGTATGTATTATTAAACACTCAAACTTAAAATGTTTTAGATTTATTGATGTAATTTTCGGACTTATGGGTATTTTGTTTTTTTGGAGTTGATTATTACATGTTTTGGGTCTTTGTATTCCACTTTGTGATGGGTTTGTGTTGTTGTTGTTTGAGAATGCATTTGTAACACATTTAGAGTAGATATTATGTGTCTAAACTCTATAAATGTATGTAGGGAGAATGGGTTTTGTGAAGAAAACTCATGTGTAGGTAATATGCAAAGTTGTCCACCAAGTGTTTGATTAAATGACCATTTGGAAGCAAATTCCAAATGGTGAAGAATTTGGTCATGTACCCTTCATGAAAAATGTTTATTTTTCCATTTAGAATGACTCTAAAACATTTTTAGGCTGATTTTGGTTGAGGTTTGGTGAAATTGGTTTCATGTATATGAAGATTTATTAAGTTACCAAAAGGAAGAACTAAATTTGTTGCTGATTTTTCTACTACTGCGTGAACAGTAAATTTCAATTGAAATTCTGTTTTTATTGAAAATAGATATGACAAAATGGTTTTTTGGGAATTCTTCTATCATGTGTCTAGTATATGTGTATTAAGTTTCATGAGAAAATATCATCGTTTGATATTTATTTGTGAATTTATAAGAGAACTAGTCAAATCTGTCTACAAGACAGTTTTGTGCATTGTGTGTTGTAAAATTTACCATAAATTCCACATGGGGAATTTTGAGACTAATTCTGTGTAGAATGAAAGCTAACACCCTTGAGGTTAGTTTGGAAAAAAATTTACAGTGATTTGATGAATATATGATTTTTAGTAAATTTGTTTTCAAAATTCTAGAAATTGTACAGAAGATTCGATGTTGCTGAGTTGTATGAATTTTAGAAAATTATATGAAGCTCATTTTGATCCGAATTTTTTATGGTATGTTATAGACACATAATTAAAGGTTTCTGTAAATTTTTATCCAATGCGGATGTGTTTTGATAGTGAAAATGAAGTTTATAAGTGTGTTACACTCTTCTGGAATTGGTTGTTTGACATAATCGATTCGTGAAGACCATTTAGAACCAAGTTTTAAATGGTTGTGAATTGGGTCACAAACCCTTCACGAAAAATGTTCATATGCTCATTTAGAGTAATTCTGGAAAGTTTGAGAATGTTTGGTGCATTGTAGATGCAAATCTAGTTTTTTAACCGAAAATTGACTTGCGGAGACCATTGAGAACCAAGTTCTAAACGGCTCTGAATTGGGTCATGGTCCCTTCACGAAACATGTTTGTATGGTCATGTAGAGTAATTCTGGAAAGTTTGAGAATGGTTGGTGCATTGTAGATGCAAATCTAGTTTTTTAACCAAAAATTGATTTGCGGAGACCATTGAGAACCAAGTTCTAAATGGTTGTGAATTGGGTCATAGGAACCTTCACGAAAAATGTCCGTATGCTCATTTAGAGTAATTCTGGAAAGTTTGAGAATGGTTGGTTCATTGTAGATGCAAATCTAGTTTTTTAACTGAAAATTGACTTGCGGAGACCATTGAGAACCAAGTTCTAAATGGTTGTGAATTGGGTCATGGACCCTTCACAAAAAATGTCCGTATGCTCATTTAGAGTAATTCTGGAAAGTTTGAGAATGGTTGGTGTATTGTAGATGCAAATCTAGTTTTTTAACCGAAAATTGACTTGCGGAGACCATTGAGAACCAAGTTCTAAACGGCTGTGAATTGGGTCATGATCCCTTCACAAAACATGTTTGTTTGGTTATGTAGAGTAATGCTGGAAAGTTTGAGAATGGTTGGTGCATTGTAGATGCAAATCTAGTTTTTTAACCGAAAATTGATTTGCGGAGACCATTGAGAACCAAGTTCTAAATGGTTGTGAATTGGGTCACGGACCCTTCACAAAAAATGTCCGTATGCTCATTTAGAGTAATTCTGGAAATTTTGAGAATGGTTGGTGCATTGTAGATGCAAATCTAGTTTTTTAACCGAAAATCAAGATTGATTTGAGTATTTGGGTTCTAGTTTGGGGAAAATCAATTTGCTAATTTGATTTGTAAGGATTCTTGAAATTGGAATTAAGAAATATGTTATCTATTTTATATTGTTGAGATTTGGTGAAATTGGTGTCATATATATGAATATTTATTAAGTTATTAAAAGTGAACCAAATTTGTTGCTGAATTTTCTGCTGCTGCGTGAACAGTAAATTTAAATTGCAATTCTGATTTTATTGAAAATAGATATGCTAAAACGGTTTGTTGTGAATTGTTATATCATGTGTCTAGTATATTTGCATTAAATTTCATAAGAAAATACCATCGTTTGATATTTATTTGTGAATTTACAAGAAAACGGGTCAAATCTGACTACTGGACAGTTTTGTACACCTTGTGTTGTAAAATTTTCCATAAATTTCCAAAGAGGAATTTTGAGACCAATTATGTGTATAATGAAATATAACACCCTTTAGATTAATTTGGAACAAGTTTTATACTCATCGGATGACTATATGATTTTTAGTGAATTTATTTACAAAAGTTTAGAATTTGTCAGACGAATTCGTTATTGATGACTTGTATGAATTTTAGAAACTTATAGGATGCTCATTTAGAACTGAAATTTGTATGTTGTGTTTGAGACACATAATGAAGGGTCTCTGTAAATTAGTATCAAATGTTGATGTGTTTTGATAGTGAAAATGATGTTTAGAAGTGTGTTACACTCTTTTGGAATGAGCTGTTTGATAGAATTGAGTTTACAGACTTGTGAATATTTTAATAAATTACAGAAATGTTAACTCGAGCTGAAAATTCTAGGACACATGCTACTCTTATATAGTGACTTGGTATTTTCATGCCGGTCTAATTCCGAATCCTATTTTTTGGGGGTTTTGTGTGGGAATTTCTATGTGGGTTGCTCAAAATATATACATATGCTTATATCTATGTGAATGATTTGAGGGAATTTTTTGTTTTTGTAACATGGGTTTTGCTTAATTTTTTTAGCTAAGTGATTTGTGTTGGGTTTTGCATGTGGGTTGCTAGGATGATGGATTTTAATTGGAGTTTGTTTATTTAGAGGTTCAATTAGCGTTGTTATGAAGTTTGTTTGGAGTTATTTAATTTTTTCGACTAAATGATGACTAACTAATTTACTTCTTTGCTAATTTCATGGAGCTTGTTTTTGGTCTCCTCTCATGTAAAATTAAAAAAACATACCCTCTTGTTGTGTAATTCTTATCTTGGAATTGATATTTGCTAAATTTGGTTTTGTGGTAGCATGCATGGTGTTATAAGGTGGTTTAGTTGGTATTGGGAGTGTTTATTGCTTTTTGTGTAACATGTACGAATTTATAATACGTTGATAGAACTTACAGTTAAAGAGTTATGCACAAATGTGCATTTCATAGCACTTTAACCTTTAAATATTCAGGGCAAAGGGACAAAAACATAAAAAGACCAAGGAACAGTCCATGGACCGACACTAACACGATCCTTAGGTCCAACGTAACATGTAGGAACTTACAAAACGTTGATAGGGCTAACGGTTAGAGAATTATGCGCAAATGTGCGTTTCAAAATACATAAGTTTAAAAATGAGTGGCCAAATGGCAAAAAACATAAAACAGTCACGGAACGGCCTGTGAACCTATATGACCACGACCCTCTGGTTCAAAGTAACATTTAGGAATTTGTGGAATGAAGGTAGGATTGACGGTTAGAGAGTTATGCACAACTTATAAATGTGCGTTTAATAACACTTTAGTTTATAAATGTCCTACAAAGTGGTGAAAACATAAAAAGACCATGGAAGGCGTGTGACCAACACGAACATGACACTCGGGCCCAAAGTAAAACGTATGAACTTACAATACTTTAATAGGACTCACGGTTAGAGAGGTATGCGCATGCAAATGTGCGTTTCATAACACTTAGAAATGAGTGGGGAAAGGGTAAAAGCACTAAAAGTCATGGTGTCATTAGTTTTACGTATGCTTAAAAATAATTCTCATATTTCTTACAAATTATGTTTTTGCTTGTTTGTCTTAATGTTATTTTATTGATATTTTGTGCAGATTATATGAGCTTGGGGGAATGATGACATATTTTCTCATTTGAAGTCATCTTTTTTGTTTTTGTTAAAAGACATCTTTTTTCATTTGTATTAATCGCACTCTATAGTTAGATGGACCTTCAATTGTAAGTGCTAGGGAACTATTCCAATCTCTTCCATTCCCCTTTTTTGTGTTTAAGGAATGAGCTGAAGGGTTTGGTTCCTCTGCTTTTGTGGGCTGACAAGCTTTTCATAATTAACAAATTATGGTACTGATTGTATTTATGATAATTTTAAACTTGTATATTATTTACCTATGGAATGTATGGATGATTTGTTTATGGATTTATTGTTGAAAATGAATTGATTTCTTAATAACAGGTGGTACTGAGTAGGTATATATATAAAAACCTAATTTATATATATATATATATGGTGATTTGGCGACGCCATATTTTCGTCGCCTAACAGGTTGGAAAAAAAAAAACAAAAAACAATTGGCGACGATGTAAAATTCCTCGCGTAAAGATTATTTAGCTACAAAAGTAAGTTTCGTCGCCTATAGATTTTTGGGCGACGAATTATGTTTCGTCGACAAATCAACTTTTGGTGACAAAAACAAATTCGTCGCCTAAAAATATTATTTAGCTACAAAACTAAGTTTCGTCGCCTATAGATTTTTAGGCGACGAATTATGTTTCGTCGCCAAATCAACTTTAGGCGACGAATTATGTTTCGTCGCCAAATCAACTTTTGGCGACAAAAATAAGTTCGTCGCCAAATAATATTTAGGCGACGAAATTAATAGGCGACGAAAATAATTCGTCGCTAAATGTTGAAACTATTAGGCGACAAAAATATTTCGTCGCCAGGACTTTTCGGCTACCAACATTAGTTGACGAAACGAATTTTTGTCGCCTAATGTACTATTTCGTCGCCTGGTACATCAAGCGACGAAATTGAGACTTTTGTGCGACGAAAAGGTTTTGTTGCTAATGACCTATTTTCTTGTAGTGTTTTTAATTAATCTGTTTTGTCAATAACCAATTACCAATGGTGATTAGTTATCAGACCCATCAGGTTCAGCCAGACCAAGAACAACCCTTCCAATAACTCAAGAAATTACCACAATTAAAGCAAAAGAGAAAGGATTTTCTCTTAGATTCTCCAAGAGAGAACCTCTGAAAGAGAATGTTTCTGAGATCATTTTCAACTTAGAAACACCAATCAAAACCCAGAAATATAATCCCATCCGAAAGGATTAGGGTTTATCATTAAAACCCCTTTGTTCTCCAGGAAGCTCTCCTGGCAGATGTCTGGGCAGAATTCCAAAAATGCCTTATAAGGACCATAATGGTTCTCTACCATTAACCTAACTCCATAAAAGGCCCAAACACATCTTTCCCATACCCTTATGCATGTCTCATCGGGGCTGACTCTCTCCCAACAAGTCAACCCTCTTTTAGTTTCAACAAAACTTGTTACTGTTCACAGGCCTTGCGGCAGATGTCATCAGCAGTGCAGAAAATACATGTTTGGATCATGTTAATCAAAGTTGTGTCGTTTCAAGTCCGATCCAACTGAGGAACAGTGAGAGGCTCGGCCCAAAACTGTTATTTAGATTTCTTATTGGCAACGACATTTTGGTAAACTCTCTTTAATCTTTGTTCATATTAATTTTGGGCTTTGGTGACTTTGGCTCTTAAACATCCTTGGAAAGTGTCCCACTAGCCCTTGGGCCAAACTTTGGGCCTTTGGTTGAATTTTGGGTTCGACTACCCCATTTCAAGATCCAAGTCCATGTCGTGATCGCCCTCGGCACGCCACGTGGCATCATTACAAAAAACACCCCTCACAAACGTCTATTACCTTAATGCTAAAATCAATCAAAACCAACTAGAAACTATAAAACAAAAGCATCCACTAGTAGGGAATTCATGATCATCATTTTTTATTTATTTTTTTATTTTTTTATTTTTTTATTGTATAGTATTCATCAAAGACCCATAGGTTAAGGTAACCACCATCTCTCTTAATGGTTTGCTCCCAAATTCATTTATGATGTCTCAATTTTCTTCTACATATATTATATTTGTAATTTCTTCCGTTAACTCATTGGAATGTTTGTTAATCTTTATGGCATACTCTAAAACAAGAAGATTTAATGAATTGTTAATATCTTTTAGTGAGGTATTGGCTGACATGATCGAGTCAATTTGAACCAATCAGAAATTTAAATGATTTAATACTTTGTCAATATCTTTTAATATAGGGTAAATTACACTATCATCCCTCAAGATATTGTAGACGACAATAAATCCCAAAATTGAGTCGAAATGACAGTTTCTCCCTTCAGGTTTGACATAAAACTATTATGACTCTTTCTGTTACTAATCTTAACGAAATATACTATTTTTAAAAAGACTCTGTTTTTTTAAAATACTATCTCATAGAATGTTTTAAAAAATAGAATATTCTGTTAAGATTGGTAACGGAAAGACTCAAAACAGTTTTATGTAAAACTTGAAGGGGGGGTCTGTCATTTCGGCTTAAATTTGAGATTTATTATCGTTACGCATTACTTCGAGGGAGGGTAGTGTAATTTACCTTTTAAAATATCATATTCAGTAGTTTTCTCATATATAGCACGAGTTTGTGACTAGTTACCATAACTTTCAAGGAATTTAATTATTATTTTAATAATCTATTAAATATTAATAAATATTTGGTGTTGTATGTTGGTTTTAGTCATATAATAAATATTAATATACATTTTTCTTTTAAACATTAATTACAATGACTTTATTTATTTATTTTTTAATTATCTGTTTTGTCATAACCAATTACAATGGTATTAGTTATATCTTTATTTATTTGGCAATTTTTTACACTATATTATTAATTTACCTGTTTATAGAGCACTCGTTTTGGATGAACAAGGGACATTTTTTTTTTTTTGGGCTAAATATGAATAAGGGACTTTTCCATCATTGATTAATGAACTTTTGATTTACCATGGGGCCATGGTGTCGGCAGTCGGCACACCTCTCTTGAATTGGCATAGTGACTATTTTCACCTACCTTGTGCCATGCTTCGTGTATGTACATGATTATGATTGGAGTTATCTAAAGGAAATAGGTGACTGTGTTCATACAACTTTATTGTATTTTTAACAGCTAGAGTCCAACAACATTATTCTTTAACTATGTGCATGCCGTTGGTGGGGAATAGACGGGTGCCCCCCTTTTTTGACTAAACTGCTAATGACATGTGCTATACGTTGAAATTGTGGTACTACTAATTGCTATTGATCTGGGACGGTGTGA